>OZ023145.1:7174548-7875966 GCA_963675895.2 Styela plicata | reverse complement strand
GCTAATTTGCCGACATTAGAAATAGGTTTCAGAAGTTGTCAACTATTTATATGGACTATCATTCCAATTTTCAGTGCCCTGATAAAGCTTGTTTCAACAGACATTTGAAACGCCGGCAAATTACATCGTTTTGTATTTCACTGGTTACACTGGCCTCTCAGCGCTTGTTAAGCTTTAACAGTTTCCATGTAGTTTTTTTAGGAGTATTGAATTGTGTATTTTTATTTGTATCAATGCGCTCCTGGAATGGTAACAGCAATTCTGCTGATAATTTTTTTCTTTGAATTTTATATTGATCATACTAACCATGTTAAAAGATTTACAAAAAGTGATAAATTTGTCAATACAAATCGTTTTCTTAATACGATTTTATTTTGTATGTACAGGAATGGAATCAGCCGGTATTCATGAAACAACATATAATTCCATAATGAAATGTGACATTGATATTCGTAAGGACTTGTACGCCAACAACGTTCTCTCTGGTGGAACCACAATGTATCCTGGTATTGCTGATCGTATGCAGAAAGAAATCACTGCTCTCGCACCGAGCACAATGAAAATCAAGATCATCGCTCCTCCTGAAAGAAAATATTCTGTTTGGATCGGAGGATCAATCCTTGCTTCTCTCTCAACTTTCCAACAAATGTGGATTTCAAAACAAGAGTATGATGAAGCTGGTCCTTCTATTGTTCATAGAAAATGTTTTTAAATACAATTATTTGTGAAGTGGAAGTGGTGTTGTAACGAAATTATTTGTAGTTTTTGAGCTTGTATATTGTTTTATATCAACTCTGGAATTTGCTTTGTAATAAAATTGTAACAATCAATGTGAATGCTGATGTCTGTGTGTGGGTTTTCAGATAATATGTAATTTATAGGTTCTTACTTTGGTTTTGAAAGAAAATGATGAAAAACTGGAATATCACTTTTTTTGTGATGACTTACTACTAGTTCTTTTTTTTTTAAGTCCTGGTGAAATTTATTTTCGGTCATTTCCAATACTCTTTTTTATAGTCATATACATAATACATATATATTATGCATAGTAAAAAAACACATGACAAGTAAAATCTGAATAGTTAGCAAAATTAGGAATTAATATGCGTTTATGTCTTGTTTGTGCACCATATACGGAGTAAGGCAAAGTGCAAGAATATTTATGTATGATAAAAAGATTTCAGGCTTTTATACTAGTTCAGTATATCGAGAAAAAAAATCAATGAGCGGAAATAATTAATGATTTCGTACGATTGAAATAAGTTAAAAGGACCCGTGTGTGAATCACGCCCCTAAATACAACCGTGTCCATGAAGTATATTTTCTGTTTAGGTATATCGATGTCAGAATCTATGAATCCACTCATTGATCATGTTGAATAGTATGTGTAGTTACAAGCATTGAGGTATATTTATATATATATATAATATATGTATATATATTACGTCACTGCAGTCGCCATAATATACATTTCGTGCGATTTTCTACTACTGCTAAGTATCCCTTGAAAACCTAGTCAGACTTTTTCACGTCATGCCCTCTCTTATTCTCACGCCCGCTGTTTGTCCCGATATGGTTTTCCCCACAACGGGTTCAACGGTCCAACGGGTTTCGCGTTGTTCAAAGTATACCACACCTATCTTTAAATAATAAATCCTTCTTTTTACATCTCTTAGATCAAGTAAATAAACAAATAAATGCACATGTGCTATCTTATATGTATTTTATTGTCAAATTCCACTAATATATTCCATCGCATAATGCCTGGTTAACTGGAACAACATTGACGACATTTTATGTCGTTTCGTCCTGAGGTATTCTGTTACTTTCTAGCTGTACCCTGGAAAATTAAAGTAACATGGTTATGTAAGAAATCACATAAACACATAATCTGAGCACATGTGAACGGATATGTACGGATGTCACATTTAAATTCACGATTTCTATCGATTTAGATAAATGTCCAGTTCAAATGTGCGCTTGTGTGTTCATTGTCTGCGCATGTGTGTCTGCTATTTGAATACGTGCGCTGCGCGCATGAGGAGTTTGTTATCAAGTAAACGCTAGTATTATAAGTTTGAGTCGAGTCGCATAACAAATGCATGTGTGTTACACATTGAATTGAATTTAGAGTTGATATTATTAAGTCTATATTTAATTAGCTGTGTGTTGTAAATTTATATATTTATAGGATGAGATTTATTATGAAAAAAATTTGACGAGGAACGGTAGACAAAAAATACAAAAAAGAAAAAAAAATTCTTGACAAATTATAAACATTTTATTTACAAAATGAAGCAACTTACATGTTGGTGGGGGAATCTCGGTGCAAGTTGGTGTAGCGGTGAGATGGAATTGTTGATCCCAACCACAGATTGCTGTTTTATCGCCACTGTACTTATAGAATTGCTTGCACGAAAGAGTCACAATATCTCCTGGTTTGTATAATTTCTTGTGTGGGGTGACAACGACTTCTGGTTTCACTGGTGGGACTCGGCAGTATACGTCCACTGGCTTGGAGCCTGTAAAACAACATAAAGTATTAAATGAATGCAGTAGAATTATTTTTGTATATCATTACTTATAGCTGAGCAGGTCATGCTGAATAAAGCCAATTATCAACGTTGTTGAAAACACGCAAGTATACATCATTTCGAATCGAATCTTTCCGAATATAACTCTCTTTCAAAATTAATATGATTAGTTCTTGGATGGCCCCTTTTTTATTATATTAGAAGAAATGTCACTTTTTCTACTTTGTCACACAAAACTATTTTGTGTACCCATGTTTTGAAGTTTAAGTCACTATTGGATATTGTTCCCGGAGCGAAATCCATCCGTGACTGTAGCTTTCCGATTTGAAAAATACATCTTGCCAAATGAACTCGAATCAATGTTATAAATATTCGAATGACTGGAATCGATCCTAATGCCATTCTAAAAGTAGCATGCGATTACGAACACCAGCCGCTAAACCTCAATTCATTTCACCTTGCGGGAGAGGAAAGCCGAAAATACGGCTTAACTATATGGCAAACCACGCTCTCTCGTGTGGACACCAGTTCCGAATAGAGGGTGTCGATCTTGTCTTAACATTTTTGAACTCATTTTTCTTGTGCATTGACGTGGAAGCTGGAAGAAGCTGTAAGTAGTGGTTACGTGAACCACCATGCACCGGTGTGTCGTCCAGCGAAACTCTGGATATAATCATCCTTCGCGGGATTGAAACCAAGAACGTCAGAGTTGCGTAGGCTCGAAGAGTATCCCCAAGGCGTTGCCGATTGAGCTAACCGGCCAACCAAAGAATCCTCTTTTATCGTTAGGAGCGACATTACCTTTTTTGCATATTCTCTTTGCAGATGCCCCGTACTTCCATTTGGCTCCCTTCAAGCAGTAATCGGCTGGTTTGCCTTCGAGGTAGTATCCCTTTTTGCACAAGAAAACAATCTTCTCTCCAACAGCATAGAAGTCAGCCTTGGGGAGGATCGCGGAAATTGAGTTGACAGAGTATGCTTCGCATTTCACTCCTGAATTTAATATTTGCAATAATATTTATTATCGAAGCAGCACATTGTTGAAATATTATACTTTCTTGCACAGAAATTTATTTTGCCAAGAATGGAGCACATATAGACCTCGCCTAAGCGGCGCGAGCCATTAGTGACCCACGCTTAACAATTCCTACTTGATCAACATCTTTTCTGATTGGGTTATTTGGAAAGGAGATTTTTGTTTGTATCATGTGCCATGCTCTATTAAGTTTACGACTTTTGCCAGTCAGCGACATAAATATTCTGAATCGAATTTAAACGAGTCTTATTTATTTTTATAGCGGATAATTTAACATTTTTTTAGTGACTGAAATTCAAACAGGTGCGATAAATGCTTGTCTTAGGAACTTCGTTTAATAAAACTGAATCAGAGAAACGAGTGTTTAAATCATCTAAATTAGAAATGTATCGGACTTTATTCACGAATTTATAAGTGGCATTTTTAATTGAAACTTTAATTGCCATTAGTGGATTTGAGAATGCGATCCACTGTCTATACATATGTGTCAGAAAATACGCCAAATTGGTTTAAACCAATGCTGCTAACCGTGGATTTCTTCTCTAAACGTAACGTATACTGACGCAATTAGTATCAAGCGTTCGTCGGTCGAGATGGGTCGATCATTATGCGCACTTTTTTTCATTGAAATTCGCTCAGAGCAAGGGCACAGGAGAAGAATCAAACTTGAAAATTCTCTTAGAGCCACTAAAGTGCAAAGAGCTACATAAAATGCAGGAACAGGAACTAAGCCTTGTAGATCAACACGATCAGGAAAGCAGCAAGAAGGCGCAAATTCGGGAGCTTAGTTTATACTGGTTGGCAAGTCCATATATTAATAGGATAAATTTTGTTTTGATTGTTGGAGAAGTTGGATTTCTATCAAAGAAAAATGGCTTACTCTTGCATGATGGGGCTTTGCCACTCCATTGTCCATTCTTCTGGCAGTATCTAGTCGAACCTCCGCTCCTAACGGAACCCTTGTCGCAATGGTATGTAACCTTAGTCTTGTAGGTGTAAGTTTTTCTGTCTGGGTTGATTCCAGCATATTTGGGAACATCTGGTCTGGAGCAGGTGATTTCTGGAATATGAAAAATGATTTAGTTTGAAAATGAATATTAGTGTAGAAGTTGGAGATTTGACAGGCTAAAAATTTGAAATTTTTCCAATATTTGTATAAAAAAATTCAAAATTATTTTAAAGCTTAAACATGAATACTAGACCCTGCTATATATCCGAGTTCTGTATGGAATGTTTTTGACTTAAATTCAATTTAAAAACCCTACTTTAAGATGATGTAACAAGAAGAAAACATTCTGGAGAGGACGGAACTACCATCAAATTATACTACAAGTGGTATCTGTCCTGAGCGTAGGGAAAATCATCCAATATTTTTCGTTTTCTTTTTGTCCTTACGACACGCAGAAATACTGTTAAGGCAAATCTAGAACTCGTATACACTGGGCACAAATAAGCTTACTTACGTTTGCAAATTGGTGCTTTTGCGCTGAAAACTCCGTTGCTTTGACACTTTGCGGATGAACTGCCGTATCTGACGTAGCCGTCATTGCAACCCCATGTAACTTCGAAGCCAACCGGGTAAGAAGTCTTTGTGTGACTGATGTAACCGCTTGCTGGCTTTCCGGGGAATTTACAATAGACTTTCGGTTTTACACCTGTTTTGAAAAAGGTATATCATTAAAAAAGAAGAGAATGGAATATCAGTTTAAGTATATTTTGAAATTTATCGAGGCAGTACACACCCCATGATATCTCTATTTGTTTGACTGAACAAGTATCATCGTATAGTACATAGTCAGGTATATTTGCTGAGTAACGAGTAGCTTTGGTAATTCTAGGTATCCAGTGTATCTAGTGCACCTCGTACTCCTGTTTTACTATATTCCTTTTTAAAATACCTTCACCAACTTTTTCTCATAATTGATTCACCTATTATAATTTTTACTGGATTTTCGTTTTGATGTTTTATTTAGTAAATTTACTAGGTATAGTAGATAAAATTACCACATTTTGAACTGGTTACTTGGTTACTGGTTACTTGGTTAACTGGTTACTTGGTTCAAGAAACTAGGTACACATGAAAATGAAATTAGTTTATCTTGTTTTTAGACAGAATACGACCTAGTTTTGAACCCGAAACTAAGTAACCTAGAAATACTCTACCAAATTTGGTGAAAATACTGTTATACTTTACCCAGTTCAAAGGAAAATTTGGTTGTATTCATGAGTAACGGGGTCTTCCTAATTATATCAGAGCTAAATTTTTCTTTTTGATAAGCATAAGTCACAGATCGACCGCGCCTCGGCGGCGCGATCCACCAGTGACCAATGCTGGACAGAAAACTTCTGGCAGATATACGTTTTCTGATTGGGTACATAATCATGCTTTATTTCATTTTTTTATTCAAATCGTTCTAAGCAAGGTCGAAAAGAGTGCCTAGGTACAGGCATCAAGCTATAAGAGCAACAATTCTCCTGTGTTTATATATTTCTCTATAGTTGTTGAACTAAATTTTTTACTCATTTTACAATAATACTTTTTAATTCAATTTAATAATATACCAGACCAGAACAGGACGAAAAAAATACATTTCGCCAATGGACATCATCTACGAGGACTGAAAAAATGACGTCTATCTTCTCCAGTATTTTTTCTGATTTTAAATGTTCGTTCTTATTTAATTTTCACTTACATCTAGGTAAAGTGCTCCATCTTCCATTTCTGCAGTATATCTTGTAACTGCCCTCGAGTTTGTAACCAGTGTGACACTTAACATACTCCTTTTGTCCGCTAGTATAAATTTTTTTCCTTAGTGTGTGAGCATTGGAAATGTGTGGCCGTCTGCAAACTGTTAATAGAAAGAAAACATTTGTTGAAATATTTATAACTATTTTTTTGTTTCAAAAATCTTGGCAAAAATGCGGCTTATGGATTTGAGTTTTAAGCAAATTTAATTTTCATGTTTTTTACTTTCTTGTATACATCAACAAAATAAAAATCGATAAAATCGAAAAACAAATCTAGCTTTTTGCCTTTTCCACAATAGCGTCTTCGAATATTTAAATAACGCAAAAATATATATATATGTATATATAAAATGTCTACCAGTGTCTTGAATAACACAGTTTTTCAATAGATTTTATACATAATTCAAAAATAACTATTGGTCATATATTGTAATTCGTTCAGTAACCTAACTAGACCCAGAGTTTTTTTTATTATTGGGGGTAACCACAAAAAACACCCGAATGAGTGATGACCAATAAGCAATGGTCGCGGTTTATTGATGACCTATGCCAATATAACACAGCTTGTGATCGATTTTTTTTTATATATATTCATAGAAAAAAAGTCATAAAATAAAATAGTTATGTCACATTTTAACGACAAAGGGCAAGCTAAATGATTTGCATTTTGCTAAAATTTTGTAGTACGCTTGAGGACGGAGGGCGAAAGTATATCGCCTCAGTTAAATAATTATCTGGGTTTTGATAACAAGGACAAATTGCAGTGGTAAAACGAGACATTTGCCGTGTATTACAATCGATTGGGTTTGAAAAAAATATCAAATGTATAGACCAAAACTGTCCAATTTACATATTTATCCAGACAGACATTTTATTTTGTCAAGCATGAGTCATTGAAGGATTGCGCCTTGGCGGCGCAATCCATGAATGACTCATACTTGGACTCATGCACTTATTTAAAAAGACAAATAAGTAGATTACTCACATCTTGGGAAGTAGAAAGTTGCCGAGCCAACCCCAATAAAGGCTAGCAGCAAGGTTCCGAGGAAAAGCTTCATTGTTGATGCTGATACGATAGCTCGAATCAAACTTAAACTGTGATGCTTAAATGCCGATTTGCCCCGACTTTTATAGGACATATTCGAAAGAAAAAATATAAAAGATAACAAGAAAAATGCGAAAAATTTTAAATAAAAAAAACATTGTGTTTATGTAAGTTGAAAACATTGAACGTCATATTCTTCGTAATTAGTGAAAAGAAGTAGAAAAAAAAAAGAAAAAAGTTACCCTGATTTGATAGATTTAATAACTTTGTATTAAAAAATGAAAAGAGCCTAAAGGCTTTTAAAATACTGTGACCAAAGTACAGTGTATTCACTGGCGATTTAGAGTAATTGCACATTTCCAAGTTCGAAATTGCCTTGATGATATTTATGCGGAGCCGTTGATGGGCCGTACCCCGATTACTGACACGACATCGACCCGATTTTAATGTATTTTTTATTACAGTGGATATTTGAATGATAGTTTTGTTCCGTCCGTTAAAATCTGAGTTTAGTGACATTCCATGCTTGACCGAAGGTAAATGGGAAGTAATCGATCAATATGATGATCAAGTAACATTAACATTCACAGTATTTTTGACTTTACCGTTACAGAGAAAAATGTACAGAGAGAGTTTTCGAAGATTTTGTGACGTATTTTACCGGTATTTTGCGGTTTCGAAACTAATATGAAATTAAAATCCATCGCGATATTGGCTGTAATTTCCACATAAATTAACATGAATTCTGCAATAATTGTACGGTAATTTTAAATGATGGTTTCATGTTTTTAATGCAATTAACCACTTTATGCACCTGTGGGAAAGATCGCTTTTTGACACTTTTGCTCGTAGGTCAAATTTTTATTTTTTGTCAAGCGCGGATCACAGATGGTCCATCAGTGACTCATACTAGACAAACGATGCTTTGCCAGTAATTTTGATCGGGATAGATTGTACTAGATCATTCGTTCTGCGATTAATAATGAGAAGGGCGGTTCAGTTCTGCTTGGGATGTTTTCCTCTTAGTGTGCAGTTGCTTGTATTGCATTTTAAAATAGCCCTTTGCTATTAAATGGCCTTCAGTTGATTCCTTTCTGCTTCCGACTGCTTCCGACCTTGTTAAGAGTGAATTTCAATGGAAAAAATTGACCAGTTGTCGTTATGTATGAGTTTAATATTGAACTTACCTCGAAGTTAAGTCGTCACCGAAGTCACCATCGTCCAAAGAGAACAACTGACCAGGCACTGAATGGCGAAGGACAGTCAAACATATTTCAATTAAACATTCTTCGTAAAGTATGGGTCACTAAACTAACAGAACTAAATAGAACTAACTGCAGTCTTAATATCCCAAAGGTAACTGAACCTCCTTAGTAATAGTACAATAAGTGGTATCTGTCCTGGGCGATGGTAAAACCATTTACGACTAGTCATGAATAGAGTGCACAAAATAGTTTTTAATATGTTAACAAAAGAACTCAATCCCATGCACTAGATGTGTGCTTCATCTATACATCATGTTTGATAAAATAAACCTTATTTACTGGCCGGCTCGGTGGCTCAGTCTGTTAAGAGCGATTGTATTGTCCGAAAGGCCGATGGTTCGTTGTTTGACCGTTTCAACACCGAGCGTGCCCTTCAGCAAGGTACTTTGCAGGTAGCTGTAACATAGAACAGATGCACAGTCACCACAAAAGTCTGTGCCTAACCGTTGTTAGGTACCGTTGGGAGGGTATAAGCCCCCCCCGAAAAACTAGATTTATTATTAGTTGGCTTTTTAGGACGATTCCAGAAGTCGCTTGTGGGTGAACTTCGAGCTAAATGTAATCTTATTCATTTGAAAAATTGTGAGGACAGTACAAATTTTAAAACTCATAACGCTCAATATTAATTTAAATCAATATATCTGTTATTTGAACTGCTTTCTGAGCAAATTTGTTGGAGTTAATATAAGTTTTATAACAAATCCATTGAAATAAAAATATCCTGCTGCCGGATAAAGGCAATTGGAGTTGGGCTCTCTCAGCAAAGACTGGCTGCTTCATCAACGGTGTGAATGGATTCTGTACGTCTAATTAGGGTTGCACCGACACCACTTCTTCGGCGATGTGGACTGTAAAATGAATCGGTCAATATCGATATCACCAATATACTCAGAAATTTTACCGATACTCATTACAAAAGCCTTCAAAAATGCTCCAGGCAAAACTTCAAGTTAATGTCCAGAGCAATGGTTCTCAACCGCCGGTCCACGGACCGGTGCCGGTCCGCGTCAACTTTCCTCCCGGTCCGCCAAACATATTACAATTTTTATCTCAATTTCAAAATATGAGATGTTGAAGGCTTGTCCATTGATTAAAAAAATAAAACATCCAATTTTAAACTGATTTAGAATTTTGCGCGTTCCGTAACTTGCAGCATTGCGACGTAAGACAAAGTTCAGAGTCTTCTTAGAACCGCGTTTAACACGTATCATATCAAACAGGCAGCAGCAAACTTCTCTTTAAACTGAAGTTTTCATACTTCTTTGTTTTTGCATTGCATAGTTTTTATCGTAATTACATTTTGGGTTGATTTTGAAAGTCCACCGGTCCGCAAAATTTGTTACGAAAGTTTATCGGTCCGCAAACTTAAAAGGTTGAGAAACACTGGTCTAGAGCAACGCAATAATTTTCTATATTTACAACATCATTGTCATATTTAAATAAAATGCAAATTCTGTTGCATCGAAAACCAATTGGCTACACAAAGTTACCTATTCTTCATATGCACTGTATGACACAACATTTCTCTATAAAAAATGCAGTTTTACAAAATGTAATATCTTAAAACAAGAAAAGATAGGCCGATTTTAAAATTACCAATATCATCCCAAAAAGCAGGCGCCTGAAACAATAAATATTTTTATATATTTTACAATGGAAAGAGAAATTTCAAGAAATATGTACCCGAAACCACAGTATCTCTCCTCGTTTTATACATTTGCGTACAATGTAGATGAAGTTTTGTTTTTACGGCCAAGTCACAATTGATTCGAATAATCTGTAGTTCGAATCGATTCGAATCGCCGAATCGAATTGCCCAGCTCGAATCCCCCCCAACATTATATGTTCATCATTCAAAGTGGATTTGAAAATTTCGTAAGGTTTTTTCATGACGCATTTTCTCAGGCAAGTTTTCGAGCGCCATATTTATTATTTCAGGAGACTTTCATGCATGATACGTATCGTGCAACCTTGCCCTGAGCTAATTTCGATCACAAAATAAATAATTGTGATTAAGTCGTTAGGCTCTGCAGTAAAATTCAACAATGAACAAGAATAAAATTCTCGCGACGAGATTTATAAAAAAGCAATCGGTGTATTTTATTTTAAAATTTGTTCATAGATTTGCAATAGCTCGCGGAGTTGCCAAATGATTGTTGCAGGTTGATCTGATCAATTCACTTTGGTAATTTGAAACGATTCTGAGCACAAATAACGTATTTATCTGATTGTAAGCCGAGTTATCAAATTTTTTTCCATCATGTTTGCGGGTTAAAATCAAGGGCGGTTTACATTCAAAGGCTGCTTACATTTTTTCTTTGCAATGCCGATATGCTGTCTAAACTTTATCGGTCAGTTTTATCAGTCATCAACCCATATAGGCACCGGCACAGTACCGGTATATGCGGCTCACATTCAAGAGCGGCTTACAATCAAGTAAATAGGGTATTGCAAAAATATTGGATACAATGGCTGATTGTACTTGATCAAAATTCCATTTCGTTACTTGAAAACTCATATTTACCTATTTGGTTGTATACTTATCACTACATCGGTTTTGAGCCTTAATATTTTTCAAAGGTTATTTATTGTCGGCTGATTTATAATCACCAAAATTATCACAAAAACAGATCCCAAACCATTAATAAGAATGTCGTTGATTGGGTCTACAGAAGGAAAAGGGGTATGTTTTGTTTGAGAAATTTGTATCTGAAACTAATGCTTGAACTTTTGCAACAATTGCTGTTCTTTCTGGAATTATTTTCCTTCGTGTAAAAGTATTTGCAGTTCTAGAGAATGTCAATTTTTACATGAAACAGACCCGTATTTGTTTAATTATTTGTGTTTCTACTTGCGTCTCAGTGATAAAATGCTGATATAAAATATATTTCTGAACTTTCACGAAGCTTCAACAATTCAAAAATCAAAGGGACTATTAAACTTTAGTTAAATTTTTTTTCGGCACTCGCATTTTAACGGCAAAATAAGATTAATATAAATTTGTTTTTTGATTCAATATATTTATTCTCTTAGTAATGTAATGTACAAAGTACAAATTTGAATTAAATCGCGTCTTACAATATATTTGTTAGTTGGTTAGTAATGTTTATTATATACTCATTTAAAATTATGATTAGGGCCGGCTGATTCGATGATTCGAATCGACTTGGATCATAAAATCGAATTTGAATCGTCCATAGGAACAAATACTTTTTCATTTTTAACGTCAATATGCAATCCATTTTGGTCAAATTTGGCCAAAATCGATTGTATTTTATAGTTTAAAAATACATTGCTGTATATAGTCTGTTCATGCTACTATAAACGATTCGGAACTATAATTTTTTTGGTTATCACAAAGGAGACAACTTTTAATAGTAAAAATACGATATTTGTCATTTTTATGGAATTAGGCATCCAATCCGATTATTAAAAATTATCCAAATCAGATTCCAATTCCAAATGATTTCGTTTTGCAGGCTCCAATTATGACTACGCTGGCATGGTAAAAAGGGAATATTTCTTATCTAAATAAAAGTAGGGTGTCAATCCGATTCGGAAAATTGCCCTAACCAGATTTGAATTCCAAATTGTTCTTTTTTTATTTAAAATAGAAATGCCGGTAAAAAAATTCAGTCAATTTCACAAAATAGCAGTGAGTCTATATTATTTTGAAGTGTTCTCTATATTTCCACCGCTAAATACCTTTGTTTACGTTTGCTCGATTAATGGAACACGTGCAAAACGGTACAACTGCTAAGTTCCATTAAAATCGTGCTGGTTTTAGTATATTTCTGCCAATTATTTTTTTCAAAAACATTTTTGAAATAATTGAAATTAATTTCTGATTAAACGTGATCTTCTTATAAAATAATGACATACAATTCTGAGTACGAAATCAAGCTAAAGTCTTGTTAAGAAACATTTTGCAAAATCATATAATTACTTTACCCTTTCGATAGCTTTATAATCGGCTTAAATTACGATCACTGTGACAAAAATACAGTAAAATCACTGATCTTTGAGAGTATTTGAAATAAAACTACAGAACTGCCTCTTTGGTCCAAGTATGGGCCCATAATTAGTTTATATAACTCAATATGCGGGTTTGGAATATTTGTCATGTATAATTACTGTAAATGTTGGGTAACTTTGCTGTAGTCTGGTCACAGTGTTTTAAAGTCAAAAGAAAAATAATAATTTTAAATATTTGTGGGAAAATGAATAAAAATGGAAGAGGAAATTGTGGAAGTATAATAACTTCGACTTGAAAATATTGTTTTGCTCAACTTTTGGAGTCCAACTTGGGCTGAGTGTTTATTGCTTAGTCGTATTTTATTACTTGATTATATTGAAGATGTTGAAAAGAAAACTGTTGAATCGACTTTCCAGGGTCAATTACGAACTGTTGATAGAACGCACTGCCAAGGTGCGGTCCATGAACATATCTTACTAGGCATAAACCTCAAATATCGGAAATAGAAATACGCAATGACTGCAAATTACAGATAAATTTACTTTTTATTTTTATAGTAATAATATGCAGGATAACAACAAAATTACAGTTATTGTGAACTTTTCTTTGCAAATAGTAAATAATTAGAGAATGTAATTCTGGTTTCGCATTGGTACGAACGAACACATCCACCAGAAACTTTGACCTGCAGTTGATGAAATAGGCACGTTGTTTAGAATATTTGTTTGACCTTTGATAAGAAATAAAAAAAATGTGAACTCTGTTAGGTTCATTCAGAAACATTCCACGCTGAATGTAGAAGACTAAAATTCCGTATCGTAGTTGTACGTTTTTCGATTTAAATTTGCCAACTTCCTTAATTTCTTCCAAATTAGCAAAGGATTATGTATCTTTGGCGACAATAAGCAACACTGTTACAAAGTGCAGAAAATTCACTATTCATTTGCAGTAATTGTATATTTTCATGGCGAGAAACCATCTTGTTGATGAGATGCCAAATATGGGCTTTTGCCAAAATTTGTTAAAAAATCTATTTCGTAGTTTTATTTCAATGGCACCGAGTAAAACTTACTGTGAAAGATCGATGGTTTTACTGCATTTTTGCTTCAGTGTCCTGAGCATAGATCGGGCTGTCAACATAATACACTGTAACAAAAAATGCAACAAAATCTTTGGTTTTTGACAGTAACTTTACTTGGCGGCATTGAAAACCATAATTGACATAAAACTCCTCAACATGGCGTTTTTTTTTTAACTTTGGAAATATGCTATTACTGCATGTGACCGATAAATTTACTGTACTGTTGCTGCAGTGTACCTACAAAGTATATTGATCTAAAAACTGAATTATTGGGAATTCAAATCTAATGTGTATATGGAATCACTTATCCGATATACCGAAATAAATTTTATTTTGTCAAGGATGTCCCACAGAAGGACCGTGTCTCATCGATGCGATTCATCAATGTCACATACTCAACAAAAGATGTTTTGACAAATTTTGGATTTCTCATTTTTACCAATATGGTTTGCCTTCGTTATCGGAATAAAAAAAATTGTAGCAGCAAATGCTCTAATAATCATGTGTGAAAAAAACTATTAGAGCAATATACCTTCAATTCGCAGTAATTTTTCGAGGATACAAATTGACTGAAGGCGAAAATCCTATGGTGTAAATATATAAATATAAGTTTAAACATATATAATGTTATTAAATATGTTAAATATACTTTATTTTATAAGTTTCTGTTCATATGCTCATTCACAACTAATATGACGACTAAATTTTCAACCGGATCAATTCGAATCGCCTGATTAAGGAGCACAATTTCAGTCATTCCAGTTTTCTAGTGTAGTTTCGCAGACTGTATTGACTCAAAAATTATCGGGATTCGGTTTATTACATGAAGCTATGGGATACAAACTAAAGATGCTGCTATAGGCTGTGGTGAACCTTGTCGAATTCGGGAAACGATACGATTGATGATGCATTACGTAATATTTGAACACTTTTATAAGTTGTCTGATTGTAACTATGCACAAATTTAATCATTCCATTTTTGCTCCGAACAAGGCCGGAACCAGTACCTGAAAGGAGCCAACCAATGGACACTCTATAGCAAAAAGCTACTGAAAGATGTATCATCAGCTACTGCCCTGCAACATCTCGAGCATTGCTAAACTGTCATTGGTTAAATGCAGTGAGTGGTATCTGCCCTGGGTAGTATAAAAACCATCTACCACTTCTTTACTTCTTTTTATGCGCATCTTACGACAAGCAGGAAATACGTTAGAATTATTCTAATGTTCGTAACTACAGGGCTACCATATTATTATATTTTATTTACCCTGTCCGGGAATTTATTTTGTCAAGCATGAGTCACAGTTGTAGCGCGCCTCGGCGGCGCGATCTATCAGTCACCCATGCTTAACAAAACATATTTGATTACCAAGAAGTGGTAGATGGTTTTTACTATAACCCAATCACTGCGCTTCACCATGGCGGTTCAGTTCCGTCACGGATGCTTTTCGTTCAGAGAGCAGTTGCTGGTTATACATCTTTTAATAGGTCTTTTCTATTAGGTGGGTGTTGGTTGGTTTCTTTTAGGCAAAGCTTCCAGCCTTGCTCAGAGTGAATTTCATTATAAAAAAAACACATTTTCCTGACTTGTGATATTCTAGAAATTTCAACAATACTGAAATAATTGTGAAGGTCGAATGAAGTCCGTTAAGAAGCGTACTACTTAATCGTGACGATTTAATATAATAAATTAACCCTAATCGCATAATCATTATCAACATTTAATAATTGAATCTAATCGCGCAACATCCTTTCTTGACCCTTATCCGACGGAACAGCTACAATTATGCCTTTCGCACTTTTAGGGTAAAGGCTTTAGAACAGTCGTAACAAATTTCATGCGTGCCGTAAAAGGCGACTAAAAGGAAGCAAAGAAGTGGTGGATGTATTTAACATCCGTCAGGACAGATACCTTACTGTACTTTATCATAATGGTTCAATTCTGTTAGGGATGTTTTTTGCTTGGGGTATATAGAAACTTTACCATCTCCCCACAATTTCAATTGGTTTTATGCACATGTATTTTCAACAGAATATATCTTTATTTGTTTTTATTATATCAGTATTTATACTTCCTACTCTTTTAAAATTGGATACGCACATTTGTACCTTATTAATATAAATTCCATGAAATCACAGAACAAAAAAAAGAAACGTTATTAAAATATTTAAATAACAAAAAAAAAATCGTTTTTTTTTGTTCAACACAAACTCAAAAATTGGGCTGAATGAATAAAAATTGCCAAATTGTATTACATGACGTCAGTGGAATAACAATTAAGGTGTGACGTCATATCGTTTCATACATATTCAACGTTGACCGCAAAATTTATATTTCACCATTTGCCAAACAATTTAACGAATGGAGAAGCATTTATTCTCATTCTGTATGAATTAGTCAATATCGAAAATTTTAAAACTAAATATTTACCAATTAAAATCTTATCCTTATCACGAAATTTCGTTATTGCTTATCAAAAATTTACTGAAGTGAGATGTGTGTAACATTCGACGAAGCAGGGACTTTCATAATACCCTCGGTGACCAATATGAAATAAAATATAGAAAGAACACAGAAAGACACTCAGAAATTTTTTTTGTCAAGCCTGAACCACTGATGGACCGCGTAGCGCAATCCATTAGTGGTACATGTTTGGCAAATCATGTTTTGAAAAAAATATTTGTGGCTGGGAAGAAGGCATCGCTCTCGCGACTCGTCTCTAGGAAAAAACTTGAATTACATTAGCATAACATCAATGAAATGAACAACAGAGAGGTGAAATTGAAACAAACGTTCTAAAATTGATATTCATTTTGAAATCACATTTTATCATCGGAGAAATAGTATTAGTTGGATGATTCCTGGCATCGACTACACCAAAAATGAGCTACAAAAATACTACGACGATTATTCAGGAATTTAATACATTTAGGTGAACTTTACCTCACAAAATGCAGTTAATATGGTGTACAATTTTACCTGGTTAAGAGATCGATATTGCTCTTGTCGTTCAATCTAATGTGGAACCTATGAGGAACCGTTAAGATTATCGAGCAACGTCTCAAGGCTGTGAGTAGGGCTGGGCAGTTCGATTCGGTGATTCGAATCGATTCGAAGCACAGTCTATTCGAATCAATCGTGAATTGTTCATAGGAACAAATATTTACTAAATGGACTGGAGTTTTCATTTTTACCGGCGAAATGCAATCGATTTTGGTCAAATTTGACCAAAATCGATCAGTGTTACCTTAGGCAACTATTGTCGGCCGATCTCATCATGCCACCGATGCCCACAGAAATTGAATATTTGGGTGTAATTGTACATACACGGCATATGCATACATATGTTATCTGTGTTAAATGATGTCGTCGGATAAGAACTAAAGCCTGTTTGCGTGTATATTCAGTATTTTGAACATTCGGGTAAAATAAAACAAAAATGAGGATTATATTTCGAAACGGATTTGTATCCAACAACCGTTGGGAACGGACCTTTGTAGTGACTGTGTATCTGTTCTGCGTTACAGCTACAGCCTCTTCACTCTTTTTCTCTTTTTTCGAGTTAATATTTACGATCTAACAGCGCCATCTTGGGAATATTTTAAAAATTCAGAATCTCGCTCAGCGCAGAGATACCACGGAACAAATGTTCACATAGTTACTTGTAGTAACCAAATCCCCAAGCCGCTTATAACGTATCATAGTCGGATTGTGGAGAGGCCTCGCCACATAATGTGAATTTCTTTTTTCCGCCGTTCTCATCAAAAAGGCCTACAAATTTCTTGCGAGCCTCCGCTCCGTATTTTCGTTCACATAAATCTGTTTAAGGCAAAGAATTTCATTTGTGGTGCAGGCACGAAAAAAATTGCGATTCGAAAAGCTGTCACTAGTAGACTGTTTTTAGAGAAAACAGTATGTCTTTCTATGCATATAAACTGTTACAAAATTGCAGTGAACTTACTGTTGCTTTGTAGTTAGTATATTGTAATTGCACATTTCGTAAGTTCAAAACTGTTTTCTTGGTAAGATTCATGCCAAATATGAACTTTTAAGGGGCCGCATCGACAGCCGAAATATGGCCGAAATAGACAATTTCAAGTTTTATTTCAAATTCAACAAGTGAAATTACTGTAAAATAGTAGTGATTTTATTGCATTTTTGTTACAGTGTTTGTTGTACACGATCTTAGAGTTGCCTGATTGTAAGTCTGCATTGAATATTTTGCACCTAAAGTGCAGTTTTGGGGTTTAAAATTCGAATATTTTTTGCAATTTTAGCGCTCCTTCCTTTCAGAAAGTAGTTTCCAGCTTTGGTTGGAGTCAATATAATTAAAAAATGTTGAAACGCGTTCTTCAATCTGCCGCGGGTTGCGCGGGTAACCAAGGATTATTGCCAAGAATAATAGTTCATCAGGTGCAGCGAATGACGTAATGTCATTCTCGCTGTTTAACTTTCACGCGACACCATATTGTCAGTCACTGTACATTTGGATGTTATTTTCACACTTTGATATTATAAAAGACTTAAGTACTAATGTAGGCGTTACATCGAGCTCTGACCGAGAGCTAGAAAATAGAATATATTTGAACGATGTTTGTAGATTCTACATGGTTATCTTCAAATGTATGTGAGCTCGTTCAATAAATAATGGTTATATACCTTTGGCTGTCTAATGGAACAGCCTTGGTAAAACCCATTAACAGTACGTCAATACTTTTTCTCTAGTTAGTAGTCTGTGCAAAAATACACAAAACTGAGACCAAAAAAAACGAGACAGGCCACGGAAAATAACTTTCATTTAATATTGCACGTAGACTATTAGCATTGCAAAATTTTAGATGAGAAAACACAAATTACTTTACCTGTCATGTCATAATTTTTATCCGAATTCGATCAGACTAATATTTTGAGAGGCTTTTAGTGAAAGCCACTCAAACAACATTATTGCACAAGGACTTACATAAGAGCGTAAAATGAAAACGAAAGAATCTATATTCCCGAAAAATATTTATTAACTCGAGGTCTGAACGCTTGCAGATCCACACAATCGAGATTGTAATGTGAAGACAATGAACTTCAAATTACAGATGTTTGAAAGAATTAATGAACCGCGGCACTGCGGAACCCCCGTAGTGAACGAATGCCTGTTTTTTGCAAGTTCCTAGGGCGTCAAAAGCTGAATGTACATAAAACATCAAAAAGTGTAAAGTTTTGGCGGGGTCGCCTTTTGACGAAACTACCCTGTAACAAAAGTACAGTAAATTTACTGGTCATTTGCAGTAATTGCATATTTTCAATTGTAAAAAACGTCATGTTAATGAGATTTATCGCAATCACGGGCTGTTGATGGACCGAACCTTCGCTGTATACGTTCCATCAATACCCCGTATTTGTTGCAATGTACGTTTGTTTGGCCATATTTCGGCCAGTTTCAGTAATAGTAAGTCCTGGTTCTAGGAATAAATAATATATTTATGCACTGAATTGGGATGAATCGTACTCGTTACAGACTGAATTTTGAAATTTCACGTCCTACACAAACGCCTCGCATACTCGCTTCAAAAAAAAAAAAAAAAAAAAAAAAAAAAAGAAAATGGAACAAACAGCTCGTTTACTTCTCTCGATAAATACCAAATATATTATCAAATCCAAGTACCCATCTATACCGCAAAGTGACTTGACAAATGAGGACTGGAGGCCGTTGAGTAACAGCCTGTCGGCGTACGAATTTCGGAAAATAGGGCATTATAACGTCACGTGCACGAGCCCTAAAGGCAATTCATGAATATTGCTAAATTGGAATTCACTCTGAACAAGGCCGGTACCAACTAACGGACGCTTGATAGCAAAGAGCTTCTAGAAGATGTAGTATCGGAAACCGCACCCTAAAAGAAAAACATTCCATACGGAACGAATTTGCTATGGTAAAGTGCAGTGACTGGTATCTGCCCTGGGTGGGGGTAAAACCATCTTGCACTTCTTGTTTTAGTTTACCGCAAACTACACTGTAACAAAAGTACAATAAATGTACAGGTCATTCGCAGTAATTGCATATTTCCAACGTGGAAAAACGCCATTCTGATGAGATTCATGCCAATTATGGGCTGTTGATGGACCGCACCCTCGCGGTGCGTTCCATCAACACCCCATATTTGGCGAAAACAGTCAATTTTTGATTTTTTTTCAATACCGCCAAGTAAAATTACTGTCAAACACCAGTGATTTTATGGAATTTTTTGTTACATTGTATTGCAATATTGGTCTAGTTTTTGTCGTATATTAGTAAAAACAACGGGTATATTAACAGAAAAATATCACAGCAAAAACATAATCAATCCCATCATAACGTCATCGCTGAGATCTGGAAATTACGGCATCAGTAAGTAAGTAGAGGCTACACTGTGACAAAAATACAGCAAACTGACACTTTTACTAGCAGAACCGCACCTACCGGTACGTTCCTTCACCACTGCATAATCAGCGAAAATGTTCTTTTCCAACATTGTGATCAACCAATGTGATTTTACTGCATTTTTATTAAAGTGTAAGTCCTGTAGGCTCAGGAACTTGTCCAAGGTGCCGTGCCGTGTGAAGCAAGCAAAATAGAATAAAACTGGTAAATTTCTATCATCCTCCAGGGAAAATATATCAATAGGTAAAGCCGAATCAGATTAAGTTCAAATCTGATTCATTTTTTTAATCAATAAAGCTGTAGCTAAGAATTCTTTAATATAAAAAATTTAACCCTAAAAGAAATCACTCCCTTGTTTCATTCTTCACTTGTAAGGGCAAAATGAAAATGACCAAAATCAATAAATTTCTGATTGTATTTGGCAGGTAAAATGTTATAATTACACTTTATTAGACCAGTTTTTGTTCCTATGATTAATACGTGGCCGTTAGTAGTAGCTTTTCTTTGGGCACTGCTCCCGGTCTTGATAAGAGTGAACCTCAATAAAAAAAAATGGTCGCTGTTACAGGACCTTGGTAGGGGTGATCCACCCCAAGGAATAGCTATAAAAAATTCTGACTGGGTTAACTATGTATCGCTTGTTTACTGCGCATTGCTTTCTTCCCAATTCTGGAAAATAATAATTGTTACTAGAGACACAAGGGAACTGCAAAATAACGAAAAAATTATATGTTTCGCGCCAAATTTTATTGCTGATTCCGAATGATTCAGTAATACCGGGTTTAGGTCATTTAATAATGATTAAAAAATATCTTATATAAAAATTTATGAACTTCTGTCACAAGTTAATTGTAGAGAAGATTGCGTCAATTGAGATTAAAAGTTACGTTGAATGAAACAATAATTGTCAATTTCGAAGATAATATGTCTCAAGTCTGAGGGAAGCTTCAATCTTTGTGATATTAAATTTTGATTGAGTTTATAATTACTGCTATTATCTCCAACAATTCCTGGATATTCTGTCACTTGTGACGCTTGATTTGAAGTTGTTAGACGCAGTTTGTTGCTTCAGTTTCATAAATTGTTGAAATAAAACTCTGGAATTTTGTTGGGGAGTATCATAATCTTTATTTGTTTGTCTCGAGTAGTTTGTAAAATCTGTTTCAAGATGTATAGATCTTTAGCATTGATGTCATTTATGTTCAGTTTATGTTTATTTGTGTCCATAGAGGCAAAGGGAAGACGTGGTATGTGTCAAAATTTATCATTACTTTTTATATTATTGTTTCACTTAAATTCTTCACAAACCTTTCGTGGGAACTTTGATATTTTGAAAGTTAAGTAGGTATTATGCATATATAACTTGATGTGTTTCGCTTAAAGTGCTGTTGTTGACACTGTATTTTGTATTAGCTTTTTGCTATTGAATTGCCGTTAGTCGATTCCTCTTAGGCACTGCTTCCGACATTGCTCAGAGTGAATTTCAATAACGAACAGAATATCCTACTCTGCTCAATTCAAAATTTGAAATTTGATTTCAATTTCCATTTCCGTCCAATATGTCTTGAAATCTAATAAATAAAACAAAACGTGATCCTATTGTCGACATGACGGTCATGCTAATATAACGTTTTCTGTAACCCCGCGAAAATTGAATTTGTGTAAAATCAGGTTCAAATGCAAAATATATGCATTGATTTCTTCATTAACGTTGAGCTTTTCTATTTTATATTCTATTTTATTTAAACTGCCGACAAAGCATGTTTTGTTATTCTGACCTCCCATTTCAGATAGAGACCCACTTCGATCAGGACCGATTTGTCGTCGCCCATCGGTAGCAAAGGCACGAGTTGTTCCATATCACGATAAATACTACCAACATGCAACAGTAGTATTTATATGCAGACATCCATTCACAAGAGTTGGACCTACTTCAGCTACTTGTAGAAGAAATGGAAATTTTACTAAACTTCCTACGTGTGTCGGTTAGTTATATAAATGCTTTTTATTATTCTCACGGACAGAAATAATAAAACTTATTTAGTGGAAAAGGAATGTGTTAAATCGTTGGGGACTTAACAATGAAACGAAGGTTTTGAACAAAAACTCGACCTCCGAATTTTGAGAATCCTTTTAGGAACAAGAATCTATATCAAATTGGATACGAAAATTTTGCTTATTTTAGCAATATTTTCAATAAAAAATTCCAAAATCGTTATATAATTTTTTTCTTTCTGTCTGGGGTGTGGATCGCTAACGTACTTACTTTGCTGAAGCGGCACACAGTCTTTAATATCCTACTCTAGATTAGCAAACAAAAGAATGCCAAAGGCTGCTTGTGAGGTTTTGCTATTAAAATTAATTGATTAGAGCGAATTTTTTTTTTATTTTGAACCAGACTTTTTGTAAATCATTAATTTTTTTTTAGTTTGTAAAAATGAAAACCCGCCAGATAACGGTTACGTCAAACCTCAAAGTAAAAACATTGAAGTTGGCCAAGAGGTCAAGTTTGCTTGTAATGATGGATATACATTGAAAGAAGATGTCAGCCAAATTTGTGAGGAAAATGGAAAACTAGAAGGACCTGAACCAGTTTGCGAACGTAAGTTGAATTATAATTAGAAAGAATATTGGTATCGTGATCGACTCTTAATTTCCGATGGAATTTACGGCATAAAATGCTCTTTTTGGGCATTTTCTGAACTTTTGTCTATTTTTCCACCAGAAAGTTGATGCTGAAGTGTTTAGTAAAAATGGGATTTAAAAAATCTTAAAAAAAGTGAGATTCTAGTATTATACTGAAATAACCACAAATAAATAGTATAAAAATGTGGGCGTATAAGAATAAATTTTGGGGGCCTATTTTTCTATTTTGTTAAGCATGAGACACAGACAAACCGCGCCTCGTCGGCGCGATCCATCAGTGACTCAAGCTTATCAATACCATGTGTGCACAAAATATTTATGATTTGGATCGTAAAGCTGCCCCGCCAATATGGATAATAAAAGGCACGTGGCATCGATATCAAAATATGTATTTAAATATTTCAGGAAACCCATTTTGTGCTCAGCCACCATCTTCAACAGTCCAGATGGTTCCGGACAAAAAAGAATACGAAATCGGAGATAAAATCAACTACAGATGCAAACCTTGGCAAGTACTGGAACCCAGTAATCGTACTTCTGATATTTGTGGAGAGAATCGAGAATTTAGATACACAGTTCCGGAGTGCGTAAATTGTAAGTCATTATCTGCCCTGTAGTTATGAGCTTTAAAATAGTCCTGACGTATTGCCGGGGGCGTAAGAGACGACTGAAAGGAAGTAAAAAAGTGGTGATTTTTTCCATTGTCCAGGGCTGATACCACTCACTGCACTTTGAAATGGTGGTTCAGTTCCATTTGGGATATTTTCCGTTTAGAGTGCAGTTGCTGGTACTGCATCTTTTAGTAGCTCTTTGTTTTTTAGTGGCCTTTGGTTGGTTCTTTTTAGGCACTGCTCAGTGTGGATTTCAAGAAATACAATAAATTGTAAGTTTCTTAATATAAACGAACTAAAAATTGTCTTACTTATTTGCTGTACATTTAACTTCATTTGATTCAAGCTTAAATGTCTTAAATACCATGGATCTATGGGTTAAATATACCAAGTTTTTATACGCTCAATTTTTTTTAAATATTTCCTCCAGCTACAGAAGCTGTGAGATGCAGAAGACCAGAATCATTGAATCGAAGAGTTGTAATTAGACCCAGAAGAGAGAGTTTTGCTGTCGGGCATGTTGTCAGATTCACTTGTTCTCAGGATTTCAATTTTTCTGGTGATAGATCTGCTACTTGCAAAGATGATGGAACATTTGACTATATAAATGAACCTACGTGCAAAGGTATAAATTTATTGTAAACGACATAAGCTTAGTTTAAAAATTAAAATACGCATTTTCTGAACCATTCTTCATCAAAGGCGAAATTAGCGCCAATAAGGGCATTTTATATAGGAGTGTGAGTAAATTGAGCGCGCCTAGAGGGCAGTATACATCAGTCGCTCATGTTTTTTCTCATCTGAATTCGCTCAGAGCAAAGCTTTGAAAGACTTCCAATAATAAGAGTCATCCGAAACCGCTCTTGTGCAAAGAGCTACATGAGGCAGAAACCAAGGCTGAAGAACCGTGATTCCGAAAAGACACTTATTGACTCCAGTTTTGAAAGCGTGCAAATGCACACGGTCGGCAATGAATTCCAAATCACAGAAGTTCGTGGAAAAAGACTTTTTGCATAAAATTGTCTGTAACACTTTGGAACTTCCACAGTGAATGGATGTTAATGGGCAGCTAATCGAGTTGACCGGTTAAAAAATTTTGTTCACGTTTGATATATTGTGCTTCGATTACAATAATTTCGAACATTCACTTCACCCGCATGGACCAAGAATTGCTATTATAAAAGTCCCGTGTCGATGAAGTCATACAAATATTTTCTATCGTATAATATGTTTTTGTAAACTATGAATACATAAATCAACCTGTAACTTAAACTATTCTAGGTACGGGCTTAAGAATAGTTAGTCATAACTTATTTCCTTCGTGTCGTGAGAGGCGATTAAAAGATTACAAAGCAAAGGGGTAGCCGGTTTTACCATCACCCAGGGCAGATACCACGCACTGCACTTTCCCCATAGCAGTTCAGTTGGGAATGCTTTCTACTTGGAGTTCAGTTGCTGGTACTATATTTCGTAGTATCTCTCTGCTATTAAGTGGCCGTTTGTTGGTTCGTTTCCGTAACGCTTCCTGCCTTGCTCAGAGTGAATTTCCACAGAAAAAACATCCCGTAGTTTAGTTTTTTGGAATTCTTTTTCTATTGTTTTATGTCATTTCTGTACTTTTCTACCGAGATTCCAATTTGAACAACAATGTATGTTCTTTGCCAATCTTATTTTCGACGTCAACATTCAAAATAAGGCAAAGCTTAAACCAATCCGAAATTGTTGGTACTCGTCGACTACGATACATGAATGCTGCCAATGTCGAGTAAATGTCAATATCAAAGTGAATTGGGTAGAAATGTACAGAGATGGGTAATTTTGAACTAATAAACACATATAAAATGTCCGATGAACGATATTAACCAATATTAATGCATCTGGAAATTCTTAATTCTAACTAGATAAGTTTGTTCCGTCGCAATGTGTACAATTTTTTTGGGCAAAAGTCTATATCCCTACAGTGCATGAAAAAATCCAACTTTGAAATGTATTTTTACAGCCTGGCGGTGATTCTAACCATACTTCATACTCACAGCAAAACCACGAACGAGAAGACCAGTCATCCAGAAGCGAATGTATCCGTTAAAAATGTTCCCGATATTCCATGGAGCTCACTAAAGAACTATACTGACAGTACAGAAATTGGAACAATTCGCAAAGTCGCGAAGAACTATCTGTTTCTTCCCATGGGAGACTATACGTTTTCGACTATTTTGTTATCGTGTTATCTATTTATGATTTTAAGTTCATTACTTTAGTGGGCATTATTACTTGAGTAGTTTTTTTTTTAATATTTGCATCATTACAACACGCTACTGAACAAATATCTTCTATTAATATCAAAGACAAGGACTCCACGATAGTAGCTTAGAGCGCCACTGTTTTCCGGGATATTTGCATGATGTCTGATATTTTGAGTAAACTAATCAAAAAATATTCTAATTAAGTAAACATCACAATAAAATTCAAGATCTAGAAAATGTTTTGAAAAGTACGGGCTAGCGACAGACCGCTCTTCCTGCTTGGCCAGATATAATGCCTGAATGTGGAAATTGCAAGATATTTTCTTTTTCGTTTTTAACATTTAGATAAATATTTACTTAATCTATGCTTATGATTTATTGCTTAACTTGTGCTGCATTTCGCTGAAATTAAACCCTTTTTCAGTATTTTAAATTGTCTTCATTTAGAAAAGTAGTCGAGACAAGCTGCTGGGGCTTTTTTGTTGGATCTTATTTAACATTCAGGTGTCCGTCAGTAACGTTAACTCCTGACAAGTGTGAAATATCGCAACTTTTGTAACGACCTATTCGAAGTATTATTATGATGTCACATTAATAACAAGCAACTTGCTTCTTATACAAGGTTCTAGATAGCTCTTATTTATGGAATTTCGCTAAGACTAGTCGGGACTCAGCTGGCCGAAATTGACTGTGGTGTATATTTTGCTAGCTACAACAAACAACCAGGCTACGCGGTGACCACTGTTATGCAAATAACTGCAGAAAATTGAAAAGCAAGCCGATGCATCCTAAATAGGGGTGAGCAAAACCGAATCATTTGGAATTCGAATCCAAATTTCGAATATTTTTTGTCGAATTGGATCGACACATAAATTTTTTGTAAATAATAAATACCCCATTTTTTATATTACAACTTGTCTTCATTGTCTCATCCAATCAGGAAATTTGTAGTTTTTAGTGCATTTTCAATTTATATTCCATGTCTGAGAGAAACAATTCCGTACTTTAACGACAGAAAATTCACGATTGATTTTGGTCAAGTTTTGACTAAAATCGATTGTAATTTCCGAATCGGATTGCCGAGCCCTAAGTCCTAAAATTCTACTTTATTCCGCAAGTTTGACAATTCCAATGAACGATTCACGATTCATATTCTAAACAAAATTGTGCTTACGAATCGATTCGAATTTCTGCCATCGAATTAAACCTTATCCACCCTAATACTAATATAGTAAAAATTAAAAAGAAACTTCTATTTACGATCTATCTCTCTTTTGTATTCATTGACTCACAAAATTAAGATATTTTAAATATTATACATTTTTAGGAAGCTTTATTTAACTAACAAATAAAATAGTGATATAAAATAAAGTTTTATTCACCGTTATACAATGCCGACATATAGCTTTATTTAAAAAAACGATTATCTTTTACAAAGTTGGGAGAATTGATTTCTGTACTCTTCTCTCTTTTGTATTCATTGATGCACAAAATTAAGATATTTCATCATATATTAAAAATAAATTTCGTATGCAGCATACGTTTAATTGAAATGAAATAAAATAATGTTTATAAATGATTTGTTTGAATAGTTGTCTAGTTATGAACGGTGCATATTGACCACTATTTATTAAACCTGATTCTTTTATTTTGAATATAAAATATATACGACTATTTCGAATAAAACAAAGTTGATTGAGATTATGCACACTGATTTGGGCTAGGAAAAACCGAATCATTTGGAATTGTATCTGTTGAATAATTTTTTCTAGTAGAAAAGTTTCCCTGGAAAATAACGAAAAAAAAATTACTGCTTGTCTTCATAGTGAAAATCAAGGTTTTTAAGTTTGTAGTATATTTTTAATTCGCACTAAAAGGAATAATTTTCATATTTTAATGGCAAAATATAATCGATTTTGGTCAAACTTGACCAAAATCGATGGTATTTTGTTGTTAAAAATGAAAGTTCTATCACATTTAGCAAGTTTTTGTTCCCATAAACGATTCATGATTGATTCGAATAAAATGTGCTTCGATTCGAATCACCGAATCGAATTGCCCAGTCCTGTCTACAATAGTATGCAGCGTACAATCTCGCAATGCGAGCTAAATTTCAAAAACGAATCGTAAAATAGGTCGTAGATATTTACTATTGTTGGACATTACTGATGTTACTGTCCGTCTGTAGCTTGTGTTTAACAAAGTGTTCTAGAATCTCTAATAAAACTTTAAAACAATTGATCAAATTTTAATCTGGATTCCCACTTTCATCAATATAAAAATACTTACGACAGAATTGGTCGAAATCTTTGCAACAATTATTCTCAATTCTGCATGCGGTGTGGCATTGGCATGATCTTTCTTTAACGTACGTACATTCAAATCTGCATGATGGTGCTGGAATACAAAAGACAAATTTGATAACTTCCACCGACTGCTATGGGCGTTTGCTCCATGAGGTGAACAAATACGCGGGTTCTTCGTTATTTTTGTCATTTACTGCTTTGAAGTGAAACAAGTGCAAAGTGTAACTTTTTTGGTTAAACATAGATATGTTTTGATTCGGTAGAACTAATATTTTAAACAAAACTTTATTCGTGCTTGGGAAAAATCAGTAAAAGGTCAAATAAAAATCTCCAGTTCGACTTAAAAATATGGTAACAACTGTACAAGAGGTCCATATGATAAGAAAATATTTTCGACTCCCTTCCACACAGAATAAAAGCCTTTAAACCTAGTTCCGTTTGGACTAATAAGCTTCCGGTTTATGATTTTAACTTCGATTTGTTCACCCTGACTGAACGCTCACCATAAGAGAAAACTACGAAAAAACAAACAACGAATCAAGAAGGGGTACATAGTTTCACCATAGCTCGGGGCAGATAGCACTCATCGTTTTCTATTATAGCAAGTAAGTTCAATATCGAATTGTTCTTTTTTGGATCAGTTATTGGTTTTATGAACCTCTTTACAATTTCAACCATCCATAATTGGTTTCTTTTGGGGGCTACTTAACACTGTAACAAAAGTACAGTAAATTTACTATTCATTTGCAGTAATTGCATATTTCAAAAGTTGAAATAACGCCATTTGATAAAATTTATGCCAATTATGGGCTGTTGATGGACCGTACCTTCGCGGTGTGTTCTATCAACACCCCATATATGGCCACAAAAATTCAACTTCGAACAGTTTTCAACACCGCCAAGTAAAATTACTGTCAAAATCCTGTGATTTTGTTGCTTTTTTTGTTACGGTGTTGTGAAATACAATGAACAAATTAAAAAATTGAGTACGATTAATCAGGAATATCATATCATTATCGATACCATTTTCTGTAATATAGTGAACAATGCATTTCATTCAAAAACGAGATTCGTCAAGCATGGGTCAACGAAGGACCGCGCTTTCGTGGCGTGATCTATTTTTTAACCAATATTCGATTTTGAGAATACAAATCTTACGTTTGCACGATGGTGGATTTGGAGAGAATTGTGCATTAGCTTGACAAGTTGAAACAGCTGATCCGTACATTATGTGGTTTTCTGCACAAGCATAACGAACTTTTTCTCCGAAATAATACGTTTTCTTCACGGGACTCGCAAATCTTCCGTTCATGATCTTTCTAGGTTCCACACACTTGATACCTGAAAAGTTTGAGAGATATATTGATATTTTTTCTCAGGAAGAAGCATGCAACTTATGTTTGTTTAATGGATGGGATTTTCGAAAGTGAGTGTCTGAGCATTTTTTGTTAGAAAATATTGATTTATTTAAGTACTAATGTTGTACGAATTATATATCTGAAAACTTTTTTATTGAAACTACTTTAAATTGGGCGGGCTGCGGTTACGTGATGAAAGTGACGATAGCTGCCTAGTGAATGACTCGGGTTCGAACTCCAGCAAAGCATGGTCAAATCGACGAACGAAAAGCCTTCGAAGAGCAATACATGTCCCTGGAAAAGGCACCGCAACTCACAGCCTCGAGGTGATGCTCGATACCTCATCGGTTCCTGATTGGTTCCTATGGTCAAATCGGCGAACGGCCTTGGAATACAGCAGAGGCACCGCAACCCACGCGAGGTGGTAACCAGATCCTGATTGGTTAGTTAGCAAGAAAAATAGATAAGTTGTAAAAATAGTTAATTGCATACTGTGAAATCAAGTTCTTTTCATTTCAAATTGTTGAACGAAGTTCTCAAATTTTGACCAGCACAATTTTTTTGGCACGTAATTGTACAAAAGATAATTTCTCAAATGGAAGCTTTATCCAAAAACTCTTCAACAAAACCAGTTTTCACATTACTTTTTATTAAATATTCGTCACTACGCAAAGCAAAGAATTACTTACGGGTACATTTTGGTGTCTCTGTACCAAAACCTCTCGTTCTGCAAGTTGATCTAGCTGTTCCCGACATTATGTATCCAGTTTTACATCCATATTCAACTTCTGAAGCAAGATCGTAGTAGAGTTTCTTTGGTTTCAAATATCCGTTGATTGGTACTCTTGGTCGAAAACATGCTTGCTTGGTAAAGATATATATTCCAGGTGTCTGTTTCTCTTTAACGTCGGTAGCAACTGAAATTAAAATGTAAATTTCGCGATTAATTTATAATAAACAAGTAAAACGAAACCCTTTTTGATAAAAGAGATTGTGTAGAAATAAACTTTTGTGTATTAGTTTTTCCTTTTTCTATAGCATCCTTGCTTTTAACATACGGTAATCCACTTACGCAAAGGCATAGAAGAAGGATGATTAGTTAGTTCCCACGTCAACTCGACCACGAACATTTTTGATACAAATTTCATGCGCCATGGTATCTGGGTCTTATCAATTGAGGTAGAAAAGTTTTTAACTTAAAAAAAACACTTTTTAGCTGCTGATAAAGCTTCTTCTAAACTGCTAAATGAACTTCCATTCGGTTGGAATGACAATGGGCAAAAACAAAGATTTTTTTTAACAAAATTCTCATCGCAAACAAGACAAAAGTACATAAACTATTCGTGGGAAATTTCGTGTTAAAATAATTGTGGATTAATCCAAATAGGTTTTTGTTTATCTATGAGTTTTTTTTAGTTTGGGGGTATTTATATTCAACCCACTGTTAATTTGGAAAATTTGATGAGTTAAAATTAGACAACAAATCCTCTTTAAAACACTCTTACCTGTACAGATGGGTTTGGCAGGTTTGAAAGTTCCATCTTGAGAGCAAAAAGAATATTTGGGTCCTTTAATGACGTAACCTGGCTTGCAAACCCAACGAATCCTTTTACTGAATTCATATTTTTCGGAGACGGGTCTGTAAGTTGCCAGAGAATATGCAGATGGAGCATCACAGTAGATTCCTAAAAACGAAATATCGATTTAAGAAAAGTGTTCTTTTTGCTGCGCTTTGTAGATATACACGTTGCGTAACGTCGTCACGCGGTTTTTGCCAAGCACGGGTCATCAATGAATTGTACCTCAACGGCGTGTTTCATCTGCGGCCCATGCCTGACAGACTTATTTTTAAAACAAAAAAATCAGTCGTCGGGGAATTGACGTTCGTGTAGAAATTGATTCGTGACTTGAACTGCGATTCGTAAATGTGTTACTCGACTCGAAATGCGAGTTTAAAGTACAATGACTCAACTTAACTTGAAACTGTAAATTCGTATTTGGTATTGCATGGGATTGACTTGGAACGCGTGTGTTCTTTGAGTACACTACATTTGGAACTCGATGAGGAGTGTCACTGATATATACTACAAAAGCAAGCTCATGTTGGGTGTTTGTCGATACCGCCCAAACAATATAAATAAGCATATCTAATTTGTCGAAGGCAGAACCAAGTCGGAAAATACTGGTTCCTCACATATTTTGTTAAGTATGAGTCACTGATGAATCGCGCCGCTGAGGCGCGGGACATCTGTGGCTCATTCCTAATAAAATAAAATTTCGATTGGAGATATATCTTACTTTTACAAGATGGTATCTCAACATTGTATTTCCCTCCACGCATGCATTGAATTTTTGCAGGTCCGTGAAGTTTATACCCTTTGTTGCATTTACATGTGATGTTCTGCCCTGCCTTGTACAAGTTCTTGCCTCCGATCGTTGGTGGAAATGTCTTCATGTTAGGTACGATAGGTTTGTCGCACACATCTGGAATTTTAAAAATAGTTTTTTTTTTGATAAATGTATGGGCTTGACAGTGTAACCGCTAGAGGCTGCTAATAAGTATGTGTTGATATCTACTCAATATTGGTCTCCGGCTCGGTGACTGATTCGGCATTGTTCGAGGCGGAAAAGACTAAAGCAGAAAAAACTACTTATTGAACTATTAATTTAGTTTTGCATGAAACCATTTTTGTTTGAAGTGTATTTGCTTGTTTTGGATCTTATGTAGCCACTTGCCATATAGGTCGCCGATTATTTTTATCACATGTTTGCTTTGAGTGAATTTTAAAAAAAGCAATTACCCGAACAAAGTAGTAAGTGACTCCATATTCCATCATTGCTACAAGTTGCAGATTTTACTCCAACAATCCTGTATCCAACGTTGCATTTCAATGTCACTGTTTGTCCAAATTTATAATACTCTTTTTCGACATTTGGAGCTGGCAGAGTAGTACCGTAGTTGATATTTTGTTTTCGACATCCAACTGTGGCGATTGAAAGGGTAAAATATAGAGTAATTAGAATTTTACTGTCGCCGATGGATTTAGATTGGACTAAAAATCGAACTGATTACGAACAGGATAAATTAGTTTTAAATCGTCAAAAAATTAGGCAAATACAAGTCATGTGAAGTACAGTGTAAATATACCTGCCATCTTGAAAATTTTAAATACACATAGATTCTGTGATAGTATTAAGAATACTACAGTGAATTCCGACCTATTTATTTCGCATTATAACTATCAAATCTTCTCTTTAGTGAAAGTCCAAGTCAGAAAAGGTGCTCAAAGGTGTTTTGTCAAGTATGAGCCAATGGTGGCGCGCCATTGAGCTACAAAATAAAATTTCCGATCAAATTATCCGAATAAAATGAGATGAAATACTCACGGACACAATCTGGGAATGCATTCCATTGTCCATTAGCTTGACAATAAGAGTATTGAGATCCGTGCATAACTCTTCCCTGGTTACACTTGAAAGTAAGTTTAGTTCCCACTGGGTAGAAGCCGCCGGTCACCGGGGGCATGTAGACGCCGTACCTTGCTGGAAAATTCGGTGCACCACAACCGGTCTTTGGTTTCATAACTGAAAAAAAAAACATAAAAATAGATTCGATTGTAAATTTAAAATTAAGAATTACATGTTACCAAATTTATAACCAGTATTACCTTTTGCACAGAAGTTCGCTTTGAGCAAGGCTAAAAGCAGTTCCTGTAAGGAAATATTAACGGCCGCTAAATGACAAAGAGCTACCACAAGATAAAGAGCCAGCAACTTCACCCTAGTGGGGAAACATTCCATACTGAACTAACCTATCATGATAAATTGCAGTGACGCCATCTACCCTGGGCGATGATAAAACCATCTCTACCACTTCATTTTAAAAGTAATTAGAGGGTGTTCAAAAATTTCTTGTTTGCCGAATCATAAATTATGTCTCTTTCTCCATTTATTATGAACTTTTTGATTCAATTATTTTATTCGATTAAAAAAAGTGTTAAATTTTAGCCATTATAGCCGAAAAACAGACGATATTAATACTTAATATTTGTGTCAATTCACAGAGATCAAATTCAGATATTAAAAAATAATAGCATTTTTTACAAATAAAGACAGTATTATGTCGTTACAAACAAAATGTAATTATTACATCAGCTTCCCAATCACAACTTTTATTTTGCAAAGCAAGAGCCACAGATAGATCGCGCCTAGGCGGCGCATTCCATCGGCGCCATGCTTAACAAAGCAAGTTTGATAGAAATATTTCTAAGTGGGTATTACATTATCGTAATATCCGACCGATGGTTAATCATATAAATTCCAAGGTTTATTGTCATCTAAACTATGTTATTCTTTTTAGTTAATCCAACACACACCTTTACAAGCACTGTACCCATCATCCCACGATCCGTCTTTTTTACATGTGAGAAAAGCACGTCCATCTCTCACGTAACCATCGTTACATTTCACAAAAACTTCGTCATCAACTCTGAAAATCTTTTGTCCGGGTGGAAGACGAGTTACAAGGAATCCATTTCTTACAGAGGGTGGTTGACAGCCTACCGGTTCTGGTTCTATTTAAAGTAAGAACATTAACGTTAATTATGTGGTTTAAAATCCCCCCTGACCTATTTTATATGTTTCGAAAGAGGCGTTTACAAAGTAGTAAAAAGAGGGAAAGATGGTTTAATACTTCTTCAACCTATTCCTTTTGTGTCGCTATAACAGGTAAATAAAAGGAACGAATGAGAACGAATCACATCACTTTGAGGCCAAAGTCGAGTCAAAGAACACATAGGTTGCGAGCCGCGTCCAAGTCTCATCTAATTTTAAATAGTTTTGAGTCAAATCGAGGCACTGTACTTTCAAGTCGCAAATCAAGTCGAGTCGGGCATTTACGAGTCGCAAGTCATGTTACGAGCCGATTTTCAAATCTATTCCAGGGCAATGACAGATTTAACTTGCCACTTCTCGCTTTATATTTACCCGCTTAGAATCACCATTTGATCATTATTGGGTAGACGAGAGGATTTCAGAGCAGAGTAAATTGCATGTTTGATATCCTTCTGATTCGCGCAACTTAACTACAGACAACGTGATTTTTCAAAGGGTGAATTGCAGACTCGAGCTGAATTTTTATCAAGACCCAAGTAAAGTCGAGTCCGCATTTTGTCAAATCGAGTACGAGTCGAGGTATTTTGTTAAGACGACTAGAGTCGAGTCAATGAAAAAGGTGTCTCGGTTGCGACTCGAGTCGATTCATAGACTCGAGCCTCCTCAACCTTGAAAGGAAGTAAAAAGTGGTAGGTGGTTTGACCATCACTAATTGCCTACACTACGCATTGTATTTCATTATAGTTCTATTCTTTTGAGAAGATTTGGTGATAATCTTTTGTGCCATATCAATTGCCGTTTGTCCCTTTCTTTCAGTATGTATTAATAATTTTCTTTCCTTGCGAAATAAAAAATAGACGACTTGATAGAACCGTTTGAGTCATAATTTTCGAAACCAATCAACTTTCAAATCATGATAATTTTTACCGTTATACAATCAGTTATCCAGTTATGGTATTATTATTATTTAATCTACAAATTTCTCATTGACCTATTATTAATACATATTTCTAAACGACACATGATAACTCATCGAGCAATATCTTGAGGTTTATTCATTATATGCGTAAATCTTGCGTCAATCAGATATTACTTAGTTTTTTTAATCAGGACATTTTTATTCTTGAAACGATTTATGATTAAGAAGTTATTACATTTCGAAACGATACAAAAAATCATGTAATTAACGGTGATATCATTTTCAGAATCCAGGTTCGAATTGTTTCAAAAATATTTCATACTCGTTTCATGGTTTTAAGTAATATTTGAGAATGGTTCCAATTGGTTATCCTACCATTTGACACATATATTTTTAAAAATTCATTTCTTTTACAAAAGATTTAGCTCGAATAAATATAATCCGATTAGCAAATATTTTTATTTAATTTTTGAAGCTAGCTATTACTAGAACTTCATAATCAACGTAGAAAGCATCTTAAAGTTCAATATAATAAAAGGCAACGAGTGGCGAATGTCCCGGGCGATGGTAAAACTATTTATTACTTCCGATTAGTCTTAGTTGCCTCTCACGAAAAGCAGAAAATCTAAAGACCGCACCTACAAGTGGGTCTCGCAAAACCGAATAATTTAGAATTCGAATCTGATTTCGATAAATTGATTGTATTTTGTAGTTAAAATGAAAATACATCGCTTCTAAATTAGTTTATGCTAATATTCGTAATTTGTAACTGTATATTTCCCAATTTTCTAAAGACTAAAATGGTAATATCAAGAATGGTATATTTGTTATTTTTATGAAATCAACGATTCGATTCGAAAAAATTATTCGAATCAGATGCGAATTACAAATGATTCGGTTTTGCCCGGCCCTACCTACAAGGTATACATTGTGTTCGCCTACAATTTATATTTTAAACTAAAACCTACCAAAGCATCCTGGAATAACTTCGGTCCAGCTGCCGCCTTCCTGGCATGTAGAAGATACAGAACCTTTCAATACTAGACCTCCAGAACATTTGAACAAAACGACTTCTCCTGCTCTATAATAATCTTCTTCGCTCATTAATTCGGGAGTCGTTATTCCACCCTTTATCTTTGGAGCAAGGCAACCAGCTGAAAGAGATATTTCGCAACGTTGAAGTTGTTAATTATCTTTCAAATAAAGCTAAAAATGGCGACATAAATATACTTAAAATTGTGAACTTATGAACATTGAACAAGGAGAGAATGTGATGTAGGGCTGGGCAATTCGATGGGGTATTGGTTATTTACATAGAATTAGTGATTCCAAAAAATATTCGGATCAGATTCAAATTCCAAAAGCTTGGGAATTCCCCAACCCTTATGTGATGAAACTGGTGTAGAAGAGCAATTTTTACAAATGTAAAAACATTCAGTGTGGTCTTTACGCTACTGACTTTGATTAGTCTTAATATATATATTCAACAGTGCGTCCTTTTTTAGTCTCGTTTACCTTTTCCGAAAACTTATTATGTTAAATATTAGTTGGGGGGCGATACATTGGTGACTCCAGTTAACAAGCATATAAAAAATCTCCCCTACCTTTACAAGGGGATTCAGTATTCGACCAACGTCCATTTTCAAGACATCTTGACGTTGTTTCTCCAACTGTTAAGTAACCAGCGTCGCATCGGAAAGTTACTTCAGCAAATAGTGAATATGTTTCTTCATCGTAGCCTAACACAGGTTCAACTACCCCATTGTCGATCATTAGTCTCGGGCAACCAAGGTTTTCTGTACAGATGAAATAAAACTTTTAAATTTAGCATGTAGTTTGATTATGTATATTCATTGTGTCATTCATTCCGAATGCAGTTCCTCGTGCATTTCAATATCCTCGCTCATAGGTACATTTATAAGTTATCCTTTATGCATTATTATTACATATTTATTTTGCTCTATACTCAAAGCTTGCTAGATATGTCTCTTTCTATATTTCGCCTAACGTCCCTTTTCTTTGTTATTTCTAATCAGGAAATTTCCAGCCAACCTATGTTCTAAGTACGAGTCACTGATGGATCGCGCCGCCGAGGCGCGGTCCATCTGTGACTCGGGCGTTATAAAATAAAATTGCCTATTGGATTGTTCACTGATGGCATGTGACTAGTGCTGGACAATTTGATTCGGTGATTCGAATCGATTCGAAGCACAATTTATCCGAATCAATTGCCAATCATTCACAGAAACAAACAGTGCTGAATGGAAAGTGGAATGTGAATTAAAAATAAACACTATTAACTATGGAGACACGTTGTAATACTAGAATTGGGACATTTGTTATTTACATAGGACCGATTCAAAAAAATTATTCGAATCAGATTCCAAATGATTCGATTTTGCCCTGCCCGACATATGAAGTGTCAAATTTGTGAGATATTGTTCCTGATTGCGTCACAACTGGCCGTGACACTTTATATATACCAAACTGGGTTCAAATTCAATCTAAATGTGTACATACCTTTGCAAGGTGATTCAGTATTTGACCAACGTCCATTTTCAAGACATCTTGACGTTGTTTCTCCAACTGTTAAGTAACCAGCGTCGCATCGGAAAGTTACTTCAGTAAATGTTAAATAAGATTCTTCATCGTATCCTAGTCCAGGTTCAACAACTCCATTGTCGATATTTAGCCTCGGACAACCAGGACCTCCTGTAAATAGAGAGAATAACACATTTTTAGTTTGCGTGGTGTAGTTTGAATCACATACATAGGAAATTGATTTTTTTCCATCAAATTTTTATGAGTTGACTTGTGGGCAAGGATCAAGAGGATGGTCTCAGCGGGACTCGGAGCCCAGGATCTTGACCCTGAGATGTCAACTCGTTCACTAAATGGTCACTTTTTATTTCAATAAAATTAAGTTCACTGCCTATTGCACGTTGTCACGCTTTATTTGAACTGGAACGTGTTTTGCATCGGACCCATTTAGTTACATTGAAACTTTTTTGCTTTTAATGCAAATGTTGAGTCCTTCAGTCGAAGCAATAATAAAAAAGGTTGTAAGACAAGCATTTTGCGCAATTTCATCTACAATATATATTTTCCTGTATGAGAGAGGACAATTGTAATAATACCAATGGCCCACATCCAATATACCTGCATGTCCTAAGCGGCTGAAGGGAGATAAAAAATTGATGGTTTTATCATTGCCCAGGGCTGATACTATTCATTGCATTTCATCATAGCGATCAGTTTTGGTCAAAACGTTTTCTGATAATAGCGCACTTTTATACAAATAGCATTCAGTTGGCCTTTTTCAGGCGCTTACTTCTCAGCTTTAAAGAAAAATATTATATTGGAATTCTCCACTCACCTATCACATACATTCCATCCGTATCTTGAGAACGAACGTAAAAGACACATTGAAGCATCAATGCTGCCAATATTGAGAACCTCATTTCGTTTTAATTCAATAAAAACTTCCAACCGTTTTATCCTGCACAGTATACCAATGTCCCTGGTACAACGTTAATATAGGTTTCCGTGAGTTACCCTCACCCTTTTATACAAAATCTTCTGTGTCATATCGATACGAAAGTAGCAGCTAAGCTCCGCCCAAATTAAGGCGATGATGCCCAATCGAAATATAATGACTATGATTTCATTCCTTAGTAGACTATGCAAAACGCTCAGCAATTTCAAACGAATTTCAAGTGGAAGATTGTAACAGAAATGTACATGCCCAATCAGGAGTTTTATTTTGTCAAGCATAAGCCACAGATGGGCCACGTCTCAGCGGCGTGATCCATCAGTCAAGTTTACATATATTTCTAGGCGTTCGGATTGGTATGTAAATAAAAATTTAAAATTGATTTACCATTCAATTTTAGTGAATTTATCATATATCATAAATCACACTTTCAATTTAGTTCAAAAAATATTTTGCATTGTTGGATTTTGATGTTGTGCTTATATTTTTAAATTAATCCTCTCGAAATAAGATAGAGAAAATCACATCAGTCGACATTAAAAGCGGGTAAGTTATTGCCTCAGGCGTTTTCTGCTTTATATGTTTTATGAAACATTTATCATTATCATATTTAGGTCGCGTATTAATGTGTTCAGAATATGAATTAGTTCAAGTGCTTCTTCTTAAATTGATTTTTAAATTACCGTCCTACTCACTGTGGGATCATTAGTAATTTCCAACCGGACGTTAACTGACCGAGCCAGGTTGAAAAGTAATTTTTTTTTGAGGGGGCGATTGGCTAGTGGGTATCATATTGGCAACACATATTGAAGATCTCGGGTTCGAGTCCTGGCGATTCCGGCTCGTTAATCTATCCATGCCCAACAATCAACACAGAGAGTAATTACTGGGGTAGTCAAAGACGAGCCGAAAGGATTACATCCACTCTAACGTTCTCCGTTTACAAATGGTTGCTGTTACAGTGAGGACCCTGGTCAGATTGATCCAGTCTAAAGAGTGGCTAAAAAATAGATAAAAAGCATAAAAATGAATATTAGAAAAAGCACAAACAAAAATAATATGACAACTGTTATTTTACGAGTCATTTGTTAACCAGAGATTCATTTTGACACATGCTGCTCATGCTTATGACGTCTATGAATGTGGTCAAATTTATTGATTAATCATTGTATTTTTTCATATCAGGCGGCGCTCAGAAATGTGCTCAGAAATGTGAAATACAATACCCATTTACTTAGCCATGAACTACGAACTTTTTACCCTCTTAAAATCGTTCAGTAAAATCATCAATTTTCGATAGTAATAATTTTACTCTGTATTATTGAAAAAACTGTAAAATCGATTTATTTGGCCAAGTATGAGCTGCTGGTGGAACGCACCGCTGAGGTGCGGTTCATCAGCAGCACATACTTGGCATACAACTCATCAACGAGGGGATTTTGAATTTTGGTATAAATTGAATTACTGCAAATTGGTAGTGAGTTACTGCATATTTGTCACAGTGTACTGTCAATTCCAAATAATTATTTTGTTTGCTTTTAAATTCCTAAAAATATTAATTTCTTTATGATCTGATTATTGGACAACTATAGAAACTGTAAAAAATAAATAAGATTCATTTTGCAGTTTTATTCGTTCATTTTTCAAGTTCATTTTTGGCGTTTACTTCCGGTTATGTTTTCTATTAAGTTCATATATATCTTTCTGAAAGTGTCCTTTCTTTCTTTTCCTTCAATTTGTCTTATTCCAAAATATAACCTACGTCATCGTAGCCAAAGAAAAAACAAATCCAAATTTGATGTTTTGCCAAAATCAAGCATTTTGTTTATCTTTTCAAATACAGAAATTTTCATTGCTGCTATTTTCTTCTCCTATCTTCCGTTTTATAATTATTTTTATTTTTATAGGAGTAAACACTTGTATTTTAAATTTTTCCTGATAATTATCGTTACATATGCATAAAAGCGAAACTATTTTTGCTAGTTTTAATGGTGCTTTCTAATAATAGCCCATATTTAGCCAAAAAAAGAACTGGTTCTGCAGTTTCATTTCAATAAACCGAGCAGAATTACTGTGAGAGAAAAGCGATTTTACTGCATTTTTATTATAGTGTACATGAGTAAAAAATAAAGTTTTTTCGATTTCAAAGGAGTATTCTTATGTAAGACCAGCGCCTATCGAGACTACAGACTGGTATTTTAACTGTTGTTATTGCCTACATCGCATTTTTTGTTTTCGCGTGATTTACCTAATCCTTTGACGATAGATAGGTGCAAATGACCAATGTAGTCGAAAGCGCAATTTCTTGCATTGAGCACGCACATAAATAAGAAGATTAAAATTATTTGTGAGTAACTATAACAAGTAGAAAACAGCGATAAATACGCAATTGAAAATAAAACGGTTCCACTTCGCAAAAATGTAATAAGTTTCATTTTCCGAATCCTAAGAAGTAAATTGATTATATTTTTTTACTCTACTTTTAAAACTTCGAAAATCCCAAGCCTTGAGTTTTGGTTTAGTGGTCAGTTTTTGAAATGTAAATAGATATTAAGCATTAGGAGTGCCGCCACAAAAACGGATTAATTTGCGATAACACGCAAAAATATCCTCCACAAAACCAAAACTCCACACTAACAGTTTTAATTAGCTAGATTATGACGTCATCAAAAGTACCTGCCTCGGGTTAAATGTACTTACGATATCAATATCCTTACAATCACGAATGGACGAATATAACCCAATGAGACGTGACCCATCCTCGGCTCATGCTTGGAAAAATAAAATTTCTGATTTGGTCATCTGATGAAAACGATATGCTCACAGCCACAAGAGGACGAATATCAACGTAAACAACGTATCAACGTATTTTATTTTGTTAAGCTTGTGACACGGATGGACCACGTTTTACCGGCGCGATCCAGCAGTGACTCAAGCTTACCAAAAGCATTTGTACAGAAATTATTTCAGATAGGAAAGTTCAATTTTTCTTATAAAGCCAATATAAAGACTATATATCAAAAACAGTCCATATTTACCTCTTTCAGGTTTGGGTGCCTCCATATAAACCTGTATATCATTTGAATAACATAATCGAGTTTTATTTCCTTCTGTGTCATTAACTGTCGACGACCTTTACAGATAAAATAAAAGTATTTTATCACACTCCCCAGTCGAATATCATTCTGTAGCTATAAGGTAACAAGTGCCCCGCGTGTTGCAAAAGTTCACTTGAAGGAAACAAAAAAATGATAAATATGGTTTTATTTTAACTCAGGGCGTATACCATTCACTTCACTTTATTGCGGTGATTACTGCTCAGATTGTGGTCGCTGGTACCCTGTGTTAAATCTTTTTCATGGGATTGACTGTTTTTCATTTCACTTTTCTTAGAGTGAATTTCAATAAACATAAAGGCTTGTATAATAAATATATTACTTAGACAAACCAAAAAGCTAGATTTTTGAGAAAAACCGTGCATTCCATTTAGGCTGCATTCCGCAATTGCCGAATCCAATTTTTCTGCAAAAACTAATTATATAACAAATGCCTCTGTTTATCAATCTTGTTTCGCTAAACAACAACTCGGAATTAATTTTGATATTACGAAACCAATGAGGTTTTGATTTATGTACTTGGTGGCATTTCATATGTCAAATTCGTCATTTTGTGACCGCAGCGTTATCCCTAATATTATCAGAAAAACTCTGTATATTTCATGTTTTGTAGAGTATGGGCAACAGATGGATCGCGCCGATAAGGCGGGTCCATCTGTGGCCCATGCTTGAGAAAATTATTTTTTTATGAAATACGGAGTGCAGTGTTGTTATAATTGATCTATGATCCGGTATATACTAATGAATGTGATGCTTGGATTGCACAATACATCACCGCTTTTGTAAATTTTATCCATGGTCGAGGAACAAATTAACGGCCACTTAATATAGCAAAGAGCTTTACTGAAATATGTAGTGCCAGAAACTGCACTCTAAACGGTAAACATCCCAAACGGAACTGCGCCGCCATGGTAAAGTGCAATCAGTGGTATCTTCCCTGGACGTTGGTATGCCATTTACCACTTCTTTGCTTGCTTTTTTCGCACTACATATGATAGTACAATATATATATATATATGTGGAGGTTCCACAATGTCACCAACAGTTTTATGCAAGAAGCTTTTTTCCAAGAATATGTAAAATTTGGAATTCCTTGCCTTCCTGCTGCTTTCCTGATCGTGTTGATCTACAAGACTTTAAAACTTGCGTTAATAGACATCTATCAGGGATGGGGGTTCCTTAGTTCCTGTTCCTGCATTTTATGTAGCTCTTCGCACTTTAGTGGCTACAGGAGAATTTTCAAGTTTGATTCTTCTTCTGTGTCCTTGCTCTGAGCGAATTTCAATAACAAAAAAAAAAATATATATATATCAAGGTAATACTATAATCAAGGTGGACCAGAACTATAGCAGTTTAAAAAGCAGTTCAGTATGAGGTTTCTGTCCAGGACAACAGTAAAAACATTCAACACTTCTTCCTTACATTGGGTCGTCGCAGGAAAGCATTTGTACAATTCCAAAGCAAGCAGTCACAGGGCGAGTTTAATGTCTGTGTTTGTTTGTGTTTACAGAATAACGATGATTGCAAGAGGCAACATTTTAATTCATGGATCTTTTTAAAATTGAAATTCCCTATAAGCGAGGTTAGAACTCTGTAACAAAACTACAGTGAATTTACTGGACATTTGCAGTAATTGCATATTTGCAGTTAAAAGGCGTCATGTTGAAGGGATTTATTCCAATTTTGGGCTGTTGATGAACCACACCCCTTCGTAGTACATTCCACCAACACCTCATATTTAGCAAAAAACGTCAATTTTAATTTTTTTCCAATTTTTTTCTCGCTGTTTTGGGAAAAAATGAACAGAAATTTGGCAAATGTACCTTTATAATGAACCGTTATGGTAAATTGTGGTAATTGATGTTTTCCCTGAGTTTTTGTCCCGACGATATTAGATATCTACCACAGCTTTAATCAATTCATTCACTTATCACGAAAAGCAGGAGATACGTAACGAACGTTTAAACACAAACCACAATTAGCTCTGAGTTTTTTAATACAGTGTACACTTTAACAAAAACGCAGCAAAATCTCCCTTTTTGACAGTTATTTTAGATGATAATATTGGAGTAAAACTATAAAATCTTTTTTCATGGCCAATTATGGGCTCTTTATGGAGCGCACAGTCTAGGCGCGGTCCATCAACAGTCCATACGTTCCATAAATCTCAACAACAAGGCGGTTTTTAGGCTTGCAAATATACAATTACTTAAAATCGAAAATAAATTTACTGAATTTTTATTACATCGCATTTGATTACGATAAATCAAGTATAAATATCAAACCTATAAATCCAGTTTCGTGAACTATTCTATTTATGATTCATATCTGCAATTAATTTGTTGTTTTAAACCTCTTTGCAAGCGAGGATTGGAAACTTCCATTAACGTCATTTATGGAGATTATTTTCATTTCATCTTAATTAAACACTGTAAAAAAAGTGCAGTAAAATCGTCAATCTTTGACAGTAATTTTTTTGTGGTATCTACATGACACCAACGGCCCATAATTGGCAGAAATTTAACCTACGAGACGATTTTATATTTTGGAAATATATAATTACTGGAAGAGATTGGTTATTTTACTGCATTTATTTAACAGTGTTATTTGAAAGTAAAAGTGAAACGCTTTTATCAAACAATAACTTTGATACCGAAATTTGATCGATTGATTATAAGAGTCAAACTGGATTTGCTAATTTTATACTTTCTTAATTAAAAAGTTGAACCTTTTGGAACTGGATCTATGTCACAAATCATTTTTTCGAGTCAGGGAAGATTGATTGCGAATGAAAAATCGTTTTTAAAGTTTTCTTATATTTATCTTTTATTTGTTGTTGGCAGTGGTTTCAAAGCTTCTAATTAGCAATACTTTCTAAGCATAAGAAGTAGATTTTTCGCATTTTGTTCAATCTAGGCTGTCAAAAGTGTTTTTTGCCCTTAATAAGCGATATCTTCTCATCATATTCGTGAGGAAACGTAATAAAAATTCAGACAATACATTGGTATCTTATTGTTTTGACTTCTGAAGGTATGTCGACTATGACTCATGCAATTTCGACCGTGCCTTCCCGAATACCAGTGTCTAATTTCATAGTTTTGGCAAGTTTTCCTGTCTCGCCATGAAAAGTCTTGAAAACAGATGCTCATGCATAAAAAAAAAAAATAAAAATTTCAGACCCAAACATTTAAAAACAACTTATTTTTAAAAAAACATATCTATTTTTCAAATTACCCAAGATATTTGATTTAGCTCCTGATATATTTAAATGTTTCTATACGCTATCAGTGATTTTTGTGAAAGGTATGTATTATTTACTACCGACTTTCGCCAGCTGCACCACTGAGCCTGAACCTTCCACCTGAAAAAATATTTTTAGACCCAAAATGTATAAATGGAGCGAATACAAGAATATAATGGCAAAAAGTTATTTTTAAACAAGATAAAGTGGAACGAAATTACCACAAAACTAGGAAACTTATTACCAGATAACCTAGTTCACCTGACTTCATAAAACTAGGTAGAACTTAGATTAAAAGCCCGGTAAACTAGGTAATTGTCGTTTGGCTGTATTTAAGGTATTTTTTTAAAACATTTCTAAGTTAACATCTTCAAATATTCGTATTTTAAAGCTTTTTTTTGAATGAAAATACAATTTACCTATTCTTTATGCCAGGTAAGTATTTTTTTTCTATCAGGTGCCTAATTGAAAAATATGTGGATTCACAGAGTAAAATATCAATCAGAAAACTCGGTAAAAGTTGAACTAGGTAAGATACATATGTCTTGAAACTTTTGATAAAGTACTTTGAAAAAAAAAAAAAGACTGGGCAAACTAAGTATACTAGGTAAGCTGGGTACCTAATCTAGAATTTCCAACACTAGTATACAATATTTTTTTTTTTGTAGCATATCGTTTTGCCAAGCATGAGTCACTGATACACCGCGTCTGGTCGGCGCAGTCCATCAGTGACCCATGCTTAGCAAAACATTTTGGACAATCTTTTTTCAGGCCGGGTAATCTATTAATAGCCACTCATTCGAGTAGATCATACTAAACAAGGCCCGGTCATAACCAGTGGGCACTTATATACGAACACAGTTAGGTTTGTTGGAAAGATATGATTTTTTTGGTTCGGCCGAGCCTACCGAAGTTATTACACCCTTGGTTGAGTGGTGGGCATGGATAAACGAGCCGGACTCTCCATGACTCGGAATCCGAGATCTTCAATATGCTGGTATTAGATGTGGTTCTTTGAATAATACTTAGAGGTTGTGAAACTCATTTGGAAATTTTATAAAACCTCAAGTGCTAATTGCGATATTTCCCAATATAGATTGGCATTCTTGGAAAAATCTGTGGAAGTTTTTTTTTTGTAAATAAAAATTTCATTTGCTAACTATTTATCCACTTAAAATCCTTAAATAAAGTTAAAATAAGTTAATATTATAAATTCTGCAAAATCGCAAATTATGCTTGAAATTGCACTTATACTCAACCAGGCTTGGCCCAGGTATGAAAAATGTTTATGATGCGTTCAAACGGTCGCGAACTTTTGATCGCAAAAAATAACTCGCCATCTTTAAAACCGGATATAAATTTGGCACAAAATCTTATTTTCGTGTGCAAAACGAAAGAAAAAAGAAGTCAAAAGTAGGATTACTCGATATTTTTATCGCTTACAAATAATGCCTCAAGACAAACTACCGGATGGGAAATAGTTTATAAACGGCTTTGTCGCCGGTAAAACATCAGTTGAATTTGAATTGTGAACAGTCAACGATATCCAAGGATTGAAAATCAGAAGATGGGTCGTCTTCACGTCGTTTTATTTGTATTATCTTTTTCGTTATCGCAAATATTATCTCAAGAAATATACAGCATTGAAGGTGAGTAATTTAATGTTATATTTGTAACCGTTCGAAAGGATTCAAAAAGTAGATTGCGGGGAATTTTTGTTACGCTGCATCTATATCTTGTTCAGAATTTTGTTTTTAAAATTTCAATGAGGAAATGGACATGTAAATATCGAGTATTTTTTCACGCTCCTGGTGAACATTGATTACTTCCAATATTTATCTAATTAAGCTAGTTTTACGAGTTGAAACATTTATTTTGCTAACATTCTTAGCTCCTTTGTTCTGAGCTTTTTACTCACAAAAATAATATACAAGTTTCATCCAATTTCTCACCCTGTGGCACCGATAATGACGTCATACATTTATAAGAAAAATCTTGAAGTTTGGAATTCGTCAAGTTTCATAAAACGCCACGACTAACACTAAACTGCAATTAAACAAATTTATCTTCATTTAAATGATCGTGTTTTATTTAAACAACAGACCTTTTACGGTCCTTCTACAAGTCCTCCTAAAAAGAACGTTTGCTTATACCGGGAGTTGGAGAACGGTTACACTATACCTCAGCTTGACGAATATGACTCGAGCGCATCAGTGCAATACGGATGCCAAGAGGGATTTGTATTAAACGGAATGACAAATTCAGGATGTGTTGATGGAAGTTGGATATCGCAATTACCTGAATGTTTGGGTAAATATTTTTACAAAGCCATCGCTTACCAAATTAGGTTGTTCCAAATTATAATGAATATATGTTTGTACACAATACTCTTGTGAATTATATTATATTTTATCGAAATAACAAAAAAACAAAAAAAAAAAATCGGAAGAATATTATTGCAAAGCGGCATTTTTATTGTTTGGCTAAAACTGTATATTTGTTAAGTATGTGTCACTGATAAATCGCGCCATTAAGGCGGGGTCGATGGGTGTAACTTGCTTAGCAAAAGCAGTATCATGCGAAATATTCATAATAGTGCTTATTTTAACTGTTAATAAAGTAGATTTTAATTAATACGGCTTGCTATCTTGCAAAATAATGATACTTAATTTATGTTGAAATTAATGAAATTTTGAAGAACCTCCTTTCGTAAGGAGAAATTGTAATTTCTGAAAAACAAAGTCAAATTTAGCTAGATGGCTTCATTACCGTCCAGCGCAGATACAACTTTCTGCACTTTACTATAACGGTTTTCCTGTAGCGCAGTTGCTGAAACTACATCTTGTATAGCTCTTTGCCATATTTTGGTGGCCGGTAGTTGATTATTTTAGATGCTGCTTTCGGCCTTGCTCAGCGCGAAAATGAGAAAATTGTTTTTGGACGTTTCTCATTAGCATTCAAATATTTGAACAAAAATTTTTTTTTGTATTTTCTACCCAAACTTCACTTAAACGTTATAATCACTATTCAGAGAAACAAGCTCCTCCGAAGAAACCATGTAAATACCGCGGTCTTGAAAATGGTGTGATCAAACCCAATCAAAAGTTGTACGCACACATGAGTATTGCAGAATATTCTTGCGTCGGGCATTATACATTGCAAGGAAGTCCAATCGCTGCTTGTTTTGATGGAGAATGGAACGTGAAGATGCCCACTTGCGCAGGTCAGTAACTATTATGTCTATATATATTCATTTTGTAATCTAGAGTCTTATCTTAAACCACCCAGGGAAAAGTCTACTTAAAGACGGACGAGGTTAGTGCCTTCGGTTAGTGTCTTCTGGTTCGCCCGAGCCTACCAAAGATATTACACCATTAGTTGAGTGGTGGGCATGGGGGTTATCTATTCGGACTTGCAAGGACTTGAACCCGAGATCACCAACTTGCAATTTGGACTGGGGAATTCGATTCGGTGATTCGAATCGATTCGAAGCATAATATATTCGAATCAATCGTGAATTGTTCACAGGAATGAATTCTTGCTGAATGGACTAGAATTTTCCTTTTTAACGACAAAATGTAATCGATTTTGGTTAAATTTGACAAAAATCGATTTTATTTTGTCGTTAAAATATGAAAATTGTTATATGAAAATTTGTGAATTGATATACACTATAAAGTATGAATTTATTGATTTTCACAATGAAGGCAAGCTGTTTTTTGACGTCGAATTCATGATTCAATTCGATTTGAAAAAATTAGTTGAATCAAATTCGAATTCCAAATGATTCGGTTTTGTTCAACCCTACTTGCGATGTCAGCATGATAGCAACTAGGCCATGGCACCCGAAACACTGGAATTGTCGCATTTTTTGGTTCGAAAATTAGCGAAACCGAAATTAATGAATTAATAAGTTGTTGAATCATGTAATTTTTTTTCTACATTTGAAAAAAATGTTTATAAAATATGCTAGTTGTGTGCTAACTAGGGCTGGGCAAAACCGAATCATTTGATATTCGAATCTGATTCGGATAATTTTTTCGAATCGGATCGAATCACAAATTCCGTGTAAATAACAAATATCCCATTTTTAGTATTGTGACTCGTCTCCATTATGAAAACCAAGATATTTATAGGTCAAAGTATATATTTGCAATTTACACACTATATCTAAGAGCAATAATTGTCTTATTTTAAGGACAAAATGCAATCGATTATGGTCAAATTCGACCAAAATCGATTGCATTTTGCGGCAGAAAACAGAAATTTCACCGCATTTGACAAGTTCCTATGAACGATTCGCGATTGATTCGAATAATTTTTGCTTCGTAGTGATTCGAATCATTGAATCGAATTGCCCAACACCACTGCTAACAAACTAGGCTTATTGCAGTTAACATCAATAACTCCCTTACAGGCCTTTCAATGCATAGACTAGATTTAAGAACTGCAATGTTTCAAACAACACGAAATTCTTTTGAACTTTCTCTAAGTAAATTAACGTAAAATATCTTTTCAAATGTCATTTATTTGTCAACCAGATTCAAAAGTGTTCCCAGAACCTCCGAAAGAATATTTCTGCAAGCCCCCGGTGCTTCCACGCGGGTCGTACAGCCCTTCAGGAAAAAAGCAATATGCAGTCGGTTCAACCGTTTCATTCAAATGCAAGAATAAGTATTACATGAGAGGACTGAACGTCGCCAAGTGCAAAGCAAATGGAAAATGGGATAAAAAGCCGTCATGTGAAGGTATTGTATATATAATATAAGAATAAGTGGTAAGTGGCATTGTCATCGCCCAGGGCATATACTACTCAATGCACCTTATTCAAGGAGTACAGATCAGTTCGGGATGTTATATAAATGTCCGTTAGTTGGTTCCGACTCAGGCGTTGTTTTCGGCTTTGATTTAAAGTAAATGTCAATTAAAAAATACCAGTAACTTCCAAATCTTTTGGTGATAATCCAAACCTCGGACCAACATGAATCACAATGAATATTAGAAACGCACGCTGTCACAAATAGGGTACTGTTCTAATACATGTCAATCTTTGCCCCAGTGAAAAATATTTCGGCTTCGTAATATCATCTTCACGCCGCAGGTTCGAGTACTTGTTCGTCCGGCTCCTCATGTCATGCCTACCGCGCAACCCAGGGTGTGGCCCTGTCGGTGCGGACTTCAGAATAGTCCTAACGTATTTCCTGCGCGTCGTAAGAGGCGACTAAAAGAAAGCAAAAAAGTGGTAGATGGGCAGATACCACTCATTGTACTTTACATTGGCGGTTCAGTTTTGTTTGGGATGTTTGCCGTTTAGAGTGCAGTTGCTGGTGCTACATCTTTTAGTAGCTCTTTGCTTTTAAGTGGGCGTTTATTGGTTGCTTTCAGGCACGGGTTTCGACCTTGTTGCTCAGAGTGAATTTCACCAAAAAAAAAAATAAGTTTAGTTTACTCGACCAAACAGGGCAGTATAAAAAATACTCCTTGTTTTCGAAAGTGCTCCTGGTGTAAGGTCTAGCCAAGTGTGATATATTCGAAAGTGTGACTGTTTAAAATAAACATTTTGTTAAGCTTGAGTCACCGATGGATCGAGCCGAAGAGTCGCGGTCCGTCAGTGTCTCATGCTTACCAAAATAAAATTTCGTTGTTAATCAAAAGCAGCTTTCGACTCCCATTTAACTGTGGATCATATTAAAATGTAAAATTAGGTACAAAAGCAATTTCTAGCCTCGGGTGAAAGTCGTGACAGTGTATTATTCATCATACAATACAACAACACTTAGAATTAATTATTATCAATATTATTTATCACGATTTCACTGCAAAGGAATTGCAGCAAATTAGCAAAATCGAAACAGAAAATTAAAATAATTCTCGAAGTATTTTATCGAAGGGTCGACTAAACGGAAACAAAGAAGTGGTAGATGGTTTTATTCCCATCACTCAGGGCAGATACTACCCTTTGCACTTTCACCATGATTAATCGGTTCGATTAGAGTCCATTTGTTAGTGCTATATCGTGTGGTAGCTTTTTGCTATTTGTCATTAGTCGATTTGTTAAGGGCGTTGTTTCCAGCAAGAAAGGGTTAATATCCATATCATAAACAGGAGAAGCATGCTATTGCCGTTGCATGTTTTTGTTTGGCGACTGAAATGATCTTTTTATAGCCATTTCTTGGAGTGGATCACTCTGAACAAGGTCTTGTTGCAGTGGCCACTTATAGACAGCCAGTGGGACAGTGATTGAGTTGCTGAAAAAATATGATCTTTCCTGTTCGGCTTCGCCTAATCAAGTTATTACACCTTGAGCTGAGTGGTGGGCATGGGTTAACGAGGCGGGCTCGAACCCGAGATAATCAACGTGTGATGTTAAACAACATGCCATCGCAACGAAAAAATTGTCCTTATGATAACCGACCAAAGTGTGACATATTGCGACATATTTCCATTTCATTTTTTGTAAAATAATTCACAAAATATAAAAAGGGTATTTTTTCGTTTTTATCAAAGTTACCCGTTTTGAATAAATCTTCCTCTACAAGGTCACTACGATGCGCTATGTTTTGCATCATATTCTTTGCAATTATTATAAACCATTCAACGATGACTGTTCTTTTCACAGTGGGATGCCAAGAACCGAAATTCGATGCAGGATTTTATAAAACAAAAGGTGTCAACGCTGGAAATTATTTTGGAGTTGGACAAACAGTGACATATCATTGTTCATCAGGTTACAGATTGCTTGGAGCAAAATCAGCAAAATGTAAAAGTAACGGACGCTGGAGTAAACCTGTACCTAAATGCGAAGGTGAGTCTTCATTAGAAATTTGAATCATTCGTAGGCTAGAATCGGTCACACACCCGAACAAGTGCAATACAAATCGCTGCTCTTGAGCAGTAATTTTTTATGATAGGATAAAAAAGGGGGGAAATTGTTTTTTTTTAGCCAGTTATATGGACTGTTGGTGGAACGCATCGCCACCAGTGGTTCATTAGCAGCCCTCACATTTCGGAATTACTGCAAATTCCCAGTAAATTTTACTGTACCTTAGTCACAATGTATACAAAAAACCTGCACAATGAACTGTAATTTTCATATATTAACAAAAAATAAATTTTTGTTGTTTTGCTAGGTTTTTATTAATGTTATTTTTTCTTCGAAATACCAAATAATATATAACGATATACCGTTTTAATATCTCATAAGCCCGTTTTCGTTGCCCTATTCGGATTTTCCTTTCACGGCTCTTGATTTTTATCTCTTTTCTTATTACAGACAACTAACTTTATTCTACCAAATTGGTTACAAGACACGTATAATAGTTCGAATATTTTGATATTTGTATCGGTTCGTGTCACCAGTGATATACGATACTACGTAACCAATACCCTTGCGACGCTGGTGCCAGAGCTATCACACCACAGAATTACAGAATTTCAGTCAGATAGAGTTTAAATTTGCTTATTTGAAAATTAAGCTCTAGATAATAAGATATCGGTTCAATAGGTCAAAATATAAAGCTTTCTTCTGAACCTACTAAGCAGGTGATGGGAGCTTCTCTGTCCCAGCGCAATACATGCAATGAGATCGCATTTTGAAGTTACAGAAGATACGTCCGTTGTTGTTCCATTGCTGTTTTAGTTAATTGCAGCTGATCCAGAACAATCTGATGAACTTATCGTGCTTTAACTTGTTTTCTTGAAACTGCAAGATCGCTCGGCAGACATGCGTGTTGCAATATTACGAGGGTATAATAGTACCTAAGGGCTACCAACCCATCAGGGTACCATTGAGTGAGGACAATTCTAATGGAGGTTCGAGTTGAACGAATAAAAAAATGTTTCACAATGCCATCAATGAGATTGATTTAGGCAGTTATTAATGAGATTGGCACGTAAAAATAGATGCCAATGATATAGTTGTACGTTATAGCTGATAGATAGGTAGAGATATTCTTCACTCATTGAAATACTGAGGCTTGGTCAATGGCTTGACCCTTATGGAAATGAGTCTGATAACCAGTCAAATAGGAACATTTTTATTAAAATATCAAGTATGAGTCACTAATGGACCGCGTCGAAGAGACGCGGTCCATCTGTGGCTCATGCTTGACAAAATAAAATTTCGGGTTGAGAGTGAGGATTTATCGTGATCTATCTGCAAATAAATATAAATTAAAATATTTACTAGATTTTAAATTTCTCAAAATTTCTCAATATTTTTTTCAGAATGGGTAATCATTATCGAAGAAGTTCCAGGATGTAAAGCACCACACTTTCCAAACGGGTTCTACTTACCAGTTTTACAGCAAGGCCAAGCCCGGTACGAAGTTGGGGAAACGTTAACATTTGAATGCTACAATCCTTATACTATTAAAGGATCAAAAGTATTCTCAACTTGCCAAGCTAACGGTAAATGGAGTGCCATACCACAATGCAGAGGTACATACATTGCATTCTATTTTATGGAAAATATTTATATAATATAAGTATAATATATTATAAATTTATAAAATATAAAATTTTTATAAAAAAAGCCGCAAACACATTTAAAACAATTGTGTAGTGCATAATCCAAGGATGGACGGTGCGTTACATCAATGACCCATGATGGATTGATAAAAGATTTTTTGATTTTTTTAAATGTTCTCACTTGATAGTAATGCTTTACTTGTTCATTTTAATAAAATTTCTTTCTGATTTCCGAGAGTTAGGAACACACTTTCCACACGCTTTTCAAACATTTTAAAGTGATTTTTTGCTCCGCTTTGGCACGCCAATATTTTTCATAGAGATTTTCATTTTTTCTCGCTCAAAACCTATAAAGTATCTTCTTTGCCATATAGTTTTTAGTCAAATTCAAACCGATCAAAGTCACTTGACCATTGTATTTCTATAAGCATGAATTTCAAAATACAAATTATAAGTGGCCGTTGGTATAAAACTAGGGTGCTCCACTCCAAGATGAGGTTATAAAAAAAAGTTACGACTACAAGATTCGAACTCCATAAAAGTCGTAGTCGATTTATACCAAGGATTGGGTAAACGAACCATTTGGAATTCGAATCCGATTCCGATACTTTTTGCCAATTGGATCGAATCACTATGACCGAGTTGGCAAAAGTATTATTTTACTGAGAATAAATAAATTCTATATAAATAACTATACACAACGAATTACTAATACTAGAATAAACAGACTTTGATGCAATGCATTTCAAATTCCCATCTCATTGGCAAGAGCATAAGTTTTTATATTTTAACGGCAAAATACATGCGATTTTGGTCAAATTTGATAAAAATTGATTGCATTTTGTCGTAAAAAATGAACTGAAAATGAAGCTCTACATTAGTTAACAAATTTTGTTCCTATGAACGAACAATTCACAATTAATTCGAATAATGTATGAATCGGATCGATTCTTAAGCATTTGTTCATTAACTACTCATTTTTTACAGTCGAAGGATGCCTGTCACAAAACATTCAACATGGTTACCTGACTCCTGGTGGAGCATCTTACGGAGCAAATTCGGTTATAAGTTTAAGTTGTGATGTTGGCTACTACGCCATCGGTCAGTCCACTGCACAATGTATGCCAAATGGTCAATGGAATGCTCAGCTAAGATGCGCAGGTAAAAGGGATTATTTTTTATTAGTATCAGATCCAAATAGAATGATACTAACGGCACTTTTTTTCTACATAAAAGCATAAAATATCAAATTGTTTTTGCGCTTTACTCGATTTCTCGACTATTTCTTTCCCAAATTTGCGGGAAAGCAGAAATCGAATCAATCTTGTTTCAGCATGGACGTGAAGGAAATGGTGTAAATAAATGCGAACGAATATTTTTGATCTGAATTTTTGCATCACATTAACTTTGAAATAATATATATTTGAATTAATTAATCCATTATGATAATTAGGAAATTTATAGCTACCAAGTACAAATATTAGCATATTAACAGACTTAAATTCCTACGTTATACTCCATGTTTAATAGCAAAAATTTTCATTTTTTAACGACAAAATACAATCGATTTGGGGCAAATTTGACCAAAACGATTGCATTTTTTCTTCAAAAATGAAGAATTTCTATTTGTTTAGCCAGTTTTTGTTACTGTGACCGATTTACGTTCGTTTCGAATAATAATCTGTGCTTCAAATCGATCCGAATCACCTAATCGAACTGCTTAAAATAATTACATTTGGTGGATATCGGTAGATGTCATATTTATTTTAACTTTATACCCAATTTGAAAATTGTCTAAAAATTATGAAGAAATATGATGAAAATTTTTGAGATCTTAAAATTGCATTATCAGACACCACCTATTTGAGTACTTGTCTCAAATATGCCTTAAAAATATTCGCCTGTCACCCATAAACTACAGGAGGGGCAACGCTTAGTTGGCGCTGAGTTAAAAATATTTCAAAAGTAAAATAAGTATTACGAATTGTACTGTCCTCAATCAGAACAAATCGATTTAATTAAATATAACAAAGATTTTTTTTATTGCAGACGGATGTATCGCCCCACAAATTTTGCATATGCAGATATCACCAGCTCCTGCGTTTGGCGGGAACGTCTACGAAATGGGACATCGAATCCGATTCCAATGTGACCTGGGATACTCAAGTGGGTCAGTCAGAGAAGCAGAATGCAAGGGAGGAGATAAGTGGGACAAAATTTTACCACAATGTCGTCTCTTGACTGCCTCTACTGGCTGTCCAATGCCTGAGTTATCAGAGGGTCTCGTGCTGAAAAATCCGGTACAAGCAATATTTCCATACAAAGCACAACTTGAGTTTTCATGTATGAAGGGATTCAGTATGATCGGATCTGCTGTTTCAATATGTAGAAAGGGACATGGACTAAAAGGAGGCCTCGACCCATTGCCACCTAAATGCAATCGTAAGCAAATTTATTTTCAATAATCTATTTAGCTTAAATCCTTATTTTAAAATCAGAAATTGAAGTGAAATTATTAAAATGCAGTGATTTGCAATAGTTGCCGACCGGGATTGGGCAATTTGATTCGATAATTAAAATCGATGCGAAGTACAAATCATTTGAATTAATCGTGAATCATTCATGAAAAAAACTTGCTAAATTGAGTAGAATTATTTTTGATTTTAACGACTAAATGCAATTGATTTTGGTCAAATTTGACTAAAAATTTCTCCCCACATTGTGCGCTATAACAAAGTACAGTAAATTTACTGGCCATTTGCAGAAATTGCCAATTTCCAAAGTTAAAAGAAACGCCATGTTGACGAGATTTAAGCCAATTATCTATGAACTGTTGATGGACCGCACCTCATATTTGGTCAAAAAGTCGATTTTGAAGCTTTTTCAAGTAAAATTACTATCAAAGACCAGTGACGTTGTTAAATTTTTTACAGCGCAGAAAAGCATTACAGTACTTTGACAGTACAACTTTTAATATCAACCTATGACACATATTCTGAATCTAGTTTGTCTCGAAATCTTACTACATTCCATGATTGAAGAATATGCTGGGTATGCATTTACCGCACATTTTCCAAGACGTAAAAGACAACTTTTCGAGTCATCTGATTTTGGCCAATTGCAGACGAATATTCTTCTGCACAAATAATTCCGTTAAAACCCTTCCCAGTCAGAAATATTTTGCGCAAAGATGTTCTTAAGTTAAGTTTGAGTTGCTGATGGATCGCGTCAATCAAACGCGGTCAGTCTGTGTCTCATGCTTACCAAAATAAAAGTTTCTGACTTACCCTGTGGACAATCACCCTGCTGAGCGACACTGCTCACTGTGATTTCAGTTCTATATTAATAAGTTTAAGGATCCCCGCATTTATTTCAATACATTAATATAACATTGTCTATATCAGGTGCAAAATGTGGATCACCAGGAACACCACAAAACGGTAGATTCCGTGACGGAAAACAAGAATCGTATTTATACGGTGACACGGTGTATTTTGTTTGTGACCCGGAGAACGTCATGTCAGGGATAGATCACATAACCTGTCAAGCTGATGGACAGTTCAATGGCCAACCACCAACATGTCAACGTAAGTTTTGGTATCGTCTATAGCAGATACTGTTCACTGCACTTTATTATGGTGGTTTAGTTCCATTTGAACTGTATTTAACTCAGATTGGAGTTACTGGCTCTAAATATAGCAGTTCTCTGCAATATAGGATTACATGGGATTACATTGGGTTTGGATAATATTAGATTCAGATATATTCTAAAATTCTGGACAGAATTTTGCCTTTTATCTTTATAAACACCTGGGGAACACTGATATCAGTGAACCTGCTCAGAAATTCTATGTTATCAAGAATCTGATCAAAATCATAATTCTGCCAAGTATGAGTCACTGAAGGACTGAACCCTAGCAGCCCAATCCATCGAATGTTTTATAGCCACTTCTTGGAGAGATCATCTTGACCAAGGCACTGTACCAACGGACACTTATAGAGGACCAGGTTAGAATTGCTGGAAAGATATTATCTTTTCCTATTCGGCTTAGCCTACCCAAGTTGTTTCCTCTAAGGTTGAGCGGTGGGCATGAATTAACATTCCGCGATGCCAACATGTTTAACCATCCAGCCATCGCCCCCACAAAAGTAGTAGGTACCTAGTATAAAAAAGGGGGAAATTAACCAGATCATTAGGCGGCCTTGCTTAAAGTGGAGTTTATTGAATGAACGGAATATTCTGCTTTGGGGTTCTAAGAGAACTTTGTTAAAAAACCTCTCATGGAATTCCGTTTTTATGTCATATTGCTTTAAAAATTGAAATGATAGAATGTTTATTAAATTAATTTTGGGGACTGGAAAGAGGAGAATAAATGACACGGCTTCTGGTTCTCCTTTTTATGCATTTAACTGGTCTTTAGATGGATTCTTTTAATTTGAAAATAATAATGTCTAATTATTCAGATTTCCAATGTAGGTTTGAACTTACCATAGCTAGCGGTCAAAGGTTAGGACTGCTTCATTAAATGCTGCCTTCCAGGTCCGACTATGTTTTGTTAAGTATGAGTCACTGATGGATCGCTCCGTCAATCGCTGCTTGGGAATAATGTGTAAAATAAAAATAATAAAAATGAATTAACTTAATCGGTTACTCTATCTTACAGCACCATCGTGTAAGTACGAATGCATTTTTGTCAAGGAGAGAAATTGTCAATGCGATGCTTTATGTAGAATTCGAGGAGATTGCTGTTATGATTTTGAACAACATTGTAGTAAGTAGAAGTTTTTTTCCACTGTCACTCCTTTGAATGCATCCCACTGTGTATTGTCTTATTCCTGGCGGCCACATAGGGACAACCGAGGTCAGTGTTGTTGGGAAGGATAGAAAGTGTTTCCTATACCTTACTGCACCTTGAATTGAGTGGTCGGCATCGATTATCCCCAGCCATACTTGCTGGGACTCGAACCGAGATTATCAACATGTAATTCAAACATGATCACGGCTAGGCTATCGCGCTCGTAGCTTGTCCCTATGTTTTATACAAAGATAGCACGTACAGCGCAATTAAAGGTGCAGTTTTGAGCGAGCATGATACAGATACGTTATGCTAAAACTTGGCTGAGATAAATATTTAAATATTATTTACCTCGTTTTTTAAGACATCGGAACACATTTACGTATAAGTAGCGATTAGTCTTAAACTGTTCTATTTACTTCAACCTTTCGTTTCACGCTATTGTAACGCTGTGTATTAGTCTCAGGGAAACGATATTTCAGATACCATTTTGGCTTACGACCACGTTTTGACATGTTGGGGAATATAAAGTTGTAATTTTCAACTTTTTTTGAAGCTTTGATTTTGCGAATGATCGCAATTGGGTAAAACCAGACATTTCAAAATTTATTTAAAAAACTATCATCACCCCCCAAAATTCAGAATATTTAATGATTAGTTGTTGGCATTGGCCATTGGTTACGTAACCTACTATTATTGCAAATTTTCTCCCAATTCTAGTATTAGGAAATTATAAACATTAATATATCCAAATGTGAAAAAATATAATGCTAAGTTTTATCTTACTAAAAATAAACTTCGGTCTCTTCAACAAAAACAAACTAATATATGTCTTACAACTATTTTATGTTTTATTTTACAGGAAAACTTTTCTACTAAGATATCATTTGAAGATTAAAGGTACAACGTTGCAATACTGTTTAATTTTACGGTTTTTTGATTTAACTAATTCTAGTTCGCAAATAAACATATATATCATGGTGTATATCTTGTTGTATTCTTTTAAATAGGTGTTGGATTTTACAAATCAAATTTGATGAGGTATGTTAGGTTAGATATATCACTGATGAATCGCTCCGTCCGGGGGATTGATGGAACCGCCCTCAGTAAAGAAATTTCTGTCTAGACAGGTCAGTTAAGTTTGAGTCGCTACTAGACCGCGCCTTGGCGGCGCGATAAATCAGCGACTCCAACTTAACCACTTAACTTCTTCTTAAATTCAATAGGGCCAAATTCGGTTGTCTTTAAAGAAAATCAAAATTACCAGGTGTTAAATAAACCTAGTACGCCACCTAGTAGTTAGATTTTAAGGCAAAAATTCTTGATAAATCTGTGCCTGGAATTCTCCCGGGCGTGTGCGTGTGAGTTTTTATCACACAGGCTATGTCCACTTTAAGTCTTTTGCTGCTGAAATATATATATGAATGAGGCCAGCCTTTTCCTTGGACATTCTGCACAACTAGTGCAAACAAGTCAACAAGAACATCTGACGAACAGCTTGTTGAAAGCGTCTTGAAATAAACGTTCAATTGGGGAATTCGGATTCTACTCGTGAACCTAAAGTAGATGCGTGTAGGATTAGATAATGGTATTAAAATTGTGCAAACTACACGCTAAGCGATAAAAACACTATATATAAGCTAGTTTTACTGAACACAACGTATTGAATCAAACCTGGGTACTCTATAACTTTACCAACCGTCCTCATCGTCTATTTGGTTTGTCTCTGACAGCAGTACTACCTTCCCTTATGAGCGAAAGTTTTGATTTGCCTGCTCTTGCAAAACGTTGGCCTTTCCCAAACTTTTCAAAGAGTAAACCCAAACAACATGTCCTCTTTCAACGAAAGTGCCAATATATGTTTTTGTGCGAGGTGAGCACTCTGTTGTTGTTTTTGACTTTGATGTTGGTACGTTCACTATTTTGATAAATCGTGACTTTTGACAAATCAATAAACAACAAAAAAAAAAACAGTAATAGCATGCGAACTAAACGAAACACAAAAAAAAAAGAAAAAAAAAATTTACTTGGCTGGACAATAACTATCAAATGCTGTAATAAGCTAACCGTTCGCATATAAGTGGCCGTCGGTACAGGGACTTGTTAAGGGCGATTCAATCGAAATGGATGACTAGAAAAATGTACTGAAAGGACTTCTTTTTCCCAAATAATTCAACATTAAATCAATCTGTTTCTTTAATGGTAAATAATTTTGATACGACTGCTGGGACAGCACTTTTGTTGAGAATCTACCACTGATGAATCGCGCCTTGACGGCGCAGTGTGGTATATATACCATATGTGGTTTATGCTCGATAAAACAGGATTTCTGATGAGGAATTTATATGATAAATATATGTAATACTTCGACTTGTAACTGAAAAAAAAAATTTTTTTTTTGAAGAATTTTAATGAATAACTTAGTAGAACAGCCGTGCATTTTCCGTAGGGTAGATGGCTCAATGTTTGGTCGTTTCAACACCAAACGTGCCATCAAGGCACCTTTGCGAGTTGCTGCAGCCAACATTATACACATAGACTCTACGAAAGTCCATGCTTTGATATGCGGGCTGTAAGCCTCATAATAGGTCCACGGACAAGCTATGACAAAAAAATTCGAAAACCAGAAAGAAAAGGTTTCTGTTTTTTCAAGCATAAAACAGTACAATTTTTTTATTTTTATTATGATTTCCCCGAATTGCAATATTGTTATTGATTTTACAGGAATTCAGTCTTATCCAGACACTGCGACGAACTACGATTACGTATCATTCAGTCAAAGGTATATTCGACGTTAAGTATGAGTCTCTGATGGATCACGCCGCTGAGGCGTGGTCCAACTGTGGCTCATGCTTGACAAAGCAAAATTTTCGACTGATATATTTTTACAAAAGTGCATGATAATTTTGGTAAGGAATTTGAACATGCAGGAACACAGCACCATTTTTGAGAAATATGCTTATAGTCCTTCAATTTTTTTTATTTAATTAAAAAATATTGCACGCCTTCGGTGCGCTTTATTTGAATTACGCTGATGAGTTAATTCCTCGAAATTGAGTCAAGGTCCTGAAATTCAATTTTTAAAAATGATAATATTGCTAACACCAGCGAGTTTACTGAGATTTACGATGAAAAAAAACAAAAAAAAAAAAAAAGTTTTATCCAAACAGTTTTACCTACTGCTTCATAAATTGATCTATTGCTTTAAATATTAATCTGACTCACGACATTACCAGTAAAAGTGTTTTCCAATCATTCCAAATAATATTTCATTATAAGGTTTGAAAAATTTCGAAAGTCTCGTTCTTGTTTCTTGTGTCATAGTGAATTTTGCCGGAGCAAACGTTGGTCGGGTTCTTCCCTTTTTCGAACTCAAACAATAAATACTTTCCTGCGACTCAATTTCTTCCCACTCCCTAGAAGGTAATTTATTTGACATTTCGTATTTCCACCAACGATTAATACAATACATCCCGGATGTTTTGTTTCGAACAAAGTCATCTTCGCGCAATAGTTTTGGAATTTGCAAAAAATCTTGCATCTCTTCCATAACTGATCCAGGATTCCTTATAAATTCGTCTCCGTCCAGAACTAATAACGATTTCTTAAATTCTTGGACCCATCTTTCTATATGGTTTATGTAAATCCCGTGTCTTATACAGTTTTCGTTAGTTTCCTCTTTTTCCAGCATCAAAAGTTCTCGATTTTCTGATATTTTTGACTTGAGGTGTTGAGCAATATATGAATCGAATGTTTGATTCCTACCGTCGCTGATATGTGGCTAAAAGTAACATGAAATGATAACAATCGGGTGATACTACTATTCAAAAAATGCGATCTTTTCTAATCCGTAATTTTATTTTGTAAATCATGAGCTCAGGAAAAACTAATGTGCCAATAACGTTTTTCTTATACACGTTAGCAGTTTTTTGAAGAAAAAAGTAAAAATATTTCACATTTTTTTACCATTGCAAAGCTGGAGAGTGCTCTCTGTACGGGATCGCAAACTATGATAATAATCTTGAGATTTGGCATAACTTTATGCATTACAGTTGGTAGACTGTACGGCTTCCCCCAAAAATAATTTGGAGTCTTTTCCATTATTAATTCATGATCGGCAGCATCCGGCAGCCGTAGCCTAAAATAGAGATATTGATACGCTAAGTATGATACACTATGAAAAAGTACTGTGTGACACTGCGAAAAATGCAGTAAATTTAACGTTTATTCACGGCAATTGTATATTTCAAAAACATCAAAATTACCTTATTGATGAAATTTATGCTAATTATAGGCCGCACCTTGGTGGTGGAGCTGCTTTTTCATGATTAAATAAATGAGTGACCGATGGCGTAGAACTATTCACTTATTTTCTATATATTTTAAACAATTAAATTATGCAGATGTAATGTTGCAGTTACGTGTTTTTGATTTTGAATCTCCAATATAAAAAGTCAACAGATTGACAGAATGAAAAGCATGCGCAAGTTTATTTTTTCTACGTCACTGTATTGGAATATTAAAACTGAAGACGAAGAAAAATATCGAAAAAAAGTTCATAGTCCACTTTATAGGCCATTCCACAATTTATTTCGATTTATTTATTTCGAGAGAGGTTCAAAGCACCATGGCTCTTCTACAGTACATATATAGCATGTATAGGGCATGCGACTGCACTCTAACTGACTCAGTACATTAAAAAACGCCAATGAGAATGAGGTTATCATATGATAATTGAAACAACCATTGTTATCACTTTACTTATAATTTTTCAGGTCGCTGTGTGTCCATTCGTTATTAAAAAATTTTGCTTCCAGTGGAAGAGCTCGGATATACGGATGAAGTTGTAAAAAAGAATTAATTGCTCCGGTTCCACATTTTTGTACTCCGACTCCGATCACATCAGGTAAACGGTGTTTTCTTTGAACTTTCTGAAAATGAATTATTAAAATATAATTTCTTATTATAGATCAAAAATGTTTTTAACAGCTCATTTGTTTTGGATTGGACTGGTTAAATATATATCTTTAGCAATACTGCTTTGGTAATTCCTCAATCGGTGATTATAACACTCAGCATTCACATTCCAAAATAAATTGTGTTTTTCAGGTGAAATTAGACTTTGACGGTATAGAATAATATTTTCATTCACACACACTGTAACAAAAAATGCAGCAAATCCCTGGTCTTTGCGAGTAATTTTGCTTGACGGAATTGAAAAAAATCATAATTGACTTTTTTGGCTAAATATGGGATTCTTCAAAGGTGCGGTCCATCAACAGCATATAATTGGCATAAATCTCATCAACATGGCTTTTTTTAACTTGGAAACATGCAATTACCGCAAAAAACTAGTAAATTTACTATCCTTTTGTTACAGTGGAGATAGCTGATAATATGGCCTCGACATTAAGAGTAGATCGAATCTTTTATAACTCGAATTGGATCAAATAATTAATTCCCTATAAACAAGGATTATCTCATGTGTACATTTACAACTTGGTCATCATTATCAAAATCAAGAAATTCATAGTTACATATATAAACATACCTCAAGGCAATATATTTTCAATTCACACTACAAGTCCTAAGAGCAAAAATCTTTTTTATATTTTAATTAAATCGATTTTGTTCAAATTGACATCGTCCAATGAAAGTTGTACTTCATTCATTAAATTCAGCAGGTTTGTTTTCCTATGCACGATTTACGATTGATTCGAATAATTTGTGCTTCGGATCGATTCAAATCACCGAATTAAATTGCCCAACCCCACTAGACATACAGCAAACTATGGACGTCTCAAGTTGCGCAGTTTCAAGAAATACACTGTGATAAAAAATGCAACAAAATCACTGGTCTTTTACAGTAATTTTATTTGGCGGTGTTGAAAAAAATGACGTTTTTGGTCAAATGGGGGGGTGTTGATAGAATGCATTGCGAAGGTGCGGTCCATCTACAGCCTATAATAGATATAAATCTCATTAAAATGGCCTTTTTTTTAACTTTGGAAATTCGAAATTACTGCAAATCGCCGGTAAATTTACTGCACTTTGTTACAGTGTTTTTGAGGTTTTACTTAACCAACAGTAATATGTCTATTATTGTTGTAGGAAGCCATAATTTTACTGCCACAAAAGAGCATTAAAATCACCGCTTTTGATAGTAATTTTGTTTGGTGATATATAGAAACAATATCATAATATCGACGTTTTGGGCAATTATGGGATCGGTGAGTACCATCAACATCCGTACTTGACATAAATTTTATCAACAAGGCGGTTTCAAATTTTACGAATATACTGCAAATGACCAATAAATTTACTGCACTTTTATCACAGTGTATTGAAAAGAGTCGTTAACATATGCGAACGAATCTTCTATTGCAAAGTAACCTAAACTTGATTCTGTCGAGTTTAATCACCGCCAAAGAACAACCATTTTATTCGATTGCGTTGCAGCAATATTGAATCAGATATTTTCATTTGTCGAGCATGGGACTCTCCGGAGTGATCCATTTGTGACTCAAGCTTAACAAAAACTTGTGCGAATCTGACTGGACATATCGTTAATACAGGAAAAGTTTAATTGCATCCAGTTTTTCTAATCCCGGCGAATAGAATGAGCCATGTGTGGATCATGCTTGAAAAAATAAAATTTCTTGTTGGAACATGTCCCTTCTCCTTTCTCATGTTTTCTCACCTTTGATAAAGTCAGTGCTTCTGTCCATTCTCTTCTTCTAGTAGCAAAATCTTCTAAACAAAAATAAAAAAAATACATGGATAAATTGCGATCTTTTTAATTTTTTTTACCATTGCTCAGGGCAGATACCACACCACTCAATGCACTCTACTCTACTATCATGTTTCAGTTCGACATGGAATGTTTTTCATTTCAAGCACAGTTAGTACGTGGGGATATGATATTCTGTAATTATAAGGAATAAACGAAATTAAGTAATATATCATCGACGGCCGATGGATAAGAGGTCTCGACTTGAGTTAGTCAAAACCAAATTATTTGGAATTCGAATATGATTCGGATATTTTTTCGAATCGAATCCAGCCACTAATTCATTCTACATAAATACCAAATATTCCCTTTTCACAGCTGTCACTCGTCTTCATTAAGAAGATCAAGTAACTTTTACAGTAACGAATTATCAACATTAGCATAGACTCAACAGCATTGTATTTTTAAGCTATATACGTACGGGCTTTAGAATAGTCTTAGTGTATTTCCTGCGTATCGTAAGAGGCGACTAAAAGGAAGCAGGGAAGTGGTAAATAGTTCTACCATCGCCCAGGGAAGATACCACTGACTGTACTTTACCATGGTGGTTCAGTTCCGTTGCTTTCCGCTTAAAGTGCAGTTACTGGTACTACATATCTTTCAATAGCTCTTCTCAATTAAGTGGCCGTTGGTTGGTTCCTTTTAGACTCTGCATCCGGCCTTCCGGCTCAGGGTGAGTTTCAAAAATATATATATATATATATATACATTCCTCGACTTTTCATTTTAATGAAAAAATACAAACGATTTTGGTCAAATTTGTCATTAAAAAAAAACTAGTTCATTTAGTAAGTTTTTGTTGCTATAGCTGATTCACTATTAATTCGAATGATTCTTCAAATCGATTCGAATTGCCCAGCCACAGTCCCAACCCAGACAAGAATTGTTCGACTGAACATATTTTGTTAAGCGAGAGATGGATTGCGCGGCCGGGGCATGAATTATATGTGGCTCAGGCTTGACAAAATAAATATTTCCGAAAGGAAATTCTAATCTAATTTATTTCTGGCACATTACTATCGACACGGGTATGCTGTTGATGTGATAACTGATAATGAAATGAGGCTTGATTAGATTTGTAGAGGTTAAAATCACACAAAAAAGATTACTACAATTTATAGTATATGCAATTTATCTCACTCCGTTTCAAAGAACCGGAATAAGGCATATTTTGATTGATCAAGCATTTTTAAAAATCAGACTGCTGCATGTTCACACGTTGAATGTTTTAAAGGTATATATATATTTCAGATCCTATCACTCCCTTGACCTGAAAACTGCAGATAAGATTTAAAATACGCACACTTTAAGAAATGTAAAATCCAAATGCACTTGTTCGGATACATTACTGAACTCGTAACTTTGCCATAATATTCTCCAGACGGAGCCATGGACGTGTAAATTTGTCTTTTGCGAAACCACTCACATGTCCAGTGAACGAGTTTTATTAAATTAGGATGGAATAGGATAGGATACCATTTTTATCCTGCGGGAGAGGAAAGCCGAGGATACAGCTTAACCATATGACGAACCAACCCCTCTCGTGCAGATACCAGTTCCGAATCGGGGTGAAGGTTTTTGGATTATCGTATTTCTCATTTTTCCTGTGCATGGACTTGGTTGGTGAGGGAAGCCGTAAGCAGCGCTTACGTGAACCACTGTGCACCAGAGAGGCGTTCAGCAGACCTCTCGCATGTAATCGTCATCCCTCACGAGATTCGAACCTGCGCATTGACGGTCAGAGATGCGTACCTCGAAGCTTTACCAATTGAGGTAACCGTCACCCAGCTTCCATAATACACATTATATTTCTTACTATATTTCCATCACTATTAGATAATAATTCCTATGTGCAAGAAAGTTTTGTAACATAGCTGTGAAAGCTTTTACCATATACATAATGGTTGTAAAATTACGGTTCGTCAATGGTAGATATTTATTTACCATTTGGATTCAATGTCACACTCACGCGTATCGAGTACGACCACTAGCGCATTTAGGGGCGGGCATAGTTTCCTTTCCCCCTCGCCGACTGAAAAAAATCCAAAAAGTTCATTAAAGTGCTTTAAAATGTGGAAAGTATTGAATTCTATGCGCGCCCCCGGCGTGTAGAGCACAATACACTTATTTAACCAATTTTAGACCGTCAAATCGCTTTTTGCAAAATTTTTTTGCGTTTTCGGCGTAATTTTTTCAATGTTTTTTTGTTACATACAATAAAACTGCCGTTTTCAAGAAAAATGTCCCCATGTGCGCCCATTATGACATCATAATTCGAGTCGGAAATTTTGTTCTCTCATCATCCAGGTTCTGAATGCGCCACTGGGTGCAATTATACTAGATGCAAAATAGTATTGTGTTCAATTCTGCTGATTTCAACCGTGTTAGTTGCTATTCTCGGTAAATTCTTGATGATATAATGAAATAAATATGAAAAAATAGAATTGTCAATATCGGAGACCAATTATTGACCTACCTTCCTTTTGCTCTGATACTTTAATGTATTTTGCAGATATTGTCCTAACGTGGATTTTGTTGTACAAAGTGAAAACACATATCACGAGGAACAGCACATAGAACCAACGTAAGCAATGTTTCTTTCTGGATTTTATTTCTCTGATGACTTGCCTCATTTTGGAGTTGAAATAATTACCAATTAGTTAGTCAGCAAATTTTAACTTATCTCTTTGAATTTTTAATAATTTATTATCCAGTTCGTTCGAAAATAAGAGGAGATTAAGGTTAGTAAATTAGCAGTTATGGTGAGCAAACACGTGTTTTAAACACTATCCCTTAGCGCTTATTTCACTCAGTAAAAGTACTCCCATATGTTTTTGCTTAATAGTCGCTTGACAAAATGAAATTTTCCGATAGAGGACATAGTCTATATTAATTTTCATTATCCTGTTGGTGCGGAAAACAGAGTAGTCTCTATACAATCAAAGAAAAGCGAGACTATTTGACGAGTTACATCATTATATGCAAGAAATTTGGTAGAAGTATTTAAAAATACACCCGCTAAACTAGATTAACTCGTAACGATACTTTTACCTCATATTATCAATATCTGTTATATTATACTCAAACTTAACATTACTAGTTTATATAACAGGTTCTGTCATGTTGTGGAGCCCCATCCCGTGAGTCACTGATAAACTGCACCACTCATACTTAACTAAACAAATTCGAATACACTGAAATGAACCTTAATCGGCTTCGCAATCTTTATCAATAATTGACAGGTATAAATTCCAAATCGTTTGCTCAGGAAATAAGCTGCATCACATCCTATTCACATCCTTACTTCCTGATATATTGCTGAGCTGAGCTCGAAAACATCCCGCGATAAATTTATGGCGCTGCAATTAGGCTAAATTGAATCATTTGGAATTTGAATCTGATTACGAATATTTCGGAACGGATCGAATCATAACGTACATGTAAATGAAAAGATAAAAAAATTTAATATTACAAGTTGTCTCAATTGTGGAAATCAAGACATTTATAGTTGATAGTATATTTTCAATTCACACTCCATGCTTGAGAGCAACAATTTTCATATTTCAACAACAAAATATAATCGATTATGGTCAACTTGAATTGTAGTTCATTTAGCAAGTGTTTGCTCCTATGAACGTTTCACGTTTGATTCGGTGGCCTAGTGGTTAAACATGTTGGCATTGCAGGTTGAAGATCTCGAGTTCGAGCCCCAGCGAGCCCGGCTCGCTTATCCATGCCCACCATTCAACCCTGGGTGTAATAGCTTTGTTCGGCTAAACTGAACAGGAAAAGATGATATCTTTTCACCCTGTCCGTCTATAAGTGGCAGCTGTTACAGGGTGTTGGACAGGGTGATCCACTCTAAAAAGTGGCTGTAAAAATTAAATAAATTGTGCTTCAAATCGGTTCGAATCGAATTGCCCAGTCCTAGCTATGATGAGCCTCGTAATTTTTTAAATATTAGCAAAGAATATCAAAACAGTCGTTGAATTAACAGCCAGTGCTCCAATGTGACAAACGTATCATAAATATACTGGTCATTTTCAGTAATTGCATATTTTTAAAGTTAAAAAACGTTGTATTGATTGTAATTATACCAATTATGAGCTGTTGTTGGACCTCACCTTTGGGGTGCGCTGCATCAACACCCCATATTTGGCTAAAAAAGTCAGTTTTGAATTTTTTCAATACCGCCAGACAAAATTACTGCAAAAGACAAGATTTTGTTGCATTTTTTGTTACAGTATGAATACAAAAGACAGTAACGGCAAAAAAGCAATGACTCTAAACTCTTCAAAGTGCTGTGAATCCCCCTTGCCTTCCAATCCAATCTTCCCCCTTGCCTTCGCCGCAATTGCATGCTGGGCAAAATTTGATATCGTCATGTTGACGAGATTTTTGCCAAGTTTATACTGGAAATTTAAAAAGGAAACGAGTTGCACCTTGTCATCAGGATGTGATGATATAACGATAAGTTAATTCAACCAGAAATTTTTTGCCTAGACAAGTTAAGTATGCGTCACTGATGGATCGCGTCGATGATACGCGGTCGATCTCCGGCGCATGTATGACAAAACACTATTTCTCAACATTTGAATACTTTGGTTGAATCAATTCAATTATAATTTGGTTTCCAGACATCTGTGTAATCATGTTTGTTTAAGTTTGTGTCACTGATGGACCGCGCCTCGTGCGACTCCAGTACTCCCCTGTACTTGCGACTTTTAGAATTTCCTACATGTCGTATGATGTTGCTGAATAAATCCAAAGCATGAATACTGTTACCCAGAGCAGATACACCTCACCTCGCACTTTGCGCCCACGCCGTACCTTGTTTAGAGCAACTTCGGTAGAAAAGTAGGTAAAAATTATCACAATTCAAGTATTCCTAGCAAAAATCATGTGTTAAATCATGTTATTAGTCACTTTTGAATCGCGCCATAGAAATTATTGAATAGAATTATTGCCACCATCGTCGGAGATTATGTCAATCCAATCAGAAGGGCGAAGGTTAAATATTTTTAATAAAAGAAGGAAAAAGACTCTTATTGACACAAACAGTTTGTGACTCACAAATGATCCTATCCGCACCCCTAGAGTTATGCACTAAAATATTTTTGTCCGACAGGGGTGAAATCTATGGAGAGACACTGTGAAATGTACTTTTACATTTCTGATTTAACTATTTTGACTTTTGTCGACTTTTCATTATCAAGTTTTACCTTTTAAATTTATCAAACTCTTCAGTTGAGTACTCGGAAAATTTGATAGATTTTTGTTCTAAAAAACTTCATGTTTACGAATTTACAATGTCCGTGTCTTCTGAAAATGGCGGAAAAATTTAACAATTTAAACCAGAGCGAATTGCATATTATCAAACGTGTGCAATAAAAAAGTCAAATCGACCGGTCGATCCGTCAGTAACCCGCACTTACAAAAACGTGGTTCATCAATATTTTTTTGACTGGGGTATGTATACAAAAAGCATGGCTTACACAAGAAAGAGCAAGGCTGCAAACCGGAAATCTACGCATCGGGCATACAAAGCTTGCGTAGCAAACCATCCAGTTGCGTTCGAGAAACGCGAGGTTAAGGGAAAGAAACCTAGAAAATGCAACCAAGGCAAACAAGTATTAAGGCGCTGAGACGTCGTGATCTGACAATTGGAAGTATATCATTGTCATTCCCATAGTTTTCCAAGTAGCTTCTAGTCCATTTATGATTGAAAAAAATTCTTTCCATTGCGAGAGACCGAACATACGGATGGAGTTGCAAAAAAGGATTTATTGCATGTTCCAAATTTTTTGTACTCCGACTCCGATCACATCCGGTAAACTATGCTTTCTCAAACTTTTCTAAGAATAGATGAGCAAGAATTAATTTTTAGACCCACAGGGTTAGTGTCGTTGGAGAGATATAACTCTCCCATTTCAGCTTAGCCTACCCAAGTTATTGCACCCTGGGTTGAGTGTTGAGCATGGATTAACGAGCCGAGCTCGTCGAGACTCGAAACAGAGATCTTCAACCTGCCAACATGATAACCAAATCATCGCATCACTTATGAGTAGGCTAAGCCAAACCGGAAAGACCCTGTCTTTTAAACAGTTCCAACCCTCTCCGTCTATAAGCGACCACTGGTTCAGGGCCTCCTCGGTCAGGGTGATCCACTCCAAAGAGTGGCTATAAATGATATTGTTCAAAATATGTTTTAAGTTGTCCTTTGGTTTCAAAATCTTTTAATTGATTATAAATAAAAATATAAATATTAAATTCTAAATCAATATAAATACTATAAAAAATCTATTTGTGCCCATGATTCAGTTGTTAAACGCCAAATATGTTAAATCATTTCATTTTCAAATCCATACGAAAAAAACAAAGTGTAATGTGAACATACGACAGAGTGTATAATACGATACGAAAAAATATCGAACTTTGTACAGTATCGTAACAAGTGCGAATAATTATAACATTAATCCTACCGAAAAATACAATCGTACTATACCAAATTTCGTTTGGTACTAAGTGCGAAAATTGAAAAATTATAGGTACCGGAAAACGCTATCGTACCGTAACGTACCGAATTTTATAAAATTATAGCGTGCCGCACTGCCAGCCTTGGTTGAGGGTGACGCGTTCGAGTTAATAGATGTCAATATGTGAATATATGCTTCCACATTGCATTTCCGGGCAGGATTTCTCCTAGATGTCAATTTGATATAGGTTGCGCGCCATTTGTTGATCAGAGAGACCATCTTGTTGATTTGCTTTCTGTCAAACGATTTCGGAAAGTTATACCAAAAACGTTTAGAGCAAAAGCATGGTACATACATTCATTGATAATAAAAAATACCAAAATTAGTATGCAGTAAAATGAACTTTATTTCACAGCACGCATTCCATTTGGGTAGAGATTTATTTAGTGTCTTTCCCCATATGTTTGAATGAAGTTGAGCTGTTATATAAAATTTGATGGTATGCCTTTGGGTATAATTTGGTACAAACTTCTAAAAGATCCTAGAGAAATGCCGCCCTATCTCAAAACTGTGGTATGTTCTCGGAAAGTTGAGTCAAGCAATCACATATTGAAACAACTCATTATGCATTAAATTGATAAACTATGTTGAAATTAAATAACCAGCCTAAAGCTGGGGAATGGTACTTTGCTTTTCAATGTTTCGCGGATACTTTATTCAGTATATTTACAACAACTTTTCGGAAAATCACAATCAGAATTTTTTTGTCTTGGGAAATATAGCTAAACGTACTACTATATTTCAAAACATATTTCCAAAACGTCTGAAGCTGATGATACATTATATTTCAGTTCCACTAACTATGCACCACTTTTGGAGCTAAAAACTTGCAACAACAATGGACTGTTCAAATATTTTCCCCGAAATTTTTGGAAAAGGCCCAAAGGCTTTCGTTCATTCGGGCGTCAAAGCTCTTGGTATTGAACAGGAAATGAGCTGTATCTTAAAAAACTAAATGTGAATGAATTTCCAGCAAACGCGTTATGTAGTATTGTACAAGAGGTTTTGCCTGCATTATGAAATAAAATTATAAAATTTAGGTTCATTTTATGATATGAAGAAATAATTTATTCTTCTATTTAATACAATCTACGAATCACGCGATGGTTATAGCAACATTTCTTCCGCGATTTTGGGCGCAATTTTTAAATTCATGACCTAGTGCAGACGCGTGTACTGCATTATATCGATGGTGAAAAATTCTTTTCATCATTTGGTGGATTAAATGTTGGTTGGACAAAAACGAGTCTCTTTTCTTATTGTCCTTTGTTCATTCTCGGAGGACTAATACACTGTAACAAAAGTACAATGAATTTACTGGTTATTTGCAGTAATTGCATATTTCCAAAGTCAAAAAGCCCCATGTTGATGAGATTTATGCCAATTACGGGCTGTTGATGGACCGCACCTTTGCCGTGCGTTCCATCAACACCCCATATTTGTCATAAAATGTCAATTTTGAATTTTTCTCAATATTGCTCAATAAGTAAAATTACTGTCAAAGACCAGTGATTTTGTTGCATTTTTTGTTACAGTATATTGACAAGGAGTACTCGTCTCGAATATGCTTTAAAAATATTTGCTTGTCACCCATAAACTACAGGAGGGGCAACGCTTAGTTGGCGTTGAGATAATAATATTCCAAAAGTAAATAAGTATTACGAATTGTACTGTCCTCAATCAGAACAAATCGATTTAATTAAATATAACAAAGATTTTTTTCATTGCAGACGGATGTATCGCCCCACAAATTTTGCATATGCAGATATCACCAGCTCCTGCGTTTGGCGGGAACGTCTACGAAATGGGACATCGAATCCGATTCCAATGTGACTTGGGATACTCAAGTGGGTCAGTCAGAGAAGCAGAATGCAAGGGAGGAGATAAGTGGGACAAAATTTTACCACAATGTCGTCTCTTGACTGCCTCTACTGGCTGTCCAATGCCTGAGTTATCAGAGGGTCTCGTGCTGAAAAATCCGGTACAAGCAATATTTCCTTACAAAGCCCAACTTGAGTTTTCATGTATGAAGGGATTCAGTATGATCGGATCTGCTGTTTCAATATGTAGGAAGGGACATGGACTAAAAGGAGGCCTCGACCCATTGCCACCTAAATGCAATCGTAAGCAAATTTATTTTCAATAATCTATTTAGCTTAAATCCTTATTTTAAAGTCAGAAACTGAGGTAAAATTATTAAAATGCAGTGATTTGCAATAGTTGCCGACCGGGATTGGGCAATTTGATTCGATAATTAAAATCGATGCGAAGTACAAATCATTTGGATTAATCGTGAATCATTCATGAAAACAAAAACTTGCTAAATAGAGTAGAATTATTTTCAATTTTAACGACTAAATGTAATCGATTTTGGTCAAATTTGACTAAAAATTTCTCCCCACATTGTGCACTATAACAAAGTACAGTAAATTTATTGGCCGTTTGCAGAAATTGCCAATTTCCAAAGTTAAAAAGAAACGCCATGTTGACGAGATTTAAGCCAATTAATTATCTATGGACTGTTGATGGACCGCACCTTGGTTGATGGTGCGTTTCATCAACACCCCATATTTGGTCAAAAAGTCGATTTTGAAGCTTTTTCAAGTAAAATTACTATCAAAGACCAGTGACGTTGTTAAATTTTTTACAACGCAGAAAAGCATTACAGTACTTTGACAGTACATCTTTTAATATCAACCTATGACACATATTCTGAATCTAGTTTGTCTCGAAATCTTACTACATTCCATGATTGAAGATTATGCTGGTTATGCATTTACCGCACATTTTCCATGACGTAAAAGACAACTTTTCAAGTCATGTAACTTTGGCCAATTGCAGATGAATATTCTTCTGCACAAATAATTCCGGCAATCCATAAATCATTCCGGTCAAAATTATTTTTGCAGATGTTTTTGTTAAGATGTTTTTGTTAAGTTTGAGTCACTGATGGATCGAGCCGGCGAGGCGTGGTACGCATGTACATCATGTTTGGCGAAACAAAAAGTTTCTGACTTGGCCTGTGGACAATCACCCTGCTGAGCGACATTGCTAAATGCGATTTCAGTTCTATATTAATAAGGTTAGGCATCTCCGCTTTCATTTAAATACATTAATATAACATTGTCTATATCAGGTGCAAAATGTGGATCACCAGGAACACCACAAAACGGTAGATTCCGTGACGGAAAACAAGAATCGTATTTATACGGTGACACGGTGTATTTTGTTTGTGACCCGGAGAACGTCATGTCAGGGATAGATCACATAACCTGTCAAGCTGATGGACAGTTCAATGGCCAACCACCAACATGTCAACGTAAGTTTTGGTATCGTCTATAGCAGATACTGTTCACTGCACTTTATTATGGTGGTTTAGTTCCATATGAACTGTATTTAACTCAGATTGGAGTTACTGGCTCTAAATATAGCAGTTCTCTGCAATATAGGATTACATGGGATTACATTGGGTTTGGATAATATTAGATTCAGATATATTCTAAAATTCTGGACAGAATTTTGCCTTTTATCTTTATAAACACCTGGGGAACACTGATATCAGTGAACCTGCGCAGAAATTCTTTGTTATCAAGAGTCTGATCAGAATCATAATTCTGCCAAGTATGAGTCACTGAAGGACTGAACCCTAGCAGCCCAATCCATCGAATGTTTTATAGCCACCATTAGTCGAATGTTTTATAGCCACTTCTTGGAGAGATCATCTTGGCCAAGTCACTGTACCAACGGACACTTATAGAGGACCAGGTTAGAATTGCTGGAAAGATATTATCTTTTCCTATTCGGCTTAGTCTACCCAAGTTGTTTCCTCTAAGGTTGAGCGGTGGGCATGAATTAACATTCCGCGATGCCAACATGTTTAATCATCCAGCCATCGCCCCCACAAAAGTAGTAGGTACCTAGTATAAAAAAGGGGGAAATTAACCAGATCATTAGGCGGCCTTGCTTAAAGTGGAGTTTATTGAATGAACGGAATATTCTGCTTTGGGGTTCTAAGAGAACTTTGTTAAAAAACCTCTCTTGGAATTCCGTTTTTATGTCATATTGCTTTAAAAATTGAAATGATAGAATGTTTATTAAATTAATTTTGGGGACTGGAAAGAGGAGAATAAATGACAGGGCTTCTGGTTCTCCTTTTTATGCATTTAACTGGTCTTTAGATGGATTCTTTTAATTTGAAAATAATAATGTCTAATTATTCAGATTTCCAATGTGGGTTTGAACTGACCATAGCTAGCGGTCAAAGGTTAGGACTGCTTCATTAAATGCTGCCTTCCAGGTCCGACTATGTTTTGTTAAGTATGAGTAACTGATGGATCGCTCTGTCAATCGCTGCTTGGAAATAATGTGTAAAATAAAAATAATAAAAATGAATTAACTTAATCGGTTACTCTATCTTACAGCACCATCGTGTAAGTACGAATGCATTTTTGTCAAGGAGAGAAATTGTCAATGCGATGCTTTATGTAGAATTCGAGGAGATTGCTGTTATGATTTTGAACAACATTGTAGTAAGTAGAAGTTTTTTTCCACTATCACTCCTTTGAATGCATCACCCTGTGTATTGTCTTATGCCGGCGGCCACATAGAGACAAACCGAGGTCAAAGTTGTTGGGAAGGATAGAAAGTGTTCCCTATACCATACTGCACCTTGAGTTGAGTGGTCGGCATCGATTATCCCCAGCCATACTTGCTGGGACTCGAACCGAGATTATCAACATGTAATTCAAACATGATCACGGCTAGGCTATCGCGCTCGTAGCTTGTCCCTATGTTTTATACAAAGATAGCACGTACAGCGCAATTAAAAGTGCAGTTTTGAGCGAGCATGATACAGATACGTTATGCTAAAACTTGGCTGAGATAATTATTTAAATATTATTTACCTTGTGTTTTTTAAGACATATTTACGTATAAGTAGCGATTAGTCTTAAACTGTTCTATTTACTTCAAGTTTCACGCTATTGACGCTGTGTATTAGTCTCAGGGAACGATATTTCAGATACCATTTTGGCTTACGACCACGTTTTGACATGTTTTTATGTTGAAATTTTGACTTTTTTTTTAAGCATAACAAAAACCCCCCCCCCCCCAATGATCGCAATTGGGTAAATATAAGACATTTCAAAATTTATTTAAAAAACTATCATCACCCCCCAAAATTCGGAATATTTAAGGATTAGTTTTTGGCATTGACTTTTGGCTACTTAACCTACTATCATTGCAAATTTTCTCCCAATTCTAGTATTAAGAAATTATAAACATTAATATATCCAAATGTGAAAAAATATAATGCTAAGTTTTATCTTACTAAAAATAAACTTCGGTCTCTTCAACAAAAACAAACTAATATATGTCTTACAACTATTTTATGTTTTATTTTACAGGAAAACTTTTCTACTAAGATATCATTTGAAGATTAAAGGTACAACGTTGCAATACTGTTTAATTTTACGGTTTTTTGATTTAACTAATTCTAGTTCGCAAATAAACATATATATCATGGTGTATATTTTGCTGTATTCTTTAATATAAGTGTTGGATCTTATAAAACAAATTTGATGAGGTATTTTAGGTTAGGTAAATTGTTGATGAATCGCTCCGACGGCGGGAACGATGGGACCCTCTTCAGTAAGGAAATTTCTATCTAGACAGGTTTAGTTAAGCTTGAGTCGCTACTAGACCGCGCCTTGGCGGCGCGATCAACCAGCGACTCCAACTTAACCACTTAACTTCTTCTTAAATCCAATAGGGCCAAATTCGGTTGTCTTTAAAGAAAATCAAAATTACCAGGTGTTAAATAAACCTAGTACGCCACCTAGTAGTTAGATTTTAAGGCAAAAATTCTTGATAAATCTGTGCCTGGAATTCTCCCGGGCGTGTGCGTGTGAGTTTTTATCACACAGGCCCTGTCCACTTTAAGTCTTTTGCTGCTGAAATATATATATGAATGAGGCCAGCCTTTTCCTTGGACATTCTGCACAACTAGTGCAAACAAGTCAACAAGAACTACTGACGAACAGCTTGTTGAAAGCGTCTTGAAATAAACGTTCAATTGGGGAATTCGGTTCAACTCGTGAACCTAGAGTAGATGCGTGTAGGATTAGATAATGGTACTGAAATTGTACAAACTAAACGCTAAGCGATAAAAAACACTATATATAAGCTAGTTTTACTCAACACAACGTATTGAAGCAAACCTGGGTACTCTATAACTTTACCAACCGTCCTCATCGTCTATTTGGTTTGTCTCTGACAGCAGTACTACCTTCCCTTATGAGCGAAAGTTTTGATTTGCCTGCTCTTGCAAAACGTTGGCCTTTCCCAAACTTTTCAAAGAGTAAACCCAAACAACATGTCCTCTTTCAACGAAAGTGCCAATATATGTTTTTGTGCGAGGTGAGCACTCTGTTGTTGTTTTTGACTTTGATGTTGGTACGTTCACTATTTTGATAAATCGTGACTTTTGACAAATCAATAAACAAAAAAAAAAAAAAAACAGTAATAGCATGCGAACTAAACGAAACACAAAAAAAAAAAAAAAAAATTTCCTTGGCTGGACAATAACTATCAGATGCTGTAATAAGCTAACTGTTCGCATATAAGTGGTCGCCGGTACAGGGACTTGTTAAGGGCGATTCAATTGAAATGGGTGACAAGAAAAATGTACTGAAAGGACTTCTTTTGCCCAAATAATTCAACATTAAATCAATCTGTTTCTTTGATGGTAAATAGTTTTGATACGACTGCTGGGACAGCACTTTTGTTGAGAATCTACCATAATGAATCGCGCCTTGACGGCGCAGTTCATATGTGGTTTATGCTCGATAAAACAGGATTTCTGATGAGGAATTTATATGATGAATATATGTAATACTTCGACTTGTAATTAAAAAAAAAAATTTTTTGAAGAATTTTAATGAATAACTTAGAAGTAGAACAGCCGTGCATTTCCCGTAGGGTAGATGGCTTAATGTTTGGTCGTTTCAACACCAAACGTGCCAGCAAGGCATCTTTGCGAGTTGCTGCGGCCAACATTATACACATAGACTCTACGAAAGTCCATACTTTATTATGCGGGCTGTAAGCCTCATAATATCCACACAAGCTATGACAAAAAAATTCGAAAACAGAAAGAAAAAAGCATAAAACAGTACAATTTTTTTTTTTTATTATGATTTCCCCGAATTGCAATATTGTTATTGATTTTACAGGAATTCAGTCTTATCCAGACACTGCGACGAACTAATATTACGTATCATTCAGTCAAAGGTATATTCGACGTTAACATGGATCACGCCGCTGAGGCGTGGTCCAACTGTGGCTCATGCTTGACGCAAAAAAATTGAAAATGCAGGAACACAGCACCATTTTTGAGAAATAAGCTTAAAGTCCTTCAATTTTTTTCTTTTTTTTCAAGCATAAAACAGTACAATTTTTTTTTCCCAAACAGTTTTACCTACTGCTTCATAAATTGATCTATTGCTTTAAATATGAATCTGACTCACGACATTACCAGTAAAAGTGTTTTCCAATCATTCCAAATAATATTTCATTATAAGGTTTGAAAAATTTCGAAAGTCTCGTTCTTGTTTCTTGTGTCATAGTGAATTTTGCCGGAGCAAACGTTGGTCGGGTTCTTCCCTTTTTCGAACTCAAACAATAAATACTTTCCTGCGACTCAATTTCTTCCCACTCCCTAGAAGGTAATTTATTTGACATTTCGTATTTCCACCAACGATTAACACAATACATCCCGGATGTTTTGTTTCGAACAAAGTCATCTTCGCGCAATAGTTTTGGAATTTGCAAAAAATCTTGCATCTCTTCCATAACTGATCCAGGATTCCTTATAAATTCGTCTCCGTCTAGAACTAATAACGATTTCTTAAATTCTTGGACCCATCTTTCTATATGGTTTATGTAAATCCCGTGTCTTATACAGTTTTCGTTACTCTCCTCTTTTTCCAGCATCAAAAGTTCTCGATTTTCTGATATTTTTGACTTGAGGTGTTGAGCAATATATGAATCGAATGTTTGATTCCTACCGTCGCTGATATGTGGCTAAAAGTAACATGAAATGATAACAATCGGGTGATACTACTTTTTGAGAAACATGTTTAAAATTGGCACACAAACATATTCAAAAAATGCGATCTTCTCTAATCCGTAATTTTATTTTGTAAATCATGAGCTCAGGAAAAACTAATGTGCCAATAACGTTTTTCTTATACACGTTAGCAGTTTTTTGAAGAAAAAAAGTGAAAATATTTAACACTTTTTACCATTGCAAAGCTGGAGAGTGCTCTCTGTACGGGATCGCAAACTATGATAATAATCTTGAGATTCGGCATAACTTTATGCATTACAGTTGGTAGACTGTCCGGCTTCCCCCAAAAATAATTTGGAGTCTTTTCCATTATTAATTCATGATCGGCAGCATCCGGCAGCCGTAGCCTAAAATAGAGATATTGATACGCTAAGTATGATACACTATGAAAAAGTACTGTGTGACACTGTGAAAAATGCAGTAAATTTAACGTTTATTCACGGCAATTGTATATTTCAAAAACATCAAAATTACCTTATTGATGAAATTTATGCTAATTATAGGCCGCACCTTGGTGGTGGAGCTGCATTTTCATGATTAAATAAATGAGTGACCGATGGCGTAGAGCTATTCACTTATTTTCTATATATTTTAAACAATTAAATTATGCAGATGTAATGTTGCAGTTACGTGTTTTTGATTTTAAATCTTCAATATAAAAAGTCAACAGATTGACAGAATGAAAAGTATGCGCAAGTTTATTTTTTTCTACGTCACTGTATTGGAATATTAAAACTGAAGACGAAGAAAAATATCGAAAAAAAGTTCATAGTCTACTTTATAGGCCTTTCCTCAATTTATTTCGATTTATTTATTTCGAGAGGGGTTCATGGCACCATGGCTCTTCTACAGTACATATATAGCATGTATAGGGCATGCGACTGCACTCTAACTGACTCAGTGCATTAAAAAACACCAATGAGAATGAGGTTATCATATGATAATTGAAACAACCATTGTTATCACTTTACTTATAATTTTTCAGGTCACTGTGCGTCCATTCCTTATTAAAAAATTTTGCTTCCAGTGGAAGAGCTCGGATATACGGATGAAGTTGTAAAAAAGAATTAATTGCTCCGGTTCCACATTTTTGTACTCCGACTCCGATCACATCAGGTAAACGGTGTTTTCTTTGAACTTTCTGAAAATGAATTATTAAAATATAATTTCTTATTATAGATCAAAAATGTTTTTAACAGCTCATTTGTTTTGGATTGGATTGGTTAAATATATATCTTTAGCAATACTGCTTTGGTAATTCCTCAATTGGTGATTATAACATTCAGCATTCACATTCCAAAATAAATTGTGTTTTTCAGGTGAAATTAGACTTTGACGGTATAGAATAATATTTTCATTCACACACACTGTAACAAAAAATGCAGCAAATCCCTGGTCTTTGCGAGTAATTTTGCTTGACGGAATTGAAAAAAAATCATAATTGACTTTTTTGGCTAAATATGGGGTTCTTCAAAGGTGCGGTCCATCAACAGCATATAATTGGCATAAATCTCATCAACATGGCTTTTTTTAACTTGGAAACATGCAATTACCGCAAAAAACTAGTAAATTTACTATCCTTTTGTTACAGTGAAGATAGCTGATAATATGGCCTAGACATTAAGAGTAGATCGAATTCTCCATAACTCGAATTGGATCGAATAATTAATTCCCTATAAATAAGGATTATCTCATGTGTACATTTACAACTTGGTCTTTATTATCAAAATCAAGAAATTTATAGTTTTTATATATAAACATACCTCAAGGCAATATATTTTCAATTCACACTACAAGTCCTAAGAGCAAAAATCTTTTTTATATTTTAATTAAATCGATTTTGTTCAAATTGACATCGTCCAATGAAAGTTGTACTTCATTCATTAAATTCAGCAGGTTTGTTTTCCTATGCACGATTTACGATTGATTCGAATAATTTGTGCTTCGGATCGATTCAAATCACCGAATTAAATTGCCCAACCCCACTAGACATACAGCAAACTATGGACGTCTCAAGTTGCGCAGTTTCAAGAAATACACTGTGATAAAAAATGCAACAAAATCACTGGTCTTTTACAGTAATTTTATTTGGCGGTGTTGAAAAAAATGACGTTTTTGGTCAAATATGGGGTGTTGATAGAATGCATTGCGAAGGTGCGGTCCATCTACAGCCTATAATAGATATAAATCTCATTAAAATGGCCTTTTTTTAACTTTGGAAATTCGAAATTACTGCAAATCGCCGGTAAATTTACTGCACTTTGTTACAGTGTTTTTGAGGTTTTACTTAACCAACAGTAATATGTCTATTATTGTTGTAGGAAGCCATAATTTTACTGCCACAAAAGAGCATTAAAATCACCGCTTTTGATAGTAATTTTGTTTGGTGATATAGAAACAATATCATAATATCGACGTTTTGGGCAATTATGGGATCGGTGAGTTCCATCAACATCCGTACTTGACATAAATTTTATCAACAAGGCGGTTTCAAATTTTACGAATATACTGCAAATGACCAATAAATTTACTGCACTTTTATCACAGTGTATTGAAAAGAGTCGTTAACATATGCGAACGAATCTTCTATTGCAAAGTAACCTAAACTTGATTCTGTCGAGTTTAATCACCGCCAAAGAACAACCATTTTATTCGATTGCGTTGCAGCAATATTGAATCAGATATTTTCATTTGTCGAGCATGGGACTCTCCGGAGTGATCCATTTGTGACTCAAGCTTAACAAAAACTTGTGCGAATCTGACTGGACATATCGTTAATACAGGAAAAGTTTAATTGCATCCAGTTTTTCTAATCCCGGCGAATAGAATGAGCCATGTGTGGATCATGCTTGAAAAAATAAAATTTCTTGTTGGAACATGTCCCTTCTCCTTTCTCATGTTTTCTCACCTTTGATAAAGTCAGTGCTTCTGTCCATTCTCTTCTTCTAGTAGCAAAATCTTCTAAACAAAAATAAAAAAAATACATGGATAAATTGCGATCTTTTTAATTTTTTTTACCATTGCTCAGGGCAGATACCACACCACTCAATGCACTCTACTCTACTATCATGTTTCAGTTCGACATGGAATGTTTTTCATTTCAAGCACAGTTAGTACGTGGGGATATGATATTCTGTAATTATAAGGAATAAACGAAATTAAGTAATATATCATCGATCGACGGCCGATGGATAAGAGGTCTCGACTTGAGTTAGTCAAAACCAAATTATTTGGAATTCGAATATGATTCGGATATTTTTTCGAATCGAATCCAGCCACTAATTCATTCTACATAAATACCAAATATTCCCTTTTCACAGCTGTCACTCGTCTTCATTAAGAAGATCAAGTAACTTTTACAGTAACGAATTATCAACATTAGCATAGACTCAACAGCATTGTATTTTTAAGCTATATACGTACGGGCTTTAGAATAGTCTTAGTGTATTTCCTGCGTATCGTAAGAGGCGACTAAAAGGAAGCAGGGAAGTGGTAAATAGTTCTACCATCGCCCAGGGAAGATACCACTGACTGTACTTTACCATGGTGGTTCAGTTCCGTTGCTTTCCGCTTAAAGTGCAGTTACTGGTACTACATATCTTTCAATAGCTCTTCTCAATTAAGTGGCCGTTGGTTGGTTCCTTTTAGACTCTGCATCCGGCCTTCCGGCTCAGGGTGAGTTTCAAAAATATATATATATATATATATATACATTCCTCGACTTTTCATTTTAATGAAAAAATACAAACGATTTTGGTCAAATTTGTCATTAAAAAAAACTAGTTCATTTAGTAAGTTTTTGTTGCTATAGCTGATTCACTATTAATTCGAATAATTTGTTCTTTAATTTGATTGGAATTGCCCAGCCACAGTCCCAACGCAGACAAGAATTGTTCGACCGAACATATTTTGTTAAGCGATAGATGGATTGCGCGGCCGGGACATAGATTATATGTGGCTCAGGCTTGACAAAATAAAAATTTCCGAACGAAAAACCAAATCTAATTTATTTCTGGCACATTGCTATCGGCACGGGTATGCTGTTGATGTGATAACTGATAATGAAATGAGGCTTGATTGGATTTGTAGAACTTAAAATCACACAAAAAAGATTACTACAATTCATAGTATATGCAATTTATCTCTCTCCGTTTCAAACAACCGGAATAAGGCATATTTTGATTGATCAAGCATTTTTAAAAATCAGACTGCTGCATGTTCACACGTTGAATGTTTTAAAGGTATATATATATTTCAGATCCTACCACTCCCTTGACCTGAAAACTGCAGATAAGATTAAAAAAACGCACACGTCAAGAAATGTAAAATCCAAATGCACTTGTTCGGATACATTACTGAACTCGTAACTTCGCCATGATATTTTCCAGACGGAGCCATGGACGTTTAAATTTGTCTTTTGCTTGGTTGGTGAGGGAAGCCGTAAGCAGCGATTACGTGAACCACTGTGCACCAGAGAGGCGTTCAGCAGACCTCTCGCATGTAATCGTCATCCCTCACGAAATTCGAACCTGCGCCATGACGGTCAGAGATGCGTACCTCGAAGCTTATCCCCAACGCTTTACCAATTGAGGTAGCCGTCACCAAGCTTCCATAATACACATTATATTTCTTACTATATTTCCATCACTATTAGATAATAATTCCTATGTGCAAGAAAGTTTTGTAACATAGCTGTGAAAGCTTATACATAATGGTTAAAAAATTACGGTTCGTCAATGGTAGATATTTATTTACCATTTGGATTCAATGTCACACTCGCGCGTATCGAGTACAACCACTAGCGCATTTAGGGGCGGGCATAGTTCTCTTTCCTCCTCGCCGACTGAAAAAAATCCAAAATGTTCATTAAAGTGCTTTAAAATGTGGAAAGTATTGAATTCTATGCGCGCCCCCGGCGTGTAGAGCACAATACACTTATTTAACCAATTTTAGACCGTCAAATCGCTTTTTGCAAAATTTTTTTGCGTTTTCGGCGTAATTTTTTCAATGTTTTTTTGTTACATACAATAAAACTGCCGTTTTCAAGAAAAATGTTCCCATGTGCGCCCATTATGACATCATAATTCGAGTCGGAAATTTTGTTCTCTCATCATCCAGGTTCTGAATGCGCCACTGGGTGCAATTATACTAGATGCAAAATAGTATTGTGTTCAATTCTGCTGATTTCAACCGTGTTAGTTGCTATTCTCGGTAAATCCTTGATGATATAATGAAATAAATATGAAAAAATAGAATTGTCAATATCGGAGACCAATTATTGACCTACCTTCCTTTTGCTCTGATACTTTAATGTATTTTGCAGATATTGTCCTAACGTGGATTTTGTTGTACAAACTGAAAACACATATCACGAGGAGCAGCACATGGAACCAACGTAAGCAATGTTTCTTTCTGGATTTTATTTCTCTGATGACTTGCCTCATTTTGAAGTTGAAGTAATTACCTATTAGTTAGTCAGCAAATTTTAACTTATCTCTTTGAATTTTTAATAATTTATTATCCAGTTCGTTCGAAAATAAGATGAGATTAAGGTTAGTAAATTAGCAGTTACGGTGAGCAAACACGTGTTTTAAACACTATCCCTTAGCTCTTATTTCACTCAGTAAAAGTACTCTCATATGTTTTTGCTTAATAGTCGCTTGACAAAATGAAATTTTCCGATAGAGGACATAGTCTATATTAATTTTCATTATCCTGTTGGTGCGGAAAACAGAGTAGTCTCTATACAATCAAAAAAAAGCGAGACTATTTGACGAGTTACATCATTATATGCAAGAAATTTGGTGAAAGTATTTAAAAATACACCCGCTAAACTAGATTAACTCGTAACGATACCTTTACCTCATATTATCAATATCTGTTATATTATATTCAAACTTAACATTACTAGTTTATATAACAGGTTCTGTCATGTTGTGGAGCCCCATCCCGTGAGTCACTGATAAACTGCACCACTCATACTTAACTAAACAAATTCGAATACACTGAAATGAACCTTAATCGGCTTCGCAATCTTTATCAATAATTGACAGGTATAAATTCCGAATCGTTTGCTCAGGAAATAAGCTGCATCACATCCCATTCACATCCTTATTTCCTGATATATTGCTGAGCTGAGCTCGAAAACATCCCGGGATAAATTTATGGCGCTGCAATTAGGCTAAATTGAATCATTTGGAATTTGAATCTGATTACGAATATTTCGGAACGGATCGAATCATAACGTACATGTAAATGAAAAGATAAAAAAATTTACTATTACAAGTTGTCTTAATTGTGGAAATCAAGACATTTATAGTTGATAGTATATTTTCAATTCACACTCCATGCTTGGTCAACTTGAATTGTAGTTCATTTAGCAAGTTTTTGCTCCTATGAACGTTTCACGTTTGATTTGGTGGCCTAGTGGTTAAACATGTTGGCATTGCAGGTTGAAGATCTCGAGTTCGAGCCCCAGCGAGCCCGGCTCGCTTATCCATGCCCACCATTCAACCCTGGGTGTAATAGCTTGGGTCGGCTAAACCGAACAGGAAAAGATGATATGTTTTCACCCTGTTCGTCTATAAGTGGCAGCTGTTACAGGGTGTTGGACAGGTTGATCCACTCTAAAAAGTGGCTGTAAAAATTAAATAAATTGTGCTTCGAATCGGTTCGAATCGAATTGCCCAGTCCTAGCCATAATGAGCCTCGTAATTTTTTAAATATTAGCAAAGAAAATCAAAACAGTCGTTGAATTAACAGCCAGTGCTCCAATGTGACAAACGTACCATAAATATACTGGTCATTTGCAGTAATTGCATATTTTTAAAGTTAAAAAACGGCATGTTGATTGTAATTATACCAATTATGAGCTGTTGATGGACCTCACCTTTGGGGTGCGCTGCATCAACACCCCATATTTGGCTAAAAAAGTCAGTTTTGAATTTTTTCAATACCGCCAGACAAAATTACTGCAAAAGACAAGATTTTGTTGCATTTTTTGTTACAGTGTGAATACAAAAAACAGTAACGACAAAAAAGCAATGACTCTAAACTCTTCAAAGTGCTGTGAATCCCCCTTGCCTTCCAATCCAATCTTCCCCCTTGCCTTCGCCGCAATTGCATGCTGGGCAAAATTTGATATTGTCATGTTGACGAGATTTTTGCCAAGTTTATACTGGAAATTTAAAAAGGAAACAAGTTGCACCTTGTCATCAGGATGTGATGTTATAACGATAAGTTAATTCAAACAGAAATTTTTTGCCGAGACAAGTTAAGTATGCGTCACTGATGGATCGCGTCGATGATACGCGGTCGATCTCCGGCGCATGTATGACAAAACACTATTTCTCAACATTTGAATACTTTGGTTGAATCAATTCAATTATAATTTGGTTTCCAGACATCTGTGTAATCATGTTTGTTTAAGTTTGTGTCACTGATGGACCGCGCCTCGTGCGACTCCAGTACTCCCCTGTACTTGCGACTTTTAGAATTTCCTACATGTCGTATGATGTTGCTGAATAAATCCAAAGCATGAATACTGTTACCCAGAGCAGATACACCTCACCTCGCACTTTGCGCCCACGCCGTACCTTGTTTAGAGCAACTTCGGTAGAAAAGTAGGTAAAAATTATCACAATTCAAGTATTCCTAGCAAAAATCATGTGTTAAATCATGTTATTTTAAAATTTAGTCACTTTTGAATCGCGCCATAGAAATTATTGAATAGAATTATTGCCACCATCGTCGGAGATTATGTCAATCCAATCAGAAGGGCGAAGGTTAAATATTTTTATTAAAAGAATGAAAAAGACTCTTATTCACACAAACAGTTTGTGTCTCACAAATGATCCTATCCGCACCCCTAAAGTTATGAACTAAAATATTTTTGTCCGACAGGGGTGAAATCTATGGAGAGACACTGTGAAATGTACTTTTACATTTCTGATTTACTTATTTTGACTTTTGTCGACTTTTCATTATCAAGTTTTACCTTTTAAATTTATCTATTCTTCAGTTGAGTGCTTGGAAAATTTGATCGATTTTTGTTCTAAAAAACTTCATGTTTACGAATTTACAATGTCCGTGTCTTCTGGGGTATGTATACAAAAAGCATGGCTTACACAAGAAAGAGCAAGGCTGCAAACCGGAAATCTACGCATCGGGCATACAAAGCTTGCGTAGCAAACCATCCAGTTGCGTTCGAGAAACGCGAGGTTAAGGGAAATAAACCTAGAAAATGCAACCAAGGCAAACAAGTATTGAGGCTCTGAGACGTCGTGATCTGACAATTGGAAGTATATCTTTGTCATTCCCATAGTTTTCCAAGTAGCTTCTAGTCCATTTATGATTGAAAAAAATTCTTTCCATTGCGAGAGACCGAACATACGGATGGAGTTGCAAAAAAGGATTTATTGCATGTTCCAAATTTTTTGTACTCCGACTCCGATCACATCCGGTAAACTATGCTTTCTCAAACTTTTCTAAGAATAGATGAGCAAGAATTAATTCTTATACCCACAGGGTTAGTGTCGTTGGAGAGATATAACTCTCCCATTTTAGCTTAGCCTACCCAAGTTATTGCACCCTGGGTTGAGTGTTGAGCATGGATTAACGAGCCGAGCTCGCCGAGACTCGAAACAGAGATCTTCAACCTGCCAACATGATAACCAAATCATCGCATCACTTATGAGTAGGCTAAGCCAAACCGGAAAGACCCTGTCTTTTAGACAGTTCCAACCCTCTCCGTCTATAAGCGACCACTGGTTCAGGGCCTCCTCGGTCAGGGTGATCCACTCCAAAGAGTGGCTATAAATGATATTGTTCAAAATATGTTTTAAGTTGTCCTTTGGTTTCAAAATCTTTTAATTGATTATAAATAAAAATATAAATATTAAATTCTAAATCAATATAAATACTATAAAAATCTATTTGTGCCCATGATTCACTTGTTAAACGCCAAATATGTTAAATCAATTTCATTTTCAAATCCATACGAAAAAACAAAGTGTAATGTGAACATACGACAGAGTGTATAATACGATACGAAAAAATATCGAACTTTGTACAGTATCGTAACAAGTGCGAATAATTATAACATTAATCCTACCGAAAAATACAATCGTACTATACCAAATTTCGTTTGGTACTAAGTGCGAAAATTGAAAAATTATAGGTACCGGAAAACGCTATCGTACCGTAACGTACCGAATTTTATAAAATTATAGCGTGCCGCACTGCCAGCCTTGGTTGAGGGTGACGCGTTCGAGTTAATAGATGTCAATATGTGAATATATGCTTCCACATTGCATTTCCGGGCAGGATTTCTCCTAGATGTCAATTTGATATAGGTTGCGCGCCATTTGTTGATCAGAGAGACCATCTGGTTGATTTGCTTTCTGTCAAACGATTTCGGAAAGTTATACCAAAAACGTTTAGAGCAAAAGCATGGTACATACATTCATTGATAATAAAAAATACCAAAATTAGTATGCAGTAAAATGAACTTTATTTCACAGCACGCATTCCATCTGGGTAGAGATTTATTTAGTGTCTTTCCCCATATGTTTGAATGAAGTTGAGCTGTTATATAAAATTTGATGGCATGCCTTTGGTTATAATTTGGTACAAACTTCTAAAAGATCCTAGAGAAATGCCGCCCTATCTCAAAACTGTGGTATGTTCTCGGAAAGTTGAGTCAAGCAATCACATATTGAAACAACTCGTTATCCATTAAATTGATAAACTATGTTGAAATTAAATAACCAACCTAAAGCTGGGGAATAATAATTTGCTTTTCAATGTTTCGCGGATACTTTATTCAGTATATTTACAACAACTTTTTGGAAAATCACAATCAGAATTTTTTGTCTTGTGAAATATAGCTAAAAGTACTATATTTCAGAACATATTTCCAAAACGTCTAAGGCTGATGATACATTATATTTTAGTTCCACTTACTATGCACCACTTTTGGAGCTGAAAACTTGCAACGACAATGGACTGTTCAAATATTTTCCCCGAAATTTTTGGAAAAGGCTCAGGGCTTTCGTTCATTCGGGCGTCAAAGCTCTTGGTATTGAACAGGAAATAAGCTGTATATTAAAAAACTAAATGTGAATGAATTTCCAGCAAAACGCGTTATGTAGTATTGTACAAGGGGTTTTGCCTGCATTATGAAATAAAATTATAAAATTTATGTTCATTTTATAATATGGAGAAATAATTTATGCTTCTATTAAATACAATCTACGAATCACGAGATGGTTATAGCAACATTTCTTCCGCGATTTTGGGCGCAATTTTTAAATTCATGACCTAGTGGAGACGCGTGTACTGCATTATATCGATGGTGAAAAATTCTTTCATCATTTGGTCGATTAAATGTTGGTTGGACAAAAACGAGGCTCTTTTCCTATTGGCCTTTGTTCATTCTCGGGGGACTAATACACTGTAACAAAAGTACAATGAATTTACTGGTTATTTGCAGTAATTGCATATTTCCAAAGTCAAAACAGCCCCATGTTGATGAGATTTATGCCAATTACGGGCTGTTGATGGACCGCACCTTTGCCGTGCGTTCCATCAACACCCCATATTTGTCATAAAATGTCAATTTTGAATTTTTCTCAATATTGCTCAATAAGTAAAATTACTGTCAAAGACCAGTGATTTTGTTGCATTTTTTGTTACAGTATATTGACAAAATTTGTAAGGAATTTTAAATTACTTCCTGCGTCGCTGCGGGTTCGCGCTACTGCTACAACAAATGGGAGTAACCAAGCATGACCAAAATGTCAGTATTATGACATTTAGAATACTTATAGTTCGCTACTTTTATTGTCATTTTTAACTCTACAGTTTCAAGAGTTTTTGTTGATATGAACGCAAGGAAAAGCCGGGACATTCAGTTCGATTTCAGTAATATCAATTGTGAATTAGCTTCGAATCGGGCGTATGAACAAACCCTATAACATAAAATAGAAATTTCATGTTTCAATGACAAAATGAGAACAATTTTTTTATTTTGAAAATATAATTTTGTTCTCTAGAGAAGAGCGTGAAATGAAAATATATTGTTTCTTAGAATTTGTTTATATAACTAAAAGTGAATTCGCAGTTATAAACTTCTTGAATTTAACAAATGGGAGCAATGTATGCCGAGGAAACACACTTTATAAGAAAATGGGTGTAAAAGTATCGCACTTCAACAGTAATTTTCTAGGTGATGTTGAAGCAAAGCCGCAAAATCGACTTTTTAGCCAAATATGGACAGTTGATGGAACGCACCGCCAAGGTGAATTATTCAAAAGGGATTCGAATTACGGATGATTCGGTTTCGCAAAGCTCTAATGCCAGGTAGATCAGATTTTGATAATCCTATACCCTCAACAGATTGGTCATTCCTATCGAAAAAGACCCAAAAGGCATTAGTCGGTAGACATGACCGAGGTGTCCTACTGCGGCATCATATTGAGTGCTTGCCTCGCGTTCAAGTCCTAAAGACATCGAATTAATATATTTAACAAACTTCTACGTTAACTATAGCTGGTTGATAGATATTTAAAATGTTGCGAAACTTTTTGTGTGTCAATGTGAGAAACTGGAGGCCAGAATTGAGTTCACGTTGGACCGTTGTGTTGTTGAGCGGAATACTTATTTTTATTTTATACATGAAAGTCTATACTGGAGTATTAACTGTAGAATACGACGGAATACCGGAACACAGCAGAGGTGAGAGAATTTTTCTGTTCTTTAGTCCTTTTCGGAATGTTTTCCGCTTAAAGTGCAGTTACTGGTACTACATTTTTTAATCCTCTATATAAAGTGTGAAAATGATGATAATAACTTGGTAAGATATCCTGAAAACTTTTGGCTTCCATTTTTGTTCTCTATGTTTTTTTAGTGTTACTGGTTTTTTTAGTGTTACCGCAAATAAGAAGCAATGGACTTTTTTTTCAGTACGTAATTAACAATGTTTAAAATTTTATTTTTCCACTCAGTGTGAAACCAATCAGGAACTGACAAGGTTATCGGGCATCGTCTCAAGGCTGTAGGTTACGATGTCTTGCCCAGGGCATCCTGCATTTATTTCTTTTTGAAACCTTTTTCTTCGTTAATCTTGATCCTACTTTATCGGGATTTGAACCTTGTTTTCAAAGAGCCCGGAAAACATATTTTCTGAAACGTTTAGGCTATTGAACAATTCAATGTGAATTACACACATTTTTGTGAAAATATTATGTAAATGATAATTGTACAATGAGGAGATATAATCAGTACTTTTGATTTTAAACATTTCCACAATTATTTTGTAAAGCATGACGTAGTGCTGGACAATTCGATTTGGTGATTCGAATCGAATCGCAGCAAATTTTATTCGAATCCATCGTGAATCGTTCATTGGAATAAAAATAGAATTTCCATTTTTAACAACAAAATACAATCGATTTTGGTCAAGTTTGACCACAATCGAATATATTTTGTCGTTAAAATATGAAAATTGTTGTTTTTAGTGTGAATTAAAAATACACTACAAACTTAATAATCTTGATTTTCACAATGGAAAGAAGTAGTAATAGTAAAAATGAGATATTCGTTATTTGCATAGAATTTATGATTCGATCCCATTCGAAAAAATTATTCGAATCAGATTTGACTTTCAAATGATTCGGTTTTGCCAAGCCTTAAGCATGAGCCACTAATAGATCGCGCTTCGGCGGAGCGATCCATTGGTAGCTCATGCTTGATAAAACATTCTTTAATAAAAAATTATTTTTTATTCTTCATAGCAACTCATTTAACTGGATCACCCCGAACAAGGCCCTTTAACAGCAATCTACTTAGCGACAAATAGGGTTAGTGTTTCTGGAAAAATATTTTTTTTCATTTGTCCGGAGCTATATACCCAAGTTGTTACACCCGTTACGACGTCCAACTTGAGATGCCATCCTGAAAACCACTAGGCCATCAACTACAAAATATTATAGCTATATCCATTCTACGTACTGTCATTTTTGTTCAGAAAATTACGATATCAGGAGGCAGCAGTGGTTTGAAGCATTAGACTTGTCAAAGGTGAGAAAACTAACGAATATTATGTTATCAAGTATACTCCGCGCAAAAGTCTGGGCAAAACAGAAACATTGGAAATTCGAATCAGATTCGGAGAATTTGTTTTTAATCGGATCGAATCGCTCATTGAGCAAAGTTTCGTTATTATAGCATTAATATTTGCCTTTTTTATCACAATATTGAAATCTAAAGCTTGTATTTGTTTAATAGAAAATTCAAAATATCCAACTCATTTTGCAAGTTTTTGTTTCTACACCCAAATGACAAATGATAAAACTTTTCATGTTGAGCATGGGACACTGTGGTGTATGCGCAGATAAACGAAGCTTCTCTTTTGATAAGCCTGATTCGAATAATTTACGCTTCGAATCGATTTGCGTCACCGAATTAAATTGCCCAGACCTATCCTCGTTGTATCTGTGCCTTTTTGGCCCAATGTTCCCATGACTCTTAATAAGCAAAATACATAAAGAAGTATAGAATATTGAGGGGACTTATCAAATTCACAAAAAAACAGAATCAAATTGGGAACAAATTCATTGTGTCTTATACTCGATCATATTTTTCTCACTGCTTTAGAAAAAAATCATTATGAGTTGTGTTTTCCACTGAAGTTTGCTTTTTTTTCGAAATGACCTAAAACTTTCTCACGCGCCCACATACGACCTTATCCTCGTTAGCAAAACACTATCAATTTTCCTTTTTTTGTCGGGACCCGAAGCGAGCGGTCGTAGTTTGCTATATGTCTATTGATTAGGTTATATTCTGGGATTTTCTATTTCTTGAGATATATATGGACCTTTCTATTTTTTTATTTTTCATTTTGTGTGAATCGACCCATAATAAAAGCAATAAATTTCACAATAATTTTCTTGCGATCGAATTCTCATAAACTTATTATTTCTTCATAGAAAAGTTTGAGAAGGCATCGTTTACCAGATGTGATTGGAATCGGAATTCAAAAATGTGGAACCGGAGCAATTGATTCTTTTTTACAACTACATCCGTATATTCGAGCTCTTTGATCAAGAAGCGAAATTTTTTAGTAACGAATGGACTGAAAGCGATTTGGAAAAATATAGGTAGAACAAAGATTAGGTCTGGGCAAAACCGAATAATTTGGAATTCGAACCTGATTCCGATAACTTTTTCTAATCAGATCAGATCGCTGGTTCCAAAGAAATAACAAGTATTCCATTAATTTATTTTACTATTCTTGTTTCCATTATGAAATTCAATCGAATTATATTTACCGAATATTTATATCAGCTTGAACAGACTTAAAGCAATGTATATTCAATTACATTCCAGTCCAAGCGCCGAAATTTTCATTTTAACGACAAAATACAACGAAATTTTATCAAATTTTGAATCGAAAAAATGATCGAAACGTACTTCCATAGTTTCAGCTGACATCGGACTGCCTTGTCGTTTTTTGTGTATATCATGCAATCGAAATACTTTGTCCTTTCTTGTGTATGTCATGCTGTTTTGACAATAGATATATCGTGAGACGTCAACACAAGGCTTTCTATGGCACACGCTAAATGAGAGTGTTGGAGAGACTCGGATCCCTTTTTAATGACTTGACTCGACTTCACAATATGCAGAAATGACGTCACTCGAAACTTGAAAAGAATTTAAGCCTTTTGTATACCACGTTATCTGCTGTTGCGTGACTCATCAGAGTAGAAAACGCACATCTAAGAAGGATATATAGAAAATCCCCGTTTGTCTATCCAATACTGAAGATTCTAAATGGGTACGCGTAGAGGGGGAGGGTGAAAATTACCGTCTCATTTCTGCTGAATAAAGAAGTTGATTCATGAATCGACTTGGGAATCAAAATTCATGACACGAGTTGACTTGTGATTTGAGAGTCCACCGACTTGGTTTGATTCGAGACTCTAAATTTAAAGTTTGGTGTGATTTGGGTTCGATTCGCAACTCGTGTGTCCTTTGATTCGACTTCGGACCCAACTAGGGCTGAGAAATTCGATTCGGTGCTTCGAAGTACAGATTATTCGAATCAATTGCGAATCGGTCATAGGAACAAAAACATGCTAAATGAAGTGCATTTTTTCATTTTTAACGACAAAATGCAACGGATTTTGGTCAAATTTGACCAAAATCGGTTGCATTTCGTCGTTGAAAGGAAAATACATGGCTTTATTTGTAACTCGTAACTGTATATTTCCTAATCATTATAATTGCCACTATAATAATAATAGCTAAAATGGGATATTTGTTATTTTTATGAAATCAACGATCCGATCCTATTCGGAGAAAATGTTCGAATCAGATTCGCTTTTCAAATGATTCGGTTTTCCCAGCCCTAGTCCCAACACTGCTTGATTATATGAAAAATGTCTTGCTTCACGATCAGTATTAAGATCCTTTTAATTGACTGTTTATGAAAGTTATCTTAAAAGTTCTCATTTTTTTCAGGCTTAAGCTCCCAGACGGTGCCGATCACGAATTAGTCATGGAAAAATCTCCTCCATATTTTTCGTCACCTCCTGATAATCTACCGACTCTGATGCATGAACTTATGCCCAATCTCAAGATTATCATAATCCTATGCAATCCTGTACAGAGAACGCTCTCTTGCTTTGCAATGGTAGGTAACTTTTTAATATTATAAACTGATTTTTCCGCGAAAAAGAAAAAAAAAACGTTAACTCGTATTAGACTAATGTTTGAATTGCCGGAAAACTTTTTTTTCAAATTCAAGTTATTATATACGCAAAAAGATAGAAGAATTGTCATTCTTCAGGTACGTCTTGGCCATGGTCAGGGGGTGCTGTTTCCGGCTTTTCTTGGAGTGAATTTCAAGAAAATGATAATTAAATAATATATTACTACTTTACTGTGAAAAGTACATTAAATTAACTGGTCCTTTGCAGTAATTGCATTTTTCCGTAAATTAAACATCACCATGTTGATAAGATTTATTAATGCCAAACATGATCTGTTGATGAAGCGTACCTCTGTGGTAACCTCCCATGATCGCCAATTGATTTCGTTTCAATAGCTCCTTGTCAAGTTAATGTCAAAGACTGGTAATTTCACTGTATGTTTGTTACAGTGATACTTCATCAGCTTTTTTTAATTGTAGAAACAACAGAACGGCAATTTGACGAAGAAAACATTCGATTCGTTTATTACGCAAGAGTTTAACTCAGAAAAACCCGAAAATCAAGAAATTTTTTCAACAGCAGAAGAACTGAAATACAAAGATTGTATAACAGAGGGAATTTATAAAAACAATATGGAGAGATGGATGAAGGAATTCAAGGATTCGTTAGTCATTTTAGATGGAGAAGAATTTCTAACAAACCCCGGATCTGCGATAGAAGAATTACAGGACTTTTTGCAAATCCCGAAACTTTTGCGGGAGGAAGATTTTTTTCGAAACGAAATAACAGGGATGTTTTGCGTTAAACAATGGTGGGAAGATGAAATAGCAAACATATCACCTGAAAAGAAAACGACTGAAAATTCACTACAAAAACACACTTACTGTTTACCCCCCAAAAAGGGAAGAACTCGATCAAAAATCACCAGGGCGGAATTCACAATGTCAAATGAAACAAGAACGATTCTTATCAATTATTTCAGGCCATTTAATGAAATTTTTTTTAAAATGATTGGGAAAACGTATAATTGGTAAACTCGTAAAATTGGTAAATTCGTTTTTGCAGCACTATCATAATTTCTATTTTGAATTTGATATATATTATTGAGTAAATTAGGACTTTTCATTCTGTATAAGCAAGTATGCTGTGATAATACTCCAATCGTCCGTTGCAACTGTGCAATCTTCTTGATGGGATGTACTGGAAAATATAAGCGGTAAATTTACTGTTCATCCCGTAATTGCATATTTTCAGAAGTCGCTTGTTAAAGAGATGAATGCCAAGTATGGGCCATAAAATTCGATTTTTTAGCTTTATTTCGATATTATCGAATAAAGTTACTGTGTAATAGCGATAATTTTTCTACACTGTTGTTAGTGTATGTAATTGGATGTTAAATATCTACCATATTATAATGGTTTACCAAACCCAATGGGAACACCGTTGTAATGACTGTATTGTGTGTTTCGACCCCCGAAGTGCCTTGCTAACGGGCACACACTGAAGCGGATAAACATAAAACCGACGACCTTCGGGACGATATGATCGAGCTTTACTCATTTGAGTCACCGAGTTGAATTCGTTGTTATTATATACATTTGTATGTCGACCTCTCGGGGGTTAACTACACGCCAAGCATAAGTTACGTTCTTTGAAACGACTATTATGTTGAAAAGATAAAACTCGATTTTCATATTTCTGGGTTGTAAGTCGTTTGCTAGGACATGTCCGTGTTGCTTGTAACCAACAGCAGTCTAATTGCGTTTATTTACAAATTAGCCAAAATAATTTAAATAATTTAAAGAATTATTGCTGTTGACAGATTTTGCTTGAAACTAAAAATTTCAAACCACTGACCCAACTTCAAATCTTTTTCAAATGAGCTGAAATTTTTCGTAAGTTGTTTTTTACCTAACCTCTTCTTTTTTTTGGGGGGGGGGGGGGGGGGGGGGGGGGGTTGTAGTTTTTTTTTTCGAACCACCCTTATAAATATATACCAATTGAAACAGCAAACACAACCTTTTTGGTCAGAGGAAACGTTACAGAAATAGCTTTGTGTAAGTGTAAAGCAAGACTTTGAACCTCTCTAGTTAGCCAGAGTTACTCTTGCTACTGTATCCTTGCATGTACTGGATAAGGAACCGCAAACACAAAGGCACAGAGGAAGGATAAGTATTTAGTCCACGTCTCCCAGACTAATAATTTTAAAAGCAAAAATTATCCCAGTTTTCCAAAAAATCCGCAATCACAACACAATCATGGAAAGTACAGCATTTGTTTAGTATAGGAATTAGAAAATCAACATCAATCAGATTCGACCCATAAACACCCAATATTTGGCCAAAAAAGTCAATTTTGAATTTTTGTTTTAAAAATTACTGTCTAAGACCAGTAATTTTGTTGCAGTTTTGTTACAGTGTACTTTGCATAAATTTCAGACTGGATCTGTGCTTAGCAAAATAAAAACGAATATTACTCGAAGATGATATCAACAAAGAGACAAATAATGGCTTCTTATTTAAGTGAGGTTGTTTCTGATTTTCGAATGTTTGTGATTTGTATATATTCTTGGTGGGTACAAAGAATTCTACCAAGAAATAAATTTTACATGGAGTAAGACTAACCAAGCTTTGTGAATAAATCTCTTGAGTATTTTATTGGGCGTCCGGTCAGCTCAATCAGTAGAAGCGTTGTGAATACGCTTTGAGCTACGCATCTCCGATCGTCATGACGCAAGTTAGCGCTGCTTACGGCTTCCTTCACTAACAAGGTCCATGCACAGGAAAAATGAGAAATACGATAATCCAAAAATCTTCACCCGGATTCGGAACTGGCATCCGCAGGTCGTGGTTCGCCATATGGTTGAACTGTATCATAAAAATAATATCCTATCCCATCTAAAATCAAAATCTAGAATAGTAATCTTGGGCTGTCGTGGAGTCGATTCTTCCAATAACGTTTGGATTCTTGTTTATCGCCATCTACAAAATAACATTTTCATTCAAGTACTTCATCTATAATCGAGAGGAATGGAATATAATGATGAGCGCGACGTATAGACCCGTACTCTAAATGTCAAATGATCTCTTATGTACGGGCTGCAGAATAGTCCTAACGTGTTTCCTGAATGTCGTAAGAGGCGACTAAAAGGAAACAAAGAAGTAGCAGATAGTTATATCATCGTCCAGGGCATATACAACTCACTACACTTTTCGAGAGTGGTTTAGTTTTATATTTTCCGCGTTGAGTACAAATGCTGGCACTTTAGGGATTCTTTTTAGGCGCAACTCTCAGTCTTGCTCAAAGAGAACTGGTAAAATATATATATATATATATATATATATATATATATATATATATATATATCAAAAATTTCTTCCACGCCTTCGGCGAGTAGTTTGGTTAGTATCACATTTATCGTTTTCAAATATAAATGCTCTGATCAAATCCAATGCTTTGGATCTTTCCTTGCTAGAACAATCTTTTGAACAACTAAATTTGTCTGTCTGTGTCTATGACTTAGTTGTGAACTCATATACACGTTGAAGGAAATTTGTTCTCAGAATAAGAAACGAACGTATTATACATGTAGTTAAGAGAGTACGGTACGAAATAAAATAAATCGAATTTCGTACCCTATAATGCTAACTACCAAAATTTTTGGCTTATATAAATTCAACTATCTCGCCAAGAACGGTGAAATATTTTCTTACATTTATAACGTTTTCAGCTATTATTACTGTTGAAATGCCCACGATATCACTAGAAAATTTCTCACAGCTATTGTGTCTGATCATCGCACTGTAACAAAAATGCAACAAAATTACTGGTCTTTGTCACTAATCTTACTTATTGAAAAAATCTGAAATTGACTTTTTTGACCAAATATGGGGTGTTGATGGAAGGCACCGCAAAGGCGTGGTCCATCGACAGCCTAGAATTGGCATAAATCTTATGAACATGGGCTTTTTCTAACTTTGGAAATACGAATTTACTGCAAATGACCAGTAAGTTTACTGTACTTTTGTTACAGCAGTGCACTGTAACAAAAAATGAAACAAAATGACTGGTCTTCGACAGTAATTTTATTTGGCGGTTTCGAAAAAGTTTAAAATTGACTTTTTTGGCCAAATATGGGGTGTTGATGGAAGGTACCTCGAAGGCGCGGTTCATCATCAGCCCATAATTGGCATAAATCTCATCAACATAGCGTTTTTCAACATTGGAACTACGCCATTACTGCGAATGACCAGTAATTTACTTTTGATACTGTGTGTGACTTCAGTTGGAGGTTTCTATGACCATCTACTGAACCAAACCAACTTGGCCATGTACTCTGTCATTCTTTCACGCCTGCATTCATTACCAGGCAACAATTAGGAAAACATCATTTCACTCCACGGCTCATCGCGTATCAACTCTGTTAGAGATCGACTTCGTTATGAGGAAATTATGTTTTTTTTTTATCTAACTTTGCTTTCAGTAAAGTGTTGTGAGATCTTAAAACGAGTCTCTAAAAGCCTATTCCGCAAAAGCTACATAAGTGCAGAAATGAAGGCTGAAGAAACTACATCACTGCAAGATTTTATTGGCCCGAATCTTAAAGCTTTGCAGATTAACACCACCAGAATCACGATTTATACATGGTTTCCCTTAAGTTTCACGAGCTCACAGTACTTATTAAAATAGAACACGTTTACGCAAATGTATTATAGTTATTTTAATATGAGCTCAAATGTGAAATATAAATGTAAAACTGTAAAAATATTTAACAAATTTTATGTACAAATAAATATGAAGTTTCGCTTCAGAGAAGACACCCTAGTAAACATCATTTACCAGTTGAATTTTTTTCCTATAATTTCATATAAAATTCTATTGAAGGATTCAAAATATTTTGTTAGTACCGTCCGTGTCTTATTTGACATTGTGAATTCATCTGAGACACCTTTTGATCTCGTTCTTCCCTTTTTTGAACTCAAACAGTAAATATTCCTTGGGGACTGTTTTTGTTCCAAATTTTTCCACCATTGATTAACGCAGAATAAACCTGTGGTTTCGTTTTGGACAAAATCTTCTTCACGTAAAAGTTTGGGAATTTGTAAAAAATCTTGTAATCGTTCAATGACAGATCCAGGATTTGCTATAAATTCCTCTCCGTTTATAATAAATAACGAATCGTTGAACTCTTTCACCCATCTGCTAATATGATTTTTGTAACTTCCGTGCGATATACATCTCTCGTCTTTACGTTCATTCTTTTTCAATGAAAATATTTCTCGATTTCCAGACTTTTTTGAATTCAGAAAATGTGCAACATATGAATTGAAATTCTGCGTCTTCATACCGTGAATTTTTTGCTGTAAGAAATTTTGCTACGGTAAATCAATGAAATTCCAATAATTGAAAATTTGAATGTATTAAAATCGCAAATCTTTGACAATAATTTCGTTTTCAAGCATTTTTTTAATAGAAGTACGGTCTGAGGGCCAAAGGCAGAAGGCACTAATAGGAACTAACTAACGGCCACTCAAAATGACAAAGATCTATTACAAGATAAAGTGCCAGCAACTGCACTAGGCGTAAAACATCCCATACAAATTAAACCACCATGGTAAAGTGCAGTGAGTGGCATTAGCCCTGGGCGATGATGAAACTATCTACCACTTCTTAGAAATGATGGTAGCTGATGCGCCGCCAATGCGCGGTCCCCCCAACAACCCATGTTTAAATTAATACCATCTACAAGGTGGTTTCAAATTTTGGAATTCTGTAACAGCAAACTTATTGCACCTTTATCAAAATGTGTATATATATGTGCAATCATAATTTGTATAATCATAATAAGGAAACAAAATTGTTTGTTAAATGTGAACGGACCTGCATTGCAAAACATGAAAGTGTCCTCTGTACAGGATTGCATAAAATAACAATGATCTTAAGATTCGGCATAATTTCGTGCATCAGTGCCGGCAAATTATCAGGATTCGCCCAAAAATATGAAGGAGTTTTTTCCATGATAATTTCATGATCGGCAGCATCGGGGAGCATTTTCCTGAAAAAAGATTAAACCAGCAAATATTAGATACTAATTATTATAGAAGTTATACTTTCATCAATGCCGTGATACATAGGTGATCCATACCTTTTGTCATTCAAGTTAGCTTCAAGAACCGACTAAAAGGAGACAATTACCGGCAAAAATGAACTAAAAATGCAGAAGCCTCTGCAACTGGACTCCAAGCTGAAACCTAACGTATTTCCTGCGTGTCGTAAGAAGCGACTGGAAGGAAACAAAGAAGTGGTAGATGATTTTACCATTGCCCAGGACAGATACCATTCACTGCACTTTACCACGGGGATTTAGTTCTGTATACGATGTTTTCTGCCGGGAGTGCAGTTGCCAGCACTTTATCTTGTAATGGCTCTTTACCATTCGAGTGACAAATACACTGTAACAAACAAAAGTACAGTATACTGGTCATTTGCAGTAATTGCATATTTACAAGTTAAAAAACGCCATGTTGATGAGATGTATGCCAATTATGGGCTGTTGATGGATCGCAACTTCACCTTCAATTTTGATTTTTTTAATACCACCAAGTAAAATAACTGTCAAAGACCAGTGATTTTGGTGGTTTTTTTGTTACAGTGTAGTTAGCTCCTTTTAGGCACTACTTTCGGCTTAATTCTAAAAAAAGTGAGTGGTAAGTGAGTGGTATTCTGGGGTGATGATAAAGGCACCTATCATTTATAAGCTCTCTTTTAGTCGGCTCTTACGACAGGCAGCAAATACTTTATGAGAGTTACGACTAACACTTTTAGTGGACACGATGGCCTAGTGGTAGGCTAAGCCGAGCAGGAAAAGATCATATCTTTCCAGCAATTTTATCCCTGTCCTAAGTGGGCGCTATGGGCCGTGGGCAGAGTGATCCACTCCACTAAGTGGCTTTAAAAAGACTAAAAATTTGCGCCATCTTTTTCAGTCCTTCCCCCAGTGGCGGATTCAAAAATGACTTTTGGAAAAAGAAGAATTTTTTTATACTTTCTGAAAATTTAACAAAAACTCCAAATTTAATTTATATCTCCGCTAGCGAAAATATGTCTATTTTTCGCAATTTCTCTTCAAAATTATCCGTGATTAATATTTCTACTATATTCTTCATTTTTATCACATTTTCAGAGGTCTGGATATCATAGTGTCCTAACTCGGCATATGAGAATTCCAAACCTGAAGTCCTCCAAGTCATTTTCAGTCCATCCATATTTATCAAAAAACTTTCCTTCTGATTTAAGAGCTCGAATATACGGATGAAGTTGTAAAAAAGATTTGAGAGCTCCTGTTCCACATTTTTGAACTCCGATACCTATGACATCAGGTAGGCGATGTCTCCTCTGACTTTCCTGGAATATATTTCAAAGTTAAAAACTTATTCGATGTGTGAATTTGGTGCTGTGTAAATTCTCGTCATTATCACGCAATCATTCAAACGCTACTTTGCTCAAACCTGATAAGAAATTTCATTTTGTCAAGCATGTGCCACAGATGGACAAATACTTAGCATAACATGTTTCGACAATTCTCCGATTGGGAGATATTTTTTAGTTAAGTTGATAAAGTATAGAATTCCATATATTTAATCCTAGCCAATTACGTTATGCATGGGTCTGATGGACGCGCTCGCAAGACACGGTACGCCTGTGCCAATGTTCGCCGAAATGAATATAGTCATAATCAAGAAATTTATAACACCAAAATTTTAGCTTCTCCGATTTTCAACTTTCAACGCCATTTACATATTGTTCTCTACGGGTTTAATCAGTGTACGATACCCTGATTTCGTCAGCAGGTATTATTTATTGGTTGTCGAGTCTACAATAGTTAATGTTGTCAACTTTTTAATATTTCAAAATCGGTTAAACTCGATTTTTTCCCGCTATTTTGAACCCTAAAATCTTGTTTCAATCAAAAATTCTGCGCCTTCTGCTCAATTTCGGGATTCGTTTCTTTATTTGACTGTAAAATAGTATGTTTTGTTTCGCTGTGAACCATACATTATGAGGTCATAAACCTGACGTCTTAAATCATGGAAATTTCTGAATCCGATATTTCTACTCTAGGTTTATTACCTTTTGTAGTCTCGGTCAAACTAGTGAACCCAATGTTTATCGGCCTGACTAACCATGTTCGTCTATGAGCGGCTGCCAGTGGAGGTCTAGTCGAGAGCAGAATCACTATTTCAGATGAATTATTACTAAATTAATTTAGTGTCTTGGTTGATTGCTTTTCTTGGAAAATTTGCGAATTTACATACTATACACTGTAATAAAATTCCAATAACATTGCTACTTTTTGATAGTAATTTTAATTGGTGATATTTAAAAAAATACTTTTGAAACGGCTTTTTTGGCCAATATTACTGTTTATGGAACGCACCACCAATGTACGTTCCATCAACAGTCCATACTTAAAGGCATAAATCTCTTTGAAAAGCGTGATTTGGAATTTTGAAAATAATCAATTACTGCTGATGAAACCTAAAATTTACTGTACTTTGGTAACAATGCAGCTCAACTTTATATGTATATATTTATATTTAGTTTTTACCTTTGCCAGAGTCAAGTTCAAAGCTTCTTCCCATTGTTTTCTCCTGATTTCGCGGTTTTCTGTGGGAAAAATGTATCGATTTGGATTTAGTTCATTTTAATAACCACTTTTTGAAGTGGGTCACCCTGTACAAGGCCCTGTGCCAGCGGCCACTTATAGACGGACATGTTTGGAGTTGATGGAGAGATATGATCTTTCCTGTTCGGCTCAGCCTACACAAGCTATTACACTCTGGATTCAATCAGTCGTGGGCATGGATTAAAGAGCCGGACTCGCAGGGACCCAAACCCGAGATTATCAACCTGCGATGCTAACACAATCGCCACTAGACGGTTTTTATTTTTTGATCAAAAGTACTAAAACAAGTTGCAGAGAAACGGTGAGGTTATCAAACCCAGTTACAATTTTTTATTTAGCCAAGCATGAGCCACAGATGGATCGTGCCTAGGCGGCACATACATTCTTTTAATGTCTTGTTTCATGTTAATGTTGTTGTTTGTTTAATATTAATGTTTCCAGTTATCTTTTGTTCTATTGCATGCATATTTTGGTAGAATTTGAAATGAAAGATTTCGAATGCTTTTTTTCAAAAATAGAGTAAAATCAAGTCATGCAAATAGTTTCCATGCAAATCGGGGATTTAAGAATTTAGTTTCATTTTAAAACGAACAAACGGATATATCACCAACGAACGGATATATCACAATGTCGAAGACCTCTGAACATTATGTGTGACCAGCATAGAATATCTGTATCAGAAATATTATTTCGCTAAGCATGAGCCACAGTTGGACCGTGCCTCAGCAACAAAACATATTTGGTCAAAAATATTTTCTGTCCGGGACGGCAGAATAGAAGGTGAGACAGTGAAAAATATTTTCATCTTGTGATTCAGCGTCAGGAAGAAAAAGACGTAAAAACTAAGAATGGTAGCATTTAATTTAAAAAAAAAAACTTGCCTTCAAATTGTCCCAATGAACCGTTATATTTTGGAAATCCTACTTCAACATGGAATACATTGTAAAAAGTTAACAACAATATTCCGACCAAAAGAACCAAACCGAACTTGAAAATAATTTCTGCCTGCATCTTTCCATCCTACAGCACAAAACTGCTTGCTTCATTTTTCAAGTCAAATAGTTTGATCAATCGAAATCAATACATTTAGAAAACGCACGTATAATGAGAATACATGAAATACTACATACTTTTACATGCTAATGATACACACGATGATAAAAAATTACTTTTCGACACTCGAGACATGATTTATTAGGTATGGGTCATCGAGTGATCTGCACGACAAGTCGTGATTAGAGCTTTATACTTCTCAAAATAAAAGTTCCGATTCTACATGCTGCTGCTGTCTACTGCAGGGTGGCAGTTTATTCGTCATCGGGTGTGATTTTGAAGATGGTTGAAATACTGAGCTCATTGGGTCTTAACATACATCGCTACCATTCTAGATTAATGAGTTATCAATTTCGATTGCATTTCGTCGCTAAAAATGAAAATCCTGGTTCACTTAACACTTTTTGTTCCTATGAACGATTCACGACTGATTCGAATAAATTGTGCTTCGAATCGATTCGCATCACCGAATCGAATTGCCCAGTCCTACTAGCGGTGTATACGTCACTGATGAATGGAGCGTCGAATAAGCGAATCTGCTCCCTCTGCGAACTATCCTGGTTCGGGACATCTAAGTTAGCATTTTGTTTTTGCCAAGTATGGGTCATTGTTGATTCCGCTACCGAGATTCGACTTGGGAAATAAACGTCGAGGTTATAACATCCACTATCACTAGTAAGAATGTTTTGACAAATTGTATTCTGTTCAACGCGAACCACTGCGTTCGTCTGATCGTCCCGTGCGCGAGTGACGCGGGTCGAATTCCGTGATTATATGAGGGAAAATTGCAACACACCTCGCCGGCGCACGGTTTTCACGTATCAGGCTAACAGCTATTCACGGCTTTTCTCACCGATCATGTTAACCCACCTAAATTGTAATTGCTGTCTTCACGAGACATCTTGGCTTTCCATATGAAAAAAAAACAGTTTTTCTGTTTTTTTTTTACGTAAAATAAAATGCAATCATACCCTATTCCAGGCTGAATAAACGTCATTGTACAAGATATTTCATACTCGAGAAAACTTTACACGCATTCACATTTGGCATATTTGACAGTGTCATAGAGTCTCAACGTCATGTTCTTAATGAATCTTACTTGAACAAAAAGCGAGATTTCAGGCGTCATTGTCTTTTATAATAAACCCCCTCATGGTCAAAAAGTGATATACGGCGTCGATCTATAAATCGCCCAGCATTATTTGGCAAAGCTCTTCTTGGTTGGTTTACGATTGCTTCACAGAAGCTATCATCTGACGCCTATTGCAGGCCAGCATACATATACACCGTAGATATTCAGACTGGGAATCCCACTAATATTTGACGGCTTTTTTATTTTAAAACGTAACATTTCATTTTTTTGAAAATGAAATGAAATTTCGACAATGAATAAGTTTGACAGAAATGTTTTATTCCTATTGTTTTATTTAATATACAAAAAAATACCGGAAATAAAATAATTATGAAATCACAAAAAAAATTATCTTGTTTTGATTTGATTTAAAATATTTTTTACCCTTGAATGTGCGGTTCATCAGCTCATACTTAACAAATTATAATCGAACAGATTTTTTCTAATATTGATCTGTCCTGATGGTGTCAGCAAACCAACAGACTAAGAACTACTGGTGGTGAATCGTTAAAACTGCGAGTGAAAATATGAAATATATCAAAACGAATATAATCAAATAAAGAGTTGATATAAAAACTGCGTTAATATCATAGAAAGAAGGATGAAGAAATTATAGTTGATTTGTTTTCCATCGTTGCATAAATCTGAAAACATAAATAAAATATAAATATTTTAATGTTGTAATGTTGTTTAATATAATTATTTTAACTTTAATGTTGGGAGCGATCGCCTAATGGTTACTATATTGACATTGCAATTTGGAGAACTCGGGTTCGACTCGGGGTCGTTAATCCGTGCTCGCCACGCAAGTCATGGTGTAATAACTTGAATGGCCGCGTACGAGGGGGAAAGAATGTATTCTTCCAACAACTCTAATCCTGTTGGGTAATAAGTGGCCTCTGGCACTGTTTATAATATAAGCGGGATAGACTCAAAAGTGTGATTTTAACAAACATATCTTGTGGATAACTTCTGGGGATATAATTGTGGGGATTTAGGATTACCATCGGTCAGGGACGACACCACCCAATCTATTATATCAATTCAGTTCGCGTTGTTTTCCATTTCGAATGCAATAACCCCACTGCATAAGTGGTCGCTAGTCATTTCATTTTAAGACTTTATACTAGAACTTGATCAGAGTGAACTTGAATAAACAAAAAAAAAATTTAGGAGAAACTTGAAATCCGTAAATTCGATAAAGAAAAGTAGAACACAGAATTCATTTCCTATATTCATTTCTTATCTGTCATTGATAACCAGAATGACAAATAAGTTGCCTGATTATTGATTACTATTACTATTCTGATTTTGCTACAATATATATTTCTACATTTCTGTTGAGTACTTTTTTGTTTGGTGATAACTTTCTGTTCAGTTTACGGACAGAAGCATTTGTGAAGACTTTTGAAACATTAAAGTACTTTCAAATTCGGAAATATTCTTGAACTCCTTCCGAAAATGACGTCTTCAAACAGTATTTTTTAAATTCAAAATCCAGCAGTACTGGTAAAAAAATAATTAAAAGCTGTAAATTCATATTATAGCATTGGGGCATTTTGTTCTAATGCCACAGCTTTGAATAAATTTCACACAAATGTTAAAACACCATTTTTTCAATCATAAACACATTATTTTGTTAAGCATGAGACACAAACAGACCACGCCTCGTCGGCGCGATCCGTCAGTGACTCACGCTCAGCAAAAATATGTAAGTACAAAATATTTCTGTCCCTGTTATATTTTAATTATCACAAAGTAAAGGTACCTGTATCGCAATAACAAATATCTATACTTCTCTCTCCAGTACCCTGTTTGCTGCATGGTTCTTTGCGATAGTTTATTCCACACGACCTGTCAATGCGAACCCCTAGAAAAAAAGATGGTGGTAAATTCCATTATGAACTTTATTAACAAATCGTAATGTGGTGAGATTATTTAGTTTGAGTCCGAGCAGCGACATAACCAGAGGTGCTTTTTTTTTAAAAGATATTCCATATTTAGCAACTTAAAAAAATGAAACAATTCTGCTGACTGATATTGCATGTTGTTGAATTTTATTTTTCCTCGAATATTCCGAACGATGAGACGAACTTTTTTTGTTTTACCACAGTAACTTTGTGAAATATGAAAGTGTACTCACCCCAATTCGGCCCCATCCTCACGTCTGTTTCACATTTCCATTCTAAACCATCATTTTCCGGGCATGTCTTAATGTGCCAGAATTCTGCATGTGCGCAGTATGTGCAGGAATAACACATCAAAGTGAAACCTAGGCGAATGGACATGAAAAAAAACGAGAGTTTACTATTGTTGGAATAATTTTACAGTTTTAATGAAATTCACTCGGAAAAAGGCCGAAACCAGCACCTAAAATGACACAGCTAACGACCATTTATATGGCAATGAAGGAGGTTACACAAAATCTAGAACTAGCAACAATACACCCTAAACGTAACCCATTTCAAGCAGATCCGAATCACTCAAAACGCATCTAGTGACACCACTGGTGTCTGTCTTGGGCAATGCTAAAACGACGGTTAACAATGATGGGATATATTTCTGGGAACTCGTCGAGACTTGGTTACTCGTAAAAACTGGTATCACTTTTGCTTTCAACAAAACCGACCGCATTTTTGGATATATCAGAGATCTACATTCGCAGCTATGTACACCAAATGTGTTTTGATACACTAAGAAGTGCTCTGTACAAACGTTTTACTAGACTTTAGTAAAGTTCCGCAGGTGTGCTTCGAAATTCTGGCTAGCAATCACTTTGCGCGTTTTCGAAACACTGTTTTAAGGCCTTTTTATTCAAAAATTCTACATAATAAATAGATTTTCTTTTATTTTACCTGTAGGAATAAGAAAATATACTTTTTAAATATAATTTATTTAGTTTGAACATGGATTAATTCAGCAGCTAATGCTGGACCTTTACGGTGTGTCACTCATCAATGGCAATATTAATGTACAGGCTCATTTATATTGCTCAATTACCACAAAGTACTAGTTCAAAGCCAAAATTGTCCGAGGAAATTTTGTTCAATAGGAAGTCCTGTTGGATCTCGCTGCACAGGCGCGGTCGATCAGTGACTCCTGTGCGACATTATAATTATTTTTCTGGGATCAATAGCCATAAGCTTGAAAAGAAATACGTTCCTTCAGAATTTGTGGGATCGGGTGGACTGAAAAGTTGACAAATACATGCGAGTGACTTATTGTAATCAATATTGGCAAAACCAATTACAAATTACTTTCTATGACGCGAAGGCCTGTGGTTATCAGGTCGGCAACACAAGTTAGAGATCTTGGGTTCGCGTCTCGGCAAGACCGGCTCGATCATCCATGCCCCGAGCTCAACCCAAGGTATAATAAGTCAGTCGAACCGTAAGGATCATGTTTTTCCAACTGCATTAACCAAATCCGTTATATGTGCTTGTTCGTGCAGGACCCTGTTCAGGGTGATCCTCGTTAATGAGTGGCTGTGAAAAAATTCATAAATCTTACTTACCTTTTTTAAGTGATGTGCAGAACACGAACACAATGATTAAAATTTTTTTCGCATGCATTTCTAATATTTATGCCTGAAAAATAAAGGGGATTTTGTTAAATAGTGTTCAACATTGTTTAATTATACAACTCGCTAGATACATATGCGCGCAACACTTGAGTCACGTTATAAAGATATTGGAACTTCTTACACTCATCTAGTTTTGTTAACATTGCTGTCGTTGATCAAGATAATAAAGAGTGTCTCTGTATGGACGCCTCCCCTTGTGCAGATTGATGCATGACTTGGGTTATATTTTAATCATGACAGACGGACATTTTTCTACATATCCGAGTACATTTTTGAAAAATTGTTACCTATTTAGTAATAATAATTGTACATATTAGTAAATGGAATGGTCCGTACCAACTAAAATCAATTTCGAAACATTCTGTAAGGTAACGTTTCTTATTTTACTAATAATTAAATTGTTATTTCGTTAATCGAAGAACCAATGCCCCTTCTCCAGTTTTTCCACATTGCCGTGTTTTGACGTTGGCAGCATTTTTATGAGACCTATTAGAAAGTAGGGGTTATTTACTTAGATGTATTACCGCCAACTGCCCTCCATGTGGAAAACATTCCATGTAGACCTGGTCGGCTATAGTAGAGCAATGAGTAATATCTGCTCTTGGCGATGTAAAGATTGCCATTTTCCGAACAATAAATGAGAAAAATAATAATCCCGAACATACATAGACGACGTTCAGAGACAATCACTGACGTGATAAAAGTGTTTGATACAAAGTAAGAAAAGATTGATACAAAGTCCTCACCACTGACAACACACCTTTACAATTACATGAAATAGTTTAGTTTTAAGGACATAAATTATGGTATTTATTTTATTTAGTTTATAAAGAAACGTCATGTCTCGACGAGTATGAGCCACTGATGAATCGCGCCGCGAGGCGCAGTTCATTTGTGTCTCATGCTTGACAAAATAAAATAAAATCTCTGATTGCGATATGGTATTACATTGACCAGATCAAATGATAAGGTTTCATAATAAGGTTATTAATCATAGAAGCTATTTATCTTGTTCTTCAAAAGAACACACAGGTTGGCTGTTCGTGTTGATAAATCAAATTAGCTCAAATTAGCATAACGAGCTTCAACCCGAATGCAATCTTACGTAACTTATTTTAAATCTACAAATCATTTACAATTTTTGTATTGATTTTAATCAATTATAAATAATAAAAAAAAAAATTATAATATTAAACAAAACGATGTTTTACACTCTTGACAAGTTTGCCTCGTATGAATGAGACATCAAAATATTGATCGAGCACATATAGACTGATAGTGACGCAATAATTTTTTTTATTGAAATTCACTCAGAGCAAGGCCGGAAGTAGCGCCAAAAATGAACCAACTAACGGCCACTTAAAACCAAAGAGCTACTACAATATATAGTGTCAGCAACCACATTCTCGGAGGAAAACATTTCAAATGAAATTGAACTGCTGTGATAAAGTGCAGTGAGTAGTGATGTCCTGGGCGATGGTGAAAACATTTACCACTTCTTTGCTCCTTTTAATTCGACTCTTACGACAAGCAGAAAATACGTTATGACTATTCAAAGGCCCGAACCTACACACAAATCGAGTGTAATATGGTGTATAGTTGGAAAGAAAATTTCAGTTGATTGAAAGTTCTACAAAAATCGATACATAACCTGTATGTCACATGCCCTGCATTGCGACTACGTTATAACAAAAGTGTAGTAAATTAACCTCATAATTGTCTTCTTCTAAAATTGAAAATCGTTTTGGTAAAGAGATAAAGGTCGCGCTACGCGTTTGCATAGGCTGTGTTTTTTGCATGTGAATACGATCAACACCAAGCCAATACGGGCGTGCATTGCCGTTTTGCGTAGGTTGTGTTTTTCTAGGTTTGCTTTATTTCACCTTTGCGTTTTACGCAAGCGCAATGCTCTTTGTGCATTTTCTCACGTTTTCCAATGAAACGAAACGGTTTGGTATGAAAGCTAACGCAGAGTGCTCTGTTTTATAGGCAAGTGTATACGATAAACACAAAGCAATGCATGCGTGCATTGCCGTTTTTATTTTATTACCCGAAACGTAATGCAACGCATCACGCCTATAAAGGACCTGATGCAAAGTATGCCCAGTTGCTCAACGCACCTCGGCGGTGTCTTCCATCAACAACGCATAATTGATAAAAAACCTCCCAAGGATCTTGTTCATTACATTATCACGGAGTAAAATCACTGCAAAAGAGCGATCAATTTACTACATTTTTGTTGCAGTGTGATAAAATTGTGATCCTTAATTGCTTTTTACCCACTATCTATTGAGTCTATCGGTCTTATGAAACTTATAATACAGTATCGAATCGTCTTGAACTCGATTTGGTTCTAATGTATTTTTTTAGTTATAGATAAATCCGAATTGTACATTCTCCAACAATGATCTCTCTCATAAAATATGTCTTCAATATTACAGTAAAGAGTTCATTATCACAAATTAATAAAATGGCTCATTTAATATACTATAAATAGTGTAAAATTTAAACGAGCAAATCGAAAAATTAAAAGTCGATTGTAGCCTATTCTTCTACGCTTCTAAATCGACCAACTTTCCCTACATCTTACTATTCCTGTGATGAGATGACTTTTGATTAAATTATTCTGCTTAGATTGAAATAATCAAGTCGAATTGTCTTGCCTTAACCACACAACGACGCGCCCTACTAATCAGACTGTATAAAATTTCGCAGGTTTTAACAGACAGTTATTTGTTAAAAAACCAATTTTTGGTATCGCATAATGTCATCATTGTCCATTAATGATGGTCGTGGCAAAAAACGTATACAATGTTGAAACGACCAATCTAAAAAGACAGTTAAGTTATATTCAACATGTTTTGTTAGGCATCATCCACTGATGGATTGCGCTGACAAAGCGCGATCCAACTGTGGTTTGTGCTTGACAAAATAAAATTTCTGGTGTCAGTAGGTGGCGATAAATAGTCTGCTCAAACGTGTATACATTTTTCAAAGCGCTGTCAAATTTTCCAGGAATTTCGTAGAAGAAATTCTTATACTGAAAATTTGATCAGAGCTGGATTCAAAGAAGCACTCGTATACCCACCCTTATAAAGTGCAGTTGCACTTTCCGCCATTAAGTCGACAAGTACAGAGTAGCATTTAGTTGGCCTCGTTTAGGTGCTGTATTAGGCTTTGCTTAGAAGCCTTAGAAAGAACTGAACAGGTGTCTGCGCGAGAGGTTTTGTAATTATGCTCTTTTGTCGCTTTCACCACTAAAGAAAATTCGATGTTTTCGAATTTTGAGATTTCGAATTTTTAAACACCGTTGTTCCCAAAAATTTCAATGTTATTAGTTTCCGAATTACATTTACTTTCCATACATAAATTGATGTATGACTCCCCCTCCCCACACACATTTTGTCTTTTTGGCGCTTTACTCCAAAATACGAAAATCGACATTTTTTAATCTGGAGTTTTGAAACAGAAATAATTAAACTTATTGAAATCTGGGAAGCCTTGTTTTCAAAGAAGTTTCTGTGAAATCTATCGTTGAGAAATGTAAATCGTACTTCCGTATGGAAACACTGAAATTAAAATAGAATTCTGCCAGGATGACGTTCTGCATTTAGCATTGGTGCTCGTATTCGACATTCTGTGTCATCTGTACTGTGAATGCGGTGTAGCTAGCTGATTAGTGGTACTGGATAGAATAGGTACCGTATGCTCTCGTAGACTGGTAGCGTAACTGAAGAAGGATTTCTGATTATATGAACTCGCAAAATCAGCTTTAACGTCATTAAGTTGAATAGAAGAAGTCAGAAAAACTGTTCTGTTGATGGTAAATTCTACGCTATATCGTTATCACCACAGAAGAGAATGGCTTGGTAAGACTTTCTGCTTTTGTTTCATTGCGAAGGTTCAGATTGCCTGTCTGTCATTGCCGGTACTGATCACCATAGCCATACAGAATGCTTTCACAGGAAAATCATGTTGTCTAATTTGTCCCAATAAATGACTTTTTATAAACCATAGACTACCGGTATACAGTATATCTGAGTAACTTTACTTCTTGAATAAAAATTTGCCTTGGATGGCTTATGAAAATCCAACAATTTTTCAAGTATGCCTGTCTTTCAGCCAAGCCATGTTTTTGGTAAACATTACCTACAAATTGTGGAACAAATTTGTCGTTTTTTCTAGTAGACTACCAATACTTCAGTCTGGTAACTCTGAACACAGAAATTGTCATATTCAGGTAAGCAAAAGTGTGTTGCTTCCCTCTAATGTTTCTTTGAAACTTATTCCGTGGCACATTTTTAAACTTTATTTCAGGTTTGGTTTGCTTTCCTGAACTGCTCAATCATATGGCAAACCACGACCTCATGTTGCAGACTACAATTTCAAAATGGGGGTGAAGGTTCGGGTTAACTTTTCAGTTCAACTTACTCATTTTTTCTGTACTGTGTACATGGACACGTTGGTTGAGGAAGCCCTAAGCAGTGATTATGCAATACTCGTATGTCAAACACCGAAGTGTCCAGCAAATCTCATTTCTTTATTTTAATAATTATTAACAATAGTGCCGAATCCAATCTTGCTCAAAGCTACTATAATTTCATCAACAAAATTCCAAGCAAGAAATGGTGGGAATTTGTTCGAATACTGGGATTACCTGAAAATGATATTGATGAACTTTCATACGATGAATCTGATTTCACAGAACAGAGATATCAAATGTTATCTCGATGGAAAAGTTACTATGGTAAATATATAATATTGTTGATTTCTCCAAATCAATCAGAAAGCATTCCAAATGGAACTGAACCGCAATTGGTACCCAATCAGAAAATTTTTTTGTCAAGCATGACCCACAGATGGGCTGCGTTTCATCGACACGATCCATCTGCGACTAATACTTAACAAAGGGTGTTTCCACATTTTTTTGGTAGGGTATCTGCGCACTGTTTCTTGCTTTGCTCAACAGCGAACTTTTTGAATAATGATAAAAAACTTTCTCACTCAGTACTAGATTGTTATTTCCCAAGTGATTCTTTTAACCTATGTCAGTAAGCGATATTCAGTAATACAGGGACACGAAACTCCAATAAAACAAAACCTCTTGAAAATAACAGTAAATAGCAAAATTTTGATATTAATTTTAATCGTAGAAAAAGCATCATTGTGATGGAAATTGTGGATGATGTTTGCTCAAAACGACTAAGATTACCAGCAGTTTTGTGATATGTTACTATATAGGTTCATTGATGGCGTTGGCAGGCTCCTTTCGTTTCTAACTCTGTTTTTTTATTTTGTGTCAGAGCTAAAAGTAATTTGACGACTGATATATAACTATTGAATTCTCCTCAATATAAAATTGATTGCTCGGATCAGTGAGGATTTGTTGCACTGCGCTACCCAGACACCAGAAGATAATGGGGTCCATCAGATCTGAAAAAAATTTAGCAAATTGACAATTTTCCAAATTAACAATCTTTCGTGATACCTTTTGCTAGAAGATTTGAGCACCTCTTTTTAGTGTCTGTTAGCAATCAAACTATGCCAACATTGTTGTGAATTGACGATGGTGATGATTTTGAAGCTTTTTTAGCCACCGGAGGGAAATGATATGAACTTCTGAAAGCCTGAAAAACCAAGACGATATAAATACGCATAGAATAATAATGTAACATTTCATATTCCGATTTTCAATGGCATTTGTTTTCCTTTATTAAGGATACACGAAAGCGAATGCAGAAGTGATTGAATGTCTGAACTTGGCATATGCTGAAATCATGGGAAATGGTCGAAGTGAAAATTTGAATCGTCTTATACATGGTTCATTGGGTGAAAGTAAGCAATTATTTTTGTGTTTATGCAATAAAGATTGGATTGGAACTCGTCTTCATTAACATGACTTGGTTATTCAACCCGCAAACTATCAGATATATATCGAATGGCTTGAGAAAATTGGCAAAATTCAATATTTCTGTTGATTTGAATCTTTAAGCCATCTAAATTTTGCAAGTTCAGTTGAGTTATATACTTATAGTAACAGATTTTTTTTATTGAAATTAACTCTTAGCAAGGCTGGAAGTAGTGGCAGAGATGAACCAACTAACGGCCACTAAATAGCAAAAAGCCATCACAGAACCAGCGACTGCGCTCTATACAGAGAGCATTTCAAATGAAACTGAATTGCTATGGTGAAGTGCAGTGAGTCAGTGACTCATACTTAACAAGAGATGTTTTCACAAATATTTTGGTTAATTTTTTTTACGAATATACACAGTTTCGTTTTGTTGATATTGAGAATCGCTTTTGCTGGAAGCTTTAAAAAAAATTCACCAGACCAGTGACTTGATATGGCTGATATTTTTCGTCAACCATAGTTATAATAGTCACAAAACTAAACTTTATATACTCATACAATTTCTGTATATGTATCTTCTATTGAATACTTCGTGAGTATTGATATAGTCGTACTCTGGTGTTGCATATTCTAATCATGCTTCTAAAATGTACATTCCCCTAGTTCTAATTATTTGAATAAGAACTTATAATTTGCCTTACCGTACTTCACCGAAGGATTGTTCGCCTGGTTTGCTTTGTGAAACTGTAAGAATGACTTTTATAACGTAAAATTATTAACAGTAAATTAAAAAACAATTACAACAAAATATATTGATTCAAGAATAATCGAAAACGAATCACTTTTGAACGGAATTCTAAAATACATTACTATTGGTATAAAGTTTTTCCCTCCTCACAATAATGATTTTTTTAGATCGTTATCTCGCCCGAACTTTTTATCAAGTTATGCGTAAAACTGACAATGATAGAAGGCTGCCGTTCGTTAAAGGTAAACTTCAGGTTCCGGAACCAGAAGTTAATTCAATCATTGCAGATTATTCTAAAGACACTGATGAACAATGTTATCAAATGTTTTTATCATGGAAAAGGCGATCAGGATGTAAGTAAATGGCATAGCTTTATAGAATTTCCTTCAAAGTTTCGTAAAGAGAAAGCCAAAAAGGGATGGAAAGTTTTAACATCCTTTAATACAGATATCACTAACAACAGCTCTTTCTCTAAGCGATTGCTGCAATTGCTGGTACAACATGTTAGACTGCAGAATGTCAGCTACTCTGCTACTTAGTAACCCAAAGCAAATGGATGTTATCAGAAAAAAATTGGCGAATAGACAACAAATATTTCATGTTTAAACTTTTGCTAGACGACGAAAATGTCTCTTTTGTCATTCTGATAAAAACCAAACCATAGAAAAAGGTTCAAAATCATAAATACTTTTAGTACTAAATAACAGTGCTGATGGTTTTAAAGCTCCTTCATCCATTGTACCTGCATTTTCATACATCTGAAGAGAGCAAGATTCTGACACTCGACCTAGCTACATTTTATGATACTGTGGCTATTTGCCTGAAAGCGGCTGACTGACCATTAAACGGTTCCTCTTGATGATCGCTTCTCGCCCTGCTTAGTGCATAGAGTGAATTGAAACGAAAATGAGTGAAATAGTGAATTGATAATAAAAAAGAATAGCAGTCTTTGGAATTCCTATAGATTATATTTTGCACTTTGTAAAAGAAAGTAGATGAGTGATACAGACTGGCAGAATGAAAATTGATTTCATCAAAAAATAATTAGCAAAAAATTAGGCAATAATTATTATATATATATATATATTCTCCTAAAAGATAGAAATGATTGTTTGCTAGAGAACAAGCTTCAAAAAAAGGTTTGAAATTATTGCTAATATGAGTAAGCTTTTTCGTTCAAAGAAAATGGCATGAACTTTTCAGATAACCAAACAAGCCATGTCACCCTGGAGTGGTTATGATTTTACTATCAACTAGGTCGGATACCTCGTTGCACTCGGAACGATAGCATCAAAATTTCCTAATAAATTTTGTTCACTACATGGGTGTAATTGCAATTGTTCGAACGTTTGGAAACTGCTTTCGATTAAATTTTCATAAAAATGTTCATATTCACTTTTTCAGTGACGAAGACAAATCAGATATGTGATGCATTAGAAAAGATGCTCAGTGAATTTCTTATTTTAAATGGTCCTAGCCGAACAAGGACAGGTAAAGATGAATTGACACCTTCAAAGAAGGCTTTTTTGAGAGCAAAGATAAATTAACAGCAACAACTCCCAGATTTTATTAAGAATTGCTACATGTTAGCTACTCAGACACCCAAAAGAAATATTTGTCCCATCAGAAAAAAATTGAGCAAATGTGCAGTATTAATGTTTCTTTAAGTGTCTTGCAGCGAATCGAACTATAGAAAAAGAGATGCAAAACCATCAATGCTGCTATGAAGTAGCAGTGTTGATGGTTTCGAAGCTTTTTTCTCCATCTGAAGAAAATTACATTCACAATTCGGACACCCGAAGTGAAATGAGATTGTTCCAAATTCAGCAACACTTGTCTTAGACGTACTATTAACTATTCTAAGGGCGTCAATTTCGTTTTACTTCAAAAACAATTCTAGTTCACAATTCTGGCTTTTGTTTTTATTAGGTACCATTTCCAGTTTCGTGATTTTGTTATATAACATATTACAACGGGTCTGTCTCAATTATTTCAGAAAGGCATGTTGATGTTTATGATCGGGGGAAAATAAGCAATTTCAATTCGACATTTCTTGCTGATTCACCGAATCCTAATTTCCTTCTGGAGCTCATAACTCACATTATTATATTTTAAGATGAAATTGCGTGTATGCATGGATTTATTTAGACAGATTTATTGATGAGATCTCTTATTGAACGATTCAACAGGTTATCGAACAGCGGCTATTATATCACATTTTAGCTTGAGTAGCTGGCATTCTGTTCTATTCCGTAATCCATTTTATTTCTATTCCAGTTCATGACCTAGAACCACCATCATCTGACACAGGATCGGAAGGAAGAAGAGGTAAGTTTTCGTCATTTATTTGCCAGTTTCTGATACTGATTTCTCTAAATATTAGATTTTTATAATTCCTGTTCTTACTAAAGGTGTACATTTTGTTTCCAATTGTTTAAAAATTTTTGCATGCTGTGCACATTAGGACGTCATAAATTGAACGACTGAATGACTCATCCCCTCCACAAAAATTTTTTGGCTTTTTCGCTGGAAGCAACACCTTAAAGAAAGTACTTGCGATATTGATATTACTTGCCATTAATATTTCAAAGAGCTTTACAAATTAAAACTGGCAACTGCACTTCCAATGAAAAATATTCCTTCTAAGCTGCTCTAGTAGGCTCTATTTTCATTTTTGCTGGCACACAGTCCTGACATTAGTAGTAGAGTGATGGATTCGGACCCCAGTCCATCGAAGGATTTTTTTATTGAAATTCACTCTGAGCAAGGCCGGAAGCAATGCCTAAAAGGAACCAACAACGGCCACACAATAGCAAAGAGCTACTACGACAGTACGAGTACCAGCAACTGCACTCAAATTGGAAACATCCCAAATAGAACTGAACTGCTATGGTAAAATGCAGTAAGTGGTATCCGCCCTACCATTGACCACTTCTTTGTTTCATTATGATCGCCTCTTACAACGCAACACAGGAAATACACTAGGACTTTTTTAAATTTTGTACCTACAAGGCTGATTGTCCTGATCTGTACTCTACAATTGATTGTAATGCGTCAGCAAATGTTTGGCAACAATTTAAATCAAGTACACTGCATAAAGTGCTGAAATTTCTTACTAAAATCCTTTTTAAGCATTCGGAGATCAACATCATAGATCACCAACGAACGATTGATGAGTATTTTGCTGAATAAAATTTTGTTTGTTGTTGGGCACTTCATATTTCATATCTAATTCTGTGGATCGGATCCGATACATTTACATGCATGGAAATTGGTAAAACGCTTCAAAATCATAATGTCACTTGATTTAGGCCAGTAATACGGTACCTTGCGCCTTGGACATGTCAGGATGATATGGTCACATTTTCCTTTGGTTTCAATATTTTTTGGATAAATGAAACGGCTTAATAATCAACAACCAGTGTTAAATGCCTTTTATATAATTTAAGTGATACGTCAACTACACAGAAAAAATCATTAAAAGCTGTTGGTTGAAAATCTCAATCTCCCTGACTTGAAACCATATCTGCTCGAGAAATCATTTTCCACTGTATGATCAACATGTATTCTGAACTTTCAGATCTTGCAGGGAAATTGCAAACCTATCTCTTCCCTGAAGCTTATGCTTGCAAAATTAATCTTCATTAATTAAATTGTTTAATGTCTTCATATTATGCATTTGGGCTGGGGTACGTGGACTAATACTTGTCTATTTTCTATGCTTTTGTGTTGAAGCTTCTGCTCATGTCACTTTGCGTCCAAGAAATGACTTTATTCAGCTTTATAGGTGCAATTGAGTGACTGATCTCACAGAATGCGCTGCACAGCCTCGATTTGTTGGAGTTGTTTTTTATTCTTTGAAAAAATGTGTTGAATTTAGTTCCCAAGTTTATTTGTCGCAATTTTAAATTTGTTTAGATGCAGAATCCTGATTTTTGTTCTTTTTATATCTTGTATTAATATTTTCAATACTTGTCCTGCGAAGCATTTTACTATGAAGTTCAAGTTGTAATTAGGAGAATCTTTTTTGTATTGCCCTTTTAATTCATTAAAGATTTACATATTTGCTTTTACATCATATATATCGCAAATTTTTGCCAATGTTACAAAAAATTAGTCATTTCAATATGTTCCTTTTTGAAATATTGAATTCAAGAAATGAAGTTAGCTTTGGGATGATCCGATTCAAATCAAGAGTTTAGAATCCTAAAACTATATCTGCCATCACAATCCCATACTCGAAAAAAATATTTTTTTGATAAATTGTGAATAAATAGGATATATATACTTGAGAATTCTACGGCTATTTTTCCCCACTTATGGAATGGAAAAAATTAACACTGGTATTTATTTCATATCAACCACAAAATCCAGTTTAATCTGGTTGTTGTTGGAATATCAGCGACGGCGTTTTTTCATTGAAATTTGCTTTAAGCAAGGCATGGAGCCTGTCTAAAAGCTGCCAACTAATGGCGACCAAACGACAAAGAGCTACTGCAAGTTATACCATCAACTATGGTACACTATAAGCAGAAAACGACCAATACAAAACTAAACCGCCATGGTAAAGTACAGTCAGTGGTATCCGCCCAAGTGACCAGAAATTGCCCAAAACTTTGTTTCTTTTTTCTTACAACACATAGGAAATGTGTTGGGACTGTTCTAAAGCCCGTATCTACAAGGCCAAATTATCAATGCTTGGGTTTTCCTATCTAATTAAAAATATCTACAATGCATTTACGGATTATTTTTATTCAATTTTCTGTATCAACATTGATTTGTGCACTTCGTATTTTTATTGATATACTTTTACTCCATTGTATGGCTTTCTTTTATATTTTAAATTGTGTGAATACGTTCTTGAGCAAAATATTTGTAGGCTGGGTATAACTAAAATCTGGTTTCTACCACCAGCACCCCACTTGATATGCCGAATATGCGAAACGTCAAACGTTTTGATTGCCAAGTGTCTAGTGTAAGCAAGTTATCACAAATCCACTTAGTGGGGCTCTTGGCTAGCTATCAAGCGTAATATAAATAACAGCTTCTGTCGTATTTTGTTCTAAATTTCTCAAACATTGAATTGCACATACCATAGGACTAGCAGCTATTTCATACTGACAAGTTAAACTGGGAAAATATATTTTGGAAAGCGCAGAAGAGTTTGGCCGAACTTTCCCTAAACTTCTTTCATTTCCGATCCCAGACTCTGTTGTTGCTACTTGGATTAAAAGCCTGGTAAGCATTTAGTGCCTGTTAGTAGTTTTGGTATTGATGATTCAATTTCCAAAACTTTTATAATGAAATCATGATTTGCCTAGTTTTATTCAACGTTGCTAATTTAAAAATTAGGTAAATTGACCTGTTCTCTCTACCTAGTGAATTTACTTCGCTTCAAACGGAAACTCTTAAAAGAGTGAAACTAGGCCATTCAAATATTGATGGAACTAGATTAAACTACTTTGAGAATAAACTCTTTAAACCGAGTAAGCTAAGTAATTTCGGTGTTGGTGCTTTTACATAGAAGTGCCAACACTAGTCCAAGAAGGCGGAGCTTGTCAGTATTGTTGCACGTTCACAAATGTAGTGAGTAGTGCTTATAAATTGCGAAAATGGCGGGCTAATTTGTCACTCTGAACTTGTGCAATTTTAATCCCTAAAAGTGGGTTCGGAGCATTTTTGGTGAGTTCCTGTATCGGCGGGTGTCGTTAATTTTCAGTATCGGTATAGAGCCACGGGGAAATACCGTTTTCCTTATTCATTTACATGTCTATTCCAGCATCCAGCTTTTTATGTTACAACTGGAGATTGGGGATTCGAATCGCTTTGAAGCACACATGATTCGAATCGATCGGCTAGTGAACAAAAAATAATGAAAGACGAAGTGAAATTTCACCGGCAAAATGCCAACCAAGCTATTTTTGACTCCTTCCCTTAAGAGCAACCCGGAATCAATCGGTTTAAGAATAATGATCATATTATCAGTGCCTATATTTTTTGAATAAACGTAGAACAAGAACGTACCAGATAATGGCGTTAGTTTTAGGGTGTTAAAAATTTTGCAGAGGCCATATGAGAAAATTATAAAAATGTAGCGTGCGGCGGAGAAATCTGCGAAACAAAGAGACGAAAGTATCAAAGCGTTTTTAAAATCCCGAAATCTAAGGAGGGAGCCCATTTCGAATATCGTTAACGGGAACCCAATCGCCTCCCGGTTCTGCTGCTTGTGAATATGCCTGCAGAATCTGTATTTGCAGATCACTAATTTCGAGTAAAGTAGAGAATGAATCACTTAATAAGCAAAAACGGTTATTGGAATGTTATTAGCTTTTTGTTTCTGCATAGCATATCTTAAGTTCTTAAATCTTTGGACGTTGGGCCGTGCGAATATTTGACGAGTTCTTTAATCTGCGATGCCAACATTTCGTCGACTGGGACTGTAATTTTGCGACTTACGTTGATAAGCAAAGCAAAATAACGCTTTCACACCTGCGCGATTTTCGGGAACAGATTCAAAAGTACAACGAACCCGAAACACAGTGATTCTTTATAATCAAAATATACACATCACACAAAATAAAACAAAAATGACATAAAAGATATTGTAATGCAATTATAAAAAGCTCAATCCAGAAAAATATGCTCAGAATAATCTCGTCTAGAAAATCTAGACTGACAAAACGTTTTATATATCATTGTCTAAATTTACCGGACATGTTCACTGGGAGAAAATGTACATATCGAAGTTGTTAGTCTTGGAATGATTTTCCCTCTATTCATTGTAAAAAAGTGCATTGATTTTACCTTCACTAGCAGTGACTATAAATTTCCAAATCCAATATAACTTTATGTCGTTTCATACCCAGTATGGACTTGTGATAGCCTATGTATTGGCCGACGTGTTCCATTCAAAAATCATAGGATAAATAGAAGATGGGACAGGTAATCGATTTCTCTACATATTGATAAAGGTTTTCAGAGCAAAACTGAAGAGCGATTCGAAGGATATGTATTTGGATTGTCTCTAGAAGCACATCTTGGGGTAAACCATCGCATAGAACTGAACTTAAAATGGAATTTTTTGAAGTCAACTCGTTATCTAAGGCATCCGATATCATAATGTTGTCTACACATTCTGATCTTACCATATATTTAAACAATTTCATAATTGTTTTCAAAATACAGGTGGAGGCGAATAATTGAACAGTTTATATTGTTCCCAATATACTTGATATAAAGCATGCAGTTTTTTTAACGGTATTTTTTCCAAGTACACACTGTATTTGTTTTTCCATTTATGCTCCAAAGTGTGCGTTGTATTTGAGTTGTCTAAATAAGAAAAATACAAAAATTTAGACCCCGTTTTAATTGGTGGAATGGGACTTTTACTTTTATTTCACCTGTCTGGAGGGACTTTTACTCTTATTTCACCTGTCTAGAGATTGAATCTACGTGTCCAACCTATTTTTAAATACTTGTTCTTTATGATTATAAATTTCTTTTACTTTTTTTTAATAAAATCCCTGGGCGGAACATGTAAACGATGATATATTAAATCAAGTGTACGTAGGGTTGAACTTTAAAACTGCTTATAACTAAACTTTAAAACTAACGTAATCCCTGCTTGACGTAGGGACCAAATGAGAAGCGGTAGATGGTTTTACCATCACAAACAGCACACACCACTAGTTTGATTTCTCATGCTGTTCAGTTCTGTTTGGGATGTTTTCAACTCAAAGTGAAGTTGTTGGTACTAACTACATTTTGTAGTATCTCGTTACGAGTAAGTCGGATTCTTTTTAGATGGTAATCCCGGCCGTGCATTGCTTGAACTGAAATAAAACAAGAAGTAAAAGCAAACATGGGTGACCAACCACATTGGGGCGAACTTGAAGAGAAGTTTACCAAAATTTAAGCAGCGCTGCTATCCATCCAGTTAACGAAACGGCTTCAAATATTAGTATAAAGATTATAGTTCTTCAATTGTCATTTTTGTAATTCTGTAAGTATTTGAGCATTATCGGTTGCGGAAAATAAGAAATCTCTTGCAACTTAATTTTACTACCAAAAATATGTTTCAAAACCAGGACATAACGTTGAGTTTAGCAAATATACTCAATCGGAGGTTTTGTTCTGCCTAGCATGCGCCACAGATGGATCGCGTCGATAAGACGCGATCCATCAGTGGCACATACTTGGCAAAACATGTTTAGGCGGGATTTTTTTACTTTGCTGGTACGTTAAATAAGAAATAATATTCATGTGACGTATAACTAAAATATTAACTTACCAGGAAAAAGAAGCTTGTTGTCAATTCCAGTTATATTTGAAACATACAGAGAATCCAATGCTATTGTCTCTAATTTAGCAATATAATCATATTTCATATGACATGGATCACATATATCACTGTATAACATCCAATGAATGTCGAGACCTTTTGGATTGTTTATAATACTGTCAACAAATTCTTCAAACGTTGCTGGACCAGGTTTGAAATCTTTTGTTTCCCTGTTCGGAGCTAAAAATTAAAGTAAGCTTTTTAATATTTCTATATGACATAACCTGTATTTAGAAGCCAAAAGGGGATGTCGTGCTAGACCTGGGTGTTGGGTATTTAGGGTTTTAAGGGAGGGAGGGGATATGCTAGGAAAAATAACGCAGTGGAAAATTCGAATACTTCACTAAATGGTTACTGAGAAATTTTTTTTTTTGGCAAATTGGTAATTAGCTCGCCCCCTCTGTCCGGTTTTTTGGTTCTTTTATGCAACTTCTTTGTTGAATTTAATTCAAGAAGTGGTAGGTGATTTGCCCAGGAAGATACCACCCAATGTCTTTTACAATAAGGGTTCATTCCTCTCTGGGTTCCTCTTTTAATGTGTTCCACTTAGAGTGTAGTTATTGCGAATTGATCATAGCGAATTTTAATGACAAGAAATGCAGTTTTCATTCGAAAATTTTTGCCATCGCCACTATGGTGACATTTTTGACGGCCGAAAATTTTCACCTGGTGACTCACTTAAGTGTGTGGTGGTAATATTTCAGGATTATAACTGGCATTTAGGGGTAGAGAATGCCCCCCTCCCTCAGGATTTCGAATTTGATATAAAAAATCATCGAAATAGGCAAAGTTTTTGCGCCAATCTCACGTGCTCTAGTTTGTTTTTGTTTTCCCCACAAAATGGCGTGGTTTTCAAACAGACAGAATAAAAAATTTTGTCGCTAAAAATATTATTTTCATTTTGTATCGTCTCACACAAAATTTGCCTTCCGCCGCCACTGGCGAACACTTTTACTAAAAAAAAAACATGGGATGGACAATTTTTGATATGAAGTGATATTCCATCTTTTCTGTATATTCAATACTCTTTCTTCAAACATCTTTAAATATAACATTGGTATTAAGATGTACAACAGAAACCATATTCTTTTAATGAACTATTCGGTATTTAATGTCCGACACAGACTTGCAATGTAGGTTACTAAGTAAACATAAAAGAGTATAGCATTGTCAAAAAATATTTTGCCATACACGAGCCGCGATCTATCTGTGGCTCATGCTTGGCAAAATACAATATTATTTTTGATCAGAATTTAGCAAACTGGCTTAAAGATGTCTTATTGTTTGCTTATGGTTTTGTGAACCAGTTGTTTTAATATTGAGGGGTCGGCTGGGCTGTTGTTTGTTATAGTTTTATCAAAATGTAAACATTTCCAAATAAAAATATATTTAAATCCACTACAATAAGTCACCAATTGATATCTACCATAATGCTTGCAGTATATGTTAGCTCGGTATGGCGGTAATTTAACAAACAATATTACGTCACGTCGTATGATAATTTGATACGATTTTAAAACAAAGAAATTCTAGTCAAATCAGGCTCAAAAGAGTTATTGGCTCAAACCAATTCGAGACAAAAACTTTATTGAATATATCAACAATTTATGATAAATAAATTCTTTCAAATCAAGGCCGCAGAATAGCAACCATAATCGATAGAAATTAATTGAAATGTAAGTTTTTTGTGCATGACCACATATTTACATATTTGAGTGGATGACACTGATCAGCGGTGCCGGCGGTCGCTTTGGTGCGAACAGGGTTTTTCTTGATGCCGAGATATTTTCTTTCCAGTTCGGCCTACCCGAGTTATTACACCAAGGGTGAGTAAGCTGGGCATGGATTACAGAGCGGGACTTTAAACTCAAGATCATCAGCTCCTGATGCCAACGTAATAACCACTAGGTCATCGTGCCTACAAAGGTATCCATTTTGTCTCATTATAAACTGCTTCGTTTCGACTCTTATTCTGATGGGAGTATAATATTTATTCACTTTTACACATGTTATGTTTTTTTCAATATCGTTTGTCTCTGAGCTGCGATAATAAATTATATAAGTTGCCATTAAAGTTGTCATACTTTCCCTATTATATGTATAGTCATCAATAGTTTCATCGTGTCTAATCAGAAATTTTATTTCGTCACGTATAAGCCACAGATGGAGAGCGCCTGAGCGGCGCATTCCATCAGTGGCCCACGCTTGATCGAAATATTTCTCATTAGGTTAATTATGACGACTCGGCCCATGTAAGACCGCTATGACTTTGTTGGGTCCTCCACATTCAGTAAGTAATGTGTAGAAAATTTCTCATAAAATCGCCCGTAATCTACACTGTAACAGAAGTACAGTAAATTTACTGGTTATTCGCAGTGATTGCATTCTTCAAAAGTTAAAAAAAATACCGTGTTGATGCGATTTATGCCAATTATGGGTTGCACCCATTATGGTTTGCACCTTCCCGGTGCGTTTTATCAACCCCGCATATTTGGCCAAAAAAGTCAATTTTAATTTTTCTTTAATACCGCCACGAAAAATTACTGCCAAAGGCCAGTGATTTTGTTGCATTTTTGTTTACAGTCTACTGCGCGTGATATTATTTTAATTTCTCTTTTCTCTCCTTGTTTGTTAGCCCTCTCTATAAATATAAAATAATATCGATCGCCCATGGTAAATATTTAACAACTTGATTTATCTAGTGTTCCTTGTCGACTGAAATATTCAATAGATGTGCTTCATGTGTTTCAAAGCAAACCGTATTCCACTTGTTGATAAAAAATTCTAGCAATATTATAAATTTTCGATTTCGATAAATTTGTGCATTTCTGTGCACATTTTGGACTATCAATTTCCAGGGCCAGATTTGTCATTGCTCGTCATGTTTCTGATTTAAATCATCCCTTTATTAAAGTAATTTAGGTTTCGGGCCCTCTTTCAATGAGGTTAGTTGACGATATATTTAGGATGACCAAAAGATGGCCGCGAGATATGTTGACATTTTTTATTTATCGTAATGATGGTAATTGTATTTGTATCGTAAAACATATCAATTTACTAAGTAATTAAAAAAGAGTTGTTATCGAATGCGATTACGGAAGTTTCCTTTCGAATAATACGAATCGAAGTTCAATTCGGCAGAATTCGAAAGAATCAAAAATTCGGTTCAGTCACGTCTGAGTCACAATGACCCATACTTGACCAAAATATATTTTAACCAAATTTTTCTAAGGTATTCTATATTATCACTATTCTCGTAAGCAACAGGTTTTGTGTCACTTTAGCGGTCATGCATTAGCGAACAGTTTTAGTAAGGGTAGTGTTAAAAGTGGAAAGATATAAACTTTCCTGCTCGGCAGAGCTTATAAACATACGTTACTTATTACACCCTGGGTTGAGTAGTGGTCATGGGTTAGCAAGTCGAACACATCGGTTCTCGGAACCGAGATTTTTAACCTGAATAAAACTCAAAATATCAAAATCAAGTTACCAAATTTCCTATGTATATTATTGGATATTGATCCATAAAAGCCGACTCCCGATCCTCCCGGTAACATTTTATCAATGTAAGCAGATACTACACGTTCAAGAGGTTCTCTCACCGTCATAATGCGATAGTAATTATTTAGACGTTCATTCATTTCTTCAAAATCTTTCGGAGTCCGACCCTTAAATCTCTCCCAGAGAAACCTGATAAAATTAATTTTCTTAAGAATAATCGAAGAGGAATTTTTAATGCATATTTTTTTTCTTTTTTTTTGAGGTTTTTCGAATTATTTGTTATGGCCTGTCATTTTTGGGTCCGTTAGAAACGGACTTTTGTGGTGAATCTGTATCCGTTCTGTGTTTCTGTGTGGTATCTGCCCTGGGGGATGAGGCATTGGCAGAGTACTACCTTTTTTACTAGCTCTTTACTATTAAGTGGGCGTTAGTTAGTTCCGTTTAAGCACTGCTTCCGGCCTAGATTTTTGAAATAGATTATCAAAATTGTATTACCAACCGCTTTTGTCGAGCTCGGGTGAAGGCATATTCATGTTCGATTTCACTTGGTAAATCTGTATTTACATCTCCTTCGACGATAAGTAATGCTTTTCTCCATTCTGTACTTCCACATTTTGGTACTCCGCATATGACTACCTATGAAGAAATATTGAACATACATTTGAAACTACTGATACAACATTGGCATTATTTCAATATAATCTTCAATCTTTCTATATTCTTGAGTTATGTCATAGCAAAAACTTGCCAGATGCCAGAATATTTATGTAACAAATAGATATTTTTTACTTGGGAACTAAGAAGTGGTATATGGTTCTACCATCGCCCGGGGCAGATACCATTCACTGCACTTTACCGTGGTGGTTCAGTTCTGTTTGGAATGTTTTCCGCTTATAGTGCAGTTGCTATTACTACATCTTTTGGTAGCTCTTTGTTATTAATTGGCCGCTAGTTGGTTCCTTTAAGGCTCAGCTTCCGGCCTTGCTCAGAGTCAATTTCAATAATAAAAAAAGATCTTTACGAGTCGGAAATCTTTTATTTAAACTTGTTTTGTCAAGTATGAGTCACTGATGTGAAGGCACGGTCCATCAGTAGCTCATGCTTGATAAAATAAAATATTCGTCGGAATGTTCGATTCCATGATAAACCCTGCAAGTACTTTAGGTCACTGATAAATCTTTCAAATGTATAAATACACGATTTTTGAGAGCAAAAAGTTAAAAAGTAATTATGCGAGGGACATTAAACGGGTGAAACGAGAACAGGGTAAAACGGGCACCCATCAAATTGTGCTCATAGGACACATATGAGCACATGCACAGAAAATATATCCCTTAATAATGTCATATTTAGCTTAATTTTAAATGCTTCAAGATATTTTTCAACAAACTTTCCCATTTACTCATTACAGTCTTATATTTATTTCTTTATTTTTCCATTTATAGCCACTTCTTTGAGTGCATCACCTTGTCCAAGGCCCAGTAACAGCGGCCACTTATAGATGGACAGGGTTACAATTACTGGAAAGATAGGATATTTTCCTGCTCGGCTTAGCCTACCCGTGTGATTACACCCTGAGTTGAGTGGTGGGCATGGATATAAAAATACATATCACCAGGGACTGGGGGATTTGAATATACAATATAAAGCCCTTTTTTATATTTTTTATTTGTTTTACTTGGATGTCCAATATGTTTCTCTTACATTTAATATGCATATATAAACGAGCATATGGTACCACACTTATTTGATTATTATTTGGAATTCCAGACGAAAAAAATATAAATAACGCACTTTCATCAGCACCCAATGAGCAACATACTGTGCGAAAATATCGTAGCAAAATATTTCCGAGTTCACTCGAAATCTACTTCTGTAAATTATAAAAATGAAATGCGTTACTCGATTCTATACACGGGCGCCTGTTCCCAATCAATTCCCTGTGTGAAAGACCATTAATCTTGTACGTTTTTTGTTTCAGTGATATTAAAATCATTTGAAATGGAAACTGAATAAAAGATTTATTAATTTGTTCAAACCCGGAAATTAAATTTCAGTAACTCGAATTTTTTTTTTAAATCTAGATAATGGTACTACGTCTTCTAGCTCTTTGGTATTCAGTGGCCGTTGGTTGGTTCCTTCTAGGCACCACCTCCGGCCTTGCGCGGAGTGAATTTCATTGAAAAATGATCTTCTTACTGAGTGATACCCTTTTACATGTGCAACTCTTGGTCAGCCAGTGGTTTGGGGAATTGTCGTACTTCAAGGCGTTCGACTTACCTTGATATCATCATTTTTTTTAGTATTTACACGGATTTATGGATTTACATTTTGTATATGTATTTATCAATAATCCCATTTTTTGTCCGACGATAATTCATTTCGACAAATTCAAAAAAAAATTTGCTTTTCTAATTATTACACGTATTTTTCGAATGATTCGAATAACGTTTTTTTTTGTCCCAAAAACGAAGAATCCTAACGCCACAGGTTGGAAATATCTGTAAATTTGCGCAACGAATGATCGATCTATCTACGATATTTACTTAGTGATCGACGATTTTCATCAGGTTGTCTGCTAGTGATGAAAAGAACTTTTTAAAATTAAAATACTGCGGATAAATCTTTTTCCGAATACAGTGTAAGAAGAGTGCAGTTAATCTACTGGTCTTTTGCAGTAATTTCATATTTTCGAAGCTCAAAATCGCCTTGTTGAAGGGGTTTATGCAAAGTATGGGCTGTTGATAGACTGCACTTCGTCTGTGCGCTCTATCAACAGCACATATTCGGCGAAGAAATTTCATAATTTTATTTTAATTCTAGCACCAAGTAAAATTACTGTCAGAAAGCAGGGATCATACTGCATTTTTGTTTCAGTATATCCAACGAATTTCCAATGAATAAATATAGCCCGCATGGCACGTGGCAAAAAACAAACTAACCGATATCCTAAAAAGTAAGTAACATTAAAAGCATCGGTAATAGGGCGCCAGAGAAACCGCAATGAGGTATTTCCTTTACGCATGAATATAAATATGTTTATTTAGTACTTCATTATTTCTATCGTAAAGTAGATTTGTTTTTACAAAGGCTATTCACAGTTTAATTTGTCTTGGGATTTTCATGATGGCGAAAGTTGACAAAATCTAAATTATCTCAATTATTTCTATTCACATCATTGACGAGTTGCGAATTAGTCCGATATTAGTTCCTTCGGATACTTTTTTTATTTGAAATCGAAGTGAATCAAATCTTTGAATACTTAGAAACTTGATTCGGAAAATGTAACTCGGGCAAGTTTTTTTACTGTTTGCGATAAAAACATAAAATTCCTATTCAAATCGCTATGTATTGTATCTACGACGTTGCCGACATTGCTATTTATTTTGTTGACTATGAACCACTAAGGAACCGCCCTAGAGGTGCTACCCATCAATGTTCAACACTTAGCAAAACATAACTACATAGACTTCAACTTTGAAACGACATCTTGGTAGGCAAACAATTATCAAAGTTGAATCTGAAGTTGCGTCGTCGCTTATTCTGAAAGAAAGCTTTTTTTGAATTTCTAGACGAATTTTTCTTTTATTACAGAACCGCATGACGTCAACTGGCTCCCAACAGTGTTTTTTGTGCCGCCAGATAAAGAGCACGGTTGTCCTTATCAAACACCAAATATTGATTGAGTCTGACCTCGCCCATAATCCGCAAGAAACAAATTGAATTACTAAGCGAAAAACGTCATATTCACAGGCCATTTAGTATTTTATTATTCGCCGTCGGCCAGTTTATATTTTTCGCCATTGAGTTGTCACCCCTACTAAGTTCCGGAGATCAGTCAAAGCACCTGTAAGCATCTGGTCAAGTCATATTTAATCATTGACAACCGTCACATAGTTTTTTTTTTGAATTCATTCGGAACATGGCCGGAAGTAGTGCCTTAATGGAACAAACTAACTTCCACTAAATAGCAAAGAGCTGCTAAAAGATGTAGTACGAGCAACTGTACGGTAAACAAAAAACATCGCAAACGGATCTGAAGCGACATGTTAAAATGCAATGGGTGGTATCAATCCCGAACGATGGTAAAACCATCTACTATCCGCGTTTTTGCTTCTTTATATAGTCGTGTCTTACGACACGCAGGAAATACGCTAGTTGTATTCTAAACCCGTACCCACAAGCTGGAAAGTTGCACTTTAAGCAAACTTGTAGCTTTATATACAAGGAGTTTTTTCATAGAACTTCTAAATTTTGGAATTCATTACCTTCACATAGTTTTCTGATTGTGTTTAACTACATGGCTTAGTGACAATAAATAGTTTTTTAGGGATGGAGATTCTTTAATCTTTTTTCATTCCCGTATTTATGTAGCACTCTGCGCACTGGTGGATTCAGGACACTATCGTTCATGTAAGATGCGTCTCTTGCAACCTTTCTTTGAGCGATCTTTGCTGTACAATAAATACTTCTATGACTAGAGATACTGTATATATTTCTGCGCCACTACGTTTTTGTAACAAGAAGAAACAACAACCTCATATCTAGGTCTGGGCAAAACCAAATCATTTTGGATTCGAACATGATTCGAATGATTTTTTCGAAAAGGATCAAATCACGAATCCGATGCCAATAACAAATATCCCATTTTTGCTATTATAATTTGTCTCCATTGTGAAAATCAATGAATTTATAGTTTATTGTGTATATTCAGTTCACACTCCATGTCTAAGAACAACAATTTTCCTATTTTAACGACAAAATATAATCGATTTTGGTCAAGTTAGCAAGTATTTGTTCCTACGAACGATTCACGATTGGTTCGAATATATTGTGCTTCGAATCGATTCGAATTGCCCAGGCCACTCATACCTTGTGCTTGTCTGAATAGAACAGACGAGGTCTCGATAACACTGGTTTAGGTGTCCATCTGCTAACATTCAAAGTTCCGTTTGAATAACCATATCCCAGCTTTTCGCACGTGGCTTTTAGATGTAAATTTCTCTCTCTTGATATTTTCTGCATATCTGGAGACATGTTTATACTTTTTTCGATTGGTTTTTTATCCTCTGTGTCTGTTATTTCACCTTTGTTTTGCCTTCTCGCAGATTGTGTCGTCTAGGAAATAAATGTACACACACACTCCAGGGAAAAAACATTTTTCTAATTTCTCACATATATGTTGAGCATGAGTTCAGGCGCGGTCCATCAGTGACCCATGCGCAAAAGCATAAAATCTGTGATAAGATGAGCAATACATTCTAGTCAAAAAGAATCTGACTGGTCATGATGCCTAACTAGTGGATCAAACTCTTTCAAACCTCATTTCGGTGCAATTAATTGCTAATAACAGTTTAAAATTGACATTCGGCTATGGAATTTAAATCTAAAAAAGAAAAGAAAAGACGGATCAAGCCGTCGAGGCGGGATATAGCTATGATTTGTATAAATCTTTTATGTTCGCCATGCTCCTGCTTAAACGATGGTTCAGAGTCGATGTTGGTATTAGGATTGGGATTGTGTGGGGAAATACTTTCTATGTCCTCATATAATAGGCTATGTTCGCTACCTTTCCAGTAAAATGTTTTTGTGCATCAAAGTTTGAACCCCTTGGTGGTCATCTGCAAAATCTGGCGGACATAGCCACTTCACTGGGAACACAGCCTTTTTAGTAGAGGCATAGGAAGCATTTTCTAACACAATACCAATCCTAACCACAACAACCATTCGAAACAATATTTCTGTGTGTCTCGTTAAACGTAAGTCTCATATGGATTGCGCTGTTGAGGTACAGTCCATCTGAGGCTCATAGTTGATAATGCGAAAATCTCTAACTGTGGTATGTATTCTCAGTTTGACATTTCAGTTTTTTGTGTCGAGACAAATTTCAGAAGTATTGAAAATGACATCATTGGTGATGTCATAGTAATTTATACTTTTAATTGCTGTGTAATAAAAATATTACAAAATAGAAGATTTCTTTCACCATTTTGTTCAATATTGTTGGTCTACTTACAAAATATTCGTCAATAATACCGCTACAAATTACTAGTTTGCCTCATCTATTAGAATCTCTTATATAACAGGGTTTTTGAGCAAATTTTATTTGCTAGTTATAGGTAAGTTATACTTCTATTTTTTATTTTATTATTTCATTTTGTATAGACACTTCTTGCAGTGGATCACCCTGACCAAGGCCCTGTACAAGCGGCCATTTATAGACGTTTAATTTGTGTCACAGTTACACCTCGGCGGCGCGATCCATCAGTGACTCAAGCTTGACACAACATATGCATATGAAATATTTATGCATCGGATCAGGCGAAATTTTATTCGGTGGGATTCGATTTTGCGTTTTTTATTGTGAAGCGATTGATATAATAAAATAAATTCGAACCAAATTCGGAAAGATTCGATTTCTTCGCCGGTATCTAAATCTGAAAAATATTACTTGCATTCGTTGTTTGTTATTTTTTAACGTTTTATCATGTACACATGCATAGCGGATATGCGTTAAATATATATATATATTTACCAAACTATATTTCTCTAATTGGAACAGTCAATCGGCTCGCATTCTATCTTTAGCCCATACTTGACAAAACATGCAAAGCCAAAACTTTTTGATTGGATGGAACTGCTTTAACTCAATCCGTCGCTACAGTTTCATTTTTTTCTGGCGTCGTCATAAAACATATCAATTTGGATCATTGTCATGGACATATTTCTTATATAAGTTTTTTGTCAACGACTTGACAAAACATGCAAAGCCAAAATGATTGGATTTATACGTGGTGCTAAATTTTTTTTGTCAAGCGTTCTATTTGATCTATAATTCCAAACTAGAGTTAGTTAGCCAAGGGTCCCCCAACCGTTCCGATGTATGGACCGCTGACCACCCTTTCCTTCCGGTTGCCCTTGGGTATTACAACATAAAGTACTGTTTTCCCAAATTAGCACTAGAGGCCATATTTTTTTTTCAAAAATGTTAGTTTACCTTGGAGGTGTCTCGAAGCGTGAGCCTTAGATGAATCACATTACACTAATGGAGTGTTCATCTCAATTTCATACAAGAAGCTTGATGATTATTTCAAATAAAAAATGAATGATCTTACCCAATATACTTCCTTATTAACAGTCAGGTATTGCGCAATAAATCCAATAAAACTTAAAAATGCAATCGTTAATATCACATATTTTCCGTTTTTCCATTTTAAATATAACGTGAAACTATTATCCATCTAAATACATTAAAAAACCAAGCGTTAATATTGAGAAACTACCAACCTACCAAACTTATAGTTTTTTTTACATAAGTCGGTTGGAGGTAGTATTGTATCAAATCGGGACAGAGTCCACTACCCTATCGGATATGTATTTTGCCAAGCATGAGGCACAGATGGACCGCGCCTCGGCGGCGCTATCCATCTGCGACTCAAGCTTAACAAACAATACACTTTGAATTTACGGTTTGAATTTACGTATAATTTCAGGTGTGTCCGATAAAGATGTAATTTTTAGAATATCGAATTCGAATTGAATTTAAGCATTTTCAAAAAAATTTGTTTTGATTCCTGATAGCTTCCTGATGCGTTAAGTTTGTGTTCAATTTTGTCGTTTTCTGAACCTTGGAAGCAAACATTATAACGTTTATGAGAATATTTTTACCAATTTTATTTCATTCCCAGTCGTAAATTTAATACACAGCTATCTCATCCTTCTTCAGTGTTGTTTCAATTTGAACAACAAAAGTTTTTTTATTTGGTTCTGTAAACTAATATCTTATCTGTATGTTTGGGACTGGATTGTTTCAAATGGAATAATATTCGAAATAATTCGATACGACAAAAATATTCGAAACCGGAATCCTTAGTGTTCGGGATACTGTTAGTTTACCGATTCCACGGTTTTTGAGTCAAGTTTTATCTAATAAATTTACCAGCTAAACATTTACCCGGCAAGAACTGAAACCGCAGCGCACATTTGCTTAAATTCTAAATATTCTTAGAACTAAGATCCTTACATAGTAAAATACATAATGCAGAATAGGCTCTTGTTAGCGCACTTCACTTTTCTCGAATTTTTTAATTCTGGACAATAACTGCAATAGCCTAAGCAGGTTACTGCTTAGGCTATTACAGTTGTTGTTTAGATTTATATTTTTCACTCCATCAATGGATACAATATATATTCATTTCATAGAAAAAACCAAAAAACCCATGATTCAGTATGGTACAGTGGTTTACCTGTCAACTACATTCAATATAAACGTTTAAACTAAAGCGTTTCTTTAATATCAGCATAGTTTTCTCTACTACACGACATTTTGAAACAAATGACAGGAAAGTCATCCGAGGTGATAAAATTTCAATCTCTGAACATAAATATATGCGACAAGAGCTTAAGATGTTGCAGCTGTATTGTGTCGCTGAATTCTCACAATTAGAAATCCATATTATTTTTTATAAGCTTTAAGCAAAGACGAAAGCAGCGCTTATAAAAAACCATTTAACAGTCGATCAAATGCCAAAGAGCTGGTACAAGTGTAGTGCTATAATACCCCATACGGGACTGAACCGCCATGGTAAAATGCAGTGAGTGGTATCTGTTCTGGGCGACGGTGAAGCCATCCATCGCCTTTTCTCTCTTAGTTGCCTTTTCACGACGAGTGGGAAGTACGTTGGGACTATCCTGAAGCCCGTTTCTGCATGGTCAATACGTGGTCACTCACTATCGCTGCGGCCGTTCACCGTCATGATTAGAAAATTTGTGCTTTTGTTATCAACTATACTATACTTGCTCATATTTAGCTATACGAATAAAACATTCAAAAAATTATTATGAATTCTGCTACTTTTTATAAAATAAGCTATTCATTATAAACAGAGACAACTAAGAGCATTAACTTATAATATTATTGATTCTGACTAGAAATAATCTTTTTTCAAATAGCATAACTACGCTTGTATGGAATATTAAAATATCACTTTTTATTATATAGCTAATGTAATCTAGGCTGTTCAGAACATCTCACACCCCCCTAAAACGTCATAACTTCGACCTTGTCATTGTCACAAGCATGAGTCATCCATTGCACCGCACTCTCGTGACCCAACTAAAATAAGGGCATTGTGAAAAATTCACAGCTAATTTTCACGACTGACCTGGGTGGCGCGATTCATTTGGGGTACATGTTTGAACAAAAATAATGGAATCATGTGATTATGACTGTTTATTCAAACAATATTGACTTTAGATAGTAAATTTGTTTTACCCATGATGAGACCCATGAACTATTGAGAAACGATCCTAATCTATATACCATGGTTTGATTCCTTCTAATTATTCTTAAAACTAGATTATCGCTCTCCTAAATCAGAAACTCAGTTTTGTCAAACATTGAGTCACTCACTGATAGCCCATACCTCGACGGCGCCATCCATAACTGAACCAAGCTTAACGGAACATGCCTCGACTGGGGAGTAAGTTTTGGAATTTCAAATCGAATCCCTGTTAATTCTAATCGATTCTAAGTTTTTTAGGAAGATCGTTTCTGTTCTAATACATTCCCGTTGCATCATGCATGTGAAGTGTTTGCCAAATCTATTTGTGCCCAGTTGCCAAATTAATAGACAGCTGTTTCGTTCCTTTTCGGTGTCGCTCGAATCTGAACACCGAATGTGTTTTTGGTGGTTTTTGTATCCTAATATAGCACCTTTGGCAATGAGTTCCTTTAATAGAATCACATTCGAAAATATTCGATTCAAAATTATTGTTAGCGCGAAAAATATTCGTCTATCTTCAGAAACTTGTTTGTGCAGTATGAGACATAGATAGATCTGGCCTCGTATCGAATGGACCTCTTGTGGCCCATTACCTATCCATAGATGCTTCAATGATATTGCTACGGCAGAGCATTGGGTGGATTATTGCTAAAATATCTATCGTCTCAGGTATTTTAAGAGATACATTATATTTTATATTTGTATATTCAAGGCGATAAAATGTTCAAAATTTACGGTTCGTTCGATATGTATCCGCCCTAATAAATTTTTTTCGAAAAATCCCAATCACAAATATGATTTTGTCAAGCATGTGCTACAAATGGACCGCGCCCAAGCGGCGCCAGCCATCAGTGACTCAGGCTTGGCAAAACATGCTTCGGCAGAAGATTTCCAACTAGAATAGCTAGACTTTATGCTGTTCGGCGCGCCCTTGTTATATTTATATTTCATCCCTTCCTCTAAAGAACGTGCTCTGTATTAAAATCTCCCTTTTAACCTATCGCTAACCGTATTTTGCTCGAGCGCGCATGAGTTCTTCAAATCTAGCAGTCTCGATATGAATGGCGACACCTTATCTGCTATATGAAAACTTACCCTGCACATTATCAACAGGGGCGGGTTACAGATTAATCACGTCAACGAAACACAGTTTATCTCTGGCTTATACTTCAATTTCATTCAGTTTTTTTGCAGCTGTATATAGGTTATTTATTTTGCTTGTGATATCTCATATTTTCATGACTCAAAACAAATTTGTGAATGGTCTTTAAACAAATATGTTACACGTACGAAATTAGATAAGTGAAATGGTCGATTTTGAGAATAAACAAGTCCTACCTTTGCCCATATCTGGTTTTAACTAACAGCGCCCTTGCCCAGTGTTGGAACGAATCACTGCACTTCGACTCCAAAGACAACTTTAATCGAAAAACTCACGAGTTGCGAGTCAAAGTCTTACGAAAAAATTCGAATTTCGAATCTCGAGTCAATTCGTGTCACTGCATTTGACAGTTGAGACGATTTCGAAATCTACTCGACAGCATTAGCAGATTATTTCGTCACTTCTCACTCTATAAGTATACTAACTTAACACGGATTTCACAAATCTTTATGGAAGGCCAGTTTTTTTCTTGATGAATCACGCAACGGCAGACAATATGTTTTCAAAAAATGATTCAATCCCGATTCAAGTCGCGTCTGCATTTTGTCAAGACGAACGAATTATTTGGCTGAACCGACTCTCCCCAATCCTGCTTCAAACCTTTCAAGGCTTCCCTTTATTGTAAATCTGAACATTCTTTCAATTCTGGACTAATAAGAAATACTAGTTTAAAACGCGCTCTTGGCAAATAGAGTTAGGCAAACCAAATCGAAGGCTAAATGTATGCTCTACTTTCATTGTTCGGAATTGGAACTATGAGACGCGCTTCATCTGTGACCGTGCTGGGCTCCCAGTCGGAATTTCCATACCTCATCTGATTATAGCTGCTGTAAAGTATGAGTTGGGCCAGTTGTATTCTCGGCTTTCCTCTCATGCAGGATAAAAACAAAATACCATCCCGGGGTCATCATATGCAAACATGTGCGTTTGTCAAAAAGTTTTATCAAAGTTCAATTGGCACCTAACATCTGAAGAATAGTCCCTAGAATAGTGTTCCAGTGGTCACAAATTGAAAAATCGAGTATATTATTTTGCGAGGAACGCGTGGCGTAACACGTTCCCGCGTAGTGTTTTTCTTGTACGAACACTTTTATCAGTGTTCTCTCGGAATCTATAAAACGCATCGAAATTCAGATTGAAACTATGATGTTACAGGTATCGCCTATGCCTATATGTATCAAGCAGACGCTTGGTTGCACAAAGCGGAAAAATAAGACAAGTTTTCCACATGTAACATGACTGGATGATACTAACGCGAGGTGGACAACACGCCAGCACTGAATAGTGCATTACCAGTACCATCATGATAGATCGCATATTCATATTCGGTTAGCATTGTTAATTCACGTAAGATGTGATTCTGGTTCTCAAAATAAATTTTTGGGCAAGGAGATAATTTTTTGAGCACCTTTGCATGGGCAACTTAGAACATATATTTTAACACGCGAATATTTTGTCAATACGTGAATGAGTCGTTTTTTGGTATCAATAAAGTCATTCCACATATCTAAACCTTTTATCTTTATTTTTGATATTTTTTTATAGCCACTTCTTGGAGTGGATCACCCTGGCCAAGGCCCTCTACCAGAGGCCACTTATAGACGGACAGGGTTAGAATTGCTGAAAAGATATTATCTTTTCTTGTATGGCTCAACCTACCCAGGGTTGAGTGATGGGCATGGATTAACGAACCGGACTCGCCGGGACTCGATCCCGAGATATTCAACCTGTGATGCCAACATGTTTGACCACTATCGGCCATCGCGCCCTCATTCCTGAAATGATAGAAAAAATTATGTGCAATGTGGGAGATGGTCTAAGGGTTATTAAGTCAGCAACCCTAATAGAAAGTTGGGTTTCCACCAGATGAATTCATGTACACAAATCAACCGAAAGTTTAATAATTCTTCTCAAGGCCAAAATCAAGCCGCTTCAGCATTCTGTCAAGTCTAGTACGAGTCGAATAGGGATGGGAAGTAAAAAGCCGCCACAGGGGGAGTAGGTGAAATAAGTGGTAAGCAAAACAAAATTACTACAAAACTGGTCAAAGTATTACCAGGTAATCTAGTTTCACTTTCAAATCTAGGTCCAACTATGAATCATGCTTCGCAAAATTAAATTTCTGATTGAGAAAACTAGTTGTGAGAGGGGATGTAAGCATTAAATTGACACTTTTGAACCAATGCAATATAAAATAATATATCTTCAATAATTCACAGCAATTGTAAACATCATAGAACTGTCACATTCACAGTTGAAATGAAACTAAAATTCGAATCCGATATTGTTTTCACTCATACATCGTACAACGAGTTTGAGGCAATAAAATTGCCAATGACGTCATTAGTGAGGCCGATAAACCCATTGTTTTCAAGCAAAGAATCGACCTTATCCAAAAAAAAAAATATATATATATTCGATTTTGACTTGATTTTGATCAACTGTGTTATCCTCATATTGGTACAAATTCTGGTGAAGTATAATAAAACAGTTTATATTGTTCCCAATATACAGAATATAATCGATGCAATTTTCCCATTGGTAGTTTTTCTAGATACATCTTGTATTTATCTTTCCATTTGTGTTCCAACGTTTTTTGTAAATCTTCTGGTTTTCCTTACAGAAAAAAAAATAATATGTCTAACATGGTTGGAAGCAAAACTCAAGGGAGAGACGAAGCTAGGATTTATCTTTTTTTCTAAGTGGAAATGTTACTCAGTCTTGTTTGCAATTAAAAAAAAGTTCCAACCTGCCTCTAAAATCACACGAGAATGAGAGGAGATGCCTCCCCGCGCTTAAACGTCGCTTTCTGTCCGTGAACCATACTCGACAAAACACTCTTTGTTATTTTCTTATTTCATAGCAATATTCAAATTAAAGATGATCAAGTTTGGCAAAAAATTAATGCTAAATTAGATTTTGCTATTCAATTCTTAATGTTTACCCATGAGACTGAAAAAATGGAACAATGAACAATGAATGGATACAATGAAATCGAAGAGGTCAAAACAGTAAAACTTTATTTTTGCAGATGTATTAATTAATTCCAAATAATCTTTTGTCCTTTTGAGTAACAAGTTGCGACAATATTGACATCATAGCACACTAGGTAGAATAGGTGAGGGGAAAGTTAATTTGAAAAAAACCAGGCATACTAGGTAACTTCATTACTTTTAATGAGAATTGTCCGCACCAATCTGATGTCGATCTTTTGTTCCATTTCAAAGTATCAATCAGAGTGTTTCAAGGTATCAATCCTGTATCCTAAACTGATGAATAAAGCAATTATTGTAACTCACGTGGAAAAAGGAGGTTTTTGTCCATCCCAATTTTGTTCAGTAAATATTCCGAATCCAATGCTATTGTCTCCAGTTTCGCAATATAATCATATTTCATATGACATGGATCACATATATCACTGTATAACATCCAATGAATATCGAGACCTCTTGGGTTGCTTAAAATGTTGTCAACAAACTCTTCAAACGTTGCTGGACCAGGTTCAAAATCTTTTGTGTTTTTGTTCGGTGCTAAAATATAAATGTTTCGTGAGAAAATCCATCAAAAACACACATATATGTATAGGTATGTGATTATAAATAGAAACAGGTTAAATTTCACGTCTTTTTGCAGTCAGTTCACGTCTGCGAGGCTAAAATATTATTGTGACCTATACAATGCTAAGAATACTCAGATATATGCGTGTTGTGGATGCGATAGCCCAATAAGTTATAATGTTGGATATCTCGGGTACGTGTTCTGACAAGATCGAATCGTTAAACCATGCACATCCCTCAACCCAAGTTGTAATAATTTGGGTAGTCTAGGAGAGCCTTGCTCAGAAGGCCCTTGCTCGTTGATTCACTCAAATGAGTGGCTATAAAAGAAAACCATTATACCATTCAGTTTGCTCTTTCGAAGTCTGTAGGGAAATCGCCGTTAAAAAAGTACATACTTTTCTCTACACAGCTACGGCAAATCCTTTATATGCAATTTATCATTTTGTTGCTTGTGTATATACGGTTCGCATCAGGTGTGGTATTTTTTCCCGGAAACGTACAACCAGATCTTGTTAAAGACCCCAATACATTCTTGCGCTACTTGCGTGTTTTTATTTTTTTTTTTATTTTACTTCAGCATGGGCATAAACTCACTGTACTGCTATAGACTTATTCAATAACATAGACTATGCAGGGACAATAGGTTTATTATGTTTAAGTATCGTATCGTAGAGGTGACCAAAAAAAAAAAACAAATAAGGTGTAGATGGTTTCATCCCGGCCTGAGTAGATACCATGCACTCCACATTACCATGGCGGTTTCAGGTCGTTTTGGAAAGTTTCGGCTTAGCATTTGCCGGCGATATATTTTGTAGTTGTTTTTTGAAGATCTTTTAGACGCGGCGACCGACCTTGCTTAGAGCCAACTTAAATGAAAAATAAAATCACGAAATTCTATGTACATCTACCATTAATATATAAGCTATTCTCAATTGAACGCTTGAAATCAACTATGAAAAACGTATACTTAACAAGCCATGGAATGAATATATAATTGCGTGCAATGGGACAGGAGACGGCAATATTAATAGTACGTCACGTAGTAACTGTGATGTGAGATCCGAAACAATGTAATATTATTTATAATGCGCTTTTCTAGATTATGTACGATAAATGTTTGCAAATACATGCTAAACTCCAAAAACTCGCCAGAAACATTGAAATGGGAATGTTTTGATTTAAGCTTAACTCTCTATACCTCGAGATTAGCCCCCTCGATTTATGATGAATATATAGGACAAAATACTGAATTGTTGGCCTGGCTTAGCTAAATTAAATCAAGAGTGGCGTATAATGATGACCAACACTTAAAAACTTAAATTTTTTTGCGATGTTATCCTCTGTTCAACTGTGTTTATGTGTATACATCAAATAGAAATTTTTTTTTTTATATTTAATTGAAAAAAAACATGTTTTAGAACAGCTCGTTCAAAGCACTATATTTTTGAACAAACTGATTTATGTTTTTACTCTTACCGAATTTTTTATGTATATTCTTGGATATATCTCCATAAAAGCTGACACCTGATCCTCCCGGCAACATTTTATCAATATAAGCAGATACAACACGTTCAAGCGGTTCTCTCACAGTCATAACGCGATAATAATTATTTAGGCGCTTGTTCATTTCTTCAACATCTTTACGAGTTCGCCCTTGAAACCTCGTCCAAAAGAACCTTGGTTAAAGACAATATTTAAAATTAAATAATAAAAAAGCCAAATTTGTAAAAATGAGAAAAAGTCGGATTAGTCGGGGCGACAAACCAAATACAATAGCATTCTAGTCGTACACAGAACTGGGCAAACCGGAGGGGATAATTTACTTTCATTTTCATTTCATATGAATAGCATGAGCCCCATCTTCAGCATTATAATTTGCTCCCGATATAAACAATTTTGAAAGTTTCGTTCCTTCACGACTGTTTCAATCATTTGTGTTTCGAATCAGCGAATCGAATTGCCTCAGAGCAAAAATTAGTCTGAAGATATAAGCGGATATGGCAATAATTTCAAGCAAAAAATAAAGCCCTCCCCACCCCCTATAAAATTCATAGTAACGATATAATTACCAAAGCTTCCATGTGTTGATTTTTTTTTTTTAAATCGACTATATTGTACTTACCTGTAGTACATTTTTTGAATTTTCAGAACAATGCATCGGGGCTTAAAAAAATGAAACATCTTCGTGTCAGATATGAATATCCAAAAAAAAATATTGCCTGAAAACTGTTCAAAATCGTAAAATTCAGAGATCTGTTATTTCTTCATATATATATTAACATAAAAAATTTGACTTAGTTGGACAAAAGCTCACCTTTTCTTGCGAGCAATTTGGAATGATTCTTCATGACCGATTTCACTTGGCAAAGTCGTGTTTACATCTCCCTCGGCAATAAGTATTGCTTTCCTCCACTCTGTACTTCCACATTTTGGTACTCCGCAAACTATAACCTATATATTAATAAAAGGAGAGAAAAATCCAATAATGACATAAAAAATGAGCGCAAAAATTCGAGCTTGTAGGACACAGCATGATTACTTTATTTTTTTTAAGCATGTGTCACAGATGGACTGCGTCTTGTTGGCGCGATCCATCAGTGACACATGCTTGACAAAATATTAGGGTTCGGGCATATGCGTTAAACAAATTTGCTTCCCTTCTTTAGCGACGACTAAAATTTTGGGCGTAAATTAATGCTTTATCGACCCAATTCTTAAGCCAACTAAATATTTTATTCTAAATATAAATAATTCCTAAAATAAGCATGAAAGTACGAATTCACGATAACCTTTCGACGAGAACGTAAGAACCGTCGGTTGCCGAGGAAGATCTTCGACATTGGGGTCGACATTGGATCTTCATATATAAAAAAGAGTAATAATGTCAGTTTCATAACTGTGAAACCGTACGCGAGAAGTTGTTAGACAGTTTTGCAGCATCAAATTTTAACCGAAAACTCTCATTTTGCTGGCGATTTTGTGCTAGAACAGTGGAAAAAATCAAAAATGGTTCGGTCGAAGCGCAAGGGGCTGACTTGAGAGTCGCAACGTCGGACCTGGATCGAGATGTGGCAATAATCTACAAGCTGACAGTCAGGATAAGACCAAGGTTGTCCTTGGAGTTTTTTTTATTGAAATTCACATTGAAAAAGAATAGAAGCAGTGACTAAAGGGAACCAACAAGCAGCCAAAATTATTAAAGAAGATCAAAATTATTAGAGAGGTCCAAAATAAATACGGCTATCAAATAGTCTGTTCCCCTTCATCCACTTAGAATTATCATTTTATCAGTATATCACGGATTTCACAGTAGGGTATATATTGCAAGTTTGATATCTTTCTGGAAGGAGCATTTTCTTCTCTGATGAGTCACGCAACGGCAAATGATGTGATTTTTCAAACTCGGGCTAAAAAGTCGCATCTGCGTTGGGTCAAGTCGAGTACGAGTTGAGTCATTTAGATAATACGACTCGAGTCCAGTCAAGTCATCGATAAAGGTGACTCGAGTCATTGCCTCGAATCTGCCCAATACTGATTCAAACACTTTTGACACACTTGTTGAGGACAGAGCGTGCTTTACCCCCGAATTTCATGCACTTTGACGTCAAAAAGATTTATACTCTGAACCCATATTAATATTAGAGCACGTTACTAACTGGTATGACACTTTGCAATTAAGATTAGAGTTGGATTCCGACACTTGTCTAGTTTTATTACTTATTTTTGGAATTGGTATGATTTTGGACAATTTTTATGTTTTAGCCAATATGTTGTAAAACATGCCATTTATTTAAATTTTTGTTTAAATTTGTAAGATAGAATCGATTCAGAAATAATTTCTTTAAAATATTTATGCAGACCAAAATTAATTTTTTTCGCGAATATGTTTCATAATTTTCCATAATGTAAATTGTTTATGACCCATACGCGATGAAATATATATAAAAACGAAAACTTTTTGAAATACTATTTATAAATGCAATACCCAAATTAGGGTTGTAAAAAACCGTAAAACTAAACAAGGCGTAAAAATTTTTCTTTTAAATATGTTTTAATCTTGCATGTTAAAAAGCCTAAAATTGATTTTCAACATCTCAATCACAACTGAGACCATTTCCAATTAGAAATATTGTCAAGCATGAGCCACAGATGGAGCGCGTCTTATCAACGCGCTCCATTAGTGGTCCATGCTTAACAAAGGATGATTTGGCAAAATTGTTCTTACTGGGACAGAAAGTAAAGGCATGACCGAGTTTTTGTGTCTCGTGTGAATGGGGTTTGAAATGGATATGATCGCCCGATCGCATTGTTTTTTCTCTATTGTCATTGCTCTTTGACCCAAGAATAACACATAATTTAACAATCAGGGAATTTCAGCCAAAGCATATTTAAACATGGATGGCGGAGCCATCCTTTTGACTCATGATTGACAAAATAGAATTTTTGTTTGGGTTTTGGTCATGCGGCAATTGATTTGGCCTTGTTTAAACTAAATCCTGTCGAATTGAAATAAAAATTCGTGTACGACCCTTGAAATGGTTTTCTTGGTTTTTTTCAGTAAAGGCAGCAATACATGTGTAGTTGTCTTACCCATGCGTTGCATTACGTTTCAGGTAATAAAATAAAAACGGCGATACACGCATGCATTGCTTTGCGTGAATCGTGAATCGTTGTGATAGGTAAAATGGAATATCGCTTTTTATATGAAATTAGTGATTTGATCCAATCCACGAAAATATTGGGATTAGATTCCAATTCCAAGTGATTCAATTTTGACTCATAAAAATAATCATCAAAATAGTGACTGGATTGAAAATTCAAGCAATTTTGGGGTAAAATTTTAGTATCCATATTATATATACGAGCCCCCTTTATTTTATCGCTCTCATTACAAGACAATTTCTAATTCATAATATTTCAATTATCCAAAATCAAACTACAAACTGTTCCATTGCTATAGCCTCGTTCTCTTGTTACCAGGTGAAAATGTTCGAATTACAATATGGGAATGGATTTCTACCTGTTAACATCCCCGAAATTGAAAAATTTATTTTGTCAAACACTAGTCACGGATGGACCCCGCCTGGGCGGCGCGATGCATCTGTGACTCATACTTACCAAAACATGTTTGAACGTAGGTTTTTTGTCATTCAAGTTTCGTGCCATTCAAGACCATGTTTACTTATTGATAATAGAAACAAGAGCCGGAACGCATTTTGTGCCGTACACGAGGCAACAAAAAGGATACAAAGAAGTGATAAATAGTTCTACTATCGTTAAGACAGATGTCACTTGAAAATGCATTGCAGTGCAAAAATAACGTGTACCACGAAAAAATGACTCGATTCCCGATTAAGAAATGTAATCTAGGCAACGAGCTATTTATTGTTATGCGTCATAATAAAACATAATATTTCTACATTTTTTGGGGGTCAAATATTATTTATTATTACAAATGATCTGTACGGCCTGGCCATGGCTAGGATTTGATGTCAAATAATTTTTTGTGTTCTTCAAACGGAATCATAAACTGAAATGAAAGTATATTAAAACATGTGTCTCACGCTTCCCATATTGATTTGAAATCGACTCAAATATAGTTTTGACTGTAATTTGTCGATTGTTCATTAAACTAGAGGAAACGTTTATGCTGATTCATCATTCAATTTTATCAGATGGTACGATAACTTATGAGGAATAACGTGCCGTCAAACTCGTTCTCGCCCACAGAAAAAAATACAGAATTATAAAGACTTCAAAACTGAATAACCTCAGTAGAAGCGCGCAGTAGTTGATTAGCGTATTAATAATAATTTTAGCCCAAAAAATCCAAATTTGAAAAACTTGACGGTTTGGGCGGCATTTTTAGATTGTTTTACCGTGATATGCAATGGAACTAGGGCTGGACAAAACCGAATCATTCATCATAATTCGAAGCTGATTCGATTATTTTTACGAATCGGATCGAATCACTAATTCTTTGTAAATAACAAATATCCTATTTTTTAGTATTACAAATTGTCCCCATTGTGAGAATCAAAATAATCATAGTTTATTTCACATTTTCAATTCTTAACCAGTGTCTGAGGGCAACAATTTTCATACTCTAACGACAAAATATAATCGATTTTGGTCAAATTTGATCAAAATCGATTGCATCTTATTGATACAAATAAAAATTCTAGCTTATTCAGCACGTTTTTGTTCCTATGGCCGATTCAAAATTGATTCGAATAAATTGTGCTTCGAATCGATTCGAATCACCGAATCGAATTGGCCAGCTTTAAATACAACTCATTTTCAATATAAATACATTTTTGTGCCGGCAGCGTCCGTTGTGGCGACATAATCTGAGCACGAAACCCTCTCTTCGAAGATTTATATATGCTGCTAAGTAGAAAGATGTAATAGATCACGGGGAACCGATGGATCTCAAGATATAGTTTCGACAATAGGTTGTTCGGTATAACCTGCATTAGACAAACGTATTTTCTAATCAAATTATGATTCTGGTCGTTTAGGGACAACGCATTAACCCTATTTCCTTCTGCTTGCTTTTAAAAGTAAATAAAAAAATGAGGAAGCGAAGGGTAGTTTCAATATCTCCCAGGGCAGATATTAGTCAATGCACTTCCACCGTGGCGGGTCGATTCTGTTCGGGATGTTTTTCGCGTAGAGTGCAGTTGCCGGAAATACATCTCGTAGTTGTCACTCGACATCAAGTGGCCGCAATTAGTTCGTTCTATGCACTGCTTCATGCCTTGCTTATCGTGAGTTTTAATGTAAAAATAAAAATGAATTTCTGAGAAAAAAACATTACTTTGTGTTTATCAGAATAATACAATCGAGGCCTTGATAGGATTGGTTTATTTATCCACGTCGATACATTTAAGGTGTCATTGTTGAACTTATATCCAAGTTTATTGCAAAATTCTTCCAAGTGTTGATTCCTTTCTTCTGCAATTCTTGTCATGTTCCATTTTTTGTCATTAACACTCCTGATATTCAATTTCCACGAAGTTAGCTATTGAACATAAAAATATTTGCTAGAATTTTAGTACGACAATATGATTATGGCACAACGGGTAGGAAATTCGGTACGGTAATTCTATCACTTCGAAGAACAGTTGCTTCAAATCACTTTTGAATCGGCCATAGGAAGCAAAATATCTGAATGGGGTGACATTTTCAATTTTAACGACAAAATGCAATCGATTTTGGTGAGATTGTATTATGTTGTTAAAATATAAAACTTTTTGTTTTCTAAGATAGAAATTGAAAATACATTGCCCTTGTGTATGCTAATACTAGTAATTCGTATCGATAAATTTCTTCATTTTCAAGATGGAGACAAAATTTGTAAATTGTAAAAATGGTTTGTTTGTTATTAATATGGGATTAATGGTTCGACCCGATTCGAAAAAAATATCCGAATCAGATTCGAATTCCAACTGATTCGTTTTTTCCCAGCCCTATATGGTACATAGAAACGCAAAACTTTTAACAATCAGCAATCTGTTGACGGTATCTGCCCTGGGTGCCGGTAGCACCACGTACCAATTATATATTAGCTTACCTGGGGGAATCGGAACTGCCTTGAACCTTGAAAAAGTAAACCGAGGAAAGAAACTGCCGACGCGATGAAGAATGTGTACTTGATGGCTTTCATATTTTTTCATAAATATTCAATATATTATAAAATAGTGAATTTTATAACTATTTTTAGGACATATTTTGATAAGATAATTGCCTCTGAAAAACAAATACTTTTAATTGTTTGGCACCGCCCAATTGGATACTTTGACTTACCAAGCAAATGAACCATAGTCCACACTTCTTAAAAGAAACAGTTAGTGCGAATAAATAGTGAATTTGCCTTATTTTTGCTAAAGTGTACACTGCAAAAATTGCAGTAAATTTATCTTTCATTTTCAATAATTTTGTATCTCATAACTCATCAAATGAGTTCACGGAGCATACTTTGCAAAAAATACTGATAAAAAAATACATAAAAATGTTTTGAAATGACTTGATATGACTTGAAGAATGATATTCACTTTTCTCATATAGCTCTCACTATCCTATCCAATACAACGCCCATTCGAGATGGTTGAGGGGGTATATGATTGTTTTTTGCTAAGATTGACCAGCATGATCCATAATAGTATTATTAAATGCTAATCAGCACATTATCCAAACTAATCCTCTTTAGTCCCCCCTCTGACACTCCTGGATATCAACCATTTGAATGTTAAGGGTATGAGTATCTCATCTAATAGAGTTTCGCGAGTAGATTATGAATATCGGAGTCTTACTCGCACATGCTGATTTTAGCAAGAGGGAGTTCCCAAAGTCACACCCACTATTGATTTATTAATACGAATTACCCCCTACTACTCTGATATTTCAGCAATTTGAGTGGAAATACCGTTCCACTGTCATGTTGTAGGATTTGCATAGCTCGACAAAAAATGCGGATTTTAAAATTTCTCACTTGCCGACTGAGCCAAATCAGACGTCCTAAAATGTACCCTAACTACTGATATTTTAACAATTTGAGTGCCAATACCGTTCCGCTACCGTATGGCAGGGCTCAATAGCTTGGTTAAGGAAGCACATTTTAAGACGTCCAACTTGCGGGTTTTGACGCTTCTGACACCCTAAAACTACTTCCACACTACTGAGATAACTGATCAACGCGAGTGACATTTAAATTGTTATATATATAGTTATTAATTAAATTGGTAAATATTTATTGTAGATTATTTCTGTCAGAGGCAATATCTGGTATATTCCGCCTTGACTGAACAAATAGAAAGACCAATATCATTCAACTATGTGTCCCATGCCTGACAAAAGAAAATTCCTGGTTAGGATCCATACTCTCTTGCTCTGCTATCTATTTGCATTGTTCAAAGTATTTTCAAATAGGTTGTTCCATATTACTAAAATTTGACCAGCTTAATTAATCTAAATCTGCCAAATTGACAGGTTCACTATACACAGGTTCCAATCAACGCAATTTTTAGAGGAAGTTTGGAAATTCCCCCCATTTTAAAATCGATGAATTGTAGCATTCATCTGTCAATTCAGTTCACTGAAATATTCTATAAACAATAACAGTTTAGCAATAATAAACGGAACATTTTGCAAAATCCAGACTATCGCTTTCATGAACTTGTATCAAGCATAAATCATCTCTCCTATGCTCCAAGATTCAATTGTGTCCCATATCTAAATAAAATATATTTTAAATTACGTCCTAGTTATATAAAATGAAGAAATTAAAAACAATAGAAACCAAACTATGTATATACCAAGCTTGGCAATAGCCCACAAAAACTATATTCTACCGATGCACAAATAATACACGTTACTGTACGAATAAACAGGAAACGAGCATGTTAAGGTTATCATGGATGATAAGTCCAATGTCCATGATCCAGTCCAACACTGATAGATATTTGCTATATCGAACAAAAATACAATTACTGAGCTGGTTTTTGGCTTTTCCGAGATACAAAAGGAAATCATACAGTGCCAGGTTGAGACGTATCTTTGATTAGTTATCCTGATTCAGATTCAAATTCCGCTAGGAATGATTTCATGCCAGAAATTCACAGAAAGATTGAACAAAAATAATGCAATAATTCATTGAATTTACATAATATAAGCATGCGAAAACAATTATGTATAACATTACCCCCTAGAATAATCGAATGATTGCTTTTACCAACGCTTCTCAGTAAGTATAACAGGTATACTTTCAATGAACCTTTCTTATGCTGTAACAAATGCAGTAAAATAACCGCCTTTTGACAATAATTTTAGTCGGTAACATTGAAATGAAGCTACAACATTGCTCTTTTTTCCAATTATAGGCAAAAGACTTTTTTGAACTTCGTAAATAGGCAATTACTGCTAATGGGCAGTGAAACAAATCATCACTGTCCGTTGGAGAGCGAAGGCGGCTCGTGGCATTTCAGCAGGAAGCTCAGATGTGATAACGCCAGAATTTGAATATATGGGGTTAACCCGGAGTAGAATTCGCGCGCACTTTGGTGAGCATTTCAAGTTTAAAAAGAAAATAGGAAATTTGAACGAATATGTTTATTAACAAATTCAGAGTCCTGCGCTTGGTTGTCTTTTCGAAAATATAAACACTTATTGTACATCGTAAGAATATTAATATCTATTCTGATATTTTTATGCTGATTTATCCAAATGAGTAGCTATGAAAAAAATGTAATTCAGACGTATTGTTGTACTACGATGGTTGGTGGGCATGCTTGGAATAAGAACCATTTTGATTTGATAAACAAACCAGCACCACAGATAACTAACAAAACTATTAAAATGAAAAGAAAAATATTTTAAAAATGCAAAAAAATATTATAAACAAATTTCAAGATAAAAATTGCAGTAACAAAAACTATCTTTTTCTTTTTGAAATTCACTCTGAGCAAGGTTGACAGCCGTGCCTAAGAGGAACTAACTAACGGTCACTTAACAGCAAAGAACTTAAAGATGTAATACCAGAAACTGCACTCTAAACGTAAAACACCCCAAATGGAATCGAATCCACATGGTGAAGTGCATTGAGCGGTTTCCTGGGCTAAGGTGAAACCACCAACCACTTATTTACGTCAGGACTATTCTAAAGCCCATAACCACAGGTATTGCACAAAAACATCGTACAAAATCACCAATGAAATTTATTATTGGTTATGAAATACGAAAGGGGAGACACCTGCCACCTTAAATTGTACAAAGGGGGTGGGTTACAGTACCTTAATATTTTGAATAATATTCTAAAACTTCACTGTAATGGGTAAAGTTTATTTCGCATTTTTAGCCCGATAGTACTCTTTGTTTTCCACTTTTTATCTTTTCACCCCAATATGATGATTTTTGGCAGAAAAAAGCAAACAATTTTAACGTGGATGAATTATTTTTTGGCATTCTGAATTAAGTCCAAACAATATTTTTACCTTCATCGCCATCGGTTACAGAGAAATTATTGACACAATTATGTTTTATTATAACAACGAAAAAAATTTAAAATTGTTTTTGCTACAGTCAATTTTATTCATGTCCCCACGAAAGAATTATCGTACTTTTTAATTTCGTACCGAACTTCGTACCTGCGCCGTAACTTTAAAACATTTTTTTACATGAAAATGGAACTTTGTACCTGTACCATAAGTTCCATCATTTTTCATTTATCGTATAAATTTCGTACCAGTACGGCAAATAGGTACAATGTTTCTAGCAATTTCGAACCGTACCAACTACCAATGCCCAAAATAGGCTTTTTTGTAAAATCCGGTCCCCGCAAAAAACATCACCAACATCTTAGATCAAAGTGATTCAATTTTATGTTATCTGGTCAACTGTCTGGTTGGACAGTAAAAGTGATATTCGAAATAAGTCGTATAATCTGCTCAAGTGAATCAGTAGCGGATTTTATTGCCATACCTGCGCCGCTTTAAATCATTTGAAAATGGACCTTGACCTGACCACAATCCATCCGTAAACCTGGGTTTCCAAACTGTGACATGAGTGGAAATCCAAAAATCGAGAATGTTTTTTTTGTCCTATAAAATCACACGATTTTACAAAAAGGTTGAACGTATCCGAACCGGGAAACTGTGCCACAAGGGTTTCTTTGTCCACATATGAACTTTTGTTCGATGAGTTTTTGACTCGTGTTTAGTAGTAACATGATATGAGCAAAAATTGAATGACCTGAGAATTTGCTATAATAGAATACGCGAGAGAACCTATATCACTGTAAAAATATGCAATAAAATCACTGCTCGTTTACAATAACTTTACTCGTCGATATTGAAATACGACTAAGAAATCGACCTTTTGACCAGGAAAGAACCAACAAAGAAGTTTTGAATTTTCAAAATATGTAGTTAGGTGAAGCTGTTGAAGTACCAGTAAGTGAAGTGTAGTGCGTTGTGTTTGCTCTGGGCGATGGTGAAACTATCTATCACGTCCTCGTTTTCCTTTCAGTCGCTTAAACAACATGCTGAAATGCGCTGAAGCTGCACTCACAAGCCTATAGGCTGCACGTAAAAAGAGTTGAGCAATATTGTGGCAATGAAACGTAACGGGAGAGCGAGAAGTTGATACACCGAGACAAATATGTAGTATATTCGCCCTTTCCTTTCGAGTAATTGCATATTTCCATATTTTAAAAACGCATTGTTAATGAGAAAAATATCCAACCTTGGAGGTGCGCTCCATCAACAGTTCATATTGCCCAAGAAAGAGAAGTCGATTTGTAGGTCTATTTCAATATCGCCGAGGAAAATTACTACCAAATAGCGGTAATTTTACTGTACTTTTGTCGCTGTGTATAGAGCATTTTTCCACTTGTATGGAGCACATAATTCCACTTCCGCAAAAGTACATTTATTTACTGCTGTAGTCGTTTGCAGTAATTGCATATTACCAAAGTTAAAGAACCTCATGTCGTTGAGATTTATGCCAATTATGGGTGAAGGTATCATATTAGGCCGGAAGCAGTGCTTACGTTAACCACTTATGTTACAGCGTACATAGGTTTATGTAGTTTCCACAATTGTTATTTTACGCACACAACAAAAACTCAACTTCTTTCCCATTGAACTAACATCTGCACACACTGATGCCACTGATACTTTCCATATAACCCAATTATGTTCCCAGAGATACTGGCACTAACATGCTGTGAAATAGGAACTGCTATGTTTTCTTTTCAAACTTTCCTATAGGTTACAATGCGGCTATTGAAGCAGGTAGACCCACTCTTCTAACAGAAAAATTTGGTCAAACATCAAATCGCACCTTGGTGTACAAGGCCCGTTCGCTCCCTCTTGGCTACGTCAATGAGGATGATGTTCATTTCTTGCTTATTTTCAATCTTATCTTATTCTTTCTTATAGTCTTTACTAACATCTCGTTCTGTCTGCGACTTCATGGAAACGTCCTTTTCCAAAATCTTAATCATCTTTATTTCAACGTTCATAGTATCGCCCCTATTCATTCGTTAGGTGTCATATTTAACTTTATTGGTCATGTAATTATCCAACTTTTTGTTCTATTGTTCACTGTCCTGATGAAGCTTGGCTGGGTAGACATTTGGAACTTCGATAAATCACTTTACCTATTTTCCTACGGTCGACCATATACAATAGAACAATAAGTCTATACCTGGTTGAAAGGGCTCAATATTTTCCTAACAAATTTCACAGAAGGCACATTTGTTTAAGCACGAGTGACTGATAGATCGCGCCGTCGAGACTCAGTCTATCTGTGGCTCATGGTTGACGAAGTACAATTTCTCTGTGGAACCTACCAGAGTCATGAATGTACCCATATGGTTACAGAATATCGAAAAACGACAAACTCACCTGAGGCTTCATCCGCACTGCCACTTTGACAAAAGTGCGATAGATTACTGTTAATTTGCAGTAAATTGCTTGGTTCCAAAATTCTAAACCGTTGCGTTGCATGTAACAAACGAAAAACGAAAAAAGGTTGACAGTGGCTTGAAAGCGCGAATCTATTGAACCAAATGTGTACGTTAACTTACATTGCAAACCACCTGATGTCGTTGGAACGTGACGATATGCATACGCAGCATTACGCTAACGTACCACGCAACATTAAAAGAAAATAAACCTAGAAAAACACTACCTACTCAAACCGGTACTGCAGCATTAATAGCAAAGAATTGCAGTATTAACTCGAAGTTTTCCTATAGTTAGAAATTCTATTTTGTCACGATTTAGTTGCATATGGTCCACGTCCTGACGGTGTTGTCCATCTTTGACTCGCGTATGACAAATCATATGTTAATAAATTATTTTTGAATAGGATCGGGTGTTTGTGCTCAAAAACCTATCCCCTTTATTATATTAGCAATCAAATGCTGGTGTGGTCCATCCACAATCAAACATGACTAAACAGAAAAAAATGTTACTTATTAAGTTTTACCAATAAGCACAACTGAATAGGAGAGAAACTTGATAAGTTATAGTGAATGATTAGGCAAAGACTTTATTTTAAAAACTTTTTCTTTCTTCAATTGGCAACGCTACGAATAGGGATGGGCAATTTAATTCGGTATTCGAATCGATCCGAACAATTTGTTTTTCAAATATAGCGAAATTTATATTTTTGATAACAAAATGCAATCGATTTTGGTCAAATTTGATCAGTCGCGTTGTGTCGTTGATGTCGCGTTTTGCTTTGTAAATGGGGCTAACTCCGTTGTTAGAATTGCATGCTTACATATAGGGTTGGGCAATTCGATTCGGTGCTTCGTATCGATTCGAAGTACAGATTATTCGATTCAATTGTGAATCGGTCATAGGAACAAAAACATGCTAAATGAAGTGTATTTTTCTGTTTTTACCGACAAAATGAAAATGCATCGCTTTTAAGTCAGTTTATGCTAATATTTGTAATTTCTAACTGTATATTTCCTAATCGCCATAATGATGACTAAAATAAGAATAGTAAAATTAGGATATTTTCTATGTTTATGAAATCAACGATTCGAATTATTTCGAAATTTTTATTCCAAAAAATTATTCTAATCAGATTCGAATTCCAAATGATTCGGTTTTGCCCATTCCTATTTCCACACAAAGAAAAACTTGTCCGTATTAAAATATGTTCTATTGGTTAGAAAAGTGCAATTGAAATACTATATTTTCTTGATTATGCTCCAATGGTGATTATTGATCTATTAAATAGTCAAACATGTCCATTAAAACCACATACAAGCGCACACATACATGTATACGAATATATATACATACGTATTAATACTGATATTGTACAAATCTCTGATACGACCCTGCATGGAGTATTGCTGTCACATTTGGGGCAGTGCCGCTGCCACTGTTCTTAGCATGCTCGACCGTACTCAACGGCGTGTGATCAATATGATTGTCCTAAACTCTCTTCCTGTCTGCAAAGTTTGACACACCGCCGCAATGTTGCCTCACTATGTTTATTTTGCAGATACTATAGGGGTCTGTGTTCGAGGGAGCTTTCTGCTCTCGTTCTTCCGAACAAAATTTTTAATCGGTCAACACGATTGAGAAGGGTTTGTAACCTCATGTCACCAGGGATGCGGATTTGCCACAACTCATGAGTATACTCGGAATACACAGGAGTTGTGACAAATCCTCATCCCCGAGGACTTAGAAATAATCACGAGTTGTGACAAATCCGCATCCCCGGTGACACAGGAATACTCATGAATAGTGACAAATCCGCATCCCCGGTGACATAGGAATACCCGTGAGTTGTGACAAATCCGCATCCCTGATGACATGTGGTTACCAATCCTTTTGACACGATTGGCTACCAATTCGCACCTATTCACTGTGGAGGTTCCACAATGTCACAAACAGTTTTATGCAAGAAGCTTTTTTCAAAGAATATCTGAACTTTGGAATTCCTTGCCTTCTTGCTGCTTTCCTGATCGTGTTGATCTACAAGGCTTTATAACTCGCAATAATAGCCATCTTTCAGGGATGGGGGTTCTTTAGTTCTTATTCCTGCATTCCATGTAGCTCTTTGCACTTTAGTGGATTAAAGAGAATTTTCAAGTTTGTTTCGTCTCCTGTGGCCTTGCTCTGAGCGAATTTCCATAAAAAAAAAATACACCGAACAACAAGGCTGGGAAAGATCAAATATACACGTACTGGGTAAATATTTTCCACCGTATAAAATTTATACAGGAGCCTTAGCGATATTTCTTGAAGAACATTGTTCGAGCAATGATATCCTCACACGTGAGCAAGTAGGTGGAAGAATTGGTAATTTGGAGTGCATAGACCAACTATTATTGAAAAAACTATTCTTGAAGAAGGTAAAACAAAGCGAAAAAATCTATTTATGATGTGGTTCGCCTATAAAAAGGCATCTGACTCTATTTCACATAAAGGGTTATTGAAATCGTTGGGACTTGCTGAATTTCCATTACCACTCACATCAGCTATTATGCACTTAGCAAATCCTTTGCTTGGTAAGAATGATTCTACTACAACTGGCTCTAAACCATATGCAAACGGAATTTGGCCGGTGATTGGCTTTATTATTATTTACACTATGCCTGAATCCACTCTTTCATTTATTGAAACGAATGAAAGGAATTGGAAACAAAGTGGAAAGCGTTCGAGTAGAAACAATTCTTTATCACATTTTCTGGAGATATTAGAAACGGTTTGGATCAATTGAATATGGATACCAAATTTACGAAAGGCGTTGGAATGGAACTGGGAGATGATAAATGTTCTTACGTACATATAGAAAGGGGACGTCGCAAATGGTTAAAAAAATTTCACAGTAAATGATCTTCATTTGTCTGAGTTACAAGATGGACAAACATACAAATATCTTGATGAAGAAGGAGATGGCTCCAACATGGATATTGTCAATACATTCCGGGCCATGGGAGAATATTATAGAATACGAAAAGTATGGAATTCTGAGTTAAATGCTGGGAACAAATCTGTGGCACACAATACATTTGTCTTCAACAATTTGGAATCTTAAATTTAACTAAACCGGAAATTGAAGATATTGATATTAAAACAAGAAAGATATTAACAATGAGTGGCAGTTTTCACTGCAATAATAATGTCGATCGACTTTACACATGTAGGAAAGATGGTGACAGAAGGTAAAATAGTTTGTATGATGTTTATATAATACAAACAATATGTCTTATCAAACATTTGCAAGACTATTCTTTACTGCATCACCCACTTCTTAAAAAAATACTTGAACACAAAGAATGAAAATTAGTTCGAGTGTCAAATCAAATGAAAACTGAATTTTAAATTGAAAACTCCGATCAACCCAAACCTGTAAAATTTTTATCACATGAAGTTCGCGAGACAGTCAAACGTTAAAGAAAAGGAGATTGGATTTCGAAGTAGCAACATGGATATATATATTCAAAGCCATGTAGAATCGCTTAGTGGATAAAATAAATCACTGTCAAATGAATGGGTTGTTTAATCCCGCTTCTCTTCATACAACGAACGGAACATGTGTGCCATACAAGAGCAAAAAAAAACGCACGTGCGGTCTAGGTAAAAAGCTTGGCCATATTAATAGCAGCGACATCTGCCGACACTGCAAAAGTGCTAAAGAAGATGTGCAACGTATTATGTTATGTCATATTATATCAATAAAAAAATCTGACAGTCAGTGTTTGTCTGTTAGACACAACTCTGATGCAGTAATGCTTATTAGAGAACTTGTAACTTCTTCTGCTACCTCCTGAAATAACAGCAAATATTAGAGTTGGGATTTGGTGAGACAAAAGAATACGAGTCATTCCTTCTGTACGATCAGTTAGAATTGACTTGTAGTAGTAAAGATATTTGCCTCCAATTGGATATTAAAATGAAAACGATGAGAAGGAGTAAATTAATAAATATTCATACGAGTATATCCAAATTAGAAAAATGAAGTGATTTCTATTGTTGTCGTTATAAACGAAACCATCACCCAATCTTTAGAGTTATTCATTTCTAAACTGTGGATGGATAATCAAGATAATACGGTTACCAAACTCCAGAGAAGAGCTAATCCTAAAAATTGCTTTCATCTGGCTATCTCTAAACAGCTATTTATTACGCGAAATTTATGTAAATCATGAATGGTTGAATATATTACTTCTTGCAAATGAATTTTATTCATAGGCGCTATATTTTTTGTACCATATTTTCGCTAAAATTTATTTAAATATTTTTTTATTTTTAGATCGTTCCAGCATTGTAATAATATGTGTTATTATCATTACTTTTACGGTGAACTGTCAAACTGCCGTACTAATAGGTTTTTTTCTTAATTGTGTAGTTAGGTTTAACGTTTGTTCTAACGTCTAGTAGTCGCTTGTGTGCTGTAATTGCTATATATATAATAAAAATCGCAGCGTACACTGTAACAAAAGTAAGGCAAATTGTCTAACCATTTAAATTTTTGGCCAATTATGGGATGATTGTGGAACGCACCTCGGCCGTGCGTTCAATCAACGGCCCATGATCGACCTAAAAAGTTAATTTTATAGTCTTTTTTTTTAAAACACAAAGAAAAATTTCTGTCAAAGACTTTTAATTTTACTGCATTGTTGTTACCGTGTACATATTAGTTTAGAGAATTAGATTTTCAAAGACAAAATCTCTAGAGAATGATACCTCGAATAATTTTGATTCGAGAAAGAACGGTTTAGAAGAAGTATTGATTTATGACAACAGGATACTTAACCCATGTTTTCTAGTAATATATAATGTAGTTTTTGCACTGCTGAGTAGTGTTGGTAAATTTGCCTATTTCAAAACTAGATTCCTGGTTGAAAAAACTAGGTAACTAGTATAAAAAAAACTAAGTAAACCGTGTTTTCAATGCGAAAAAAAGCTTTCGAAAATAGATTATTTGAAAATTTTAACATTCTATTAAGAATGCCTTAAATGCGGGCAAATGACAATTATCTAGTTTACCTGGTTAAACTAGGTACCACGTAGTTTTGAAAGTGAAACTAGGTTCTTGAGTAATATTTCACATAGTGTTGTGGTGATTTCGTTTATCTTTCCCTGGTTTATGTAACAACTAGGTTGCCATCACTTCCACTGAGTTCCCTGTTTGCAAAATGATTAGCTGATCGCATAACCGCTGACAAAAATTAACCCCAACTACTGCAATATATTAATTGATAGTGAAGTTGACACTAACTATGTGTCAAATTGATACTCATCTGGGTCTTTTTGAAGCAAAGTAAATGTAGTTGGCTGGCCTAAATATTTCTCTCTATTGTCTCGTCCATCTATATTTTGCTATTTTATCGCCTGCACACCGTTTTTAATATTGATATTTCTTTTGAATTATTTGTGCTCGAGGATGTACTGATACATAATTTTTTCCAATTATGATTCTAAATCGCGTGTTCTTCATTTCATATTGTGGAATGTCTTGCTCAGAGTGGATTTCAAATTAAAAAAATATATGCGGCGTTACATAAATAAGGTGAAATAATACATTAATATCATTTTTACTTTGTTTAAAATGTAATATTGTCTCCATTTAAGAAATTTGCAGTTATGTATTCACATTTATATTAGCAAAAACATACTTAAAAAGGTGCACGTTCAATTACACTTCAGTACAAGAGCGAAAATTTTGGCTAAATTTGGTTGGTAATAATTTGACAAAAATCGACTGCATTTCAATAAAAATAAAAAATTCAATAAAAATGAAAAATTTCAATCAGTTTATGTAAAATTCGTTCGTATGACCGATTCACGATTGATTCGAAAAATCTGTACCTTGAATCGAGTTGCTTAACTCCAAGAATGATGTTTGACCGTTTCACCGAGATTATTTGACACTACAAACAATCTATTTTCAACTCTATTCAGACTCAATGTGGCGGGAGTGAAAATTATTACTGTCTATCAGATAATTCTGTCTCTGTTGAAATATCATTTCTTTGTTTATTGTTGTTGATAATGTGTATTGCAGTATTGTTTTTGCATGGACCTTGGAGTCTGGAATAAAGTATTATTTGATTTATGCAAAAATATCATGTTCTCATTTCACAGAAATATACGTAATATATTGTAATCTTTCGTTAGAACATAGTCTAACTTCTTCAGGCAAGTCCCGGGTTTCGACGCATAATAGTTGAAGTAATGAAGTGTAATATCCACTATATAAATAGTAAAGCCACAATTTATACTTCAAACACTTGATTTATCGAACTATGCGTTTTTTTCGACGTCTCTGATATCCTCAAGATTTTGAATATTTTATTATCAATTTCAGCGATTTTACCTATCAAAAATTCGACCTATCAAAGGTTTCTGACTCCTAAATTCAGGGACGAATTCTTCGTGCTTCGATGTCATTTTTTCATGTTGCATAAAGCACTCGCACAATTACTTAACGCGCACATGCACTGGGTACTGCTGTTATTTTTGGCTGATGTCTGTGTTAGTGTTCTCAACATGCGGGCTAAGATTCAGAAACAAGTGATCAACACAATCGGTCAAAAATTGGAGAGGGGTTGACGATGTGACGATTAAATGCGACAAAGTGCGACGGAAAGTTTGATGTTTAATCCTGTACACGGCTTTATTATAGTGAAACACGTTCATAAGATTTAGTATTTCCGACGCTTTCGGACGCTTCAGGGCCATTTTGCGATTTTTCGGGAATAACGATATCTTTTGACTTGTAAAAAGTGGTGTTACCAAGGCTTGTTTTATCCGAAGTTTTTGCTCGACTTTAGTATAAATTTGACCGAGCTGTGATTACCACTTCCTTAATTTTCGAGCCTGCCTTCAGTGACCCCACTACCAAACGTCTGACAACAAACGATATTGTCTATATAAAATCCAAGTGTTTAAACAAGATTTTCTTTGATAAATTTAAATCTTTTTGTCGCATTATCTATCGGCACAAGTTCTGTCATATTATAGTCAACAGTTTGCACTATCTGTCAACGACTTTTTAGATTGATCATCGCATTCCGAAAATTTTTTTTATTGAAATTCACTCTGAACAAGACCGGAAGCAGTTCGTAAAATGAACCAACTCACTGCCCCTAATAGCAAAGAGCTACTACAAGATACAGTAACAGAAACTGTACTCTTAAGCGCAGAACATTGTAAATAATGCTGAACTGCTGTAGCAAAATACAGTAACGTGCAAAAATGTAGTTGGTCTAAGCATATTCCGGTACAGAACCACATCAAATTTTTACATTGAGAAGATCTGATAGGAATGAAAACACGTGTAACATGGGTAGAAGATACTCATTTTATTGATATTTGAGAATTCAACATTTGCGATATAACTGTGTACACAGTACTATGAAGCTTTCGCCTGACCATGCCAATCACTGTCATCACTGGATCTTCTACTCTAAAAATGTCTCACAGCCCACGGGGCCAAGATTCTGACAAACTGACAAAGCTAGCCGAAGAAATCATTTATGCACCATAAACTAAAGATTGAAAAAGGGCTTTTCCACGTATCAGGACAGACACGATGTGAAGTCTTAAAATTATAAATAGATCTTACATGTCAAGATTATCGCCAAAAATGGGGCAAGAAGCATCGGCAATCCATCAGTATCTGAAGTGTCAAAGGGTATCAAGTTCTATTAGTCATATTTTTTAGTAACAATGTGGGTTGTATACAAATAAAATTTTGTGGCTCAATCGAGATCGTATGAAAATCGATGATGGTCAATACTAAAACAGACAGCAATACATCCACAACAAAGGGTTTTACCTATAGCAATGTAAGTTATACCATATTCTTTAGAACTTACAGACTCTGGTGCTTCTGTGATATCCCATCAGCTATTTGGTACAGGCAAGAACATGACGAGAGCAAAGGCTCACAGATAGATAGTGAACACCGTAAAGATCTATAGATAACTCATGCAAAACATGTTTGAACTAGGGCTTGGCAAATCAATTTGGTGATTCGAATCAATCCAAAGCAGAGAGCTTTAAATCAAAATTTTACTAAAAAGTGTGAAATTTTCATCGTAGATAAGAAAATACAATCGATTTTGTCCAAAATTGTATTGTATGTTATTTATTCCGCCTCATAAGTTGATACATATATAAATATATATCAACTTCGATCCTATTCAAAAATATCATCCGAATCCAAATGATTCTGCTTTGCCAGTATCAGTATGAACAAAACCAGTCTTTTATGTGGGAGTGGCTTTGTATTTTATTAACATAATATCACTCACTTAAATGCTTTTTTTCGCGAAATTCATACCTTTGATCTGCCATCTTGGAAACGAAATTCATTAATGACCAGTGCATAACAACATCAGTTACTACTTCTTCAACCTTTCTTCCCATAGTCCCACTTGTCGACAACAAGTTCTCCTCTCCTGACAGAAAAAATTAACGGAAGATATATCGCGCCGCCAAGGCGCGGTCTATCAGTTGCTCATTCTTGACAAAATATAATTTTCTGAATGGAATAAGAAAAAATGGATATATAAAAATATTTAAGCGTGTTTTAAAAGCTACTTATAATTCGCCTTACGAACTTTTATAAATCTTTGAAACCTGTCGCTCGCTAGCCAACAAAAAATCAATTCAATCGTTCGGTCACCACCATTCTATAAAAAGATACGTTCGTTAAGCCTTCCACCTTTAGTTCACTTTCTAGTTGAAGTACTCTCAATGATAACTGAATGAATGGATCTAACTAACGTGTTTTACATAGTATATATATTCTTATAAGAAGCTATATAAAATGGGTTCAATTTCCTTTCGCAATACATAATAATATCAACCCAACATTTGAATTCTCATTCAATCGCGTTCTCTCTGTTACATTTTTTAAGCCTCAGTACTATTTACCTATCACAAATGTATAATTTTGCGATATTTGTGCAACGTCAGATCTATAGGACTTTCTTATCTTCAGACATTCTACACTGGGGTCTTGACTAAAACAAGTTTAGTTTGACACCATAGTATTTTATTCTGATGATAACACAATTAAACCTATTTATTAGACTCACTCCATATAGAAGTCCTACGTATGAATGAATGTCTCTGGGGTCATCCCACAATGGTGTCAGCGGTCTATCGCTCAATATTCATTCAACTACAGTAAATAAACTCCACTAAAAATAATCAATGAACCATCCGTTCAACAACTCCAGATTGATGAGTAGCCAAAGAAGGCGAAAAATGTCATCGGATTTTTTTTTGCGATAAGATCCGGTTTTTGATTCCCTTTCCACTTATGAAATTCGTGGCGTTGTCAGAATAGACATTTTCTTGTTGTAGAATTCAACACAATCCGATCATTGTTGATAAACTTTGCCAAATGAAAACCACATGTACCCAACAAACGATCGTCAACAAAGAAATTACGGTTAAGAGTGCATAAAACCACTATTACCCAAAACTGCACACAACTTTTGGCCAGTCATGTGATGTGGTATATATGATGTTCTGTTACTGTGTGTTAACTTATGTTCAGTAATAAATTGCGCATAGCCTTTCGACATGTATCCGTGTATTTTACCTTTGGATTCCTGAAAAAGATCTGGGTCTTTAACGAATTTTCACTTTAGATACATTAAACACTTTTCCGTCAAAGTTCTGTTATTAGATAGTATTACATCATGGGATATCCAGGGTAAAGCAATTTGATGCCTACCATTTACCATTCTCACCGGGTCAGACATAACGCCTAAAGCCTTCCCGTCATCAACTGAAAACTCTGTAGTACGTGGTATAAATCATGAAAATCAATATTACAAATGTGACCAGAAGTGGAATTATTTAAGTATTTTTTTGCAGTATCTTTTTGTAAAAAATTAATATGAGCATTATCGATAAGCTCAGCATTACTGTCAGAACCAGCCAAAGCGCAATCTAACACAGTATGATAGGCAGTAGGTGAACCTTCCTCACTCCAAATAGCTCTGATATTTCACGTCCCACAGCCTTCTTGTTCCCTCAACTCTAAATAATTGTAATTTTGCTGTTTCAATCTCTTCAGACGAAACTAGTGAAACGGCTCCATATTGCGGGCAAATAAAATTTTGCAGAAAATCATACCAAGCATTTAGAACATTGTCCGATTCAAATTTACCTTTTACATTCAAAACACATCACTTCGAAGTGTTGTAAACTTTTGACAGTGCTCAGCCACAGATTGCGAATACAAATTACAGATTTCCTTGAATGAATTCCCTATAATTTCGTAACTGGTATCAACAGATGGCGCCATTTGATTCTTATTTATTCGCCTCGTAATAATCAATATAAAATTTAAGCATACAAAAGAATAAAAGGCATTAAAGTTGCATAAGGCCCTGTTGACCTAAAGTGCTTGAATATTTTCGAGATTATTATTCGCTTTGTATATCAGATCGTTCTAATTCTTTCCTAGCAAATTAGGAGTCGAGTCATCCGCAAAAAGAATGACCTCTGAATTGTTCAGCGCATTTGGAAAATCATTGATAACAATACTGAAACAGGGAGGCGCTAAAATCGATCCTTGTAATGTGCCCACAGTTAGATCACAATATGTACCAGATCGTGTCCCTTCGTAAACTACAACTTGCTTTCTCTCAGAGAGATAACTCACAAACCATTCGAGAGCTTGTACTCTGGGTCGTCCTATATGATATAATTTTGAAAGTAAAATGATGGGATCAATTCTCTCAAATACCTTCGATACATCAAAAAAAAATGCCTAAAGTGAATTTATTATTTTTAAACGCATTTAATATTTTACTAGTTAATAGAGAGGTTGCATGATAAGTTGAATGGCCGTGACGAAAGCCAAACTGTTGGGAAAGGAGGAAAATTTTTGGATGAAGGAATTACTGAGTCTTTCGTGCATAACTTTCTGAAAGGTTTTTGAAAGTGCAGGAAGCAGGCTAATGGGTCTATAGTTTTGTGGTTCATTCTGCCCTTTTTAAACAAAGGCATTACTTTTGATTGTTTGAATTGATAAGTGAAAACACCGTTTTGTAGTCAGCAATTGAACACATGAGACAACGCCGCCATACAGTTCCAAGGCATTTCTCTGATAATTTTAAGTGGTATGCCATCAAAGTATCCATTTAATACTTCAGGATCAAGTCTTACAGCATCAGTATCTGTAATTCCTTCTGAGCATATACTGTTAAAAGGTAATTCTTTTTGAAGGCAAAATTTACATGACCAGGGATAGAGGTCGGGTTCGTCACAAAGTTTCTGGAATTCATTTTCATCAAGTTCACTGCCTTTTAGGTGGATCCAATGATTATTTTGGTTACAGAATATACTAGTTTCCCCATTTCTTACAGTTTTAACCCACCAAGGACATTATACCATAGATTTCCTAATGGGCATACCGCGCGACAAAAACAATAAAATAACGATTCCGAAATGTCACCAAGGTCTCTTGGGTTATAAAAAAGCATATGCCAGGCTTTTTTAGCTGACAAATTAGATATGCATTTTTGCAATGCTCACGAATCCAACTTGGTGTTATGATTATATACTGAATCCTTTGACATAGGGAATAGTAGCAGTGAAAAAGTAAGAAGGATTCTTGAGGAAGCAGACATCAGAGTGTCATACAGGCCCACTAATAAGTTAGGAGACACACTATCTAAAGTGAAGGACAAAGTTGACCCAAAGTTTATTGTATCCCATGTGAAGACTGCAAAGAGGTATACATAGGAGAAACAAAGAAAAGTTTTGCCACAAGATGTCAAGAACACCAGCGAGATGTACGAAAATGTGATTATGAAAAGTCTGCATTATCCAAGCATGCATATTGCGATGACCACAGAATAGATTGGGAAGAAGCTACTATATTAGAGAGAGAAGATCATTACAAGAAAAGACTATTTTTAGAATCATATCACATCAACAGCATATCGCAGACAATGAATGATGAATGTCTCAGACAATGAATGTCTCTTTTTACTCAGAATTTAGAGTATTTTATCTTTTATTTACTAGCTTATTTTAGAACGTCCCCCTTTACAGTATTCGAAACGTTGGCAAAATATAAAATATCGTTTGCACATCACCGGTTGAGCAATTGGGTTGACTATGAACGACTTTGATGATGATGGAAACATTTCCCTTGTTATCTGGTGGCAGTATACGGGCGATTTCGATGTCACTATATCTTATTGCTAAATATCTGCAAACTCATGAAACAGCGAACATACAAACATACTATTCCCAAAATAATCCACCTCGAGTATCGGACAAAGAACAAAAATTGAAAGATGAAGCGGAATTTCTATATTTCATCGACAAAATGCCAATCAAGCTATTTTCAATTCCCCCCCCCCCCCCTAATATAGCAAGTTATTTTCAAATAGAGACAAATGAACATGGTAAAAACTTATAGAATTGGCGATTCGTAAAAATATTAGTTTCTAATTCCAGATTTTGCTCATCTCTGCTTACAACCCTTCACTTACCCGCTATATGGTAGGGCAGTCTTTTTTGATTTATTTTTGTCAACTTTCAAGTCAATTATATTCATCAGATTTGAGTTACAGACTGGATCAAGATTTTAGCTACATCTATCTGATACATGTTGTGGTAAAAATTGATTCAGTACATAATTGTGATGTATCTAATTTTCAATACTGTTTATGTGAAGTTGAATCTTATCTGTTAGTTGGTGAATGCTGATCCACTGCCTTGATAACGTGCTCCTAAATTGGTTGATTACTTTGCTTACGTCTGGCTCACTTGTTGCCATGTATCTAGTATTTATTATTTAGTTATTCAGTATTTATTATTCAGTAGCTGTGAGAGAGTTGATTAAAGCCTAGTCTTGATTCTAGAATAGTAATTTGAATTGTGTACTGCTATAGGTTACCACAATTTAGTTAACTCTTTAATAAAAAGGACCGGGCTAACTAGGGTCTTTCTCTCACACAATCCAGCACAAATTGGTCGAGAAAATCTTGTGCCTGAGACACTTTCTCGAGTATGTGGTTACATGATTTCTTCTCCTGATCTTCGTGAAATTCATTCATGTCTCGGTCATCCTGGAATTACGAGACTCACTTTGTACAAAGTATAAATCTCCTTTGTTCTGTCTTTGTAAATCCTGTCAAATATACGCTGAGCTGAAGCCTAGATTTTATCAATCGCCTCAAAAAAATTTGGTTAAAGCCACTCGTCCTTGGAAAAGAGTTAGCATAGATTTCACGGGTCCGGTCAAAGGCCGTACTCCCTATTTGTTCAATGTTGATGAATATAGCAAAAATATGAATACTTCTTCTGTTATCGATTGCTTAGTGAAATTATTCTGCTTGTTTGGGTTGCCAAATGTTTGGTTACATAGCGACAGAAGATTTTCCCTCATACCCCGAGAGCTGAAAGACTATTTGACGTCGAGAGGCTACTAGTCGAGTCACCCCCTACCAATCCGACTGGTAATTCTCAATGCGAGCGTGTAAACCAGACTAATAGAATGGGGGTCAGTTGAGTTAATGTTGAAACATCAAAAACTTCCAGATGAAGCATGGAAACTTGTTCTTCCACATGCCTTACACGCTGATCGATCTCTGCTGCACACCATGACTAGTTCTATTCCGCATGAAAGATTCTTAAATTTTAATAGGAAATCAATGATGGGTAAATATTTTCCCGACTGGGTTGTCCAACCCAGTCATGTCCTTCTCCGTCGTTTCGGTCGCACAAAAAGCGAACCAATTTGTGATCCTGTTGAATTATTGGAAGCCAACCCGAGTTTTGCACACGTTTACTTCCTTACTTCCTTTACGTCTCACGGTCACCTTGTTGCGTTGTATCTAGTATTTACTATTCAATTTACTTTGTGCTCAGCTGTGAAAAAGCTGATTGACGTCTAGTCTTGATTCTAGAGTCGTAATTTGAATTGAATACTGCTATAGGTTACCACACATATATTATGCACATATTATATTTCATTCATTGTCTAGCTGACGCCAAACAATAATATTGCGCTTACGATACGGAAATGATGGGAACAAACATAATGTAGCGAATAGAGCTGCATCCTATTTGCAGAAGCTAGGCGCAGTTAAGGCGAGATCCATTTGTGACCAAGCTTTACAAAATAAAATTTCTTGTTTATTGAATTTTAACGGCCTACAGAGTTTTCAAAATTGTCTGACAGATAGATCGAAATAATGAAGAAGAAAACATTACTTGGACTTGTTCTCACACTTACTGTATCAGTGATCAGGATTGGAATGGTATGACTTCTACTAGAGATCATAAAATGTATTGATGGAGTTTGCTTAAACGCTTTTATTCTAGAATTTCGCTTTTTTTTAAGTTGAGTAACGTCATATAATGACGATCATAGGTATTAAATAGAACGAAAATAAAAGTCAATTTTTCAACTAAATTTGTGTGAGTGGAAGGCGGGCGAAAATTTGTCGGTCTTACTCCACTTCACGACAATTCCTTGCATATTTTTATGAAAACAGGCTAGTTATCTGTGACGCATATATGATAAAATAGTATTTTGGATAGATCTATTTAACAGAAAAGTTTCAATGTCGAGCTTTCAAAGAGTTATATTATTTCAGGGATATTTTATTTCATTATCTGGACCAAATCTTCTGTATCTGGCGTCGAACGTCGATGTTTCTGTTGGGACCGTTTCTTATATGTATGTTGGTGGTTCCATAGGTGTCGTCATCGGAGCCGTATTTGGTGCGATCATGAAAAAGAGAATGAAAGATTCTTTCCGCCATCTTTACGCTCTTGGTATGTTAAACGCATGGATGTACTAGGCCTTATAAACCCGTTATATTTTTTAATCCTGATTGTTTATGCTCAATAATCCCGAATAAGTGGGAAATAGTTCTGTGAACTAATTCAATCCTCTTTACCCCCCAATACGGATTGTTTTACATACGACGCTTCTGTGGCATATGAAGTAAAATCGAATCGCATTGCCAGGGAATCTAATTTTTCTTCTGGGAATTACCTCGCGGGTAGTCTGAACTCGAAATGGATTCACTAACAACTAACAACAAAGTAAGCTACAACCGATGTGTCCATAGGAGGAGAATCGGACCCCCCTCCCTTCACACACAAAAACAACTGATTGAATTGAATATTAAATATTATAATGTCATAATATAACTCCTTGTACAGGTGCCGCTGTATTGGTGCTGGGAGCATGTAGTCCAGCTATTCCTTATCTTGAATCGTTATGGCTGTTGTGCTTGATTTATCTTATTGGAGGAATTGTATACGGATATTTGGACGCGGGTAAGTTGGACATACGCCTATGGCGTGTTGCTTTTTAATTGGACGTCACATTTCTTGGATTACGTGATCAATTTTCGGGTCGCTTCTTCAAATAGTAGATTATGGTAAACAAAATATTTTATTTTCATTAAATTCGATTCTTTTCCAGGACTTCAAGCAATAATTCTTGAACTGTGGGAAGAAAAAAGTTCTCGAATTTACATTCAAATATTCCACTTCACGTATAGTATTGGTGCATTTGCTGCCCCATTAGTATGTAAGTATATAAGGAATGAGAAGTTTGAAGATATGTTCAAAAACTTTAAAATGTTTTTCAAAAACGTCTATCAAAGCCTCGTATCAAATATCCCATTTAGAGGAGTTGGTAGGATACTTTTGTCTGTGTGGGTCAGTGCTTGACCAAAATAAAAGTTTTAGACTAGTTTATTGGAGAGTCGATAATGGCAATTTTGATAAACATATTTTTTCAAAGTCAATCGTAAGACAACACAAAAATGCTAAAAAACAAATTTAGAAATCACGGTCTCTCATTTTACATCATATTGTGTTTTGTAAAATTTAAGAAGTCTGTTTGAATGCTAGAATGCTGAATGCTAACAAAGCATATTTTTTACATTTTACAACTTTGCTTCTTTCAGCGAAACAAATGCAGGAAATCTATGGTGGAAATACGGCGTTATCATCTGCGTCAGATTGTCGAAATCAAACAATAAGTAACACAACTGTACATCTGCTTCAATATCCAAATTCGACTATTGATGATATCATTGAGGTAACTGTGTGCATAGCCGTTTGTTTTATTAGTTAGCTTGCCATATCGGCGCTGTCTGATTCGGTAGCTCATCGTTCCTTTTTTATGAAAATTCGCTCAGTTGCTGTGTTACACGAGTAGTAGCATAAACGAAAGTCCCCTATCTCAAAGGTTGAAGCTCAATGCCCTGTGGTTTCTCTAGCGAGTAAGTTGCTGTTGCGGTAAAAGAAAAAAATGTGCGAGAAGTAAAGTTATGCTGACCACGTGGACTGGTCATTCTAATAATCTCTATCAGAATGTTTACTTTGTCAAGCACGTGTCACGGATGGACCGCGTCTTATCGACGCGATCCTTCAGTCACACATGCCTAACAAAGACGCTTTGACCGTTTGGATTATTTATTAACAGAACCAGAATGCCAAATTACCAAACTATGACAACAAAATCGGCGTAGCTCTCAGCACTACACCATATTATAACGTCAAACATAATTCCATAATTCGCAACTTTCTAACTTTCTAAACTTTCTAAACAGAATTTGTATCTTCACCACATTATTACAAAAATGATTTCACTTTCTAGTCAAGATCATTAAATTTATTCTTTTTTTCTTTTAGAAAAGTGATCTTGGCTTCAAATGGACTTATTATATTTTAGCAGTTTGGTTGGTTCCAATTTCTGTCGTGATGACAGTATTAGCCTGCATTAACGTTGAAAGTAAGTCTGATATATCGCTAAAATTATTGCACGTAAAAATGTGATTATTCAGTTGATTTTCCATCTTACCTATACATGAAATGTACCATTCCCTGCACACGGCTATAATACAGTGTTGGGAACGAGTCACTTCACTTCAAGTCCCATGTCAAGTCGAGTCGAATACCACACAATTTGCGAGTCGGGTTCAAGTCGAGTCAATTTACGGGTCACAAGCAGAATCACGAATCCATTTCTGAAGTTATTTCACAACAATACCATCTAGTAAATTTCCACTTCTCTTTTTATACGTAACTATTCAGACTCATTGTTGTTGGATGGACAAACACGAATTTAACAGCAGAGTACATTGCTTGTTTTATATCCTTCTGGGAGGCGGGTTTATCTGCTCTGATGATACACGCACAAAGTGTATTTTCAAAAAAATCAAGATTGCTAGGGCTTAATTGTTATCCCAAGCCAAGTCCCGAGTCATGTCGCGTCTGCTTTTTGTTAAGTCAGGTTATTTAGCTAAGACGAATTTAGTCGAGTCAAGTTATTGAAAAAAGCGACTCGAGTCGAGTCATTGACAAGAGTCTCCTTAACACAGATATGATAGTAGAATTCTGTAATGTCATCCGAGTAGTGTGCAGTTGCTAGTAAGTTTCACCTCTTGTAGGATGCTTCCGACTTTGCTTATGGCAAAATTACATTTAGATATATATTTCATAAATGTGGTGACAATAAAGAGCGACTGATGAATTGCTCTCTGTCGTTCTCGACAAGGATTACTCTTACATATACCAAACCATATGGCATAGGGTTGAAAAGAACCCCGCATTTCTAATCACTGCAGATTTATTTTATTTATTCATTACTTCAGAAAACACTTCGACCATTATATGGTATTTTTCGACTACAAACCTTTCAAATAATGTTTTCAGGAAAATTGTCAACGCCAATTGTGTTAACTTCAAATAAATCTATTTCAACTAAACGTCAAGATGATTCTTTCAAAGACGTAGTTTTCATTTTAATCGCAATCACCGGTTATTATTTCTGTTCCGTGGGATTAGAGTCTGTTTTCTACAGTTTCATTTATTCTGTTACATTGTGCTCTGATCTCCAGTTCACGGTAAGTGTAATTTATTCTCAAATGCAAACTTTTAAATGAGCCCTCTGTGAAATGCTTGGATTGTCATAGATATGCTTTACTGCTGATTTGATACAGTCCTAAGATGAACAATCCAAATAAAATTCCAAGACTTCATACTATGTATGTCCCATGTATGGGCCATACATATATCAATGGGTAGATCAAAAACTGTGTAAATATATGCTTTCTAATTGATTTAAAATAGTCCCGAAATAAACACTCCCAATTGCGATTTCGAGACCAAACATCATGACTTCATGGCTTAGGGTGTCTATGTGACTTTTTCGGATTATAGCGGTAATATGCATGGCCTAACTTAATATCATGAAAGGTGAACTTTGATTTTGCATAACTTTGTTTGTCAGCTAGAATCTCGATCCAGAAGTCTGTGTGCTGTAAGACATCTCTTAGAAAACATATGAGTACTCATGGAAGATCCAGTGATGACAGTGTTTATCATGGTCAGGCGAAAGCCTTCATAGTGCTGTGTAACAGTTTTGGTTTATTCTAGAATGCAAATATTCAAATACGCCATCTGCGAAATGCTTGGATTGTCATATTTATGCAAAAATGGTAATAAGTTGATATAGTTATATCAACTGTTTACATTATTTTTCAAAAATGCCATGGATATTTGGCGGATTCCAATTCCAACGGATTCGTTTTTTCAGCCTTCTCCTCTGTTTGACAAAAAAAAACAATGTTTCCCTGCGCTTCTTCCCCCAATCTAAAACTGTTATTTTTCTGTTCATGGGATGAAGCTTTTTATATGGCTTTTTTGTATACTTTTTATTGCTGTTTATTAAGCTACCAAGTAGCTATTTTGGACCCAATTGATTGAATAGCCTGATAACTTGAATTCTTAATACTCAGCGGTTGCGAGGACAAACAATTTCTCGATTGTATGTCACTCCCAACTGTTGCTTGCAGCCGTAATTCAGGGTGTAGTCATTAAACAATATGTAATTACCTCTCTTTAAAACGAACAGTTAAAAAGTTTGCCTATTATTTTGCCTAATATTTAGCCAACACAAGCATCGTATGCAAATTCATTAGTTTGGCTGGGACTGGGCGTTGGAAGGATTTTGGGTATTATCTTTGCAAAACGAATAGAACCGAGAACAATCATAATTTGCGGTATAGCTGGAACGACTTTTGATTCAGTGAGTATCTCCTTATTGTTGGCATGAAAACGATTCGTGCTCTATATCATATCTTTCCAGCAATTGTAACCCTTTCCTTCTATAAGTGGCCGCTGTTATAGGGCCTTGGTCAGGGTGATCCACTCTGAAAAGTGGCTATAAAAAAAAATAAGTAACTTTATTTTGTTAGCGTATGCCTCGTTTAGATTGCGCCTCGGAGGTTAGATTTCTATTACCTATTACCAAGTAAGCAAAGTATGATGGAGTGGATCAAACGCAATGCATACATTTGTGTCTCCTAAAATCAGTGTCAGATTGATTTTTACGCAATTGAATAATGTTCATTTATTAGGATTTGCGCTTTAGCTTTAATTTATTTTTTCTTTTTCATGAAAATGCAGAAAACTATAGTTTTCCAGTATATGATGCTTGCTACATTGCTTAATCCCAATGATGATGAGAATTATGACATAATAATTACTTTTCTTTGTCTAGCTGGTGTTTTCTATTTGGGGAGAGAAATTTGTTCTGATCACGTGGATTGTTGCATTTACACATGGTGTCAGCACAGCTACCCTCTTCCCTGCAGGTTTGTTTATTCACGGTTTTTTAACAATATCCAGAACATAGTTCAGAACTGTGCCCGTATCTTCTGCATTTGCATTTTGGATCGAAGGCTATATCCATTCGTGGTTAAAATCCAAGTTTTTCCACCACATTTTTGTCTCCAAAAACTTTCTTGGGGCTATCATACCAAAATCTTTGTTAGGTCACTGATAGTTACATTTCTATAAATTTATGTAAATATATATGTACACTTTAATATAAGGAAATAGGAAGATTTCTCGTAATATCGTTTATTCAATTTATCAGAAAAATTCACTAAAGTTTGATACTAAAATTGGCTAATATTGCGATTTTTCACCAGAAATGTTCTCCCTTCATTATATTTGAAAAAGCTCGCTCAAACCTCGCTCAAAAATATTTTCTGCACACATGTTTTTTGGTAACCACGAGACACTGGGCAGGCGCGATCCATCTGCGGGTCATGCTTGACAAAATAAAATTTTCAAATTGGGTAAGCAAAGCCAGTGGTAATATCTGAAAGAAACCAACTAAAAAAGGAACCACTACTTATAAGCAAAAAGCTGCAAAAATAATACCAGTAATCACGCTCTATGAGAAAGACATTTTATACTGAACCACCATAGTACAGCTCAGGGAGTGGTATTTGCCCGGGGCGGTGCTGATTCATCCAGCCCCTTTTTTGTTCTCTTTTTCAAAGGAACCGCTTATATAGTAAGAAGAGATACAAAAAAATAATACCAGGAACTGCACTCTATTAGGAAAATATTTTTTACTTAACCACTGTAATAAAGTGCAGAGAGTGGTATCTGTCCTGGATGATAGTGATTTGTTTTGACACTTTTTGATTTTTCTCATGACACACCATACGTTATCACAGTTATTTCTGAATGTATGAAGAAATTTCCTATTTTAATAAAGGTCTATCAGAGCGAATTGACTCGAAAAAATATTTCAACCATACCTAAGACATTTCAAACATTCAACTTTCAGGCGTATCCTGGGTATCTCAAGTTACTAATGTTTCTGGATCGTATATGTTTATATTCAACTTCGGAAGCGCTTTAGGTGCTCTAACAATGCTGCCCATTGCAGGCTATCTATTCGATAAAAATCCATTTAACACGGTATGTGTTTTATTTTGTTTACTTTTTAATCTACTGAGAAAGTGTTAGTGCTTTCCCGATAATATTGTTTACACGGTATTCGTCCGACACTCTGCTAACATGTATTTAATAGTCGTTTTTACTTAGATTGCCTTTATGTAGTAAAGAGTTTTGTGACTCAAAACTATGTTATCTAATGTTGTTTCAACTTTAACTATACGTGAAATGCATCTTCATCTATACATCTGTTTCCAGTTTTGGTTGGTGTAAATTTCAATAAAAAAAAACATTAAAATTAAATATTCGATTTGTTTTACAGATCTATCTTGTGTTTGCTTTATCTGCCTTGAATGGAATCTTTTTCGCTTCAGCTGTCGTAGCAGCTCGTTCTTTCAAGTATAAAACAAAAAAGCGATCAACGGCAGGGAATTCATTGCCAGATGATGGAATGAAAAACGTGAAATTATTATCAAATATCGAGGAGCAAGAGCATTGAGTTTTACTAAGAAACCTTCTCTAGAGAAGGATGGAGCACAGATGGACCGCGCCTCGGCGGCACGATTCATCTATGTCCCATACTTCACGAAATACGTCTGCTATTGGAGTTAATTATGATCTTAAATTCTGATTAAAAATTAATATTATGATAATCTTTATATGCTTATTTTCAAACAATTTATTACGCTTTTACACGGTACGCCAATTTCATGAAGTCACATGATATAAAATACACAAAAAATGCGGGGTTTTATTCTGAATTATTCAACATAGTTAAACCTTTTTACGTAAGATTAGTCTCGTAAGATTAGTCCAAACACATCATGCGTTTTTTTATTACGAAAATAAGAAAATTCAAGCGCTGTATGCTTTGAATCAAATATTTTCAATGAACCAATTATCAAATAATACAAAAGACTGACGACTCGTTTGTTAAATCGACGCCGTATTGCCATTAGTTAACGGCTTTTATAAAAGGTTTAAAATATAATGCCAAGTATAAGCGTGCGATGCATTTTGTAGGTGCATTCCATCCGTACTTCAACAAACCATTTGAAATTGACGTCATCTAAAATTATATTTGTAATTTGATACACAACCTTATATTTTTGGCATGCAAGACTGAAAATTAAACTTATCACTATTTGCACAATTCTTTTCCGCGAAAAACAGATTTGGTCAAGATAATGCGCTGGCCAATTATTCATCTAATAGTTTCAAATATGCTTGTAGTTTTCCATTTTTCAAAATCCTGTAGAAAGGCACACAAAACAAAATAGTGAACAAAAAAAAACATGTGAAGACGGTAAATAAATAAGAATAAATAAAGGATTAGCGCATTAAATGCGCAAATAAATACCGGCCGCTCACTCAGAAATTCTAAAAAAAGGATTTTGAGACCAATTTCCCGAGCTATTTAAGTATATTATATATTAAAAAAATATAAGAGATATTGAATACGTAATGGCAATTGTCATGATATCATATCATTACTTTGATGAATATTGCTAATGCTTTCTTCTCCTTGTATTTTTTGTCTGACTAACATTTTGGATATATTCACAAACGGTGCTATTGATATTGAGTATGCGACTTTTCTAACAGTTTTTGAATAAAGAAAAGGATTGACCAAAGCGTTCAGTTGTACTAAAGACGCGCAAATAGCAAGTGATTTTACAGATTTTATACCAGTGTCTGGTACCATTACGTTGATAAAACTCAACATACATATCGGGGCCCACGTTGCAAGATCTGTTATAACTAACAAAAAAATACGCCGCCGCATGTTGGCGTCCTCGTGCACACGTGCAACGCTACCACTTCGTTTGGCGTTCGTCAGACCCCGAGTATGAATGGAAGTCCTTTTGTGCCAAGAACGTATACACAGCGGGTTACAAGTGCCATGTTGTTTTGTAGATTTCCTCCATAACATGAGGTATGCAGCCACCACAAATGTATAGGAAGCACAGTCGATAACTAACAGAACAAATGAATATTCCCAATCATGGTCTTTTGCCGACATAAGAATAGGTGGATAACACATACTAGTATGAGAGTATATGCCAAAATATTTCCAATTTCCTAATTTGGGATTTAAATCAGTAACAAATGCCTCCATATCCCGCCATCTCATGGTTGGGAAATTATACTGGGGAATGGTATTCTTTCCCTTAAAAATCGTATTTAAAATAGCAATTTTATTTGCTAAGCTTTCTAAATCGTCTCTGGCAAGTACGGTAGCATCCACCTGAGGTATCGTCGGAATAGCAACTCCGCGTGTGAAATACTTTTCAAGTGTACGAACTGTTGTTATGAGAGGTATAATGCTTGCTGTGATTGCAAATGTCCACATCATACATAGCGAAATCAATATATATCGAATTTTAATTTCTTTAAATGGTCGCATAACTCCATAAAGCCGAATCACTGATATTAACCATACGGTCAGAAGGTTTGCTTGAGATCCTACGATAACAAATGTACCAGAAACAGAACAAAGCCAACTCGATTTCCAATATAACTCATATTTCCAATATTGTCCAGCCATTACCGCGTCTGAGATAACAACAATCATGATTTGTAATCCGATAAAAAAGTCACTGAAGCATAAACTAAGCACCATAATCCAGTGTGTGCGTTTAGATCTGGGTTCTGCGCTTCCTGGTTCCCAAATCAACGCTCGCATCATCACAAGTACCATTGAACCATTTACAAAAACAGTAAATATTCCGATGAACCATTGAATAGTAACAGAAACTCGTGAAGCAACTTCAAATTCCGTAGATTCGGTGTATCGTTTCCCATAACGCATGCAATCCGCATTGTTTTCTGTGCAATAGAAGAAATTATTATGCCATTCATCGGAAAAGTTGGGACAATCAGCAATACCGTCAAACGTTCGCCGCCAGTCGATGAAAACATCATTGGTATAGCGTTCAGATTCATCCTCATGATTTAGAAATAATTTTTGAAAATGTTCAGTTATATTCGAGCAATAGAAGTAATGGTCACAGTTTCGTTCATCACTACCGTCAGGAAACTCCACTATTCCATTACATTTACAAGCCCATCGTATGACTCCATTTTCAGCTATTTGGAATAACCTCTCATTACACGGGCCCATTTTGCCAGCCTCTAACTCGCAATATTTTTCGTCTAGATCATCTAAACAATCGGTCTGATTATTGCATATAAAGTATCCAGGAAGACAAACATCACTGGAATCTGTACCGTTACTGCATATGAAATTTCCAACAGGACAGTTTTCTTTTTCCGTTAGTAATGATTGGCACAAGTTATACGTGCCGCTGTTTTCACCCCTCTTTTTGTCACACAAGCATTCGTCCGATAAATCTTCACAATCGAAAATGCCGTCACATAATTGTCGTCTTCGAACGCTGTGGTCTGAGATGACACATGGTACCATATCACATAAACTTCCCACGTCTGTAATAGTAAACATGACATTTGCAAATGAATTCGAAGCCATGGGGCTAGGGCTGGGCAATTCGATTCGGTAATTCGAATCGATTCGAAAACAGATTATTCGAATCAATTGTTAATCGGTTATACGAACAAAAACTTTTTGCTCATGGAATGGAGTATAATTGGAAATACATCGCTTTTAAGTCTCTTTAGCTAATATTTATATTTCGTAACTGTAAATTTCTTTATTATCATATTGGAGACAGCGATTCGATCCGATTCGAAAAAACTTTCCTACACAAACTATCTACTGGGAGTGAATCGATAATCGAAATAAAATCTTGTAAAATGTTCTGGAATATTCATGCTTTGAAGTCTAATTATTCAGGATAGCTTTAATGTTGGTGGGAATTGTTCTTCCCCGAATCTTGAGTGGTTATGTCGAACACGCTTTGCCTGTTACAGTTAGTTTATATCATATTTAGTGAATTAAAAGCTTTAAATCTCTTTTATTTTGATAGTGGGGTCAAATTTGTAACCGTGAAAACACGATATTTGCCATCAATGAAATTAGCGGTTTCACCCGACTCTAGAAGCTCAAATTTATTGTTTTTTCATTCACTCTGAGCAAGGCCGGAAGCAGTGTCGACAAGGAACCAATTAATGGCCACCAAATGACAGAGAGCTACGACAAGATAAAAGGTAAAACCATCCACTTGTTTTCGTTCAGCCGCCTGTCACAACACAAATCACGTACTTGAAAAACTGAAAAGCTCTAATCGTGGCATATAACCTTGTCTAGCCCGATCTCAAAAATCACTTTTTGAACTTTTTCCTCGTAATTATAAGCTTTAAGATGCGGTCGACAGTTTTACATATGTAATATTATATTGATCGTTAATTAATTTCTTTCGAACTTGTTTAAATTAAATTGATCATAAGCAAAACTGATATTCATACTTATATATTAAATATACTAATGACATTTTCGGACGTCATTGAACACGAAAAATTTAAATAAGGTTTAAGCTGACGCTGAGTTACAGATTTGCGCTTTCTGGATTCGCCACATGACTCGCAACATTGATCTTCCCTTTGACCCACTTTTTGCGGAAAATATAAAATATGGTTTTTTATTTATAATTTGCCTAATTTTTGCAATGTTTTCTGGTTACCTTACACTTAGGGCTGGGCAAAACCGCATCATTTGATTTTCGAATCTGATTCGAATATTTTCTCCGAATCGGAACGAATCGTTGATTTTATAAAAGTAAAAAAAAAAAATATATCCCATTTTAACTATTAGTATTATAGTCGCCGTTATTATGATTAGGAAATATACAGTTACGAATTACAAATATTAGCATAAACTGACTAAAATCCATGTATTTGCAATGCACTTCATTTAGCATGTTTTTGTTCCTATGGCCGATACACAATTGATTCGAATAATCTGAATCGATTCGAAGCACCGAATCCGAGGTGTAATTGACCCGAATCATCCTTACATTGATCGTCAGGAAAATCTCGTAAAAAAATGAGGATTTTAAACTTTTGACGCAAAATGCAACAAAAAAAAATCTTTTGCACTTAAAGATGTGTGAATTAATAGCACATATTGACACTTTCAGTTTGATATTTGCTGTTATTGATATCTTTTGTTTGATATTCAAGGTAATAAAAACGTGATAATTGCTTCCCACATATAGTTAGTGATTCGATCCGATTAAAAAAAAAATCATCCGAATCGGATTCAAATCCCAAATGATTTGTTTTCGGTCAGCCCCAAGTAAAAGTAAGAATTTTCCTTACACCTCAGTCGGGCAAATCCTTAAATGTGTAATTACTTCGAATCCATGAACAATAAAATCAACTTACCTTGCGAGAAAATAAACACCAATAATTTTATTTTGTCAATCATGAGCCACAGATAGACCGTGCTTGTGAGGCACTCCCCATCAGTGACTCTTGCTGAACAACACGTGTTTAATTAAGATATTTTTAACTGTGATATAACCGCGAGGGCGTTGCTCCAACAGAGCGCAAGATAACATAATTTAATTGTTTCACTTTTACAATCTGCCAACATGGAATTATCAACCATTATTTAGTTAGAAAAACTTTCCAGCCAAACATGTCCATCAGTGGCTCATGCTTGGCAAAGTGAAATAATTGATTGGGTAACTGTTTTAACCGATAATACAACCGCGTATTGTATTGATCAAGAAATATAATTAGGATAGGTTAAAACCGAATTATTTGGAATTCGAATCTGCTTCGGGTAATGTTTTCTGATAGGATAAAATGACTAATTCTATTCGAATATTTTGTTGCTAATAACCGATTCGAATCACCAAATTTAAATACACAGTCCTGGATACAGAAACTGAACAAGTTCAGAAATATTAACGAAAAACGTATAGGCTGCGCACCGCAAAAGTTAAGTCTTGATTGGGGAAAGGACAAGAGATTCTAACAATATCTTGGCTTAATCTTGATGCGGCCAGCACAGAGCTTTGCAACTGAATACGGCGATCAGAATCAATCTGAGATACATATTATTTGAAACAGCCGTGAATTTGGCTCCATATTCGTATAGCAAACACTGGGACTTTTTGGGCACAATATTCTAGTGTAGCTATTCACCGATGCCTTGCGTTGCCTCGATATATAACTATCACATTTATATAGTATATAAATAGTTATAGTTTTCCTCCATGTGCAATCCATGGGGTTAAGAGAGGTCAGCCCAGGCTCTTTAATAATGACTTAAAAACTAAAAATTGATTGTGTGGCATATATTGATTTTTGTTATTTCCAATGGAATTGACGTGATGTACTGAAGAAACTTTTATGTTTAAATCACCTGAGCATTTTAAGACTCTATCATCCGCAAGCTTACCTTAAATATTTTTATATAAACCATCCAGAGTAAATGTATATCTATTTACGTAAGTGTATGTAAATGTATGTTTATTCACGCTCCTGTGTTGCAATCCATCAGTAACCCACCATAGATAAAACGAATAAATATTAATAAAATATCTATACCACAAAAAAGGATCGCAGAAGAAATTATCGCCTGCTCCCCGCTCGTTTCCGGGACCCCTCCAAAGTATCATACCTTTGCAAACACATTCATCATTCCAGTTTCCACAATCATTTATTCCATCACAAATTTTCGATCGGCTGATATTTATTCCATTCCCACAGGTAAATATTGACGCGTTGTTGCCAGTTTCGGGGATTTCTATCAAATATAACATAAATATCGATTATATAATGTTTAAAAATAATGTTATTTCAGTATTCGAAACGCAAAGAAATTGTAAGTTAGATTAAGCAACACTTCTACTTTTACGTTTATCTCGCCAATATAGTACTATTTAATTGAACAATTAAAATATTTGTTAAAAATTGATTGATTCTGCCTGCTATATCTTATGAGACTAATAGATAACAAGATAAAATTTCCCATTTATCATCACTACTACCCCTTTCTGCTGTGTGTGTGCGCCCCTGTATCAAAGAGTATAAATTTCGAATGATACTCGTCCTCAAAATCGGTGTGTTCTATTTGTGGGCAGTAGAAGAGTTATCTTCTTATCTAATCAGCTATCGTATAGGATTAGGAACATGCTCAGTATTATCCAAACAGCCAAATTATTGTAAAACCATTTCTGATGTGGGTTGTCATAAAGAAGATGTGATGAAATTTCACATCCATTTTACGAGATCATAAAATATTTAAAACAAGGAATATTCAATGTTTTATCACGTGTTGAAAAATTAATAGCGTTGTCAGCACACACACATGCAAAACTCTTCAGTTTGAATTGCTTCATGTGCTGCCAGTCGTCATAGTGTTTGAGAATTTAGTTTTAGAGTTTTCCAGGGACAAGTATTCTATATGACATTTCTGCGGTCACCAATGCGCCTGTCGCCTGTCTATATGCCATGCCTACATAATTGAAGTGAACGTAAAATTGAGCTAATAGTTTTCGAAATGTCTAAAATATGAATATTGTTCACACGCCGAGAAAAATATTAATATTTAAGCCTATAGACATTGAAAGTAAGTCATAAAATGTCACCTGCAAAACTGCTTTGCACTGCAATCCATAAAATAGTTGTCACTCCGAGGAAGTATGCTTTTGGCATTTCGTATAGCAATCATAATACCACTGCACCTTTCGTCCTTTCAATCCTTTAATAGTACGACCCTCGTTCTACTCGCGGTAATGATCATCTAAGCTCGTACTGTGGTTTATCTACAAGCTATAAAGCATTCATGGGCTCAAATTACGATAAGTGAGTCGTAAATCTCCCCGTATTATACCAATAGGAGCGTGAATATATCTTCGTAATATGCGCAAATGATCACGAGCCAAAGATAACAGAATGTTTATTTGTATTATTTGTATAGCAAGCCTCCGGAATTCATTGATATCTATTTATAAAGCGTATGGTATACTGCGAAAACGCGGATTTTAGTCATAGTGTGGTCTAACGTATTTCCTGCATGTCGTAAGAGGCGACTAAAAAGAAATAAAGAAGTGGTAGATGGTCTTACCATCGCCCAGAGCAGATAACACTCACTGCACTTTGCCATAGCGGTTCATTTCCATTAGAATGTTTTCCACAGTGCAGTTGCTGGATCTTACATCTTGTAGTAGATATTTGTTATTAAGTGGCCGATAGTTGTTTCCTTTTCAGCACTGTTCAGAGTGAATTTCAATAAAAAAAAAAAAATTGTGTTATTAATCCATTAATTTTGTCCATAGTAAGATGGAATTTGTAAAAGTGATAACTTGTTTAAGACGTTCTGACGGAACTACAGCAAACCTAGCGTCTATTTGCATATTTCCTGCATTTCGAAATCCGTTGTCGGCGCGGTTCCATCAATAGCCCACAATCGGCAGTAAACGTGGGTTCATAGTTTTATAACAACATTACGAGTGAAAATGTTGTCAACGAACGTTCATACAACGTAAATCTATAATATCCTAACGTGTGATCGACAAATTTATTATAGTGCGATGTTTAACTAAATTTTTACATTCTGCTATGTTTATGTATCTAATTGAATGCAAATATTTGTTTTTCTATCACGTATCATCTGCTTAATAGTCAAATGAGATCATTTTATAAAAATGCGAAAATTTCGATGGCGAGCGCTATTCATCAATCCTAAAAAACGCTGACTAACGAACACTCAAACAACAAAAGAGAGAATCGAATCATCATGGTAAAGTGCAGTGATTGCTATCTGCATTGGGTGATGATAATAAGAATGAGAAGTGGTAGATGGTTCTATCATCGCACAAGGGCAGATACTACAATTCAAATTTAAATGGCCCAGTTCTGTATGGGATGCTTTCCGCTTAGAACAGCTGGAACTTTAGTCTGTAGTAGGCCTTCGCATTTGGGTGGTTTCCATAAGAAAAATAATACAATCCTTTATAAGCTTTCTGTCCCCTTTTACGACACGCAGGGAATGTGTTAGGACTATTCGTTAACCACCCCTGGAGTATCATACCCAATCAGAAATTACATTTTGTCAAGCATGAGCCACCGATGGATCGTGCCTAAACAGCACGATCCATCGGTGACTCATGCTTGACAAAACATGTTTGATCAAGTCCAAATATTTTTGACTTGGTATTGAGGTACTATTTATTGTGATAATCGAGTTAAGAATATAAAAACCAAGATATGAATGAAAAATGAGGTTTTTAGGTTTGGTTTTAAACCAAAGCTATTCGTTCATTCCGATCGACTAAATTGGCCTATCTGTGCTCTATGCTGGCCAAAACGAAATTACTGAAAGGAAAATGCATATTGCTCTTCTATTGCACCAAAAAAGTTGAGTTAAGACAATTAATCGGGAATTATTTCATGATGACTGAAGATCAAAATGTTACAGACAACCTTCACAGATGCTCGCTGCTATCATATTTTCACGAACGATATAGTAATATAATAAAAAATAACTAAAATTCAATTTAAATTTCGAAAATTAATTTAAAAAAACATGGAAGATAGCAATACAAATAATATTTGAAGAAATATTGCCTTATAAAGTATTTCGTTCACTTTAACAAAAATGCGGCAAAATCGCCGTTTTTTACAGTAATTTTGCTCCGTGATATTGAAATATTTTGATAAGTTCTAGCCATTTGTTGACTCTTGATGAAACACACCTCCCAAGGTAATGCCTAGGTAGCTCAACAAGAAGGTTTCGATTTTTGACAACCTATTATAATTACCTCAAACGGACGACCATTACCTGTACTTTTGTATCTTGTATTGTAATACTTAATAACTTTAATGCGATTGCTAGTTGTCAGTGTTCATTTAGATTGATTACTATTAAGTGATCGTAAATATGACGTGTTTTTGTCACGTAGCAGCAATTAAACAGAAAGTTTTATGGAAATATCGGAAATCCTATAGACTCGCTTGGGTGTTTAATGGGTGTATATCTATGGTAATAATTCCTACGACGAAGAACGTCAAAACATATTTGCCAAGTATGGCCATGATGGATCGAGCTCAAGGGTGTGATCCATCTTTGACCCATACATGCAAGTTCAATAATATTGTATAAACAAGGCGAGGACTTGGCATATTGTATTTCCTGCGTGTCGTAAGAGGCGACTAAAAAAATAGTAGTGGTGGTAGATAGTTCTACCATCGCCCAAGGCAGCTACCAATCACTGATTTTTACTGTAGTGATTCAGTTTTGACTTCTTTAACATTGAGTGATCGCAAACTGGTTCTCTTTAGACACTGCTTCGGACCTGGGTCAGAACAAACTTGAATGAAAAAAGAACCTAAAGGCTGATCAACGATCACTTTATATGAGCCACATAAAAATTAATATCAGCAACTGCTCTTAAAATGGAACACATTCCAAACATGACGCAGTCGTTATAATTATGGGAGGGGGAAGCTAAATTCGATGATTCGGATCGAGCAGTATCACAAATTATTCAAATTGATCCTGAATCGTTCATAGGAACAAAAACATGTTAAAGTAAGTTGATATTCATTTTTGACGACAAAATGCAACCGATTTTGGTCAACTTGAACCAAAATTGATTGTATTTTGTCGTTTAAAAATTAACACCTTCGCTCTTGGAAATGGAGTGTAATTAAAAATTTATAAGCTACTATTAGTAATTCGTAACTATAATTTTCTTGATTATCACAAGAGACAAGTTTTAACAGTAAAAATGAGATATTTCAAAAAAATTATCCGAATCAGATTCGAATTCCTCATAATTCGGTTTTGCCCAGCCCTAGAATAAAGTTCAATGAATACTATCTCCCTAAGGCGGTGGTAAATCATTTATTACTTCTCAATGACCAATTGAATTTAAAGTAAACATAAATGATGCCCGGACAATTATCAGAATATTACTTGTTTAGATTATTCAAGATACTGTGTCCATATTAGAGTTGTTTATTTGTTCAACATTGTTTTTATTACCGCAATTTCCAGAAATTTTACGTCTTTCCGGGAAAGAAAATAATAACTTTGAAATACGGGGTCATCTGTTACTGACATCTCCACGAGCAAACATTAATTACACATTTCGTTGGTGTAGGTTTACCGAAAGTAGGACCGTTACGTCAGGTAAATATCTTCACTTCCTCATTTATAATTAATATTCCCCAGTGACGACCCATTGGCAAAGAGCTTAACAACTGCATAAAATTAAAAATGGGAAGGGGGGAATGACTTTTTAGGGACTTTCAAAAAACAGAAAATTCCAGAATTTTACGCTTGCCGATGACTAGCAATAGCCAATGTTGTGCCCTGAAATACAAATTTTAAAGGGTTGGTGCCTTCGGCGCGATTTTTGAGATTATATGGCGTGATATGCAATGCAAAACCCTTTTTGCCCGTGACGACATTATGACGTCATATTTGGACCTGGGAGATTTTTCAAATTTTATCCCTTTCCCCTTTTTTTAAGCTTCTAATGACACCACGGGCACACATATGCTGACAAATTCCCTTACTTTTTTGAAGAAGTAATATTCTGTTAATAGTAAAATATTCAGGTAAAATGTTGACTCCTATTGTTATCGGAATTTTATAATATTATAATTTATCGTAACTCGCCTTCGAAGAAAAAAGTGAAAAGTTAGACCGACCTTCCTTTCCCCTTTCCCGGAAAATTTCGACTGATCTTTATTTTTTTTAATTATGGGATACAGAACGCCACATTCTCTAGACTAGTTTCTTTTGTGGAACATGATCGATAAAATAAATTCCCACGGCAGATAATATCACTTGATTTACGTTAGTCATATGCAACAATAGTCAGACTACTGAAATAAATTGATCAAACAAGGACTACAAATCTAATCTGTTTTTAATATTTATGGAAAATTTCTAGTCAACAAAACCACGTTGAGTTTGATAAATCAAAAATGATAATCAAAGATCATTTCCGATCAGAAATTTTATTTGGTCAAGCATGGGTCACTGATGGATCGCGCCTCTGAGGCGCAATCTATCAGTGACCCATATCTGACAATTCATTGCCTTCACACTGTTTTCTCGATAGCGTGGAACTGGATGCTTTCAAAACTCGAGTCAATATGTGAGAATGTAGCTTTTTTAGTCTTCGTTTCTGCCCTCATTCAGATAAAAAATATATATCTATTCTAACAGACATAGACTGGCCTCTAAATCTAAACTCGCTTCGTATGTAGGTCGTTTGAACGTTTTTTATTACGTTTTGACGACAATTTAACGTTAAACATGCAATGATGTCAATAAGATCACTTCCGCCTTGAATGCCATCATCGGTCCACACTCTTTTGTCGTTGTCATAATATGCTATTAAACCGGGAAAATATTCATCCCAATAATGCTTTGGCTGAGCCGGTTCCTCATTCCCGACAAAGTGGTTTCCTCATGAAAGTTGGTGATGCCACAGATGAGAAGTTAGTATTCAGTGAAAGTAATTGACTTGATATTTTTATCATTTTGTTCAAAACGCGTGTGAGAACATCGTCTTTGTTACCCTGAAGTGACTAAGCTAAAGTTTACATATTCGGTATTCAAATTCTCAAAATCGCTCACAAATAAAAGTTGCGCTTCTCTTCTGAGCTTTGGTTTTTTATTGATAAATTAAATATTAAATACAGTGACGTGGGCAACTAACTTTTGTTTTAAAATTTTATTGATACAAGTACGCTTCATTATGGCCGTTGTAAATGAAATCGCATTATAATTTTTTTCAAATTCACTCTGAGCAAGGCCAGAAGCAGTGCCTAATAGGAACCAAAACTAAAGGCCACTTAATAGCAATGCGCTACTAAAAAATCAGTACCAGCAGCCAACACTCTGAACGGAAAACTTCTCAGACGGAACTGAACTGCTATGGTAAAGTAGTCAAGTGGGTGACCCCGGGCAATGAGAAAACCATTCTATTTGCATCCTTTTAGTCGCTCCTTACGACACGCATAAATACTTGGATCACGAAGATATAGTGAGGGCGAGGTTTTAATGCTTAGAAGCGACCTCATTTAAAATCTCCCCTCTTGCTGAATGATAGAATCAAGGGCTTGGGCAGCACTGGGGCACACATGTGTTGGAATCGCGTGGATGGTAACCTTTTGCGTTTTGTTAGGCACTCTTAAAATAACTTTTCAAGAGGTTTTCCAATCAGAGGTGTCGAACAAGTTATTTGTCAAACATAATATACCGCATTGCACTGACTGACTCGGATATACCGCATTGCACTGACCCGGAGTTACACTGTAAAAACTATAAAGTCGATTTTTGTTTGTCAAATTATGGGATGTTGATGAAGCGCACCGTCGAGGTGCGGTTCATCAACATCCCATACTTGGCATATCTATCACCGACCTATGGTTATACTCTAAGAAAAATGCGGTAAAATCGTGGTCCTTCAACAGTGATTTTGATTGATGATATTGGAATAAAGCTATGAAGTAGATTTTTTGTCCAACTATAGGATGTTGATGGAGCGCACCTCCGAGGTGCGGTCCATCAACATCCCATACTTGGCACATCTATCTGATTGACAAGGCGTTTGAAATAATTTAGAATAATATAGTTACTGCAAATGAAGGGTACATTTACTGCAAATTTGCTACAGTAAACTTTTGCTTTTTATTTGCCATAATTTTTACCTCGATTGCATTTTTTCTATTTACGTTCGTGACTTTCTAAGGTTTAACTTCCAGGATTATAATTCCATGTTTCCATAAGAGAATTATACTGCTGGCTCATTCGGAGACTGGGTATTAAAGCATTAAACGACTTGAATTCAACAGCGTATACATATTATTGCATTAATTCGTGTATTTTTATTAGTAAATCGATATTTGTCTGATTTACCGTATATTTACAAATCTGCCAATCCGGAAAGTTCCCAACTTCCCAATATGACCAGGCCTTTTTGCCTATAAGTGTCTGCTGGTACAGGGCCTTGATCAGGGTGAATGAATATCCTGATTTGGCAAAGACCTATTCTATTACTTATTATCGCCAATACACCCTGATCAGGAAACATTTTGATAAGGAATTAGAGTGAGTGTATCACGAGTGTATCATTTACCACTTTTTGATGCCTTCTGATCACATCTTACGACACGCACCTAATTCTCCATGGCTGTTTTAATGTCCGAAAATTTGGGACATAGAAGATAGTATGAAAGCAGTAAAGGTCATCCTCGGATGGTCAATTTTTTATTGTTTCGAACAATTCATTTGGCTAATCCATGCCCACAACCCACGCCAGACCGCACGGATTTTAAGTTGACGCATGTACATGACTTTGGTTAGGGTGATTCACTCACAGAAGTGGTTATTGAAAAATTTTGATGAAAATATTGCATTTTTTGCCAAAATAATAGTTAAGAATCAAGGGATGCACAATAAGAAATTTTGTGTTGGTACTGAAATCGTTATACAAAATTCACACGAGATACCAAATTTTGAATATTCTACGGATCTAAATTAGACTCAATTATGGACTCGGTTAAAATCTTGACAACCGGCAACAACAAAATTGTATTCAATATTCATAATATTTCAATATTATTTTGAAGTATCAATTTCGATAAATAATAATAAATTTAAAGTATTATATCTCGATAAAAATCGAAATCTTAAAACGTCCTCTTAAGATAATTAGAGGTAATTAAAAGCGGCCACGGTAATTGCAGTCAAATTTACACCAATGTCGAGACACATTAAAAATTGTCGGTACTAAATCATCGGTTCCATTATCAAGTCGAAAGTGCGATTGCTTTCACAATCTGAAACTTTATTTTGTCATGCATGGGCCACAGATGGACCGCGCCTCAGCGGACGCAATACATCAGAGACCTATGTTCAACAAAACATGCACGATCAATATGTTGTTGACCGGACTGTCCCAAAGACGGTTCAAAGCTTTGACGCTTCGATACCGAGTGTACACTTCAGCAAAAGAGTCACGCGTATCTGAATTTAACTATTTCAAGAAAAACTCGGAATAAAGTTATCCACAGCTCTTGAAACCTGTTTGTTCATAAAATGTATGAAACGTAAAAGAATTTTTATGCGTCTTGGCCGCACTTTCTAAGATATTTTGTGCTTTTGGTAGCCTTTGTTGCCCAAAAACTTGACTTTGGGTTGAATGGCATACGTCAGGCACTTTCCCAGTGACGAATTTTGATTTGTCAAGCATTTGCCACAGATGGAACACGCCACGTTGGCGCGATCCATCAATGGCTCTTACTCAACAAACCTATTTTGACGAGACAAAGTCTTTCAGTCCGTTAAAGAAAATTGCATTTTTCCGTAGTAATGTTTCCTCCTGGTCCTTCAAACTCAGCTGATATATCCCCGATTCCTTTTCGCAGAGCAAATTCTACTAAATTCTTTACTCGACTCTGCACTTCGTCGACCAAGTTGAATTTGTTAAACAAACATTCTATTGATTCAGATTCTTTCGACTTACGACGAAAGTTGCCATCAGCTTCTTCCTGAAATTAGAACCACAGTGTTAGTTGATTTCTTGGGCCCAAGGGAGAGCTTGTATATGTTATCCTGCCGTATTTCTACTCAGTAGAAATATCCCTAAGCTAATTGTACTATTGTATTTTCATGTTATCGGGTCTTATTGTATGGGTATGGCAGGGTGAAGATATCGATTTCTAGTCCAAGCATTTCCTGTTCGTTATCTCATGCCCAGAGATCAACCCGCTGTGTAGGCTTGGTCGTTGAATCGGAAAGTACATATCTTTCTAACAATTAACACAACCATTTTCACCCATAAGTGTGCTGTTATAAGGGGGGCCTTGCCGAGGGTAATTCATTTAAATGAGTGGCTATAAAGTTCATGATAATATCTAAATATTGTTGGGTATATTCAACCCCCCGGAGAGACGTGAGAAAATCATTTAATGTTTGGGAATGTGATTTGTTGCTCACGAACATACGCATGTCTATTTCCTATTGAGCTTCGCTCAACGAATCCGCCGTCTAATATGGAAACCGACTAATTAAGACAAAAAGCTAATACAAAATGTGGCACTTGCAGCTGTTCTGAAAACATCCCAAATCCGAGTGAACCGCTAAGATAGAGGTCAGTGAGTGTTATCTGCATTGGGCGATGATAAAACTTTGAAAGGCGAGAAAATAATATATAATCTTACCTCAACACAATGCTTTCTGAATACCGGTAAATCGAGGAATTTCATTACTCTCTCCATTTCCTTTGTCTCATTTTTCTTCATTCGTTCGTACGACACTAAAAGCAATCTCTTGTGTGCGTTATGTTGTGCTATGTATGGATTCTCATCCACCTCCAACCCTGCCCGTTTGTCTACAAATCTTGCTATCCATTCTTTTGTTGTTATCAACCATTTGTTAATTCTTTGAATGACATGATCTTTCCATACTGCAGGAGAAAGAAATATAATTACTGAATTAAACGCAAAACAAAAACTTGCAAAATGAAGTGGAACTTTCTAATCTTACGGGTAAAATACAAACTATGCATTTCAATATTTTGATACTTGAGCAAATATTAAAGGTAAAACAGACCAAATTATCCATATCGCGTTCGAATTCCAAATGATTCGTTTTTTCCCAGAACTACTGCCTGGTTATTGATATTGATTGATTCGTTCAACGACATAAACAAAACAATGAAACAGCTACTTTTTTGCATTGGATGCCACGTATTTACAATGTTTTTTTTTTTTTGGGGGGGGGGTAAATATCCGCTTTGTTCGACCCATCCTGTTCTATTTCTTTCCAACGCCTGTGCCACACGTCATGACATCGAAATGTTTTAATCACTAATTACTATAAATAAATAATCTTCAAGCATAATTTTTAATTTTTTAGATTGCAAGATGAATATATAATTCAATATATCATTTTTAAAATGTGTTTCAATTTTTTTTGGTTAATATTTTCCGACAAAAATATAGGGAAGGATCACTTTTATCGGTGATTCATGTTCGTTCAATAAATATCGATGTAATAATTGGACCGTCTCGGGGTCCCGAAGATTAAGCGCAACAATATTGTCCAGAAGGCTGATATGGTGCAACGTTTTGTCGTTTCACGGCCGTGAATGCTCTTTATCAAGGCACTGCTTTTTGGTAAGGGTAACACACAGAAGCATACACATCCACTACAAAACCGCTACCGTGACTAGTGGTCTTGGGTAACAAAAAAAATAAAGATAAGTTTCAATTACAAAAAAAATTAAGAAAAAAAAACGAGACGCAGTTTTATGTTTACTCACGATATGCCGACACCGATAAAGTCGAACAACGAAAAGCTGTGAATGTAGGATATGAAAAAAGGGATCGCATGATACAAATGAAATTAAAATCTTAACGATAGGGTAAATTAGCGTTTTTATCAGTTTTTTTTCTTTATTCTTGCGTTTTTTGTTAGAGCAATGCTCTGCATGCATTTCCCTACTTTTTCCAAAGTAACCAAATGACTTGCAATGCAAGATAACGGAAAGCTCCTCGTTTCGTTGCGTGAGTTTTTTGCTTTATGCATGTGAATACAAATAACGAAAAGCAATGAAGGCGTGTATTTTCGTTTTTATTCTATTACCCGAAACGAAACCCAATTCATTGGTAAGAAAACTTCACGTGTACTGTGGCCGATTAAGATCGAGTGGTGAAAACAGTCTTGGCGGCGAAAATTGTCCCTATACTTACTTTTAGTTTTGAATAATCTTGGATCAGCTACCCCCGTGTGCCGACTCGTTGATCTCCAGTTAAATTCAGCTAAAACAGCTCTATATGGATCTCGGACTAAAATTATTGCTCTGTCGAATTTGCAATATGATGACTTTTCCAGCAAAGGATAATGGGCTGCAATAAAAGTTGAAAAAGATAGTAGGAAATATTTAGTATTTCTCATGAGGTAATTAAAAAAAAGTAGTTAAATTTTTACAAATATTATGCGACTGAAAAATTGAAATAATGAAACATTTCAATGCTGAAATGCATAGAGAAAATTATCAAAGGTGCATGCATTATGCTAAGGTACGTTATGATGGGTAATCGAAACGTGAAATGATTTTTTTATAACCGTTCATTTGATTAGATCACTTTCATACCAGCAACCCACTTGTAGGCGAACAGTGTTGTCAAACATGTTGGCATCGCAGTTTGAAGATATTGGGTTCGAGCCCCGGCGAGTCTGGCTCGCTTATCCATGCCCACCACTCAACCCAGGGTGTAATAACTTGGGTAGGCTAAGCCGAACAGGAAAAGAGAAGATGATAAGAAATGATATGAATAGATGATATCTTTCCAATAATTGTAACTCTGTCCTTCTATAAGTGGCCGCTGTGACAGGGCCTTGGAGAGGGTGATCCACTGTAAAAAGTGGCTATATAATATATATATGTATATATATATATATAAATTTTCCGATCATAAATTATTACCCTCTAGCGCCCTCTTGGATTTATTGTTTTTGCTTCTATAACAAAAGCTACTACGAAAACAAGTATCAGTAACTTTACTTAAGTGATTTGTCAAGGATGTGCCATTGATGAATCGCGCCGTCAGAGCCTTCGGCGAGCGATATGGCTATCCCACCTCTCAGCCGATTTAAAACACTTAAATCCGTTTCTCTCATTAAATAGCTTCCGCCTACGGCAATATTTCCTCCCTTTTTTATCGCGATATGTAATGAAAACGTTTATTAGGTAATTTTGCCAGAGGCCACATGCGTACCGACATTTTGTAAAATAAATAATAATTTTGTAAAATAAAATTTTGCAAAATAAATATTTTGTATATATGCATATACATATGCATACCGACATTTTGTGAGTTTTGGCCTCCCCTTTTCCAGGCTCCTAATGCACCCGTGCTTAGAGGCGGGCAAATTCGAATCATTTGGAATTCGAATCCAACTCGGATAATTTTTTCGAATCGGATCGAATCACAAACTAAATAACAAATATAACATTTTTAGTATTAAAACTTCTCTTTATTTTGAAAATCAAGACACTCATAGTTTATAGGGTATATTTTCAATTCACCATCCTTGTCTAAGAGCAATAATATTTATATTTCAACGACAAAATATAATCGATTTTGTTCAAATTGACCAAAATGATTTATCGTTACAAATGGGAATTCCACCTCATTTGACAAGTTTTTGTTCCTGTGAACGATTCGTGATTGATTCGAACCATTTGTAATTTATAGATTCACCGAATCGCCGAATCGAATTGCCCAGCCCTATTCTTGTTCTTACCTTTTATTGCCACAGTAGAATTGTCATCGCAATTATCGAGTTCTGCCAGAAATCCGCCAGTATACAAACTTCGATCTCTATACACACTACCAGTCCACAATCCACTGGCTTGTTGAATAAGATGTCTGGCCCATGTATTCCCACTGCCTGGAAAACTCACTATTCCAGTCCTTGGGTAAGGCCAGGCTTTTAAAATGTTGGTGGGCATTTATTCCTCTGTTCATATATTCCATGTGAGCGCAATCTGAAAAATGTCAATGGACAGATGTAAGGGAAGCTTCGTTTATTTATCTATTCGATCGATGTTGTATTTAATTTTTTTCCAAAATTTTTGGGAAAAAACAATTACAACTTTTGGTAGAAAAAAAGCCTTTTTTACAAACAGTCACCTAATTCATTCCCTGTTGTTTTTGTTTTTAATTTTTACCTTTTAGCTATTTTTTATAAGAAATTTGCGCAAGAAAAGTTCGGAGCAGCAAAAATATTCACTAATATTGCAAAGAGCTGCGTAAGGTACAAAACCAGCATTTGAACCCTTACTCAATCAGGAATATTATTTTGTCAACCGTGAGCCACAGATAGACCGCGCCTCGACGACGCGGTCCATCAGGGACTCCCACTTGACAAAAGATATAAGGATTTTCCTTGCTTGTTAGTCGCCTATTACAACAAGCAGAAAATGAAGTAATGCAATTCCAAAGTCAACACCCACAAGTAGTTCTGGGCAAAAACCGAATCATTTGGAATTCGAATCTGATTCGAATAATTTTTTCGAATTGGATCGAATCATAATGCCGTGTAAATAATAAATATCCCATTTTCAGTATAACAACTTGTATCCATCTTGGTTATCAAAAAATTGATAGTTTGCGGTGTTTTTTTCAGCAAGTTTTTGTTCGAATCGCCGAATCGAATTGCCCAGTCCTACCTTCAAGACTATTTTATATATACTTATTCTACACAAGGCATAAAGAAGCGCGTGAAAATATTAAACCATATAGCCAAGGCTGGGCTATTCGATGCGGAGATTCGAATCGATTCGAAGCACTGATTATTCGAATCGATTGTGAATCGGTAATGGAAACAGTAGCATACTAAATAAAGTGCATATACCATTTTTAACGACAACATGCAATCGATTTTGGCCAAATTTGCCAAAATCGGGTTGTATTTTGTCGCTTAAAATGAAAAAACATCGCTTATTTTATTCAAATATTTGTACATTGTAACCGTACATTTCCTAAGCATCATAATGCAGACTATAATAGTAATAGTAAAAATGGGATATTTGTTATTTTTCTGAAATCAACGATTCGATTCGATCCGATTCGAAAAAATTATTCGAATCAGATTCGAATAACACATGATTCGGTTGTGTCCAGACTTATATATAGCAACTACTTAAAATAGAAATGTTAGTACTGCGGCGACCGCGCTGTAATCAGCAAACAGAGTAAAACTGAACCGTTAAAATAAAGTAAAATGAGAGAGTAAATCGTAGCAGGATACAATTCAGAAGAAAGTAAAACTTGACTCGATGATGGGTTTAAAGTTGAATAATTTATAAGCTACTACCCATAAGCTTTTCTCAGAGACACAATTAGAAACGTCTATAGGTAAATGAAATAAAAACATCTTTGATGCTTACTGTTTATATTAACTCGAGGCCACTTTTCACTCCATATATTTTCTTTTTCATGTTTGCGTTTGCTCTTTTTGTGCACAGTGGTGGTAGTAGGTCTAGTTTTTGGCTTACTAGTCGTTGTAAGTGTAGTAGTTCTTTTACTTGTTGTTGTATAAGTTTCTCTATTTGATTTTCTTACCTCTTTTTCTACTTCTACTACTTTTAATTTTTTTTCTTTAACATTTGTTTTTATTTCTGCACTTCGTTCCGGTTTTTAGATTTCCGTTTATCATTTTCTTGTTGTAAATTGACAACTTTAATTTCCTCTTTATTGGGAGTCAATTTCTGGTATAAATCTTTATTAATTTTGTCTTCATCTTCTCGTCGAAATAAAACTTCCAACGTATTTTTCGCTTGTCGATTTCTAAAATCCGATCTGACACCTTCAAGTCCGCATTTATTATTATTTATATAGAACATCGTACAGACCATAAATATTATTAAAAGTATTGCATTTATAATGTTCCTTTTTGTACCTATTCCAACAAACAGATATCCCATTTTTTGTTCTTTTTCATCAATGTTGTTAAAGATTCATATCCAAACTATTACTCTATTAATGCGAGCACAATCTACTATATCGCAATCTGAATAAAGGAAGAATGATAAATGCGAATGAACTAAATATTAAGAGATTCTTCATGATAACGTCGACTAACTACTTATCCTTCTTCTATTCATTTTTGTTTGTAAGCGGATTCGTATGCTTTGAATGCCAGTATACAATAACAAAACAAACAAAGACAAATTCAGAGTCATGTTTCACACTTGCACAGTCCTTATTTCTGTAGTGTTTGATCTGACCGAAGTCACACTTCTTCAGACAGGCCTTTTAAAATTGCTTTGAAATGCTTGTCTGAAGATTTCTGACATTGGTCAGATGAAACGTTACAGAAATAAATACTCGGTAAAACATAAAATAACAAACTCAGTGAAAAAGAATAATATAACATGACTAAAAACTATTTTTAAACAAAATTCGGTAAACTTTGTAGTTTCGGCTGAAACACTAAAACCAAGATTGAAATTATATGGGTAGGCTCAAAAACGATCTTTCCAACAACATCAACCATGTTTCCCAATAACTGGGCGCTAAGTGGCTCTGCCCAGAATGATCCACTCAAATATGTGCCGTTTTGAGTGTAAAAAATAGTGACGAAAACCACGGGGATGAGGCAGGTTGTTGAACACCCAACCAACTTTGAGACCTCTTTAACTTCTGAATACCTCTCAAAAATGACCTACTTTACCTAATATTTAGATATTTGAACTGGCTAAAATCAGATATGTGTCAAACTAGGTCAAACCTTTTGATAATAAAGAATATAATAGGTTTTAAACTGTAATTAACAACATCAGACTTGGCGTGCCTTGAGGTAAGTGTTCACCATGACGTTCTTCTTAATTACTTTTCGTATATGTGTCTGATAAACCAACCTGGTCAATGATTTATAATTTCTGGCCTTCGATAAACCCTATTTATAATTCACGGTCTTCTCTATAATTTTAGGTAAGTTGTATGAGCTTTATTTTGCCGCACAATGCTTACTTTAGTGTTGGCTCTTTTAGGTCAAATGGCCGAGTTTACTTAGTTTACGGAGATTATTTTCAAAATACTTTTATCTATTTCTACTGACATCTGATTGACATACTTCAACTTGCACCAAGTTTTCTCCATAAAATTTTGTCCAACATGCTAAGTAAAATAGGTAAATTTACTTAATTTCCACCCAGGTTCACCTACTATAAGAACGAACGAAGTAAATAATATTTTCTTTCTAAAAAGCTTTTTTTAAGTATGACTAATCCACAATAAACCATGACACTATAAAGCTTTGAAAGGGAAACTAGTTTACCTAGTATTATTTTACCCAGTTTTATGGTGAATTCGATTCACTCTACGTAGGTTAGGAAGATAAAGGATGCCTTTGCTAGTCTACCTCACAGCTATTGTATAGTTCTAAACCTCTAAAACCTTCAAACCGCTTCTACGCACATTCATTGTTTTTCTGGAATTTAAACCAGACCAAACAGCCTCAGGCAAAGTATCTGTTTGAGTCAGTATACGAAGAACATATTCACCATGCTTAATCCGATCTCACAAGTTTCGGAGTCAATTTCAAGTCATATGTTTCGTCATTTCCGTAACATATTCGCGCGATTCGTTGGTATCTTGCAATGAACTACCTATCCCCCCTCCCTGTTTTCCTTAAAATCCTGCATTCGTGTGCGAGAGAATTCACAAGGATACACGAATGAGATAATATCAAGCAAATATACAAAAAAATCATGTTCTCATTCCAGAGAAATATATGTTTATTGTAAGCTTTTCATTAGAACATAGCCGAACTTCTTCAGACAAGATTAAGAGTCAAGTCAAGGCTTTTAATCTTGTCTGAAGAAGTTAGACTATGTTCAAACAAAAGCTTATAATAAACTTATATTTCTGTGAAATGAGGAAATGATATTTTTGTATATTTCGTAACATTATTAGTCTACTCCACAGCCATTGTATAGTTCCAAACCGCTTCTACGCGCTTTCCTTGTTTTTCCGGAATTTGAAACAGACTAAACAGCCTCAGGCGAAGTATCTGTTTGAGTCAGTATGGGAAGAACATTTTTAATACGATCTCACAAGTTTCGGAGTCAATTTCAAGTCAAATGTTTTGTCATTTCGTAACATAGTTGGTCATTTCGTTTTGTTTCATAATTGCGTAACGAAGTTGAGGTCACTCAAGTAACGATCACTATTTTCGATTCCCAATCGGATTTTAATTTTGACATGCATGCGTCATAGATGGACCGTGCTTTTGTGGCACCATCCTTCAGTGACTCATGCTTGATAAAATATGTTTCCACATTATTTTTATGACTGGCTCACTAGAACCGTTTTCTATGATGTTAACAAAATAAACGCGACCAAACTTGAATAACGTGAAAATATGACTAGATCTAATATTATAGTGACAATTTGACTCATTAGAGCTTGAAAAATTCAACTCATTTAGTCTGAAATAAAACACAAATTTCTTAGTAACTATACTCCTGTATATAAAGATCGTGAGAGGTTTTCAAAAAGGAAAAACCATAGTGTTCTTAGCATCGCGGGCGCGGTGGCTCAGAGGCATCATGTTAGCAGGTTTAAGATTTCGGATTCGAGTCCCGTCAAGTCCGGCTTGTTAATCCAAGCCCACCACTCCGTATAGCGTTCGTTAACTTGGGTAGGCTCGGCCGAACCGGAAAGATCGTGTATTTCCGAAATCACCGAATCTGTTTGGCGTCTTTGATTGCCCGCAGCACAGGGCCTTGTTCAGAGTGATCAATTAAGTGGATTTAAAAACTATAACAAACATGAAGTGAAATCACTTGCCAGTAATCTTATTTCGTGATTTTGAAATAAAACCATATAAAATCAACTTTTTGTTCGATTATGGGCTGTTGATGAAAACGCGCCGCCGACTGTACATAATGTCTACAACGTGATATTATCAAGTGCACTCCTAGGACGCTAGGCATTAATAATAATTTATATCACGGGTGGCAAAAGCAGTGGTATGGAACGATGCTGGGGCGATTTCGGTAAACAGTAAATGCAAATGCAGCAAATTGCTCGTTTGTTCAAAATCAACTTATTCCATCCAATAGCGAGTTTTTGCCGCTAGGTATATTCACAATAGAAAATGAAATAAGTATATACATATTTGCTTTCACCGTTTGCGCCTATGTTATTCTCAAATATTTCCGTTAACTGATAATTAACTGAAGCCCACAGCAAGAGCTGACCGCGTGATATCGCGCCATGCAATATGCGGTAGATATTCTACTTGTGTAGCGTGTGTAGGTGATACAGGTGTGTATGCTCAATTTCACAAATTATCGTTTCAGATTGGTTTCGCTAATTGTCTGCTCACATGCGCCATCTTCCGGTAGGGAATTTTTTTTTACTCATTGTCACTCTAAACTTGCTAGCTCACAGAAAGTACTGATGTTTGGTTTATGCCAACGATGAGCCATGCCATACTTTACCCACTACAACGTATTCCGTGTGTGTTGGGAGAGGCGAGAAAAAGGAACTAAAGGAGCGATGGTCGAATAAGTGGTGTATCATCGTGGATACCACACACGGTATTTCATCATAGCAGTTTAAGTCACTTTGTTCTCAGATTAAAGTACAATTGCCGGTATCACACTTTGTTATTGCTCTTTCCCTCATTAAATTGGTATTATTTAGTTACTTTCTTGTTTTGAATATTGAAACATTTATTAAACATATACACATAAAAGTGGTAGATGATATTACCATCGCCCAGGGCAGTTTCCTTTTATCGTACTTTACCATAACGGTTCAGTTTCGCTCGGGATGTTTTCCGCTCAGAGTGCAGTTGCTGATTAGGCGATTAGCTAGGTTCTTTTAAGGCACTTCTTTCCGTCCTTTGCTTAGAGTGAATTCCAATAAAATAAAAAAAACAACTTTCTTTATTCATCCCGGTATTGAATAATCAGGGCATTGTTTCATTTGATTTGAGTATAATTGAGAATAAATGAATCCCTTCATAACTAAGCAAACATCAGAAAACTTTAATTTGTCCAGCATGGGTTTTGAGAACATATATTTGACTACGATAAGACCAATTTGTATGAAAATGAATGAAAACATATTATCTACAGGTCGATCAGTCTTTTGCATATTAAAAAAGTATTTTTTTTCAAGTTGTTATTTCTCATGTTTTGACAAGAAAGGCATTGTCAATGAATCCAAAAAAATGTTGATCGAACACGTTTTGTTAGGCACGGGGCAATGATGGATCGCGCCGCCGTGGCTCATGTTTGACAAAATGAAGTGCCGGACTGGGAGTATATATGCTGGGTTTGGATAATGTTTTAACCTGAATTTTGCTTCGTCTTATTAAAACTGCACGTGTTTGTGGTGTCAATTTCTCTCAATCGCCGCTTCAAATTCAGCTGTTATATTTCCCACTTCCAATATTCTTTGACGCATTTATCAAAAATCGAAGACTTTGTTTCATTTTTAATCTTGACTCTGGGATGATCGAACAAACAAGCCATCTCTTCAACTGTTTTTGACTTTTTACGGTGAAATTTTCCGTTTGAGTTTTCCTTTAAAAACAAATGATGTGCAATAAATAAGAGGTAATTGAATTTGTGGATGTTGGTCTTCTTCGTCGTGAGTTTGGTTTCAAATGATCGTGAATAAATCTCGAGTAATAATAGCAAAATAATTACCTCCAAGCATCTTTTTCTGAAAACAGGAACTCCGAGAAAATCTACAATTCTCTGCAATTCTGCGATTGGATTTTGTTTCAATCTCTCGTAAGATACCATAAGCAAAGATTTCCAATAATTTGCGGGAATTGTGAAGGGATTTTCATCTTTTTCTAGTTTCTTATTTTCTTTTTCAATAAATTTTTTTGTCCAATTTATATTAATCTCTACAAATTCATGTGCATATTTCTTCACAAAGTCTGTCCACTCTGTAAAAAATGAAATATATTACATTCAGAAAAAAGTGACCATAATTGGTATGATTTTCTTATCTAAAATTCAAATGGAGGATAACGTTTAACCGCATTCCTTATTAATTCACAACAATACAATAAACATGAGTAATAGGTTGTGATGGCAATCTAGATTTTTCTAAGCTATGTATGTATAAAATTTTTACTCGAAACTATGTAGAGTATTACTTAGTAACATTGTTTCAGTTTTCAAACTAGGTGGTACTTTGAATCAAATCTAGGTAAACTAGGCAATCATTGTTTGGTTGTATTTAAAGCATTTTTAATAGATTTGAAGATTAAAATCACCGAATATCAATTCCAAAAGTTTTTTTTATAAGCCACATGTGATTTACCTAGTTTTTTAGTATCATGTACATAACTGGATAAAAATACCTAAAGTAAATCGGTAAATTAAGTATACTAGATAAACTAGATACTTTTGCCCTAAAATTGCCAACACCTGTAATAAAAGGGAAAGAAAGAATTCCTAACTAAACGAATTTTTCTATTTCCCGCGGTATATTCCAATGAGAAATTTAATTTTGTCAAGTATGAGGCCCAGTCGGACCGAGCCACATCAGCGCCACCTATCAGTTACTCAAGCTTAAAAAAGTGTGTGCACAAAGTATTTCTGACTCGGTTAACTATACACTCAACATTAGCGGACTATTTTTTTTTATTTCTTGAAATTCGCTCAGAGCAAGGACACAGAAGAAGAATCAAACTTGGAAATTCTCCTGGAGCCACTAAAGTGCAAAGAGCTACATAAAATGCAGGAACAGGAACTAAGGAACCACCATCCCTGATAGATGTCTATTAACGCGAGTTTTAAAGCCTTGTAGATCAGTACAATCAGGAAAGTAGCAAGAAGGCAAGGAATTCCAAAGTTTAGATTTTCTTGGAATTATTAACTGTCAAATGACATAACCAACTTTGTGGCACGAAGCAGCTTCGATTTTACTGATAAAAAGGCCACCTCCAATTATTAAATCCAAGAATACATATCCCCCAACTAGTAAGTTCAACAAGTTGTAAATCTACGCATTCATTCATGATTATGAAATGAACAAATAGCAAATGGCATTTATAATACTTGTAGTTTTAATTCACAATGTTCTCTAAAATCACAAAGAAATGAACCAAATATAAAATTATTTTGATTGTATTCCGCCGTAAATTATGAAAATTGCGCCTGATTGTTCACGTATTCTTTTATTGTCCTTCCGATCAATTCAATTTATATGGGACGCCATTTGTCTTAAAATTTAATTACCAGGGACATATTATACAAATCATCCGAACGTATAAAAGTGAAATGTCATAATTATAAATCTGGCGCTGAACTCCTGAATCTTCCTCGAATTTGCGTCACATTTACTTATCCGACAAAATGCAGTAATCGGTGTGGCAGATATAGAAACTTAACATAATTTATTTTCAAACATTCAAAAATGGGACTTTCAAATCTGCCTTTAAGGGTTTGCCACATTTATATATCAGCCAGATCAGGCAGATAAATGAGTTTATGTTCGATTTGTAAAAAGGATATACCTTGTGCCATAATTACATAAGATTTATATACATAAGTCTAGTGTTGAGTTTTGGTCGATATATATAAATATAACGTAAGAGGCAGGTGCGATTATAATGCGACATGAACAAATTCAGACTTATACATGTTGCATTTTATTGGATATATCTAACTAATCGGATATCGCATTTCCTTCGGATTTATAAATGTGGCAAATGTTAGGGGCAGGTTTATATAATTTTAAAACAAATTTCTGAAAATGTGATGAATTAAACAGAGTTCCTAAACAGAAATGGTAAAATGGTAAATAGACGAACTGCACTCCCATTTCAAAACCGAGAACTTACGTTTGGAATTTAGAACATCTTCTTTTAATATACCGACATGAGATTTGGTATTTAAGCGGTTGAACTCAGCCAAAAGAGCTCTGTGTATATTTCTGACAATCAGTATTATTCGATCAAATTTATAATGCTTCATTAGATGAGGGTAATGTGCTGAAAATAAATTCAATATTTAAACGTGATTTAATTATCCACGAACATTCATTAGCATTAGATTTTGTAACAATCTGGAATTCGAATCTGATATACACTGTAACTAAAGTACAATAAATTTACTGGTCACATACAGTGTTTGAACATTTCTAAAGTTTAAAAAAACTCCGTGTTGATGAGATTAATGCCAAATATGATATGTTGAAATACTGCACCTTCACGGTGCGTTCCACCAACACCCCATATTTGATCAAAAACGTCAATTTTGAATTTTTTTCATACCGCTAAGTAAAATCGCTGTCAAAGACCAAAAATACCAATGATTTTGATCCGTGACTATGATCTAGCAAAAGCTCGTGCCATAAGCATTTTTGAAAATGTAGAAAAAGATTCAAATTCTCGGTTTGGTCAACGCTGTACTTCTTTCTTTTTTTCCAAGAATCCTTATGACCAAAGTCACATACGGGTTCATATTCTCAAGGACAGTGGAACATCGAATAGGAAGTCTCTCGCACGACCAACACAATATGTCTTAGACCACCAATTACTTGTAAATAATATTTTATTTTGCTTTTCCGTTACTTTGCTTATTATCAAAATACCTATACATTATTACATCTCTACCCAATATGACTTAATAGAAACATCACGATACCTTTTGTTACAATAGTGCTGTTTTCACTACTGTTTTCAAGTTCTCCTCTGAATCCTCCATTGTACAGCCCCTCGTCATGATACACACTTCCTGTCCACAGCCCTGTTGCTTGTTCAATCATAAACCTTGTCCACGTATTTCCACTTCCGGGAGCACTGACCAATCCGGTTCCAGGAAATGGTCGATGCTGAGTATTTTTCGGTGAGTTAACTCCTTTGTTCATATATTCTCTGTGACTGCAATCTATAAAAAAGATTAGGCAAGGTTGGCAAAATCAGCTTTATGGTCAAGGCCAAAGCAGCAACTGAAAAATTTCATTTTGTCAAACACGATTCACTGATGGACCGCACCGTGGCAGCGCAATCCATTAGTGACTCATACTTAACAAACAAAACATTCTTGGATAAAAGATTTCTGACTGTGATTTAGACGTTGCAGATTTTTGTGTGGGCCGTTCATTTTCGAATATTTCGTTGATTCCAAGACATATTTGTTTAAACATTTTTCGAGCAGGGTATTCGTATTGAAAAATTTAGAAATATTTATTTGTTTTCAATAGATTAATGTAATCGTTATACATACCTATCATGTTGACTATCGGCCATTCGTTACTCCATTCTTGTACCGGGACGGAAGTCGACATTTCAGTTAAATGTGTTTGCATAGACGTAACATTTCTAAATCGAACTTCATTTAAAATTGATGGAGTATTGCATAAATACAGGTAAGAAACCAAACCGAGGAAAAATACAACAAATGTTTTCGAAATATAGTGACTTTGTCGTTCCATCTGTTGTTTTACTAATTTAATGAAAATAAAAACATAGGCGTGAATAAGTTATATATGTTTATATATAGTAACAATATAGTATATGGTAATTTGGCAATTAATACGTTGATTTTTAATCCATATAATCATCGTGGCTATAATAACGCTGAAACTGTTCAGTGATAAGCAAGGAGTGCAACAAAATCCCATCTTTCTTGCATTAAAATGCGTTTAAATAAGACAATAGTCCGCAGTATATAAGTCACTCATGCTTGAAATTGAAAGTGCTATACGGGTATCAGATCCGTAGTTTACCGGAATTTGAACATGTTCTATTTGGCTTTGAATACCATCCCATGGATATCAATTTCATTTGCTACAATTTTTCTTATTCAAATATTGTATCCAACTATGCAGTGTATATAAAAGTCTTTTCAGTTACAGAAATAATGGCCAAACATGTTAAGTTGAGCGTTGGTCACTGCTGGATGGCTCTGACAGCCGTCGTCCATCTGTGGCCCATATTTGACACGATAAAATTTTCGATTGGGATTAGTATTACCGATTACTAAACGCATTTTTATTATTTCGTTCACAGTAATTATGTGAAACACATTTACAGTCGCACACTTTTTTTATTCGATTCAAACGTTTGAGTCATTTCCGTATGAGTGAGTCATTTTCGTTAGATTTTAGTAGCCACGCCGCTTCGTGACTTCCTTGGATTGTACTCCCACGAGTCGAATGTAAAATTGTATTTTGAAGTATGTCGCGTAAAACTCTCTTTATTAATTAATCATTAATTTAGGGTCGATAATTATCCAAACTGCGTCGTTTTTAGCTTGCTATGACATTCTGAAACGCTGGTAGTAGACAAAAAATTCCTCATTTCCATCCAATTCTCGCTTGTATTTTTAATAATACTTACTTGTGTCGTAAAGGGCGACTAAGAGGGATAAAAAAAACTAATGAAAACTCCCTCCTGTGTCCGTAAGTTGAGTTGAAATTTTGTTTCGTTGTTATTCATTCAAAAAATCTCACGAAAAACAAGTGATCTTTACAACTTTCTTTTTTAACCAGTTATAAATTGGATCATAATCTTTGGTTTGGCTTGTTTTTTTTTGTAATTTTTATTTGTATAACCACTCATTTGAGAGAAATATCTATCGTTGGCACGTTTGATCAGTTACTCGTGCTTCCCAAGCCTTTCATTGCCCAACATATTCGGACCGGGAAGCAGTTGAAACACAGCAATAAGATTTGCGACAACACGGTACAACTAGGGGCACAGCACAACCGAATCATTTGAAATTCAAATCTGATTTGGATAAAAAAAATGTAATCCAATGTCTAATTCTGCGTAATTTTCAAATGACCCGTTTTCATCTTTACTCAATCATCGATATATTGAAATATATAGCCTGTCTTATAATACAAATATAGATTGTAGCTTACTGGTTCACACCTTCTTTTGTCGCCAAGGCGCGGGCAATCTGAGCCTTTTGCTTAGGAAAATTCATTGACCGTTTTACGACTGACCCGAATATTTTGTGCTTCGAATCGATTCGAATCTGAGAAGTAGATCTTTTGTCTATACTCTAGGCGCACTCACCTATATTCAGTATACACTATTGCCGTATCTCATTCCAGCTTCAATGATACTTAGAAAAGAAGTCTTCTTCATTCTTTCTTCGTTGGAAGCCACAAACAGGAAATCTCGTGCTGCTAGCATTGTTCATAGTATAGATATCTCGATAAGTTGTCGATTTAAATCAGTAAATATGGATGATTTTATGAAAAATAAAGTGATGGTATAATGCTCGGGGCTTCTTGAAATATTGATCAACCATTAGTTAAGCGATATTGAAACTAGAACATATGTTTCATTTTGTGGGTTAAACATTCAGGTTAGGGCTGGACAAAGCCGAATAATTTGGTATTCGAATAATTTTTTCGAATCGGATCGAATCGTCGATTTCTTAAAAAATGTACTATTTTACTAATACTATTATAGTCTCCATTATGATAATTAGGAAATATACATTTGTGAATTACAAATAATAGCATGAACTGACTTAAAAGCGATGATTTGACCAAAACCAAATTTGACCAAATTTGACCAAAATCGATTGCATTTTGTCTTTAAAAATGAAAAAAAAACGCACTTCATTTATAGCACGTTTTTGTTTCTGTGACATATTCACAATTGATTCGAATAATCTCTACTTCGAATCGATTCGAATTGCCCAGTCCTAATTGAGGAATGCAATGCAACAGGTGCGTGTTTTGAACAAATATGCAAATTATTGTTGCTCCATCGTATCAATGTAACTTTTTAAGCTTTACCACAATTTCGCCCTTTCTTTGAAAACAATTATCCCGTTTTTACTATTACTAATATTGTCTCCATTATGATAATCAAGTAATTAACAGTTACGTAAGGTGCACGTGGTACACGTACTATTGGCGCCAGTGGATAGAGCTAAGCAATTCAATTCCGTGTTACGATTCGATCCGAAGAATAGGGTTATTCAAATCAATCAAATTTTTAATCAATATTTCAAAAAAAGCAGTTACCGATGAATTTTTGAATTTAGGTTACCAGCCGAACCCGGTATGTCCCCGATACTCTCCTGAAATAGTTCCAATTGCTCGACGCTGAATTTTAAAGTTATAACGCAATGGCTCAAACTGCCACAATGAATTGACAAAGTAAATGCAACTGATTTGTCATCATTGTGGAACGAGTTTAAAACTATTAAATGTATAAAAGAGAGACAACGAATTGCACAAGTTTTTTTTTTTTTTTTTTTTTTTTTGTTAAAGCGAATATTGTTATGTTTGGTTCCAGCTATCAGTTTGGACCATTAGCAGAGTACACTGTAACAATAAATTCAACAAAATGCTGGTAATTGATAGTAATTTTACTCGGCGGTATTGAAAAGAATTCAAAATTGACTTTGCGAAGGTGCGGTCCATCAACAGCCCATAATTGGCATTAATCTCATCGACATGACGTTTTCTTAACTTTGGAAATGTGCAATTACTGCAAATGACCAGTAAATTTACTGTAATTTTGTTACAGTATAAAAGCATTCGCAAATAATTTTTCTACTTACAGTTACACAAAATATGTCAGAAGTTCGCTTTTTATTTCTTTCTGTAGTATATGAAATACGGAATCCATAAAAATCAACTTATTTTGTTTTTAAACGAACAAAGGAATATACGGTAACAGTTTGCCATTCGTTAGCCACGATTGGCGATCAAAGTAGTCGATTTTTATAGGTTTTGCACACGCTGTAACAAAAGTACGGTAAATTTACTAGTCATTTGCAGTTACTGCATATTTCCAAAGTTAAAAAACGTCATGTTGGTGAGATTTATGAATTTTTGATGGACCGCACCTTCGTGGTGAGTTCCATCAACACCCGCTGTTTGGCCAAAAAAGTCAATTTTGAATTTTTTTCAACACCGCCAAGTAAAATTACTGTCAAAGACCAGTGCATTTGTTGCAATTTTTGTTACAGTGTAATTGGTATTGAGTATCGGTAGCATCAGCATTTTTCAGACCAGTACCGATATTTGCCGATCATCGCTACATCGCCCATTGCAGTCTAAGTAAACTATTTTTCTGCATTTGTACCTACTCAGAATTTAAACTAAAGTAAATTAATTGAATAATATAATATTAATTATATATAATTGAATTAAATTTTATTAGTAAATAAAATCCTGTTATGAAACACATTGTCAACATGTCAGAATTTTATAGAAATTCAAAGCCAAACGATTTTACTGCGGGGAATATGTTATGTAAGGAAAGGTGCAGATTATCTTACATATATATATATATACATAAATATTCTGAAATTTTATCAATAGCTGTCAATAAAAAGTTTCTTCTGGAGAACAAATGTAAAATTTGCTGAACTAAAGTTACAGTGAATATATTGTGCACAATTGTTTTTTCTTAAATTGGAATTTTTTTGAAATATTCGCCCAAAATATTTTCTCTTTTTCTGGTATTCGCCCAACATCTAAGCATGGCTAGAAAATTTAGAGGGGGAATCTGTGAACTTACCAGGGGGCTTATACCGAACAACCGTTAGGCACGGACCTTTGCAGTGACTGTGAATCTGTTCTATGTTACAGCTACCCACGAAGTGCCTGACTGAAGGGCACGCTCGGTGGTGAAACGGTCAAGCATCGAACCATCGCCCTTTCGGACAATACAATCGCGTTTAACAGATTGAGCCGCCCATAAATATATACATATATATATATATATAGTTTTTTAGGTTTTTCGAATTATTTGCTATGGCTTTTTCGTGAACCTGCCGGGGTTCTTATACCCAACAACCATTAGGCACGCACCTTTGTAGTGACTGTGTATCTATTCTATGTTACAGCTACCCATAAAGTGACTTGCTGAAGAGCACGCTCGGTGGTGAAACGGTCAAGCATCGAACCATCGGACAATACGATCGCGCTTAACCGACTGAGCCACCAAGCCGGGCGGAGCGTTTGAAATTTTCAATTAATGGCGCCATCTGACAGTTGTTTATTACACAAAAATGTATTCAGAAAATGTGGATCCTGATATTTCCTGCTCTCGTTCTAGATTGCCACATGAGTTTGCATTCCCTCAACGTTCTAAATTGAATTTTCCTTCGTCTTATTAGGAGTGCACTCTTTTGTGGTGTCAATTTTCTCAATCGCTTCAAATTCAGCTGTTATATTCCCACTTCCAATATTCTTTGACGAATTTTTCAAAAATTTAAGATTTTGTTCCATTTTTAATCTTGACTCTGGATGATCAAACAAACACGCCATCTCTTCAGCTGTTTTTGACTTTTTACGGTGAAATTTTCCGTTTGAATTCTCCTACATAAAAAATGAAACGGTGAGGGTGAGACAAGTGAATTCGCAGATTTGAATGAATTACCGTAATAAATCTGATTTACTCAATCTTCGTTTACGTAGATGTATTATTTTGTTAAACACGAGCCACAGATAGACCGCGCCTCGTTGGTGCGATCCATCAGTGAGCTTTAGCAAAACATGTTCAATCAATATAGGAAGATTTTTTCCGTAGGATTTTTGCTTGTTTTCAACAATTCCATCCAATCGGCGGAGAAAATAAAAAAATACATTTACAAATTAATGAAATGTAAAAAAACTTCTAAAAAAACTGGAGGCATATCACCTTCAGACATTCTTTCCTGAAAACGGGAACTCCAAGAAAATCTACAATTCTTTGTAATTCTGCGATTGGACTTTGTTTCAGCCTCTCGTATGATACCATAAGCAAAGATTTCCAAAAACTCGCGGGAATTGTAAATGGATTTTCATCTTCTTTCAACTTTACTTTTGTTCCTTCTTTATCGAGAAATGCTTTTATCCACATGATATTAATATTTGCATATTCAAATGAGGATTTCTTCACAAATGCTGTCCACTCTGTAGAAACATATTATATTTTTGCTAACATAGATTAGTGCCCGATTATAATGTTCTGGTATATAAGATTATAGTTTGAAGTGGAACGCGAGAGCCAATTAAATAAATTGGGATTAAAATATATCTGTAGAAATAAACTTTTGGCTACATTTTCAATTATGTTGACGCAGCTTCAAAGTTTCACCGGCAACTTATATTCTGCATGACATACGTATAACTGATTATAGAGGAAAGAACAATTTTGTTAGGCCATTAACTTTTGCCCAGGGTTGATACCGTTAAACTCAAATATAGCAGTTACTTTCCTCTCAAGTACTAGCAGCCTAGTTAACATACTAGTAAAGTACCCCTCCCCTCACCAAAATCAAGATATTTCATTCACAACCCATTTCCAATAGTCAGACGTGACAAAAAATGAAATATTTTAATTGCATTTTGTACTTCATATGTGAAAAATTCCACGTAATTATGTTTTTATCCGATGTTTTTCTCTGATGCCGGAATCAATACATAAATGTGCTTCGGAGCGATTCAAATTGCACAGTCTTACAAGACAGTTGTGGAATAAAATAGTCAGAAAAGAACTTACTTTCAGAATTTAGAAAATCCTCTTTTACCAAGCCGACGTGAGATTTTGAGGATTGTCGATTAAACTCAGAGAGTGTAGCCCTGTGTATATTTCTAACGACCAGTATTATTCGTTCGAATGGACATTTATGCTTTTCATCTTGAAATGTGTAATGTGCTAGAAAAGAAAGTAACTATCATGACTAAATGTATTTTCGTGAGTACTAAATCTTCATCTGATATTGGAATTTATATCGTTTCAAAGCCATGAATTTCTTGGTTACCTTTTTACGGATCGATCATGTCAAAATTTCTTTAATGTAGGCTACTATGGAATGTTCGATTCCCCGAAAAAAGGTGCTAAAAACGTTTAAAGCCGAAAAAAGTACCCAAGAAATTTCTGACTGATTTCACAAAAACAGCTAATTACCGATGAAAACATACTGTGATGATGATGTTGTATCAAATGAAACAAAAAGCGACAGCGTCTACAACGAGGCTTTTAGGGGAACATTAGGGTTCCAACCTCCTCCAATATTTGGTATTGAACCGAAGAATATAGCTACACTGCGACACAAGTGGGATTATGTATCTACTAACCGTGTACAAGCACTACACAACATAGCAAAGCTAATTCATTAATGCAAGTAGCAAACAAACTTAAATAACCCACACTCTTTGGAAATCGTACAATATAGATTCACACACACGAGCCCCCTAATGAAATAACATGGACATCGTGGAAACATATACCTACCTTTTATAACGATTGTGCTGTTTTTGCTGCATTTTTCAAATTCTCCTTTTAATCCTCCATTGTACAGACTCTTATCATCAAACACACTTCCTGTCCACAGCCCTGTAGCTTGTTCAATCATAAACCTTGTCCACGTGTTCCCACTTCCGGGAGCACTGACCAATCCAGTTCGAGGAAAATATCGATGCTCAACATTGTCTGGTGAGTTGACTCCTCTGTTCATATATTCTCTGTGACTGCAATCTGTAAATATTAAAAAAATTCTTCAAAGGCGCTAAATAAGGTTACCAAAACCTTAATAAAAGCTGCTGTTGTCCCCACATATTATTTTAGGTTCCAGGACGTTAGAGATACGTAGCTTGAGGCGTATTTCTAACTTTTGAGGACTGGAATCAGCGAACACCCAATAGTATAGTATAGCCGGATGTGATTTGATATGATCATTGCACAGGCCTCGCCAGTAGTTTACATTCAGGCCATGTTCAACTTTGTTTTCTAGTTTGGTACGAACAATCCGAGTTTTCATATTAGAGATGCCGATCAAAAGCCAAGAATAAAAGTCGCAAAATCTCCTAGCTATTTGGTAACTAATTAACGTATTAACGAATTTTGCAGAAATTCGCTCGAACAGCCTTCCTTAGAAAAACTGATAGTTTTCTCTGTTTAAATATTTGAAATTTTCATTTAAATGAAGCGTGCTAGATTAACTATTACTTAATCACTGGACGAACTGTCCCGGGATAGTTTAAAACCAGTCATGTGTTAATTTTTGCTGAATTGACAACTAGCTTATCGCGCGAGTCAGCATTTTGGTGGCGTTTACTTTGAAATGTATTGTTTTAGTCTGGACGTAATGCGATAGACTGTACTTTCCTTGTTTTTTATTCTAATTGAATGTGATTATGTTTATCGCCCACAGCTACTTGCGGTGAGGTGAACAATAGTCTCTAATAATCAATATCAGTGAATTCAAGCTTGATTTCTAGGGCTCAGATAGATTTGATTCGGATAATTTGTGATTTGAATTGATTTGAATAATTGGATCAAATTGCCCATCTCCAACTACAATGCAACAAATATTTGCTCAGTTTCAGTTATCTTGTTAGGAAACATTCGGATAAATTAGTGTTCTACTTCCCAATCAATTATAACCAGTTAGTAAGGCTGGGCAAAACCGAATCATTTGTAAGTCGAATCTGATTCGAATCATTATTTCGAATCGTTGATTTCATAAAAATAACAAATATCTCATTCTTACTATTATTATTATAGTCTCCATTATGATGATTAGGAAATATACAGTTACAAATTACAAATATTAGCCTAAACTGACCTAAAAGCGTTGTATTTTCATTTCATCGCGGTGGCGTGATGAAAGCGACGATAGCTGCCGAACGTAATAATTAATGAATGGCGCGGGTTCCAACCCCGGCAAATTATGGTCAAGACCGACGAACCAAAAAGGCTTCAAAGGGCAATACACGCGGGGTGCCCCCGGGCGAGGCACTGTAACCCACAGCCTTGGGACGATGCTCGATAACCTTACCGGTTCCATTCCACAAGCACGACGCAAAATAAATCTCGTAACCAGGTATACTTGTGAACATTGCTAATTGTACTGTGAAATAAAATTTCATTAACGAAAAAATACAACCGATTTTGGTTAAATTTGACCAAAATCGATTGCATTTTGTCGTTAAAAATGGAAAAATTCACCTCATTCAACCTGCTTTATGTTCCTATGACCGATTCTCAATTGATTCGAATAATCTGTACTTCGAATCGATTCGAATCACTGAAACGAATTGCCCAGCCTTACCTGTTGGTAAGACTCTTTTCCGAGGTCACGTTTATGCTTATCGTAAATCTCCTCAGATGAGTTGTTACGATTTTTTAAAATATAAAATCACCATAGGTGGATGAGGGTTAGTTTACACTGTTCTTGGTACAGTACGTATAACTGTACAACTACAATAGAGTTAGGGTGTTAATATTATTTGCCTAAATGGACCACAATAAAGATCTGTTGCAACCGCACTGTTAACGATCAGCGATTTTTATTGAAATTTTATTACTCTACGTGAATAATGTTACATCCATCTATTTCGGGAAGTATTCAATTTTTTACGATGCCTTTTTCCGAACAAGCCATTTTTTTATCCCATTATAACAGAACAGGCATATGCTCTTTAAAAATAAAGCGTTTTCATACGAATATCCGGCGGCACAGTTATACTAATGCTTGTCCCAGCGGCAGATAACGTTTTAAATGTTCGTACGTTTGATGAATGGAATATAGAACATGTTAAAAAAGGAATTTTCATGGCAATGCAAACAGAATATAGTTGGTCACAATTAGGATATTTATTTTGCCAAGCAAGGATCACAGATGACGCACGCCTCCTCGGCGCGATATATCGGTAACTCGTGATCGACAAATGATAATTTTGTCAAACTTTTTTGACTTTTTTGACTTTTTTGACCAAATGCTCGAAATCCAGCTTCCAACCCTCACTCACAGAAAATCTTGGTCAAAAGATATTTTGTCAAGCATGGGTCACTGATAGATCGCGCCGTTGACAAAATAAAATTTCTGATCGGGTACGGAAGCGATGCCTAGCCCTAGTGTTTCACATGCTATGTGCTGCAGCATCATAGGCTAGAGACGTCTGGTTCAAGCTCCAGTAAAACTCGATGTGAGCTTGTGCCCACCAACACTTTGGGAAAGGATTTATCAAACGCTTCAAAATATGAATGCTCTTCGCAGTCAAAAATATTTTGATTTCACATGTTTTATTGAGTATGAGTCACCGATGTATCATGTCGCTTAAGCACGGTCCGTCAGTGGCTCATGCTTAACAAAGTAAAACTTCAGATGGGGATTGCAAATAACAGTAATAGTATTTAGTTCTGTTTTTGGTTTCATAAAATTTCATTCTAAACAAGGTCGAAAGTAACGTCCATAGCGGGTCACTCGAAAAGCAAAAAGCTATTACAAGATAAAACGCCAACAACTGCGTTTTAAGCAGAAAATATCCCATACAAAACTAAATCATTACGGTAAAGTACAGTCAGTGGTATATACCCTGGACGGTAAAAAACTTACTACCCGTACCTACAGGGCCTAAGGATGATCTACTCAAATCAGTGACATAGAAATATGTAGGTAAAGCAGATTCACTGAATCACAATTTCTTCGGGTGTCCGAAATGTTCATGACATTTTTTTCAAGCTTCAAAATAATCAACTTTGCTATATTTCATAGCAGTATTGATGGCTTTGAATCTTTTCATACAGTTTGGTTACAGACACACTCAGTTAGAAATGTTTAAATCTTCTAGCCACAGATAAATTATGGAATATTGGCAATTTGCTATATTTTTTTCTGACGGAATCAGTTTATTTGGGCGTCCGAATTGGTGGCATTTTGCCAGTGTTTTGTAAACTATGATACCTAGGAAAAGTTTGCACAAGTGTGTCACAACCATTTGACAATAGATGCCCTCCGTGAAGTCCAACTAATTAACCTATTTTGTAGGGCTGGACAAAACCTAATCCTATTCGGAAAATTTTTTGGAATCGGATCGAATCACTGAATCCATGTGAATAACAAATATCTCATTTTTAGTTCTACCACTTGTCTTCATTGTAAAATTCGAATAATTTCTTCGAATCGGGTCGAATCACTAATTCCATAAAAATAAAAAATATTAAATTTTTACGATACTATTATTGTCTCCATTATTATAATTAAGAAGTTTATAGTTACACATTGCAAATATTAGCATAAACAGACTTGAAAGTAATATATTTGAATTACACTCCGCATCCAAGAGCGAAATTTTTTAATTTTTAACGACAAAATGCAATCGATTTTGGTCAGATTTGACCAAAATCGATTGCATTTGTCGTTAAAGATGAAAAATCCACTTCATTTATCAAATTTCCGTTCCAATGACCGATTCAATTCAATAATCTGTGCTTTGAATCGATTCGAATCAACGGGTCGAACTGCTCAGCCCTAGTTGTTACTTAATCATTGAATTTCGATTCCAATTACTTTTTTCACTTCCAGTTACCAAACTTACTTATCAAATTGACTATCGGCCATTCGGAGCTCCATTCTTTCACTGGGGTTGTCGTCGGCCTTTCACTAGGTTTTGTCTTCACAGATGGATCTGTTTTGTATCGAAATTGGATCGAGATTGACGGAGCTTTAAATTGATAAAAGTAAGCAGCCAGACAGAGTACTCCAAGTACAAGCACTGCGACTAATTTTAGAATATTGCATAAGAGTCGTTTCATCTGTCGTTTTAAAAGTTTCGTATTCATGAACTCATATAAATATTTTTACAAATTTAAAAAATATAAACAAATTAAAATATTATTCAAAATGTAAGTTGTTTAAAATCATTTTAAATATCAATGGCATGACTATGCTGCTGAATAAAAATAGTTATACTTTTCATAGTGCAGTAATTGCATATTTCCAAAGTTAGAAAAACGCACCTTTGAGGTGCGTTCCATCAACACCCCATATTTTACCAAAAAAGTCAATTTTGAACTTTTTTTCAATACCAACAAGTAAAATTACTGTCGAAGATCGGTGATTTTGTAACATTTTTGTTACAGTGTATCTGCTTACTGAGCCATTTTAGTTTCTGATTTTACCTGCTCTGCTCAACATTTTTTCAAAATATTTTTTTTATTCAAGATACATTTAAAGATCATTTTACAATGGTGAACTATTGCCAACAATTTCAACATTTTATTTCCTTACGTGATGCTCCAGCATTTAAAAACAAACCAACCATTTACCCTTTTGTATTTATCACAAACCATTGTTAAACTACGTCGTTTGGCGTGCCTACACTACGGTTCTTGTATGGAATAATGGAATCACTAACAAAGGGAAGGTTTCAAACTACGCTTACCATTTTGTAGATGGGATATTGAACCGATTTTAAGGGTCTTAATGTAGGTCCTTCCTAACGAGAATTACGGAAAGCTATGGGGTTTTCATGCTATCACCACATTATTTCCATTCCTCGAATGAAGCTACAAAAACAAGGCCCATCATTTGTAATTTGCATTGATATTGAAGTATCAGATAAACATGTGCTTTGTAAAATGAGAATACTTCCACAAAAGCTATTTTGTACATCACCCCCTTGCTTATTTTGGGCCAATCATTATTACCGTTGAGATCATTTCTACATAGAGATGTCGTTTTGAATTTGCTATGGACATCAGAATTTTAGAGATTTTCCTTTCACTTCTACGTCTATCGCTTCTTTGCTTTCTTAATACGATACATTAGGGTCATTCTAAAGGGTGCACCTTTTTGCTCATTCAATCTGCCCAAGCGTACTGATTACCGCAATTAAAAATACTTCAACTAGGAAACAGAAATACGAATTTTTACCGTGTTCATTCCCTCTGTTATCTTTTTCAACTTTTTATATTTGAAATTCACATTGAACTAAACTAGATAGAAAATAATTTTACTCAGAAACATTAAATATTTCACAATAATTATACTACTAGTGATTAGTGTTCGGGAGACTCGAGTTGATAAATAACTCGACTCGAGTCGCACTCGAATGACTCGATTCGGGACCTCTTAGCAAAATTCAGACGCTACTTGGCTCGGAACTTGTCAGAATTTAGGCCGAGTCTGCGACCACTGCGACATCATTGCAATGTACCCTGCTATGAAATCCGTGTCGTCAGCCCAATATTGATGATTTCATGTGGGTGCTCCGTACTAAAATATTGAGGATTTAGAAATCGGCTCGTGACTCGACTCACGACTCGTAAATACGGGACTCGACTTGGATGTACAGTGACTCGACTTGACTTGGGACTCGAAGTGAAATGACTAGTTACCAACACTGCTAGTAAGTAAAAATCTTTCGATATTGATCACAGATTTTATCGCGTCAAGCGTGAGTCACTGATGACTCGCGCCTACAAGGCTATCATGCCTGTCAAAATCTTTCTGTGTCAAAAACAGACTACGCGGTAGTTGGTAGTAACATGCTGGAACGCGAGAGTGACTTACGCTACCTGTCGTAGTTCATTAATAAATAACTATTATAAATCCATTCTTATCTAAATATTTCTGTCGATCGATATTTTTTTCGAGTATGAATCAGTGATGGATCGCGCCGTTGAATTGTGCCTCATGCCTGATAAAGTGATAAAACATACTGCAGTAACCTGATGGTTTTCAGACACTACGTCTGCGGAAGTAACACCACTTACCAAAATTGCGATCAATTAAAATGATGCATTAAAGCTCGTTCAAAATCTATGGTTTAAACCAAAACAGGAAAAATCAAAAAACAAAAATGTTCAACGAGGGATTAAAGGTAAATTATGAACAACGCTATTAAAACGAACATAATAGCCCTTTAACAAAGACAATGAAAGCCAAACTAATATCTCATTTGCAAAGGAAAGTCTTGGTAAACTCGAAGTAAAGCATTTTTAAAATTGATAAAACTAAAAGCAAAACTTTCAACCAGAAAGCGCTGCGAAGACGGGAAATCCTCGCTCAGCACCTATAAAAAATACCACAAAACTACAAATTATGGAATTCTATCTAACCAAAATTCTGATATGCACAGCCGGTGAAAGCAAAACAAAATAATTTAGAAAATCATTTCGTTTGGTTTTCACCGGTTGCACCTATCAGATTAGAACTATGAGTCCACGCGGCAACCATGTGCTAATTAACAATAAGTTATGTTACGCCAAGCCTAAACCATGTGAGGACCGATTAACCCATAATGACCAAATGATGTTTTCACAAATTTATTTCTAATCTCTAATTCATTAGGTGAATCTTTACCGTTAGATGGCCTGAGCTTCAACTATCAAAACCCGCTTCAGAAATTTGTCTAAATACGGGAACAAATTTGTGTTTTTAAAACCCAGACAGATGTCAAATTTTCTTGTTTCTATTTTCTCTTTGAAATCAATGATGTAAGACAAGTTTCCTGTTTTCCGTTTTTACTTATCAGAAAAACCACAGCAATAAAAACGACTATGGTGACGATATCTACTTTACTGAGGAGGTGCTATTCGGTATCGAAAGTTATTCTGCATGGACTGCCAAAACGACAACGAATTCTTCGATTCCGTGAACTGCAAAATTATTTTTAGATGTGTTTGCTCTTCGATGCATTATCTTTATCTAAGCTAAATGTTGGAAATTCAAGCCGAAAATGAGTTACCTGTAGTTTCGCGATTTGATTCTGGGATTCGAAACGATTCGAAGTACAAAGTATTCGAATCAGTAATGAATCGATCATAAAAACAAAACCTTGGATTTTTTTTTCCTTTTCGAGCAAGAAAATCGAATCAAAATATCGTCGTTTAATGTGTGAATATCTGGAGTCTAAATTGAAAACCCGATGGATTTTAATTATTGTTATTATCATTCAGAGCGAATTTGCGGTCACCTTTCGTTTTGATTGTGGTAAAGCGTCTGATTGAATTTTAATTACGGGAAGGAATTGTCATGCAAAAGGCGGGACATTTAGTATGAAATTGGTGATTCGATCAAATTCGAAAAAAAATCCGAATCAGAGTCGAATTTCAAATGATCCGGGTTTGCTTAGCCCTAAGTATAAATATACTTGACCTTGTCGACAGGTAGCCAGCGTCAGTGATCCACATCGAACAGAACCCTAATCGAGCGAATGTTTTCCTGAGTTAAGTTCCTGAAAGCGGTATTAAAATTTTCACTGATCTGATTATAAATTGGTTTATTTGTACTACCTATACTGTGAAAAATGCGCAGTCAATTTACTGTTTATTTCCAGTAACTGCACGTTTTCGAAATAAAAAAATATTTGTTGATGAGATGAATGCCAAGTATGGATTGTTGTTGGACGTACCTTGGCGGTGCGTTCTATTAACAACCACAATTGGCAAAAACAAAATCAATTGTGTAGCTACATTTCAATATCACCGAGTGAAGTTACTGTCTAAGATCGATAATTTTACGGCACTTTTGTTGCAGTGTAAACAATTGTATTTTCCTTGGCAAAAAGAGTATGCTAGTTTGAGGACCGGAATTAAAAAAGTAATGATTAGGCACTAAAGCTTGGAAATGCAATTTGCGGCGTTTTCCATGTTTGACTCATATTTAGTGAAACAGGTGCAAGCAGCAAGCACGCGTGCTGTAGTAAAATGGTCCTTATAGGTTAATTGTTGGTATTAGGATAAAGTTATAGAATCACTATTCCGTTCAGCTAATTATGAACTGTGTAGTGTACAAGCGTCGGAGGCGAGATTCCTCAACACTCCAGAACTACCTGATTTCAATATTATCTACAAATGCATTTCAAATTTTGTATATTTACAATTACTCCAAATAGACAGTAAATTTACTTTATTTTCTTAATACTGCGCCCACGATATCCTTTCAATGCAATACGACACCGCAGGAATTTCTAAATTGAATAAGTTGAAAACGGGAAGCAATAGAAACACATAGAGCACCTGGTTGCTACAAAATCCATTATATGGAGATATACTTCGGCCGAAAATGGTAAATTGTATAATATTAGACATTTAACCGTAACCGTGATATCGTGTTTTTTGCCAGGCTAACTAAGTCAATGGATTTTTTGAAGCATGAAAGGTATGTTCACACAACATTTACCTTTTTTGTGACTTCAGCAGCCTTTTCTATGTCCTATAAGTTATTTTTGCCAGGCTAACTAAGTCAATATAAGAATTTGATTTTTGTCAAGCATGAGCCACAGTTGTAGTAGATGAGCCGTTCACACAACATTTACCTTTTTGTGACGTCAGCAGCCTATATCGAAAATAACTCAAGCCTTATATAATTAGTTTCATAGTTTTATGTCAGCGCATTAACACCGCAAAAACCACCCGTAATGTGCTCGTAAATATAAAATCCCCACCTGGCGTCCTTTTTCGTCAGCGGTACACCGCAAAAACCGCCCGTAACAAAATAAATCCCCACTGTCTCGCTTGTTCGTGGTAAATAATTCTCAGTTGAAATGATACCCTTGGGTAGTTCCGCACATAGATATCTCAACTCGGGATAAGCTTCAGGCAATCTCATTCTGCAGAAAATCTTAACTCGCGTAAAGTCTCGGGCAAATTAATAGATAGAGGTATTTACCCAACATTCTACTCTTTTGCGTGACGTCAACAGCCTATGGCCTCATCAGAAAACTAGAAGCCTTATTCAGCTCACGAGTCACGACATCATAAAAAAATTTCCGTGACAAAATATGTTTAGAGAGTTTAATTTCCGCATCTGTAATTTTTTGATACAAATGCGGGAATTTTTCTTAATACTCCCAGGCAATATGTCAAGCATGGTCAGGTACATAATATAATCCAATTATTTCCCCAATTTAGAGACTCGGAATGTTTTGGTCAGTGCTTAATCAGAGTCAGCTTGAACAGAATAATAAAACAGAGAGGGCAAACTTTAAGTAAATTAATTTTTCACTTTTCAATTATGGGTGGTGAACAGAGAGCTTGAACAGAATAATAAATCAAAACAGAGAGACAGTAAATTAAAAAAGAAGGTAACAAGATTCTACAGACAAAAAGAAAACGGTTACATATTCTATTATGTATTCACCAATTATGTCCGTAATGTTCACAAGAGTTCAATAGATTTATATCTTGAGGTATACAACGAATTTAATGGAATCTATTTTGATGATTCCGCAGATCAATCTGATTTCAAAATGTAATGCCAAAACTGTATTGGTTAGTTGGACAGCAAACTTTACACGTCAGTTTTTCGATAATAGTAGAAACCGGATCGAATTAATATATAAATCCCCACTAAGAGGGGTCAATTATTTTTCTATAACATAGAACGAAACATTAACAAAATGATTCAAAATGGCTAAAGTAGTCTCGCAGCTGGAAATCCTAAACGCGTAAAGCTCCTGGCAATATTTTTCTGCTGGTGAAATACAACCCTCCGGCAGTTCCGCTCTTGATAATCTCAATTTACGTAAAGCTTCCGTCACGTAAACATATTTTTGACGAAAATTATTTTAGTGAATTCAATGAAGAATGCATGCAATGAAGTATGGAAAAGTGTACAGCTTTTTTCACAGAAAGTAAGCCTTCCACTTTAGTTTTGTTAATAAACGATTAAAATTTTCAAAAACTTCTAATCTATTGATGAATGGATTTTCAAACGCATTAACCCGTGAAAGGCGCCCTTTCGAAGATTGAAAAACCTTTTATGACGTCATACAAACACTGTGAAAAAATTGCAACAAAATCACTGGTTTTTGAAAGTAATTTTCTTTGGTGTTATTAAAAAAAATACAAATTTGACTTTTTTGGCCAACTATGGGGTGTTGATGGAACGCACCGCGTTGGTGCAGTCCATCAACAGCCCATAATTGGCATAAATCTCATCAACATAGCGTTCTTGAACTTTCCCTGCAAATGACCAGTAAATTACTGTATAAGAAAAAACAGTGAAATAACACCTCTACGACAGTAATTTTACCAATGAGTTTGAGCGGTGTTTCGCATTAGCATCCTTTACTTGACCTTAGTGAGATGGTTTAAAATTGAATATGCAATTACCACAAATGACCAGTGAATATACTCTACTTTTGCCGCAGTGTTACCGGCATGTGATAGCTGTGTAAACTTTTTTACTTTAATACTCTTCTGCCCTTATGATACAAAGTGTGTTCAGACGGCAAATTAAAATTCCAGAATATGAATTATCATGTAAACACCAAATCCATCTTCCAAATAGTGATAGCAACCTAGTCATTTCCTAAACTAGGTAAAGTACAACGAATTTATCACTAGGCAGAGTATAACTAGGCGACTAGTTTCCACTATCCGAACTAGCCAGTACCTACATAGAAAACCAGGTTAACTTGGTAACTATCCTTTGACGAATTTAAGACATTTTTAGTAAATTTGATGTTTAAAATCTTCAAATAGTCTATTTTGAAAAAATATTTTATATATTCAAAATAGGATTTGCCTAGTTTTCTATACTAGGTGCCTAGTTCTTAAACCATACCTGGTTGGAAATTAGGTGAATTTACCTATTTTACCTAGTAAATTTACCAGATCAAATGTCAAACAGAAATCTTGGTAAAATTTAGACTAGGTAAGTTACATATTTTTGAAATTAGGTAAAAGTACTTTGAAAATTAACTCAATAAACTAAGCAAACTAGGTAAAATAGGTACTTTTACCTCTAATTCCCAACACTAATTCCAACGTCAAAACCTCCAAATCTATGCCGACAACCGTAACCTTTACCCTGAATCGCAACTGAGGCGCACTCTCTTTTTTATTTCCGATAATAGCGACTGGCGGCAAGTAACTAACGTCTACTTAAATGGCAATACGCTAATACAAAACGAAATATTAGCAACTACGAAGTGGAACACATTTCAAATAGAACTGAACCTTTTATACTGAAGTGCAATGAGTGATATTTGCCCTGGGCGATATAAAATCAACCAGCACTCTAGAAGACCATCAACGACCAATTTCTAATTTATTGCAGACGTTGTACGAACTACTTAGACTACAAAAAAAAAAAAACAATAAATTCAACTCCAAAAAATATTTTGCAATCAATGTAAGAAAAATATGATATTTGTTTTTGCAACGCGTAGATTTGTGAAATTTAAAGCATCAAAATTTTTTTCTATTATATATATATAAATAACCCTAAACATGTACCAAACACGGAGACAAATCCTAAAAATTTAGCTATTTCGAATGATATTCTTGATGATGATCAATCAATTAGATTAAGAATACTGATATTTAACCAAGATGAAGAGCCGTTGTGTTGGTAAACAAACTCCACCAATTATGTTTGCCCACCATATTTATTAAGGAAAAATGGATAAACAAACACAGTGATACTTTTTAATACGTTACTCTTCAAGTGAAACGGTATAACTCAATCAGAAAATTGACTTTGTCAAGCATGAGCCACTGATGGACCGCGCCTTTGAGGCGCGATCCATCAGCGGCACATACTTGACAAAATGTGTTTAGTTATTGCGAAGGTTAGTGTTCCAGATTATAGCTTTATTTTTCAAGGACGAGAATGCCGTAGTAGATAGTGAAGATTACATTTGCCAAGCTACAATCACAATTGGAACGCACATTGATCATGCGATTTATCATTTGTCCATGCTTGAACACTTATTATTAAAAATTATTGCTACAATATTTCTCGTCTTGGTGGTAATTTATGATACATTGTAGTTGATATTCATGGATGAAAAATGAAAGCCCAAAAACTACAATCTAGAAATATTTTTTTATATTTTTAATCGTGGTTTTTTACAATAGTGAATTTTTTAATCGATGCGGTGATAATTCATATTATAATAGCCCAACGTTGTGAATGTTATATTTGATATTTTATGCTCAAGGTATTATTGCTTATTTCCGACTCCAATTTTTGTATTTAAAAGTTTTTTAATGGACCCAGGTGTATAGGCAATTTTATGCTTTCTCCTGTACAAATAGTCCATCTTCCTTTTTTGTGTCCACTTTGTCAAAAAGTCCTCAGAAGTGGCTAAAAGGAACTGATGTCCAATGTGTCGACACGATGGCCTAGTGGTTATCATGTTGCAGATTACTAAATCGAGTTTCGGCGAGTCTGACTTCTCAATCCATGCAACAAAATCACTGATCCTGGACAGTAATTTTACTTGGCGGTACTGAAAAAAAAATCAAAATTGACTTTTTTCACCAAATACGGGGTGCTGATGGAACGCACCGCGAAGGTGCGGTCCATTAACAGCCCATAATTTGCATAAACATTATCAACATCGCGTTTTTTTGACTTTGGAAATATGCAATTACTGCAAATGAGTAAATTTACCTTACTTTTGTTATTTTGAAATACTTTAAAAAATAAACTCCTTAAATTCTATACTTCATCCAAAAAATTCTGTAATTACTTGCTCAGTACGCTCATTCGCCTATAGTTGGTCACAGGGGTTGAGAAGCACTCAAATACTTACTCATCTTACGCCTATAGTTGGTTGCTGGGGTTGAGAAGCACTGAACCACAAACTCGCCTAATCAGCTTTCTCTTGGCAATCCGTCCATTTTCTGATCTCATTTTGCTGTCAAAGTTTGGTTTGTTCTAAGATTACTACCAATCTATCTTATATATCTTTTTGCTATGGGACAGCCTTTTGACAAAATCAGAAATTTAATTTTGCTGAGCCTGTAAAAACCAAAACAGATGGATACTCGCCTAGCCGAGCCCCGCAGCACAATCAGTGTTAACCCTTGAATGGAGGCCAAATTGGCAATCCGTTGACACTGATTTGAACGTTTAGGGCTTCACCTACATTTCCAACTTCATCGACGCCACTCACTCACTAGTTTCAATAGACAACTTAGATTCATTAGTTTTTGATCTCGTATCACAGTCGCAAAAATATTCACCGAACACGTTTTGTAAAACGCGAGTCACTGATGGATCGCCGTATAACCGTTGCTACGTTTCAAATCAGTAAAACAAGGCGTACGGATCCTCTTTCATCTTAAGCTCGACCGAATTGCTTTCTTTAAAGCAAAACGTTTTACCAACCGACCAATCAACGTGTAATTCAATATTTTTTGTATTTAATGTGTGTTTCCCCAACAAAAGTATCGCCGACACGAAGATCTCATTGACGTAGCTAAGAAGGGGCACTGTTAAGAAATTTTGAAAGCAATTGCCCCTACCAAAATTTTAAAATTTTATACGAAGCTGTAACTAAAATAGGCAAAATTTTAGAAGCAAGCTGTTCAAACACGGTGGAAATTCTTCTCGTTTTTGCTTCCCTAAATAGTGTTATTTTACAACGAAAAAGTCAGAATATCTGATCATGAGATGTATTTTAGATTTCTTTGGTCAGAATTAGGGCTTCGAATTCGGTGATTCGAATCGATTCACTAAAAGCTTCCTAAATGAAGTTAAATTTTTCATCTTTAACGGCAACTGTAATCGATTTGGTCAAATTTAACCAAAATCGATTTTGTTTAGTCGTTAAAAATAATAAATTCATCATAAGTACTTAATTAACATGATGCAGACAATATTGGCAATAGTAAAAATGGGATATTTATTATTTTCATGCGATCGGTGATTCGAGTATTTTCTAGTATGTTGCAAACATAAAGTGGTGAAAAGACATTTTGCTCCTCACTGGTGCGTTCCATCAAAATCCCATATTTGACCGGAAAAAGTCGAATGCATGGTCAAATTCCAATAACAAGTAAAATTAATACGAAAGATCCGCGATTTTACTGCATTTTTGCCACAGTGCTCGTTTCTTTTCGTTTCTGTTCCAATATCGCACCTCTAACAATGAAACATCATAAGATACGTTTATATCTATACTCTAACCAGAAAGTGTATTTTGGTTTTATCCTTTCCAAAAGATTGAACGATTGTATTATGCATGTGCCACTGATGGAACATTTTGCCAATTCACGGTACAATTTTGGTCATGCACGAAGTAAGATTTTTATGTTTTCTTCTTAATATTTTTTCTGGATTAAAAAATCGGGAAAGTTTTAACAAGTGAGTGCGAAAAAATAAATCCGATTACGCGCTCAATTTGGTATGTGCCAGTCGTTACGATACGGTTAGGATTTTAATTCCTGCACTGTAACAAAAAATGCAACAAAATCACTGGTCTTTGACAGTAACTTTACTTCATGGGTATCGAAAAAAAAATCAAAATTGCCTTTTGTGGGAACCATGCCATTTTATATTCACTTAGTTATCATGAAATGTATACTGAGGTCTCACACTGCTACGCTATCGCAAAGCTATTGTATTTTTCATAGTCACTCTTTCGGGCGGGTCACTCACTGGTCAGAGTTTAAAGCCTCTCATATTTTTATTTCACATCTTATCTCATCTTATCATTTGTTTATCATTGAGGATTTTTGGTGATTAAAACTTTACAATACAAATCTGATTGATTGATTTACTATAACAATCATTAACTTTATTTTGGAGTATCGGTGCCGGCTTTTATAAAAAAAGTAAGCATCAGTCGACTCAGTTCAGTCCTCAACATATCAAACATTATATAGTACAGTTGTACAGCTGCCTACCTGTTATGGATTGTTAAACTTGTGTGTTATGGATTGTTAAACTTTCTTTCCTACAACCTTCGGGTTTTCAATCTAGATTACTGAAAAAAGTTATTGCCACGCCTAGGGATACAATTCTCAGATTCAAGGTTAGAATTGATTTGTGTAATTTAGTCTTCAGAATATAGACTTAAGAATTGAGCCAGCATATTTAAAAAAATCAAATATATACTCGATTTTGTGATTTGGCAAATTTTTCCCAATCAAGATTATTTATTTTGCCGGGAACTAATTCGATTGAATGTTGTTCTTCATTGGGCGTCTTAACGCTGACGTTAATTTTGGATGTAATTTTTGAATATTTCTATTTATATCAAGTTCTCCAATATTTCTTTTGCAATTTTTTTGTGTTATTGGTTCAAGTACATTTCATCCACTATGGATTTGTTTCTTTGCTATTAGTTCTTTTACAGAGAATTTTACTGAATTTTTTGGAAATTGTTAACTTTAAGGATGTATTTCGAGGATATTTGAAGACATTTGTTATGAGTATCAGTATCGGTTGGTACCGGTAATCATTTATATTTTGAATCCGATTCAGTTAATTATGTCGAATCGGATCTAATCACTAAACCCATGTAAATGGCAATAGCCTACTTTTACTATTTAATGTCTCCATTTCGATGATAAAGATATTCATAGTTATGAATCAGGATCTAAATTTTCATTTTTAACGACAAAATTGAATCGATTTTGAATCGATCGTCAAAAGCCAACTTCATTTAGCAAGTTTTTGTTCCCATGAAAGATTCACTATAATTCGAAGACATTGTTCTCCGAATCGATTCGATTCACTGAATCACATTGTCCAGCCCCTAGCTGATAGGCCGCGCCTCGGCGACGCGGACAATGCTTTTGTGTTTTCCGCTTTTGCTTCCTTTTGCCATTGTTATTTTACGTGGTTTGGGCCCTGCTTTCGAGTGAAAGAACAATTTAAAAATGTATCTTACGAAATCCCGTGCGAAGTGACCCCCACTCAGTATAGGCGTAAGAGTCGACTAAAAAGAAGCAAAAAATATTTAGATCATCGACATCATTTGCCATCGCCCATAGCAGATCCCACTCACTGCACTTTACCATGGCAGGTAAATCCGCTGCTTCTGTCCTTGCTCAAAATGAATTTCAATAAAACAAATAAAATTTGACAAAATATTTTTTCATTGAAATCCGCTCCAACCAACGCCGAAAGCAGTTCCTAGAAGGAACCAACCAACGGGCATTAAAATGGCGAAAAACCAGTTCAAATTAAGTACCAGAAACTCACTCTAAGTGAGAAAAGAACAGATTGTACGGAACCACAATATTAGCACAGTGAAAGATATCTGCCCTGAGCGAATATTAAAAATCATTTACTAAGCCTATTTTCTCTTTTAGTCCTGCTTTAAGACACGCAGGAAATACGTTGGGCCAATTCTGAAACCTTCACATATGCTTTGCCTCAATAAACATTTTATTGTCCCTCTTTGTTAATATACAATTAAATTTACTCAACTTAATTTTATTAAATTAATAAAGATAATTATGTACATTGTAGCAAAAGTGCAGTGAATTTACTGGTTACTATTTGCAGTAATTGCATATTTTCAAACCTTTCGCGGTGCGCTCCATTAACCCCACCATATTTGGCCGAAAAAGTCAATTTTGAAATCGATTTCTTTCAATACAGGCAGGTAGGATTACTGTCAAAGACCAGTGATTTTGTTACAGTGTAGTGTATCTATTGAAAAATTGCAGGGTATAAAATTTGAGGAAATTGTGGGATATTTGGCAATCGGAAAAAACGCATTAAAATACCAATTTAAACAGATCAAATGTTGCAAACAAATTGATTTTTTAATTTCTCAAAATTTGAAACAAAAGAATAAAACCGTAGAAATTCAACACTTGGAGTATTTCAGACCGCACGTGAGATTGTAAGGTTTACACTATAAAAATATAAAATTATATTTCGTGAATGTACATAATTAATGTACCTTTCTGGAAGATGTGCCTGATGACGACACTGCCAGGGGAATAAATAGGATAGGATGCCCTTTTTATCCTGCGGGAGAGGAAGGTCGAGAATACAGCTCAACCATATGGCGCACCAGTTTCAATACCAGTTCCAAAGGGTTTTGGATTAGGCTATCTTATTTTTTATTTTGCATGGACCTGGTTGGTCGAGAAATCCGTAGGCGATGTTTACGTGAACCACCGTGCACCGAAGAGGCATCCAGCAGATCTCTCGTATATAATCATTAAACCTGACGGGATTCGAACCTGGGTAATAACCATCAGAGATGCGTAGCTCGAAGCGTACCAACGCTTTACCGGCCCCGAGTACTCTTCACAGTTACATCACTGTAACAAAAGCACAGTAAATGTACAGGTCATTTGCAGTAATTGCATATTTCCAAAGGTAAAAAAACGCCATTTGATGAGATTTATGCAAATTATGGTGTGTTGATGGATCGCACCTTCGCGGTGCGTTCCATCAACAACCCATATTTGGCCAAAAGAACCAATTTTGTATTTTTCCAATCCGCCAGATAAAATTACTGTCACAGACCAGTGATTTTGTTGCATTTTTGTTACAGTGCACCTGTGAGTGCATCACCCTGCGCAAGTCCCTGTACCGACAAATACTTTTAGTTTCGACCAACAGAATTACCGTGCGGTGGAATAATATGAACTTTCCACCTAAGAATGGTTACTGGGTAGAACTGGTGAAACCGAATCATTTGAAATTCGAATCTGATTCGAATATTGGTCGCTCATCAAAGACTCAAATCATTTGTGACTCACGACTGGCAGAATTTTTTCATTTCGTGCATTTCGTTTTTTCCGATATTTTACTTTAGGCAAAAAAATAAATTATGTGGTCGATGGAGTCGCGGGGGACAGATATATTCGACATTGGATTAATCCTTATATTTCATTTCACTGTAAGCCATCAGCATTTATCTTCTAAATTATTTTCATCAATTCCTTCGAATTCAGCAGTGATATCTCCAGTTCCAAGTTTCCGCGATTGATCTTGGAAATATAGAATTGATTGTTTCATTTTCTTCCGTGCTTTAGGATCACTATATATACAAGACAATTCTTGAGAAGTTCTTACACTTTTGCGTCGAAATTCTCCTTTTGAATTTTCCTAAATATTAAAAATTTTATGAACATGTATGAAATACCGGAATGCTAGATAAATTCATATCAGGGTTTAACGCCTTTATATTTGTTATTTACTATGGCCTATCCGTTAACCAACTAGGGGGGTTGTACCCAAGAACCGCCAGGCGCGGACCTTGGTAGTCACAAAGTTATCTCACAGCTACCCGGGAAGTGCCTTGCCGAAGTACACTTTCGGTTGTGGAACGGTCCAGCCTAAGCTACCGAGCCGAGCTGATGATATTTTTTGTTTTAGGGTTTCTCGAACTATATTCTATGACCTGCCAATGTACGTACCCGGGGCCTATGCCCAACAAATTTTGTAGGGACTGTGTATCTGTTCTTTTTTACAGCTACCCGTGAAGTGCCTTGCTGAAGGGCACTATCGGGGTGAAAACCAGGCGGAAGATTGAAATTGCCTAATGGTGGTGTTTCGTTTTCTCAATAGCGTCGCCTAACGCTCCAAGTTTTGCGCTACCATGGATAAACGTGCGATGACACGATCCACCAGTGACATGTACCCGATAGATGTTTAAAGTATCTCCCATTAAATGACGGTCACGTTTTGATTCCTGTTTTTTGTGCCCTACAAAATTTTTGTTGATTTTTATCATCCTTAATTCTATCAGGAACGATCCAACCTTAACGGCGCGATCCATCAGTTGCTCATATTCAACAATAAATAACATATTTACATACCAATTTTCGTTATTCAGTGCGGATCATAGTTTGCAAAATAAACTTGAATGCTAATATATGAATATCGATAAATTTGAAAAAGATTTCAACTCAAAGTTAACTTTTTGCAAAACCGGAATGAGCAGTCAAAAAGCAAAAGCTGAAAAGTCGGCAACATCCTAAAAAGGAATGAACAACTATGATAAAGTACGATGACTGGTATCTGCACTGTGCGATAGTAAAACCAACTACATTTTTTTTCAAACCGCAGCTAAGTCTGAATTCTTAATTAATGTAACCTAGGAAAACTTCTCCCTTGGAACCTCACCTTCAAACAGTTTTCCCTGAATACTGGAAGTCCAAGAAATTCCACGATTCTTTTGAGTTCTCTGGCTGGATCTCGTTTTAATCTTTCATATGATACTAATAATAATCTGTCCCACAATTGCGGTGGAGCAGTGAAAGGGTTTATCTTACTTTTAAGCCTTCTCTTTTTGCCAATAAAATATCGTATCCAGGCTAAGTTTATATGAGATAAACGTAAAGGCATTGTGGATTCGGCGTAATTCTTCCATTCTGCCAAAAGATACAATTAAAGAAGTTCAAAAAGAGCAAAAATTTAGGTTTAGAAGAAACTTAGGAGTTAAAATTTGTATATCTTAATTTAAACCAGGAATAGTATTTCTGTATTTTCGTCTAGAAACCCAAAACTAAAAAATGCCAAAACTTTCGTGTATGTTAACTTTTCCTTCTACTGTTTTAATAGCAAAATATCAGTAAATCAATCCACGAGTGGTCACACTGGTCATTTTTGTCTATTCAAATATCCTATTTATTTCAAAAGGGGACAGTTACGCCAGATTAACGATCTGATCAACTAATGCTGCTATTCGTGTTGAACAGGCACGGGAAAGTTCATACAAAAGTTGCTATTGAAAAATATATGCGTGTGTGGCGGTATTATGAGATGGAAAACGTTGGTTGGTTCCTTTTAGGAGATGCTTCTGGCCATTCTTGGAGTGAACTACTATAAAAAAAATCAAAGATGAAGAGCTTACTTTCTGACTTTCAATAACTCTTCTTTTACAGATTTTGTATGTGAATTTGTCATTTTTCTGTTGAATTCAGCCAAGAGTGTTTTGTGAAAATCTCTGACGACGAGAATTATTCTATCAAACGGACAATGACTCTTCATATCTTGCTTGATGCTGTGAGCTGATAAAAAGTTAACGTTCAAATCAGAATTGAAACTCGGAGGGTCAGTATTATGGACATAAAGTCGAATACAAAAGCAATTAAATCGCTTCTTTGGAATTCAATCTACACTGTAACAAAATTACAATAAATTTACTTAAAAGTTGATCTCCAAAGGTAAAAAACGTCATGTTGATAATATTTATGCAAATCACGGGGTGTTGATGGATCGGAACACGGGGCGTTCCATCAATAACCCATATTTGGCCAAAAAGTAATTTTTGAATAAATTGTTAAAGACCAGTGATTTTGTTACATTGTTGGTTACAGTATGCGGCAATCCAGGACAAATCAACAAACGACCTCGCATATGGCAAAGAGCTTTTACACTCAACCCCTCAACCCGAAGTGTAATAACTTGGGAACACTAATCCGAACAAGAAAAGATCATATCTTCCCAGCAATTCTAATCCTGCCCGTCTATATGTAAGTGGCCTCTCGTACAGGGCCTTGAGCAGAGTGATCCACTCCAAGAAGTGGCTACAAAAAAAAAAAAAAATAAATGTATTTAAGAACATTCCGAGGACTGAACCAATATAATAAGTGAGTATAGTGATTGCTATTTGGCCTGAACGATGGATTTGGTGAATTTGAATTTCGATTCAACATCTTATGCACCACCTAGGCAATGTAATTAAATTTTATCAAATCAGTATCAAATGAACTACAGTTTAATCTTCTGAAATCACCAACATATTGACATTCTGGTTATTCTATTGTTCAAGCCTAATCATTAATGTCTAGGAATAGGAACAATACCTTTGATAACTACAGTTGAATTTTCTCCGCAATTTTCCTTCTCTCCTCTCAGTCCCCCTCTATACAACCCCCCATCATTGAACACGCTTCCTGTCCACAGTCCTGTTGCTTGTTCAATTAGGAATCGAGTCCAGGTGTTCCCACTTCCAGGAGCGCTGACCAATCCGGTTCGAGGAAACGATCTGTTGTTAATTACTTCCGGTGAGTTGACCCCCTTATTCATATATTCTCTGCGACTGCAATCTTAACATAATAGGAGATTAATAGTAATGTATATTTATAAAACATTCAAGCTAAACAGACCGAAATATAAGCTGGGAATTTGGTCAGACTTAATTTTGTTACTTTGTCAACTATTAGTCTTTTGCGCAATACCAGGAAAGTATGGACCAACGTAGAATATAACTGGATCACGTGCGAATCTTCGGATCAGCTGTCTTCGTGTATTGTGAATCAACAAAGTCAATCATGCATGACATAACTGTTGTCATGAAAGAAATGACCGGTTGGTTATTATCCAGGATGGAAACGAGGAATTCAAAAATTGGACCGAGTCCTTGGCAACGCGATCCACCAGTGATATACGCTTAACAACACAGATTTTGTCAAAATTTGTGACCGAACTTTCGGAGAAGTACTCAAAAGATAGTTGTAAGAATCTACACGATTATTTTAGTTAAATTTTGAAGCAAAAATTGAGTTAACGCTAAAAGAGATAATCTAAAAGTCGTAACGATGAACGCTTTTTTATTGAAATTCACTCTGAGCAAGACTGAAACAGAGCCTAAAAGGAGCCAACTTACGACCACTCAATAGCAAAAAGCTACTAAAATATGAAGAACCGGCAAATGCACTCTAAACGGTAAACATTCCAAATCGAACTGAAGCAACAGTGAAGTGCAGTATGTGTATTTACCCTGAGCAAGGGTAAAACCATCTAAAGCGTCTTTGCTTCCCTTTAGTCGTCTTTTACGACACGAAGGGAAAACGTTAAGACTATTTTACATCCCGTTTGTAAACACCACAAAAATTAATAAAAGTATTTTTGAGATTATAGATCAATTATACTTACTAAACAAATCCACTATAGGCCATTTGTAATTACTCCGTGATGATACATTTGCTATTAATTTTGAGGAATCTCTGATAAAATTGTCAGTCAATCCATCATAATACAATACAAAACCAATTATTAAAATTGTGAGAATAATAAATATTATAATAAAACATTTGCGCATTCTGTAAAAACAATTTCAAAATCTGTATTTTTAAATACTTCGGGATAAAATTAGATTATGCAAATTTTAATCTAAAGTAACAAGAAACTCTTTTCCACACGCACGACAAGATTTATTTTGTCACTAAATCTCATTCCTCTCACTCTGAGGAGTTCCTCATGCTACTCACCAGTCGAAAAGACCGAGCTAGTTCAAAAGATTCATTGATTCGAATAAACGCCGATACATTGAAAGACAACAGGTAGGAAATAGCATAGCAATCTGCATAAATTTACATTAAATTCTTAACACTCAAATCGAATAAAACTGCAATGATGGAACAGTATGAAAAAAAACGATAGGAGGAATATTCATGAGTGACAAATCCGCATCCCCAGTGACATGAGGTTACAAACCCTTCTCCTATAAACTGCCTACATTCAAATGCAAGGAAGTAATTTCATATTGCCCAATCGGGAATTTGATTTTGTCAAGCATGCGTCACAGATGGACCGCGTCTCATCGACGCGATCCATCAGTGACTCATTCTTAACAAAAGATACTCTAACGAAATTTTTGCCGATTCGACGCTGATAAGTAAAATTCTTGCCAGACATATGACTCGTAAACAGAGTAAAATGATACCTCAAACCATGAACTACTCTTCCTATGCCGAGTGGTTTTGGCAACCTAAATTTTACATAAACTCGGTAAAGTAAAACGAATCAACCAGAAAACTACATAAAGTAATACTAGGTAACATAGCTTCACTTTCAAAACAAGGTAGAACCAGGATTAAGAACTGATGAACTAGGTAAACGCCATTTCACTGTATTAAGGAATTTTTTTATAGAATTTATGATTGAAATCAACGAATTGCCTATTTTAAAAACATTTCCACAATCAATATATGATTTACATATATTTCCATCCTAGTGACCTAGATAGTTAATTTTTCGAAGTACGTAATTAAATTTAGGTAAATTTACCAATAACTGGGTAAACTTCGTGTAGGAATCTCGGTGATAGTTGAACTAGGTAAATATGATATTCGTGAAACTCGGTAAAAATACTTTAAATAAGTACTTTAAACAAACTTGGTAAACTAGGTAGACTAGGTATACTAGTTATTTTTACCTATATTTGTCAACTCTATTCCCAAGGACCATCGTTGGAATTGAGCCCTCACGAAGATATTCTTCTTTTCAATCCTGATTTTGAATATTTTGTTTCCGCTTAAATGATATAGTCCGGGTTGGGCACCCTATCTATCACCAGAGATAATCAACACTAAAATCTAACGTAAGAGCACGTGTATGTCGATTATGATCACATGGTCGTGGATTATTGAGTACTTTTAATGACCAGTAGCCCAGATAGCCTTTTTTACAAGCCATGGATGTTCCGTGTCAAAATAGCATTATTCATCGGCGGACCATACTTGGCAAAATAAATTAGTTGTATATTGTTATTTAGGTAAGGTATTATACAAATTTCCGGTTTACATCTGTTAGCATTCAGCAAAACATATGAGGTGTGCTTTTATATGGAGATGTATACCAGAACACATTGTGTGGTGTTTGCTTAAAAGGAAATAAATTTTTACCTCAATGTGTACATTGTCTAATATGACACATATGCAAAACGGTGATAATGCTGTAATGCGGTGATAATGCTAATTTTTGCGAAATCATATAAATAATTTCCGTTTGTCACGTGTGAGTCAAAGATGGACTGTACAATATAGCGAGGTAAACGAAAACACTTTTTTTCAATCATAGTGTTTTATATATAGCGATTTTGGACTAGGAATATAGTCTGACGATCTTTAATATCAGCGCAATTTATTGAGATTATTCCGGACTGTTACATGTAAAACAATATCTGGCATACGTCCATAGTACTGTTAAATTTCTACAATTAAAGGATTAAGCTAATGCAGACTTATTAACTGTCTAAACCTTCTAAATATATTCTTTCTTAGCAGAACAAGGAAAGCACTCTATTCTGTCTTTTGTAGTTTCATCACGTCTACCACTTCCCCACGTTTTATTAATCAATATAGGTCGGGATATTTACATAAATGAAGTGATATTGATAACTAAGAGATTTTTTATGCATTCGTATGCGTCACATTTCCTGACTATCCATAATTATTTTCTATATTTCGATCGGACGTATAAAGCGCATTAAAAATTTGCAAAATTTTTGATAACTTAAATCAAGTTCATTCATATGATTCTGTGTTCACCATCTTTCGATTATTTTTTATACTCGCATTATAACGTAAAAAAAATTCATTTGGTCAACGATATGAGGTGACGAAAACCCAGTATTCGCTCAAATTAGGTAAAGTAAAACTAAAATATTACTAGATAACTTAGTTTCGCATTCAAAACGAGTTAGTACCCAGAATAAAAACTAGGTACACTAAGTAATCGTCGTTTTGCTGTATTAACGACATCCATTAATAAATGCGGTTAATAAGAAGATTGGAATCACCGGAACGTTTGTCTATTTCTGAAACATTTTCACAATGAACATATGATGTTACCTGCCTACTTTTTCGAACCAATACCTAGTTGAAAATGGGGTAAATTTACCTATTTGACCTAGTAAATTAACTACGTGAAACTGGGAAATATAAAACTTAATGTAAGTTGAACTGGGTAATTCAGATATCTGTGAAACTAGGTAAAAGTATTTTGAAATAAACTAGGTATACCTGGTGAGCTCGGTACTTTTATCGAGAATGGAACACTAGTATTCACTAACGTATTCAGGGATAGGGGTATAGTGCCATTCGCCGACTAAAAAAATCCATAACGACATTTAAAATACTATATAACAAGAAAATCTCATTCTTTTCGTGCGCCTTTTGTGCGCATTGGATATTACACCTATTTAGCCTATTTAAGACCTACAAAGTCGTATGTGAAACTAAAAAGCGTTGAAGTATTGTTTCACACATTAGATCACTTTTTTATTGGAATTCACTCTGAGCAAGCCTGCGTAGCAGTGCCTAAAAAGAACCTACTAACGGCCACTTAATGGAGAAGAGTTACTACAAGATGTAGCACCAGCAACTGCACTCTAAGCGGAAAACATTCTTAGCGGAACTGACCTGCAGTACAGTGAGGCATCGGCCCTGTGCGATGGTAAAACCATCTTTTTCGTTTCCTCGTTTCATTTTAGTCGACTTTGAATCTCTCTATAGTTAGTCATAGTTACTCGTGCGACTGTATCCCTGCATTAACCACATATAGCCACTGATCCACTAAAGTAAATTAGGATGAGTAGTTAATCTTCGTCCAATGGTGCGTGAAGTGCCATATTGCAATAACCCCTGTATAACTTTGCCACCCCACTATATTCTTGCAACTCCTATATATCCTCCTTTATGCTTCTCTATAGCCTTATACAGCTGAACAATATATCGGGCTATAGCACTGAGCTGATCAATACTGCTATTGCCAGCATGTAGCAACCGTTTTCATTGTGAATACAATGGTATATTGTGGAAACCAGGTTATTTTTATCATCATTTTTTGAGGAATCGTGTCATTACATTTCCTCATTTTTGTTACGTCACGCGACTAACACACCACACCCATGGCCTATATACATATATATAAATCATACATTCTATACTGTTAAGTAAGAGCCACAGATGGAACGCGCCTCGGCGGCGCGATCCATCAGTGACCCATACTTAAGAAAACAGGTTTAGATGGTATTGTTCGAATGGCGTCATGCATCGTGTTTGTGGTCGACAAACACGGAATAAAATAATGACTCTGTCGAATTAATCAATCAACAGACAAAACAAACGCGCTGCAATTAAGTTAACTTTTTGATTTATGCATATTTGAATTGAAAATCAAATCTCATCACTTTATCTACTCAATCCTTCTTCATCTGCATGAATATTTTATCTTTCAAAATTAGTGAGAGGGTTCGATAAACGAACCTTATCTATTAAAATTTATCATAAGAAAGGCCGAAAGCCGTATCTAAAACGAACTAACCTAACCTAAGATTCCATCTAGGCTAAGAGCTTCTAAAAATGTAACGCCACCAACTGAACTCCGACGCTCTCAAAAACATTCTACGCTGAACTAAATTGATATAGTAAAGTGCAGTAAGTGGTAGCTGTCAGACACAACAGAAAGTTGCCTTCTGCACTCAGCTATATTTAATTCTGTGTCATTTTACACCCCAAAGACTTTTTGCAAAAAGCTCGAATCAAATATACTAAAGTAGTCACGCCGAAGCCGCAAAAATTATCTTTAGAACAAAGTTTCATGGTTTCCATGGTTTTATGGTTCGAATCGATACGAAGCATAACTTATTCGAATCATATATCGTTCATAGGAAGAAAAACTTGCTAATTAATGTGGAATTTTGATTTTTAACGACAAAATGCAATCGATTTTGATCAAATTTGACAATGAAAATATTTGCTCCTAGACATGTAATGGGAAGTGAAAATACATTGGCTTCAAGTCTGTTTTTGCTAATTTTAGTAATTAGTGATTATAAAATTCTTTCTCTCCACAAATTGTAATAGTCACAAATAAGGCAGGGCAAAACCGATCATTTGGAATTCGAATCAGATTCGAATAATATTTTTCGAATAATATTTTTAATAACATTTGTTTTTTGTATTAGTCATTTAAAGTCGTATTATTCACGTACAAATTGAATGACGTTTAAATTGGATACATGTGACGTGAATACGGGATACGCACACTGCAACGAAAAAGCAGTAACGTTACCGCTCTTAACAGTAATTTAACTCGGTGACATTGAAATATAATTATTAGATTAACTTTTTCTGCCAATTAGGGGCCGCGTCGCTTAGGTGCGGTCTATCTGCAGCTAGGGCTGGGCAATTCGAGTCGAAGCAGATTTTATTCGAAGCGATCGTGAATCATTCATAAGTACAAAAACTTGCTAAATAAATTAAAAATTTTATTTTTAACAACAAAATACAATCGATTTTTGTTAAGTTTGACTAAATTCGAATATATTTTGTTGTTAAAATATGAAAATTGTTGCTTTTAGTGTTAATTGAACATACACTATAAAAATCTTGATTTTCACAATGAAGACAACTTATAATGGTAAAAATGGGATAATTGTTATATACATAAAATTTTTGATTCGATCCGATTCGAAAAGATTATTCGAATCAGATTCGAATTCCCAATGAATCGGTTTTTGCCCATCCTTATCTACAGCCCATATGTGGCATAAATATCTTCAACAAGTCGTTTTAAAATTTGAGAAATATGAGCAAATACTCCAAATCAATAGCAAGGTTGAGGCACGTTTGTTACAGGCCAGCTATATCAATTTGCTATCACTGTAACAAAAGTACAGTAAATTTACTGGACATTTGCAGTATTTGAATATTTCCATAGTTTTAAAATTCGCGGTGCGTTTCATCAATATGGTCAAAAAAGTCAGTTTTGAATTAAGTAAGTAAAATTACTATCAAAGGCCAGCGGTTTTGTTGCATTTTTTGTTACAGTTTAGCGTTTTATATATATATATATATATATATATATATATATATATATATATATAAATATATGTATTGCTTATATTGGATGATGAATCGAGTTAACAAGATGTAACATTTGTTGACATAAGCATTTTCGAGTATGCTTACAACATCTCAATTCGAATCACAAAATATTGTCAGCACATATTAAATCATGGATGATCTGCAAATTAAATGCGCCTTCTAGATGCATGTCATCTTTGGGTCGTCATTAAACATGTTGCTGGTTCCTACTCTCACCGAACGTATCTAAGTATAGATGACGTTATTTCATTAAGGCAAGTTAAAGCATAAGAACTTATAGGGTCATCTATAGATTTATACACACACGCACTTGATTTTTAAGCAGAAGTAACATTTGCAAGTTGCAGGATGTACTACATTGTTTGCATATATCTTTACAAAGTGTTGGAAACGTTTGTGAGTTCTACGTTGATGAACCTCGCCAAAAGTTAAATTAGTCTCGTTGCGCTTGAGTTTGTGATCTGCAGGCTATTTATTAATACTGATTATTAGATATGAGTCACTATTGAGTAGTGTCAGTGAGGCGCGCTCCTTCATTGTAAGAAGTAATTAGTAATATCACTAACTGCGCACGTGTCCTTTAGCAAGATTCCTCTCATTTAGCTATATCACACAATACAAACGCCGCCACTACAAAGTCAAATTTTGCCATAAAAAAAAAAAACTTAAGAAGCAATAACAGTGCTATATGAGCAAATCCATAGTCATAAATACATCATTTATTCTAGCAAATTTTAGAGACAAAGCTTTCCAGTAATAATCGAATATTTAACAAGATGAAATCGATGCATTTAATGTCATTCTAATACAGAAGAGCAAACTGCGATTAAATGAGGGAATGATGGATACAATCTGGATAAAGAATGCTGAATTCAATCGATGAGAAATGTTCAACACCATTAGTGCAGGGATTCATTCTTGGAACGAAATCAGAAAAGGTGAGAGCTGATATTTTGTACTGTGACTATTTTTTCTGATTGTGTATACTACTTTAACATATCCTGAACACAACGGCACGTAAGGTGAGGTGGTGTCGTTCGGATCAAGCGCCAGCGAGACCGGCTATCCCCTCATTCCGACTTGTCAGGGCGAGAGACGGTGCCTATTCGTTTGAACTGAAAAACATAGAAACATATAGGTGTGAAACCAGAAGATTTCAAAAGCTTCGCGTGCCTCCGGCGCACACGATTCTTGTTGAACTTCATAGCCTATGACAAATGTGCGTCAATTTCTGTAACAAATATCATTCTTGTTTTTTCGAAGCAGTAAATGAGCACGGCTGGAAGCAGCGCCTAAAAGGAACCAACTAACGGCTACCTAATAAGAAAGAGCCACTAAAGGCTGTGATACTAGCAACTGCACTCTAAACGGAAAATATCCTGAACTAAACCGCCACAGTAAAGTGCAGTGAGTGGTATATACATGGGAAATTACGATGTTGGGCAAAAATTCCCATTTAATCGAGGCGCGTAAGAGCTCACTTGTTTCCTGCGCTTCCTAGATAAAACACTAATTTTTTAAAATCTTTTTAAAACTAGTTCTTCAGTTTTTCCCAAATTCTGAATACCACGCTAATACAGATGCTTCAACCGCTTCGTCACCGACTTTGCTATGATATATTTGATAACCTAAATGACGTCACGATTTTCTATACAATTTTCAGTTTCCTGCGTCATATAACATGTGACGTCATATATGTACTGTCGAAATCGGAAACGAACACTCTCAATTGGGTTTTAATTCAATGGTTCATTCCATTTAATGCAGTAGTCGACGAAATCGTATAGAGAGAGAGAGTTATAGGAGTTATTTGAGTGTGTTCAAAATAAAGAATGTACAGTATGTTTGGTTGGGAAAAGATGGATTTTTAGTATTGATTTACCCGTTCAGTATTGTTATTTTGTCAAGTATGAGCCACTGATGGACCGTGCCTAAACGATCCATCAGTGACTCATATTTAATAACACATGCTTGGGAAAAATACTTTTTGACTGGGTATATGAAACTATGAAAAGGCAGCGTGTATGCACATCTTATTGCTACATTACTCCGTAGTCTTTAGTGAGTTCCTTGAAGGCGCTGCTTCCAATCTTGATCGAGACGAATTAAAAAAAAATTTCAAACTGTATAAATATTATTCCATAGAGTGCGTAAACTTCTCTGATAAATTTATTTTTAGTCGAATAAACGTTCATAATATTTTGTGTCGGGAGAAGAAAAAAAAATAACCATTGAAGATATTTTTTTCTTGCCTAAATATTACTAGTGTGTGTGTTCTGCAAGACGTAAAGCTACAATTAATACATTACGTTCTCGCGGATTGGTGCCTTAAATCTTATAAGAGTCAGTATAGCAAGAGATAAATGAGGTAGCAGAGTCTACGTTCGCTATAGCCCAGTTATAACAGATCTTTTTAATCTATTGCGGAATCCGGAGGAATATAAATTTGACGCCCCCCCCCGCCCCCCCCCCCCCCCCCCCCCCCCCCCCCCCCCCCCCCCCCCGTAAAAAATAATATATATATATATAATAAAGTAAAGTGAAAAGCAGTTTTGAACTTCTTTGCTTTCCTATAGTTGAACGCTCATGAACTATTCAGTATAATTTTAAACCTGCACCCACGGAGAAAATAATATACATGCTACGTTGATCGCGAGTCCGAAGTACACCTAAGTCGTGTATTTGACGAAACAAAATGTTCAGCTGTGTATGGAAATATATGACAAACAAACAAATAAACAACTTGTAACAAGTTCTAACTTACATTCAACTATTGGCTTTTTGACCCCAGCGTTCTGCGAAAACGTGCGTTTATTAAGTATGAGCATAAGACGAATCGCGCCGCCAAGGCACGGTCCATCTGTGGCGCATACTTCAGAAAATACAATTTCTTTTTAATGGAGTATTGAACTTTTGGCCTTGCTATGCTTTTGATCTTCAATGAACAAACGCAACTATGATACTGCGCATTTGTACTGGGCGGGAAATTACCAAAATGTTTGCAACGCTTCACGGAAGTTGTCAAATGTCTCATGAGTCAGGAAAACTATGTGTAGGTGAAATACGTGGATTAATGGATAAATATAGTATCAGCAAGTGTACGTGGCATGCAGTACACAGTAGCTGCTGTAAGAGAAATGTTTTCAGTTTCCGAAGCATCATTGTACCTCATAGAAATTGACCTATAGTTGAGAATGCAATAAGAAGGAAATATATTAGCATATGCAATTTCCATTCTAAGTGAATTGATTCTAGTACATGCATACTGCATTATATATGCAAGCTGTGTATTGCAAATGGTTGTATTCTATAGTTTTTTTACTGGAGTTGTATATATAGATAAACCAGATAAAGATTTTTCTTGTTCCTGAGTGACATGAGCACATGAGCACAGATGTGAAAATTTATATGTGCAGGTATTGGCCGATAGGTAGGACTGGGCAGATCATTCGAATCTTGCATTGTTCACAAGAACAAAAAACTTGCTAAATGAAGTGGAATTTTTGATTTTCAACGACAAAATGGAATCGATTTTGATCATATTTTGTCGTTAAAAGGGGAATTTGCGAGTTTGGACCAGAGTGCTAATAAAAATACATCGCTTCTAAGCCTGTTTAGGCTAACATTTGTGGTTTTCAAATTATTTTTTTTTCAAATTTTTAATTATGATAATGGAGACAATAATATTAATAGTAAAAATGGGACATTTGTTATTTTATAGAATCAGCTACTCGATTCGATTCGAAAAAAATATTCGAATCTGATCCGAAATTTCTATAATTCTTTTTTTTGCCCAGATAGGTGACCGATGTGATAGGTATCCGACTGCTGATCAAAATGTATAAAAATGAACAATATTCACAAATTATTCATAAATGTGTAATATCTTTATTACAACAGTGATTTGCACGTTGTCATGTTATTGCGTTTTTCTAAAAAAAAAAAAAAATTATTGAAAATATAAAAATGATACCATAAGAAAATAACGTTGCCACCGCTTGCCGTACTTATCGTTTCATCGTAATCTAGTCTGGGTAAATGTAAAATGGGCGATCGATGTAGTCGACCATTTTTTTAAATCTGCTTTAAGCTTTGGTTCACAATCGATTCCGTTCCTGTCAGTAATCTACAGCTATTAATATTTGGGTCGATCCCGATAATCGGTGATTCCAAAGCGAGAGGTACTAAATCTACAGCCGCGAAAAAACCTTTTAGAGTACATGTGTTGAGGAAAGTAATTAAAACTGTCTGCTTGGAATTAAGCCGTGTAGGTTCAGCTTTTAGAATACTTCTAACGTATTTTTGCGTGTCGTAAGAGGCGACTAAAAGGAAGCAAAGAAGTGGTAGATGGACTTACCATGCAACAGGGCAGATACCACTCACTGCACTCTTTCACGGCGGTTCAGTTACGTTTGGAATTTTTCCGTTCAAAGTGGAGTTGCTGCTACGACAGCTCTTTGCTATTGAGTGGCAGTCGGGTCCCTTTTACGCACTGGTTTCGGCTCTGCTCAGAGTCAGTTTATTTACCATCAATGCTTAATCAACATTTAATCGGAAAATTATTTCGTTGGAAAAATGTCAAAATTTGATCAAAATCCAAACAATACCTCATATAAATACGTAATAATAAAGAGTGAACAGGGATATAGATCATCTATCCTTAAGTAGGTTACTATTTTACAATCTCTCATTGAATTAAACCACTTTAATTGAATTATTCCACCTCTCATTGAATTAAACCACCTGCGTAAAGCCTTATATAAGTACGATCCGTCTGCTGTGCTCCAACCAACAAGTTATGTTTATGCTCTTGGATTTGAAATACGTGATTACGGTGTGTACGTCACAGACGCAATATTTATTTACCTTTCCATGATATAAATGAAATTCATGTAAATAATGAATTGGACAACTCAGGATAATGCCCGGGTGTTACTCATTCAATGTAGATTTGGCAATTCTAGGTAAAAGTACCTAGTTTACCCAGTAAACCCAGTAGTTTATCGAGTTTCCAAAGTACTTTAAACGTACTTTAAAGTTTTAAAAATATATGACTTAGCTGGTTTAACTTTTACCGAGTTTTCTGTTTCAAATTTTACCAAGTAAATTTACAAGGTAGAATAGGTAAATTTACCTGTTTACAACTAGGTAGGTAGTATAAAAAAGTAAGTATCATATTTTCATTACAAAAAACTTCTAAAAATAATTCACCCGGTTTGCAATGTAGGTACTGCCTAGTTTTGATTTTGATTACCTAATAATACCTTACATAGTTTTGTGGTAAATTCGTTTAACTTACCTAATTTGAGAAATAACTAGATTGCCATCACTAATTCAGTGGCTGGTTTTTGTCGATATTGGGATCGGTCCCGAAGGGTTTAGAGCATTATATACACCTAACATAATTCGGTTTTAATCATTCTAGAAGCAAATATCTTACAAATAATAATGTCTCTTATCTAATATAGTAAACTTTTAATTAGAAATAATAATATAATAAACGCTAATCATGAATCGAGAGGGTAAGCCACCCAGTATACTAATCAAGCAGAATTCCAGGGTCGATGAACTTCGTACTTTTTTGGGAGGAGAAGAGTCCTGGCAGCGCAGGTATGCGGACTACTATTTTTTCTGTTACTTTGTCAAGCATGGGACTCAGATGGAACACGCTTATTCAGCGCGATCCATCTGTGACCCATGTTTGTCAAAGCCTGTGTTTGATCGGGATGTTGTTTTGTTTGAACTCTGTCGCTTTTGGAATAAACATGTCTGAGTTTTTGTGGAACGTGTCGGTTGACCATCGCTAGTTGTATTTTCGATACTGACTTGGTAGAATTGTACAATACAAGGCATATTGATAGTGTAAGCAACATAATTTGCTGTAGTTAAAGTATTTCCTGTTAGAGGTTTTCTGAGAGCAACGTCTAGCAATTGGTTGCTGTTAAATTGGTTGCTGAATATTTCGCGCCCTTTCTGCGCAGTTTATCAGGTAACTCTTAGAATGACAAAGAATAAAATTTAACAACTGAGTAAGCTCCAGATAAACCACTCTTCAAAGGCGCAATCCATCAATGACTCAAACGTATTTTTGAAAAAAAAAATTCTAAACGGATTCAAAGTTCAAACTGGGCGAAAGCAAACCAGGATAAGATTAAGCTCTATAGGAAATATCACCCGATTTTGCGCCGCCGTTGCTCAAGCGTTATTTATAAGGCCGGTTTAGCGTTGGCAACTTCTAGGTAAAAGCACCTGGTTTATCTAGTATACTTAGTTTGACGAACTTATTTTCAAAGTAGTTTTACCTAGTTTGGAAAAATATGTTATATATCTAGTTCACCTTTTAGCAAGTTTCCTGTTTGAAATTTTACTTAGTAAATTTAATAGATAAAATACGTTAATGTAGCTATTTTACAGCCTGGTTGAAAAATCTAGGTACCTAGCATGAAAAACTAAGTAAATCATCTTTTCATTATAAAAAGGCTTTCAGGATAGAGCGTTTAAAGATTTGATTTTCATCTCTAAATAATTTTAAAAAATGCTTTAAATCCATCCAAACGACAGTTATCTAGTTTACCTTGTTTTTAATATAAGTACTACCTAGTTATGAATGTGAAACTAGGTTACCTATTAAGATATTATCTAGTTTTGCAGTAAATTTGTTTTACTTTAGCTAGTTTATAAAATAACTAGGTTGCCTTAAATATTTCGAAGCTTGACGTATATCTGACATCTGTGTTATGCTTACATATCAACAAGATACCTCGTAGGAAGCTGAAACACATAGACAGAATTGAAATATTTTACTCTGTCAAGTATGAGCCAAAGACGGACCGCGTTTCCACAGCTCGATCCATCAGTAACTCATACTTGACAAAACAGGTTTATGAAGAATATTTCTGGTTGGATTTAATCGTTGGTGAAGTCGAACTCTTGACAATAAAAAGTTTAGCGCAGTATTAACCCACTATTTAAATTGATTGAGTGGTTTTTACATGGATAACTCTGTTTTTATTATTGAATATTTTAGGTAGTGGGACTGGAAGCGCTGGTTTCACACCAAAGTCGGCAAAGAAATCACCATTTCAGTTCCCCGTTGCAGGAGAGACCATTGCGGAAGTCAAGAAAGAGAAATTACCAGATGTCGCTAAAGAGGCGGGTATGTTTACAGTCTTTGAAAGAGTTGATGGGAAGATATGTTCTCTGCGGTTCGACGGAGCCTATCCAAGTTATTACACCCTGGGTTGAGTCGTGGGCATGGATAAACGAGTCGGATTCGCCGACTCGAACCCGAGATCTTTAATCTGCGATGCCAACATGATAACCGCATGGTTGAAAATATTCTTATTGCTCTGTAAACGACGGTTCTTCCATCAAGCAATATCCCAGGGATTCATGATTGCCAAGCAGCAATGATAAGAAAATTTGAAATCCAATAAGACATTTATTCATATCATTGGGCTGCAGTCATTTTTTTATTTTATTTTGTGAAACACGTAGGATAAATTTTGTCAGAGAAAACTTTCTGTTGAAAATTGTCTTAAATAATATGGATTTGTGGAACTTCCACAGTGGATCAATGTTTAGCCCGTTCTAGATTTTATTACTCTATGAATATGTGAATAGACTATTCGAAATTGCTCATCCACGGTATTTATTTCTTTTCTCTATCAAGAACCAAAAAACAACGGTGAGGTGAAAGAGCCGTCTAATGAGCCGAAATCTCAAAAACAAACTTGTACCCGAGCTATGTGGAGAAGCACAAAGAATATTCAACATTCTAGGAACCAGCAGGTGAATATGATCAGGCATTCGAAGGAAAAAATATGTTTGAATACAAGCTAGGGTGAAGTGAAAAGGGTCGAAAAAATTATTTTGTTAAATTTTACATCGGCAGGAGTTGCAAAAGTTGTCTCTCTGCCATATACATCAGACTGATAAATTCCGCCGATTTTCGTTATGGTCATCCCCGGCCCCGGATGGAGGAAAATTTGCACCGTTTTGTTCGGTCACGTGAATAGACGCCATATGGTGATATCATCAATTTTGAAAATTTTTGTGTTATTGAACAGAGAATTTAAAATAATGACAAAAACTGCATTGCGATAGGCGTCGAAAATGTATACTTTGTCATATATGGGCCATAAATGATAATCCAATATTTTGCTAGTTGCTCTGACATTACAGCTTCATTGGCCGAGAGCATTTCCTAGATATGTTTATTGAATCCCTAATTCCTGGCGCTATTTCGGCTAGACCCAAAATCACTCAATTAAAGGTCGCTCGCTCGGTTCCTCCACACGAATCGAACAACCATTTAGTTGAATCCAACGGCACCTAACCAAATCCGAAAGCTTATTTGCCAACTATTTTTTATTACGCGAAATCTGCTTAACGTTATCTACATCTATAGTGTCTCAGTGAGAAATGGCTTATTTGAAGATGTTTTGTTAAGTATGAGTCACTGATGGATCGCACTGATCAGACGCAGGTCATCATTAATTTATGCTTAACAAAATGAAATTTCTGATCGAATCGTTGCAATCGATCAGTGGACAGTACTTGGCAAAATATATTATAAAATGACAGGGAAAATTAACCAAAGACGAAATCAACCCATATTCCATTGATCAAACACGAACAAAAACTATATACCTTGCTTTTACAATACATTTTATTTGATTATATTCGACAGAACAACCACCCTTTGACCCAGGCTACATCAATAACACATCACACAGCTCATAATAACCAGACAAAGGCTATAAAAACATCGGATTTTTCACGCAATACTCGTCTTCGTTCTACCATTCATGGATTACCGAATGCAGCAGAAAATCAGAGGCACGAACAACAAGGATTTTTTGCCAGTAGAGCGCTGAAGGAGAATTTAAATATCGATTCCACGGCATCAAGTCCGTTTCAAAGAAATAAGAAATCCAAGACAGCATCTTTAAAAAGATCATTTAGAAGAAAGATTTCACGTGACAAGTTGGGAGAAGAAAAAATAAAATCCACAGGTACATTGAAATTTGAAGGGCTAAATTATTTCAAACTATTTTATTTCCCAGTTTTTGAAAGCATCTTTTGCTGATCATGAGTCACTGATAGATCTGGCCGCCGAAGGGTGCTCGGTGTGTGGCTCAAGCTTGACAAACTGAATGCTCTGGCCGCCTCGGTGTGTAGTCGGTTTAGCTCGTATTGTCTGGAAGGCCGATGATTCGATGCTTGGCTGTTTCACCACGGAGCGTGCCCTTCAGCAAAGCACTTTGCGAGTAGCTGTAACATAGAACACATACACAGTCACTACAAATGCCCGTGCCTAACGGTTGTTGGGTATAATACCTGTAGGTTTAAGGACAGGCCATAGCAAATATTTCGAAAAAAAAACTAAAAAAAAAATAAGTTCTGACCGAGTGAGTATAGCAGAAGGTGATTAAATAGAAGCAAATATGTACTATGAAAATTTTATCCTACACTCTGAGCAAGGCCGAAAGCAGTGCCTAAAAGAAACCGATTAACAAACGAGAGATACTAAAAGTTGTAGTACCGGCAACGACACTTTAAACAGAAAACACCCCAAATAGTACTGAACCTCTATGATAAAGGGCGGTTAGTGGTATCTGCCTTGGGCGATGGTAAAACCATCTACCACTTCCTTGCATCGTTTTGGTCGCCTCCGACCTACCTCTCTACCAGAATTTTTTTCGCGAGACATGCTTTGTTAAGTATGGGTCACTGAGGGATTGCGCTTACAAGGCTAGAAAATCAGTAGTTTCCTCTTTCGATAATAGATCTTTGCCAAATCCTACCTTCGAAAATTGATAGAAGCTTCCTAATGGGCAAAAAAATTTGGCCTTATTCTGAAAACAATAATCTAATACTTGGGGCCAAGAGAAATCTAATTTTATCAAATTTCTATTTAAAATATAACATATAAACATAAAGAATAATCGCGAATTGTACGTAACAAAATTAAACTATAAAATCATATTCATGGCGTATTTACGATCGTTCAGACCGCTTCTGCCAACTGTGGTAATATGCGAATTTTAACTAGATAGAATCTATCAAGCAAAATTTTATTTTTACCGAGCCTGGGGCACAGATGGACCGCACCTTTGCGTCGCAATCCATCAGTGACTCAAGCTTAGTAAAACATGAGTGCGTAAAATTTTTCTAAATGGGATTTATTGTATGAATGTCGTAAACAGTTTTTGCATTCGAAATTTACGTTATCTCGCTCTCGCATGACGTAATTCGTTCTCGATCTTAGTCTAAAATTCCAGCAAAAAAGAGGAAAGTTAATATTCACGTACATATTCGCAGAGAAAAACGCTGCAAAACGCACGACTACTTCGGGCCAATCGACAGATTTAGACATTGGTCAGAAACAGCAGAACAAACAAAACAATTTACTAACTGACGACCTAAAACTACGAAGAAGATCTCAGAGTTTCACGGATATTAATCAAGGCCACGTAATGATGGTTCACCAAGATATTAAACAAATTAGAAAAGGATCTTTGACTACCACTGTGGATGACACCTGGTAAGTTTTTATTTGTTTTCTCAACTGGATATGGTATGAATGCTGCAACGCTACATATTTTACCGTGGCAGTTGTTAGAGAAGATCTTAAGCTCATAATGTATGTATTTTATAAAATTCGAATTCTGGGACTGTAGGATCGTTTCTAATATCAGTCTGATTTAAGATACAATTTGCCAGCGATGACATGTCCGATATAATTTTTATGGTTTTGGAACTGTTATACACCATTCCCTCACACTCAACTAAACATAATTAGGCAAAATAAAATTTAGTTATTTGTACTGAATTCAGCCATGTTTTGGTTCGCAATCACTCTAAGATTCTACAATATTTTTATGGATTGGTAATATTTATCTGAAACTAAAGAATATGCTAGAGCGTTTGGAATTTTGGTAAATTTCTTCTACGGTAGCTTTGAACTGTGAACTGCAAAATGAATGATAATTTACTTTTCTGAAATTATAGTGGCAGCATCTTTGATCATGTTTGTGTAGCCAAGTAATTGAATCAACAAACGAGATTTTTAATTTGAAATTTAAAAGATAAATTTTTACATAAAAATATTATTTTCATGTAAGAAGTAACCAATCTCTTGTAAAAAGTAAAATATATTTTTTGTGAAATTATATTCTGGTGGTCTTGGTGCTGATAGCACGAATGTAAACATTATTTGCAAAATTTTCTTATCAATACTTCCCATCACTCCTATAGCCTGCTACATCGACGACAATCTGATGTTATGAATCAACCACCCAAGAAGAAAACTTTTAAGCTGCTTTTAAACAGGTCGGTTGTTCAAGGTTTGATTGATTTATTTTGAAAGCGTGTCTAATTTCAGCCATTAAATATGATTTATACTTTGAATTTCATATAACGAATATGTTAAAATATTTCATATTCGCATATTGAGAGTAGGGCTGGGAAAAACCGAAATTTGAATTCGAATCTGATTCCAATAACATTTTCGAATTGGATCGAATCACTAATTCTTTGTAAATACCAAATATCTCATTTTTACTATTATAATTTGTCCTCGTAGTGAAAATAAAGAAATTTTAAAGTTCGTGGTGTATTTTCAATTCACACTAAGAGCAACAATATTCATATTTTAGCGACGAAAATAAATGATTTTGGTCAAATTTGACCAAAACAATTGCATTTCGTCGTTAAAAATGAAATTCTTAGTTCACTTAACAAGTTTTTGTTCCTATGAACGATATTCACAACTGATTCCAATAAATTGTGCTCCGAATCGATTCGAATCACCGAATCGAATTGCCCAGCCCTAATTGAGAGTAAACTGTAACTTTATGCGCGGTATCCCAAATGGGTGCGTATGTATGTATATAGGATGAGATGGATATTCCAGAATCTTTATCCGATTACGTTATCATTTTGCAGCTATTTCGAACTAATTTTCTTCCGAAAAATTGTTGAATATGACACAACGATACGAGTCAAAATTTGCTGCATTTTTCCAAAGTGCATCGGTTATCAGAAAGTTAATATCATAATAATTTTTTTTTAATATTACGTGTCATAACATTTTTGATTCGAAATAAACCAAACTCGAAAATTTACTGTTTTATTTCAAATTTTTCTTGCCTCTGAAATTTCCATTCTTGGAAGCTAATCCTTGAATGTAATGTAAAATTTTAGGTTGTGTCCAGAAAATTATTACCTGTGGTCCCCATTTTACCGTCATGACTTTGACGAGCAGATTCATAACCCATTTTTGGATTCTTTACACGTACGGTATTTTTTCACAACTATGTCTTTAATTTATCAAAACAGATCAGAAATAAACAGATAAAAAGACATCTTAGTAATCAGTAAATTCAGATTGAGGATTTGATCTCGACGTTCAAAGCATTACGGATGGTCTATTTTGAACTCTAAATTTTGCGAAGTACTTACGAAATTAAAACGCATGAGAGCAACAACTAATTGAAACGGTTTGACCATTCATCAAAATTTTAAAATATCAAAGAAGAGGAACCGACCGTACAATAATTTTCATTCTTGCGTTATCAAGGCTTAGTTTATAATACTTGTGTACACAATCAGAAATTTCATTTTGTTGAGCATGAGCCACAGATGAGCAGTGTCTAAACGACACGATCTATTAGTGACTCATACCTAACAAAAGATGTTTGGTGGAAATATTTCCGCTAGATATGCCGTAAATGAGTTACCCTAATCAAAAACAAAAACTTACCATACATATAACATGTTTTGTTTAATATGGGTCACTGATGAACTGCGCCTTTGCGGCGCGCTTTCCATCAATGACTCATGCTAAACTAACTAATACTTTTTATTAGATAACTTACCACCTTGTAACCTTTGGTCGAGTATACAATATTTTAAGATATACCATATACATTTCAAATCTGAAAACGTTTGAAATAATTCCTAAATATTCCATGTCGATTTTTTATTCACTTTTTGGCAATTTCAAATTCAATTCTGCTTGAAAAGATGTTGAAATAAATTGGATCGGTTTTTGATTTGAAAATTGATTGCATATAAAAGTGAACGCATTAAGAGCAAACTATTCAAGCAAAATTCGGGAGGTGGTCAAATGACAGGCAATTATGAATATCATTTTCTTCGTCTAAGAAAATTTAGCCTTTATACGTTCCCTAAAGCGTTGTGTCGGTACATTCTCCATTGCGTTATTTACTAACGTCATTTATATATTAGTATATGACGTCATTATTTCTAGTAGGCTACAAGAGTGGATGGTTTGTGGAGGCAGCTTCTGTCAATTACACAATTAAAGTTAGAAGTTTTACCATGAAACGTTTAGTCGGGTATGGGAAACTGATGGGACGAGCTGTCCAAGTGCGGCCCATCTGTGGCCTATACTGGACAAAGCAAAACTCAATGTTGCATAGGCTGATCCTTTATATACGGTCTATCTGTGAGCCATGATTGGTGTACCATAAAAAACGTAACATATGATTCATAATAAAATCAAAAGTATCCTTCCTTAGTAGGCTTGCCTTGTCTTACACGCCCACAGTAAATAAATATTGCTGTAAACTCTTTTTGCCCTTGTTTCTGAAGAATTGTGATCACTAATATTAGAGATTACTATGTATTCGACTTGACGTGCAATCATTGGGAAGAGAATCTTAGGTTGCAAATTGTAGTCAATATTGAAACTTATCGGAAAATATCTTCTGGACAGGTTGATTCAACTCTTTCTAAGTGTTTGCTTCTATTGGATTCCACAATTTCACAAACAGTTTTATGCAAGAAGTTTTTTGTCAAGAATCTACAAACTTTCTAATTGCTTGCATTCTCAATGCTTTCCTGATTGTGTTGATCTGGGAGGCTTTAAAAATCGTATCAATAGACATCTGTCAGGAATGGGGGTTCCTTAGTTCCTATTCCAGCATTTCTTGTAGCTCTTTGTACATAAGGCTTTAGGAAACTTTTCCAGTATGATATGTCTCCTGCAGCCTTGCTCTGAGCGAATTTTGATAAAAAAATGACATTGTTATTATGTAAAGCTTGAATATGCTCGTTTGCACCGTCTTCCTATAAAGTTCCCAAACTTAACATTAAAACATTTGCTACAAAAAATTGTGCGGCGAATGTGCGCGAAAATTTGTGGTTTTGTTTACCGTTGTTTACTGTTGTTTACCGTTGTCTATGCCATGTCACTGAAGGACGGGCTTGTAAAGTTACATTTCCTACTTAATTTCAAAGTCGCGATCTATGCATTTTCCATGCAACATAACGCTGTGTATGAATATAAATGTATATAAGATGAACCGCATATATAACGTGATCTCGCCTATCATGTAACGTCAACAACTCTAAAAAAATTCACACAGTTTTTTTGTCAAGCGTGGTCCACATAAAGGCCGCGATCCATCAGTGACCCACGCTTAACAACACATGCTTAGTCGATTTTTTTGCGTGGGTTTATCAACTTAAAATTATTATGTTGATCTAAGAGATTTGTTGACGTTGTACATAGTCGCCACTTTATAGTCCTGTAATTAAATCGCTACTTGATCTTGTTTATGATCCATCGTAAGATTTTAGGAAATGACGTAAGCTGGTAATAATAACTGGACCTAAATGTGTCTGGAATAACGTCATAAATTTAGGAACATGTTTAATTTTTTGCATGAGAGCGAAAAATTTTTATTACTTCAACGTGCTCCAGCTAACTACTGTTCCAATGACAAAGACTTGCTACAAAATGTAGTACCAGCAACTGGACTTTAAGTGGAAACGCTCTAAACGAAATCCGATTAGTACGGGGAAAATAGGTATGTGGAATCGGCTCTGGGTGATGGTAAAACCCATGAACCACTTCTTACCATTTCCTCTCCGGCGCAATACAACAATGACCCATGCTCTACAACACATGTTAGGTTTAAATTATTCTGACTGAGATTTGACATTTAACACATTTTCATGCATATATTGAAGTATCAATTTCAGAATATACCCAGTGTACTTCGAACTATTAAATTGAAAAGAAAAGTTCGTCATTTCGCGCAATTCAGCATCAATGCAGTCAGTGGAAAATCTATGTGTATATTGTTTGCCTGTCTGTCCCAACTTCGATGTAAGCGTATGACGTCATTATTTATTTGGTTGTGATTTTAGACATCAATTATGACGTGTTGTCCATAATGTTTGGCATGTGAGATCACCTGACGGGTGCATCTGAGGTCATTTTAGACCAGTGTTGAAGTAGCTCAATGTTGTCCTTATATTAGGTAAAAATTCAGTTCAGGAATTTGTTTCCTAAAATAATTCATTTTGTCTGAAATCATGAACGATAATTTTTCTAAAACTTGCTTGAAAGTTTAGTTGAGATTAAAACTTCGAAATTTTGATTTGAATTCCTTCGTCGCTATCAATATCACGACCGAATCAAGTCGAATCTCATTGGAAATTTCGTTCAATCGGTGTTAGTTGGTATCCTAGCCCTGGGCTCGAAAATTTGCCAAATCTGTGATCTAGAGACTTATATTTGACAAAACATGTTTAATAAAAATTTCATCTAAAGAATTTGAATATTTGGATATTCATCTAAAGGCAACAATTATTAAAAAAATCATTAGAGACAATCCAACTAGGATAGAATATCAAAGTATAATATATGAAACATACATCAATAACATGATCACTTGTCCAATTATAAGTCTCACCAACTGGTATATCCCCAGAGATTCTTATGTCGTCGCATTACAGACTGCAGACTTCTTATTATGCTTCAGTTACATCCGGCTTCCGCGTAGGCCTAGTTTGTTGTATATAAACTACATTTTTGTATGGCTCAGTAATAGAATGCATAGATTTTACAACGGACCTTTATTGCGCATGATCGGGAATTTCTGTTTTTCGATTTTTGTGCTTATTACAGTATTATTGTCTCGGATATGAAGCATTATTTGAGGTAATGTGTTGCTAGCCTTTGACATTGCAAGTTTATTGCGTGATTCTTCGTGGCTTCGAATATATTTTCGAACGTCAAGTAATTGACACAAGTCTGAAAAGTGTACTTATTATTTATATTTTGTTGAGCATGGGTCACTTATGGGCCTCCTGGGCGCGATCCGTCTGTGGGCCATACTCGGCAAAATTCAATATATAACAGGAATTAGATCACAGTAAGTGGAACGACAACATCCGATTAGGAGCCAGCAAGAGCTGAGCAAGTTTTGCATTGAGTGTGATTGATTGTGAGCTAATGTTGAAAGCAATTTACAAATAAAAATACAATTGTAGGAAAGAAGAGCATTTTACGTATATTTAGTATGATATATATATTTTTAGGTAAATTAAATAATATGATTTAGTGTGTGACTGGTAGGCAGAGACAGAGGAAAGCAGATTTAAGCTACTCTAATTATTACTATTTGTATAAAGTTTTTGATTCAATTTTCAGAAAATATTCACATTGATTTTTAGTAGGTCGATTTAGTAATTATTCCATTGATTGAGTAACGTATAGTTTCAGTAGTTTAAAAAGGAGGTGCTTTGAGATTTTGACAGGCGTTTGAGGACAGCAGATGTAAGTGATAGGAATATTCGATAGGAACACTATTTTTAAATATTTGTGTTTCAAATAAAAATTCACAATACACGCTGAGTTGTCTTATCTATATCTTATGTTAGGTTTAGGGTAATAAAACCACAACGGTAATATATGTCTGCATTGCTTTGCGTTAATCATGTTCACATGCCTACAAAGCGAGAACTTGCGCCACGAAACTAACACCTTCCGTTTGCTTGCATAGCAAAACGTTCGGTTGCGTTGGAAAAAGTAAACAATCGCACGCGCACCGTTGCGATAGCGTGAAAGGCAAGGTTCAAATAAACCCACAAAAAACGTAGCAAGCATGTATTGCGGCCTCAATGAAACAGAATAAGGAGCTGTCTAACAAATAGCACTGGACGGTATCTGTCCATATAGGCGAAAAGAACCAATTTTTCTTCCTTCAACTGCTCGTTAAGGCCGCAATAGGTTTCTCTTATTTAACTTTGCGTTTTACACTAACGCAATGCTGTGCATGCGTTTTTTTACATTTTCCAATGCAGCCGAACACTTCGCTCTGCAAGCTAACGGAGAGTGCTCGTTTCATTGCGTACGTTTGCGCTTTATAAGATTTTGAATACAATTTACGCACAGCAGTGCAAATGTGTATTGCCATTTTTCTTTTGCTACCTGAAACGCAACGCAATGCATCGATTAGAAAACTTTACGTGTATTGCAAGATAGACATTAGGGATGATTCTAAATCCACACCTTCATATGTACAGCACATATGAAAAGATATCTGTTTTTGTACAAAAAAGCATCTTAATTGCCAGCCACTAAAAAGGCATTATTCGTAGTAAAGTCTAACGGGACAAAAAATGTACTGGTTTGTAGTAAATTGCTGTAAAGATACTTTATAAAAATTTAATTCTATATTGCTCATTTTTGTGCGCGTCCGTGTGTACATGGGATAGTTAATCATATCCCAGCGTAGCGTGACGTTACTGGGCAATCTTCTAATATAATTTTACTTTTCGTAAGAATGGCTTGCAAGGCATGCGTCATTTGAAACGAAATTAAAACTTTAGCTCTTCGTTAGAAGTTACAGTGATTCATTTACCTACGTTCCTTCGGATATATCTCTATAATACTTCCGCCTCCGTGCCCAATCAAAATTTTGTTTTGCCAAGCATGTGTCATTGATGGACCGCGCTTTGGCAGCGCGATCCATCAGTGACCCATGATTAACAAAACGATCTAACAAAAGGATCTAACCAAAGAACTTCAGGCTGAATATGCATTTAAAATAAGAAATGTTTGTTTATGCATTTAGTTTCATTAGCGTAGTTTGTCGACATTGTTAGCTTATTGCAAAGTGTTGACTTGTAAAGAAGGTTGTGTTTGAACACAAGCGACAATGTCAAAACCAGACATTAGTCGCGAATTGTCAGAAAGCTTTGAAACATTCAAGGCTGAAATGCGCGAGAGAGATGAAAACAGCAACAAACGAATTGAATTACTAGAAGAAAGCCTTTCTGATGTCAAGTCCCAGCTCTCTAAAGTTGACGAAGTCCTAGAATACATTCGCGACAACGGTGGAGTTTTTAGTCTTTGTTCTACCGATTCGCTTGAATGGACATCGAACTTTGACCCTAAAGGTCAAACACCAGCCTCTGATAACTCAACTATAATAACGCCTCCAGTGTTAATAACGTATTTGAAAGTCAAAGGACTGGACCTGACAGAAGAAATTGCTAACTTGACTCCTGATAGGAAGGGCAAACGTTCGTTCGCAGCTGTTAAAAGGTTCTTTACAGAAACCTTGTCAATGCCAGAAAAAGATGCAAACGATTTGAGCGTTTGTGAGGTAGCTTATGACCCCACCCCTTCTGGTGACGCGAAAAAGAAAAACGCGCCCTCCGTATTGATTGGGTTTGAGAGAGCATCTGACGTAGAAGCAGTCAAGGAGTACAACAAAACGGCAAAGATTCAGGGTTATAGTTTGAAAGATCACGATCCTGGAGATTCGAAGAAAGTTGATAACGTTTTTAAACGACGGAATTCAGGAAAAAAGAAATCTCGACTTACTCCAGGGTATGCTCGTCGACAGTAGAAATGCCTTAAAATTGCGGCTCTTATAGTGTTTTACTGAATGCGATTGAAAATTCTAAACCACTATGGTGTCCCATCTTTATCAACACTTATTTTGTACTTTTTTGGAAAAATCCGTTTTTTCCTCATGGAAAATAAATATTTTTGAAAACATAATAAAAATAATTAAAAAAAGAAATTAGAATTTTCTTTTTCGGAAAAGGATAATTGTAAAAAAATATTTTTCAAGAAAAATTATTTTAAAGAATGAATTTTCGAAGGTTTACACAAAAAATAAAATAAAACAGACGTTGATAACGATTGTCCATGTCATGGGTCAGCGTTGTCATCATAAAAGAAAAAATCAATGATAACGATGGGTCATGAGGTCGGGCCCACGTTACCATTCTACACGGAAAAATCTGTTTTCCCACCGCTTGACTTGGAGCATGTACCGGGTTATAACGATGAGTCACCATAGAACACTCCTTCAACAAATTATATGATGTTGATGCAACGCCATTGCTACTCAAGTTACCTATATTGAGATAGAAATTGAAAAATATTTTCAATTTTGCACGTTATCGGCAAAAAACGTCTTGTTTTAACCGTTTGGAAATATTTTTTCAGCTTGAATTTACTGTTTTAATTGCAAATTGTTCCTGAAATTTTACGCACTTTCGTCGCCTATTTTCATTATTACCTGTCAAATTTTCCTTTTTCGTTAGCGCTTCTACCCCTAGCAGAAAATTTATTAAAAATATTTAGTCCAGTATGCCTCACTGATGGAGCGCCTCTAAGGCGCGGTCCATCTGTGGTGCATACTTGGCAAATTAAATTTTTGGCACCTCTTCCTCCTTTACCATCGTTATCCAACACCCCACGGCGACGCGATCAATCCTTAATACATACTTGAAAAATCATTTTTTGAGGAGCGTTTCTTGATCTCTTGTTTTGTGCAAAACAGTGGATCTGTGTATTTTAGAAATGGTATGATTTTCGTATTTTGTCCTGTTTTAAATGCGAACGTGACCGAAAGTGATTACCATTTACACTAAAAGAAATATTATATAATGAAATAATATCTTAGATATTTGATTACCAACATTATAACGGCGCATCAAATAAAAAAGTAATTAAATTCATTTCCTTTTACATGAAATAATGTAAGACTGTATAATGTAAGACTGAGCACCTTTTACTTTACTCCCGATATTTCAGAAAAAAAAAAATTACATTTCAAACTATAACTTTCCTAAGCCTATTGCATTCTACTGTGTCATGGCAATTTTTGGGCTCAAGTTACAAACAAAAACGAATGAAAAGATTATTGCATAACTCTTGAAGCGTTTATAAAAGGATGTCTCCGGGCATCCTGGCTCAGCTGTTAGATGGTTGCATTTTGATCTGTATACGATATTTCGTCTGCGATCATTATAGATTAGCTTTCAAATGATGTATTTGTAAGTAGATTCTGTGTCAAGGGAGGCGTTGAAATTGACCATGTCTGAGAAATTGATCACTCGTTAAATAAAAATTATATAAAAAGCTTAATGGGTACCGTAAAAACAGGAGAAGCCAGGGAATTTTTCCATCAAAATTTTCTTTGTCAAGCACGAGCCACTGATGTACCGCGCTTGGTAGCGTGAATTGTTTTTACATGATTCTCAATTTTTCAATGGAGTCGACTTTTTTGCTGATTTGAATTAATATGTCTTTTGAAAATAATGAGATTTTGATAAAAAAAATATCAGTCAGCTACTTCTCTTAGTGAAACGTAATAAGAGATTTGCTTACGCAATCAGAAATTATATTTTGCTTCACATGAGCTACAGATCAAGCTTGAAGCAATCGTACGCATTATTTTTCGAACCGGTAGCGACTACTTCATTCAAAAATATTAACAATATATTTTTGATAAGATTTATTCACTGATTGATCACGCCATAGAAGCTGGGTTCAACGGTGTATCACGCATGATTAAACTTTATAAAAAAAGGTTTGCTGCGGTTATAAATGCAGTTGTTCTGCGTGGTGAACGTGGGTTCGCATCCCAGGGGGAATAATTAGGTGTGACAAGATTGATGGAAGCCCCAGCGGGGTAGCGCGGTTCACGTAAACCATAGGAAAAGATTCCTTCTACCCGACTTTGACTCGTAACTAACTACAAGAGAGGTCATTGTTCACGGTGTGCTTAAGCCATATTCACGGTTTTCCTCTCCTGCGGTATAAAAACAATAGTCTGTAACGTATGCTGCATTTTAGAAGCATGTTTGGCAGCGAAATCATGATTTATTTCAAAATTTCAACGAAACTTCAAATCGGATATATATAACTGTTCTAAAAGAATGAACATATGTTTTAATATTTTCTATTCGTGCGTAGTGCAATTTTATGATTTATGTTCCTATTTTTAATGGATTGAAATTGAAAGATTCATTTTGTCAAGCATAAGCCACATATGAACCGCGTTTCATCGACGCGACCTATCAGTGAATCATGCTTTTTCGCGCAGAATTTTCATTTATTTCCAGCAATAGTAACAAATCCTCCCTATTTTCTAGAACTGATATTCTGCGTCGTTTGTCACCAGACAGGAGAAAATCGACTCCTAAAACGAGCACTGAAAACCTATCCGATGCAGTTGGAGCAAGACTCGCTACAGGTACGTAGTGCTAAGTGTTTTGATTAGGAATGTAAGTTTAAAAATTTCGAATCTTTTCGAATCGCTGATTCTTCGAATCTGAGCATTTTAAAAGAATTGATCGTGATTCTAATAGATTCTTATTGCGACGTTTATGCACAGTTCTGTCGTTGTCGGACCTCGGAATCAAACATTTCAATGTTATTTAATGGAATATTCATGTAAATAGTGATTGTTGTTCATATATATCAGATTTTATTTGAATATTAATAAAGACTATGTATTATACGCGATTATTATTAACAAGTCGCTGTGTTTTTGTCCATATTCATTCTTGAGACTTATTCTCCACAGCTACCAATGCAAAATCCATATTAATATTTGGGTTTTTAGGGTAAATATGTCCTTAATTTGAATATTTCTTCGTCTATGTCATGTTAGCCTGTTGGGTTCCGTCATTTTATTGAGCAAATTTTCAACAATAAATGCCAACATCTGACAAACTGTTAAAATACCAGCTGCTCTGCCATCCAGACACCCGATAGAAAAGTCACCCCGCCAGAAGAAAATGTCCAATATTTCATTATATATTATGTGACTAAAGTGTCCCTTTGAGTGCCTGGTGGTAACGAAACTGTATAAAAAGGTTCAAAATCATCAATACTGCTATGAAATAGCAGTGTTGATGGTTTTGAAGCTTGTTTGTCCACTCGAAGAAAACAACAACCAAAATTTCAGGCACCCGAAGAAAATCAAGATTTTGCCACCTCAAACCACAGTGCCAGAAGAGCTTAATACTGTTATAATATCTAATAACATAAAAAATGTACTGAACTGATTCGTTTTTGTCAAAGCATAATATACCGACCTATGACTAAAATGTGTTCAATCAAATGATGACATAATTTTTGTCCGCTGTAACATGGTCATTATATAAAAGAAACGAAGCTAGACCCGGCTAATCTATGGTTCATGTTTGAAAATAACAGAATGTTCAGTGACACATAGTGACTGACCTATTTTCCCTCAAAAATAGGTGAGGTAAATAAACGATAGTTAACAGCTATTGTTATACGTAAAGCAACATTTTTAGATGAAAGGTCGAACTTTCGTAATATTTTTATGGACGTGCGTAAACCCATTGAGAATTTTTGGAGAAATTTTTCGGATTAGGCGAGATTCTTTGCTCTGTAATTAAATGAAGTTACTAATAGGTTTTCTGAAAAATTGGCAAAAGTTCATGCTTTTGGATTCGGCAAGTTTAAACTTGTTCTAAAATATTTTGTCTTCTGGTCTTAGATGGAATGCATACCTTCACTCTGTAGAATTGAGTTATATTTTTGTCAGGGAAATAGCTAAATATAACAAATGTAAGTAAGCTAAAGAAAGTTGAGTACCTGCAATACTATGAAGTTGAATAGAGTATGAAAGTATGGTATTCAGTTAATAATTATGTTTACGATTACTTAACTGGATAGGCTCAATCAGAAATAATATTTTGTCAAGTATACACCACACATGGACCGCGTCTGACCGACTCGATCCATCAGTGACAGTGTTTCGACTCATTTTTTTGAGATCGGGAAGAGAGTTCACTTCGATGCGAACTGTCTTTGTTTTTATCAGTATTGGAAGAGAATTATCGGTTTGTTAAAATGTTATTAGCTTTTTATAACCCAATAATAAATTTTATTTTGTCAAGCATGAGTCACAGGTGGACCGCGTCTTATCGACGCGTTCCATCAGTGACACATACTTTACATAGTTTTAACGGTTTTGTTTCGTTTGGGACATTGTGTTTCACGGCCCACGCCCGCGTATGTCTCGACCAAGAAGTGTTTGAATTTTTACTGGAGCAACAGCGTTTTGCAACAAAAAGAAGCAAATGGAAAAAACCGAACAATCGATTTTATCCAAATTTTTTTTTCAATTAATTTGATAGCAAAGGTGACGCATTGAGGTGGACTCGCTTACACTGCGATAAAATTAGTCGCCAAATATACAGATTTAAAAGTAAAAGTACGTGTTGTCAACGATTTTGATGATTTCTTTATTGTTCAACAATGTTGTCATTTACTATGTTCTTTTTCTCTGTCGTGACGCACGGAGGGCCTACTGGTGAAATAAACTCGACTATGACAATTTTTCGGTCTAAAATGTTTTAATTCTGTCAAGCGCAAGACACAGTTAAACCGCGTCTAGGACCGCGGTTCATCAGTGGTTCTAACAATTCAAATCAAGGATTCTGAGGGTGCCTAATGGTCGCAAAAACGTGTGTAAAAATTCAACCAAATGTTTTCCCCATTTTAAAGACTTTTAAGACTCCAAAATGTTATATTTTGGGGAAGACTAACCAAAGTGTTTTTGGCTTGCTAAAATCATTTCCATGGGTCTCTAGGTTTGTCTTTGCTGAGCATCAAGTTAACAGAGTGATCAGTGTTTTTAGATCTACATCTTGATCATTTGATAGTTAGCGTTCTATTCGCTTCATTTATTTTTTTATACATCATTTCCATTGCGTGGGAATAACCATTCCCAAGTATATATTTCCTCGTACTGGTGTGCAATATTATAACACTAAATAGACAGATAGCTGATGATATTTGTTATTTTTCTATCGAAATTTGTAAGCCAACCTGACCCATAACATACGACTCAATCAATCATATAATTTGTCCAAGTATGGACCACAGATGGATCAATCTTTGGCTCAAACTTGTCAAAACACAATTTTCGATGCGGCTGTGGACAATACAGCGTCAGTTTTCGTTACATAATGTTCCATACGCATATAACAACTAATAATAGGACAAATATCTGTGAATAAAATGGAAAGACATCAAGTGAGCAAGCAGAAAGCGAGAAGACGGAATCTAACTTATCTATGGTAGAAATGTATATTAATTTTTCCATGAATTGAATCAACTGAAATTTGGCCAATGCATTTTTATTTACATTTCTCTCCAAATAAACGATTCCTCGGGTTTCGAATGCATTCGGAAATGTTTTAAAATATACATGATGATATTGACTGCGAAGCATGCCTAAAATTATATGATAAACCGTGACGATGTCTTCGTTACTTTGAGTTGAGTTTCACACTCTTCGCCCCTCTAGGGAGTCTATGCTGAGCATCAAGGTAACAGAGTGATCAGTCTTTTCAGATCTACATTTAGAAATATATTCAAATGTATGGGATTATGTTAAGCCTGGAGTGTACCGGATACTTTAAACAGGACTGTAGCCTTAGCGATGCATAGATTTCATTGAGCTGAGTTCCATGCTGTGTGCTACTTCATGTTATAGGCTAACCTGTACTGAACGAACATCCTTTAGAAATTGCTATTGTGTCAAAAGTTTTGCCAAGAACATAGGTCGCTCTTTGGTCAGGTGATAAACCTATTATCCAGTCTATCCCGATCAGAAATTTGATATTGTTATCTATGAGCCACTGATGGACCGCACCTTTCACCATCGTGAACCATACTGAACAAATCAGGTCTTGCCAAAACTATTCTGACTTGGTTAGTGAAAACCATTTGGAACCGCATTATTGACATTGTTCAGGGTGGGTTCGGAGGAACGTATAGTATTACTCATCTATAAAGGTAATCAAATGTGACATTGACTCATAACACGATTTTGCGATGGTATTCTTTGCCTACGCATTAGCTTGAATATAATACAAGGATTGCAAAATCAGTTGCTGCTCCTTCAGTTAAGTTGCCGGTGACTTTATCTATTCTGTAAGCTTTAGAATTTCCCTGTAACTCAGTAGGTAGATTTCCCGAGTAAGAAAGCAAAGATGCTGTGAATAGCAATTCAGTTCTGTATGAAATGTTTGCTAACTGTTTAAGTTGCGGCTCTGACCTATTTCTGTGCTCATTAGTCATTTCTTTAAGGCGCTGCTTGCCATTTTTTCTTGTAGGTAATTTGGATCAAAAATGAAGTTTTCGTAGTTTCAAGTGCAGTACAGTGGTCTGCCCTGTCCCGATAGAGGAAAGCTTAAAATATGGAAATTTTGTATCTGGTAACGAACATAGGGTACGATCAGTTTCATACTCTTTAAAACAGTTTAAGGCTTTAATCTTAAGACAGGATACTGGATAGTTTGCTCGTGATCTGTCTAGCCTAGCCTACTCATTCGAGAACGAGATTGCGAATCAGTTACAAAATATACAAGACCAAGGAAAAGATATAGGCTACAGCAACTCATCAGCGCTACAAAAATTGATTGTTATGTCCTATTCGTAGTTCTATGAATTTTATTTTTGTCATAAAATTGGCTTTAGTAGTTGATGTTTAGATATATTCAATAATAAACTGCACCAACCAGATCTATGAATAAGAAAAATGAGAAATATGATGAGCCTAAAACCTTCACCCCGATTCGGAAATCGTATCTGCACGAGAGGTCGTGATTCGCCATATGATCAAGCTGAATTGTCGGCTTTACTCTCCCACAGGATAAAAATGATATCCTAACCTTAATAAGACTTGTTTTGCGTTTTCATTTTCATCCTTTGATGGTTCTCAATCTTTCGATACGGTACTCCCGGGTCGGCGAAAACGATAAAAATCTTTGCCAATGGCAACATTTTGGGAGCAAAAACAGCAGGTCATTTTATAGATAAATGTATTTGGAAGATAACTTTTAATAGAATGTATCTAAAATATAGAAATCCTAGCCAAAATTCGGAACTTTTAAAATTTCCATGCCAGAAATGCCCTATAAGAGTGAGGTTCAGCAAATGGTACTCCAATAAACCAATATAAGTGAAATGACGAAATCAGCGAGCAAAAGAGACGTTTATCGAGCATCTGAACAAACGAAGTTAACTTCGGCGGAGCAATAAAATTTTTTTGGAATTGATGTTTATTTTTCCATATATGATAGGAATAGAATTTATATCCACTGAAAAATGCTTTCTATAATCGAAACTATTGAGGACATAACAGAGTTGGTTTGGATGTAATATTATTAACGACAATATTTATTCTAATGAAAAGTAGTGGTTCTCGATCCTAAAAATTATGCAAGCGTAACTTTTGTTTAGTATGAGTCACTGATGGGTTCAAGGCCTAGCAGTTTATCAAACATGAAACAATTTTATGCCCTGTAGCTACGGGCTTTAGAATAGTCTTAACGTATTGACCGCGTGTTGTAATGGGCGACTAAAAGGTAGCAAGGAAGTGGTAGACGGTTTTACTATCGCCCAGAGGCAGATACCACTCGCTGCACTACCATGATGATTCAGTTCCGTTTGTAATGTTTTTCACTTAAAGTGCAATTGTTGCTGGTAGTATATCATTTAGTAGCTTATTGCTATTGTGTTGCTGTGGGCTGGTTCCCTTTGGAAGCTGCTTCCCGCCTTGCTTAGAGTGAATGTAAAAAAACACAGTTGGATCACGATTCATTAGCGGCCTATATACAGCAAAACATAATTTCTCATCGCATATACGATTACTTTGTGTTAGCAAGCAAAACCAGCGACAAGAAATTGTAAACCGACATTTGAAATAATACAGACGTGTTTTAGTTTATTATCAATACTCCCTAATAGTATTTTATTATTGCGAAATAGCTGTTTTCGGACCACCAACTACATAAATTGACGTCGTGATCGCGCGGGTGACATAATCTTACTTTCTACGGGTGACTTTAATTTTAAAGGAATTATTTTCAGGTTACGTTACGCCTTTTATTTAAATGTACTATTGTAAAACACTTTACTCAAATATTTTAAACTTCACGTAGGTAGAATATTTCCATTGCTGCTTTTTGTTCAAAACTCTATCTGATGACAAATAATATCATGGGGTGTCTGGGTAGATCACGTTATACCGGAGACGGTTGTCTTAAATTGGGTATAGCTCTATACTTGCCAGACGCTCAAAACAGAAATATTAATTTTCACTCAAGTTTAATACCTTGAATATTGATTGTCTGTTGAAATCTTCTTCTGTTAGGAGATACGTTCTTTGAATGTCTGAGAAGCCCACGTTCTGCAATAGTAAAGTGACTGCGTGTTAATGTAGTACAGCCATACATTTTGTTTTCATCGATAATTGTGACATCGTCCTTGCAGCCCTGGATAAATAGCAAGCAACGATTTTGTCCTTCGTCAGATAACTTACAAGTGCATGATTCACTTGCAAGTTCCGGACTTTCAGCGTGCTTAGCATCGCAATTTGTTCATTACAAACAGTTTGCAACAATAAAGAATAGGTTTTTCACAGTTTCGAGGGTTAGGTTAGTTTTTGTGTACACAGTTTGTTTTTTAATTTGCTTTTTGAATACCATGATATGAGTCGTCAAACTAAGTACCAAAATTCAGTTTGGGTTAGCTGAACACGTTTTTATTTTGTTTCCATTAAAATGTAAGTATTTTTTGTTATTTCCAACTTGAGGGGATTACATTAGCCTTATGAGTAAAGATTTATATCATCAACCACTTATAATTTGAGACACAGAATATCCGAATCTCTATAATATCATCAGGAACAGAAACTTCCAAATTTAGGAAATTTTAATAATTTTGCGTCAAAATACAACCGAAATATTTTCAATTTGAGTCAAAGTTCTTATTGTATTGAAGATGGAGTATAAAATGGAAGTATATTGTCGCTTACACTTTGTTAATACCATACACGCTTACTCGTAGCTCAATTTAAATTATTTGATTCAGATAGTAAAATTAATAGGGAAATTGTAATAATATAACGGGGCATTTGGTATTTATAGGAATACGTCGATTGGATTCGATGAGATCAATCGAATTTGATTTGGATTCGGTTTTACTCAGCCCCATTTACCCAATCGGAAAAATTCTCTCAAAGCAAGAGTCACTGATGGATCGCGTCGATACAACACGAACCATCTGTGACGGTTGGCAAATTAAATTTATTATTGCGTATAGTCGAATTTAAGGTAATTGTCGCAGCGCCACGTATTTTTTTACAAATAATGGCTTAATTCGAGACTGATTTGCTATTTTGTTGAGCATGCTTCACAGATTGTCTCACCCGGAGTACGCCTTCCTCCCGTAGTCCATTTTCAAATTTATTTTGACTTCCGTCCGAAATTCTCTAAATTAATTAGCTCTGTATTCAACTTAATTTAATTTACATCTATAAGTGACCAGACCACCCGTTGATGACCAACTATTATATCGGTAATATTCCATCCCTTCTAATATACAACGATAATGACATTTCCATGCAAAATTCAGACGGCTTAATCTTAGAAAATCGTATTTAAATTAAACTTTCTTATGATAAATTGGACATATCTGTGACAAATAATGTTATTTTAATATTTGCTTAAAATAGATTTTATCATAAAGTCATATTTCGTTTATGATTGCATATCACATAGGCGGGAGCAGTAATAGCCTAACTAACAACGTACCAGCGGAATCACCATTTAAGAGATCGTACGTCAAATCTGCAAATTCCACACCTACGCACGAGCCTACTTCATCAGTGACGTCATCTAGTACTAACTCTCATGGTCGGAATTTTTTGCGGAGAAACGCTGTAGAGATCACGAAACAAGAATTATCGGAAATGGATGATAAACCGTAAGTGTTTTACCGCATGTTTAAAAAACAATTTTGCTAAATTTTCATACAGTATTAGGGTCGTCAGTTCCACATATTATTTAATCTAATAAGATCATATACCATCGAATCTTTCAGAGTATGAATGTAAATAAATTAATAAGGAGACTTATTGAATTGTCATATTTTCGTTGCTATATTTTATGCAGTTTTTGAAAAACCTCCTTAATATTATCTCTCATAAAACAAAATTCATGTCGTTAGTCAGAAAAAAAATCAAGCCGAATGCCGTTTTGTCAAGTATGGGTCACTGATGGATCGAGCTAACTAAAATTTTATATTGGGTTTTGTGTGTCATTTTATATTGGGTTTTGTGTGTCATGCAGGGCACGGCATGAAACGGCATGAAACGACATGAAACGGCATGAAACGGCATGAAACGGCATGAAACGACATGAAACGACATGAAACGTTTTCTATTATTCGAATAAATTTGAATACATGTGCGATTCGAATGATTCAAACAGTCATTTCTGTTGTTTGTTTTGATTTCAAAAAGATATTGTGTAGAATATTTTGGATTTTAAAATGTATCAGGGGCAATGAATAGACCTTTTCTTTGGAAAAATAGAGATAAGTTTATTGAGCAAGCAGAAAACAAGTAACAAATAGACAAATAAACCATGGTGGAGCAGCGATACGACGATATCGGCCTTCGAATCCAGTCACCACACGAACGGACGCTTGGCATAATAGTATTAGTGTTATACAACAGTCGATAACCAATAATGATAGGATTAGGATAGATTCCATTCCATTTGTATCCTGCAAGAGAGGAAATCCGAGAATTCAGTTTAATCATATGCCGAACCACGGCTTCTCGAGCAGATACCAGTTTCGGATCAGGGTGACAGTTTTTAGCTTGTCATATTTCTCATTTTTTTTTCTGTGTGTGGAGGGACCTGGTTGGTGGAGGTAGCCGTAAACAGTGCTTATGTGAACGACCGTGCACCGGTATGGCGTCCAGCATCCCTCCCGGCATTCGAAGTTATGTTATGACGATCAGAGATGACTAGCTCAAAGTGTATTCCCTTACTGATTGAGCTAACCGGGCACACAACCCAACGAAATTTTCTTGGAGTTAGAGTCGGTCAATTTTTGACTTGACAAAAAAAAAGAAAGACTATCTACAACATGATCAGACAAACTCATTTTGAGTTAATTGACTATCTTTGTTTCGCTTAGATAGAAGATGATCTTAAATAAATTACAGTATAGTTCCAGTAAGTTTTTCAATATGTTTTCATTAGTTTTATTTTGGAAATGTTAGATATAGAAATATTCCAATTCGAACGCCTAATGCAAGTTGTTCTGTTTCCAATTTTATTAGTTTATACGTTTATACGAAATCTCAGAAATTTATTTTTGAATTAATCATTCCGATTTTAAATGAAATGGAGTTGAAATGAAATGACCTAGAAGTCTTTTTGGCAAGCGGAAATTAAATGTCATTGATATAATCATTGGCGATAGTTTGAATTACAAGCCAAACCAATACAAAATTTTGTTTTGTTAAGCATGAGCCACAGATGGACCGCGTCTCAACCACGCGGTCCATCAGTGACTCATACTTGACAAAAGATGTTTTGGGGAAAAAAATTTCCATTTGGAAAGTCTCTCTTTTTTCTTCGTTTTTTCCAGTAATGACTCATGGGCATAAGTGATTTAGTCGTCCGCTTAAGGGAGCCAAATAGCAGAGATTTTGTGACACAAAAAAGGCTGAATTCAAGCAAAATATTAATGTTGTGAATTCGGTGACTTCTTGCACAAAAATCAAGGTCGTTCAAATAGAAAACGTTAAATGTTTCAAATAGCTTCCATTTGAATCTTTGATTCATATGCTTTACTTTGGTATCATTCATTTGCTATCAAATTCAATCTTCCGGAAATAATATTATCCGACTTTCTATTGTTCGGTTTTATGGAGATAGAACAAAAGAATATTTTACAAACATTTAAATCATTTATTACCTATTCTTGATAATATCAGCTTATGTATACTTGTAGCTCTGTCAAGCATGTATCACTGCTCTTGATTTTTACGTTGTTCGTTCTATCTCGAGCCTTGTAAAGTATGTCCATAACTTTATTTTTTGACTTTGCTTCAATACGTACCTTTTCCAGTGACGGCAAGCATACTGGGTCTCCGAAGAAATTTTCAACTCGTATGAGTCTACGAAAGAAGTTTCGAAATAAAAGCGAATCAAAACAAAACAACGATTCCCCATCTAAAGATTCAAAGAAGGAAAATGCGTAAGTTAGTTTATTATATTTTTTTATATGCTAACTTTGTAAATTTATACGAATGTTTCCTCGTTCAACTATTGTTCACAAATAGACAGATGTAATGCGCTTCCCAGCATTTGCATTCTTATCGACGTAGGAATATCTTGATGGTTCTAATTTGTTATGCACAGTCGGTGTATGATGAACCAAACAATATGCCGATTTTCAAAAAAATTTGTTAAAAGAAAGGAAATATGGATATATAATATGAAAGTTAAATATGGTATAAAATATAAAACAAAATAAGGTAGGTATGTGTTGGAATAGGTATCAAGATCGGGGACCTTCTGCTATGCCATAAGGGTTCTGACTTTTAAGTTTGTGTCAACTGTTAGTAATTTTATTCGTCAAGTGTGCGCCACTTGGCATAAACATTATCAACAAGACATATTGGAATTTTGTCAACAGGCAAACTGGCAATGTCACAGTATCCCAAACCCATTTTGTCAAGCACGAGCCACAGATGGATCACGTTTCTTCGACACGATCCATCAGTGGCTCATACTTAACAAAAGATGTTTTGACAAAATATTTCTGACGTGAATATGCTGCTTTCTCATTTCATAGAATTCTGGGTTTTATAACCCTGGAACATTCGTTTTAGTATTATGTGTTGTTTAAAAAATAGATTTTCGCCCAAAGTTAGTTACTCTGTCATTAAATGATAACGTCAGAATGTTGTGACGTATCATTCTTAAATAGTTATAAGAAAAGTGAAAAACAAAATCATTATTTTGAAATACTCTATTTAAACAAGTATTGATTGAATATTCAAAGACAAAAATATTCAACTTTCTTAAATTGAAGTCGATCTGGTATCTAACTTTATTAATAATCTACCCTAATGTGTATTCCGTGACTCAGCCCTATTAGCGAACGGAAGCAAGTGAGTCAGTCGCGCGTCGTCACGTTGCCTGTTTCTTAAATAACGTTTTAAAGAAATTGGTATTGGGTAGTAAATAGTGTAGTTTCGTTGGATGATTTGTTGCGTTTTGAATTATCTAGATTAGAAATTTTGTTTGGAGCATATTTTGTTAGATATGTGCCACTGATGGATCGCGCCTACGAGGCGCGGTTCCTCGGTGCCACGTATTTGGCAAAAAAAGATTTTAGAAGACGAGACATATATTTATATAGAATTAATTGAAATTTACTCCGAGCTAATTTGGAAAAAGAATTTGAAATGAAATATCCAACGACCGCTTAATACAGCGAATGGATGTAAAGTTTATTTAAAATGAGAAGAATTGGTCTTTATTGCTACATTTAACTATAATATGTATACGGTTGGTTGTGTACGATCTAGTGTGCATACGGGCAGTAATGGACCTATGGATTTTCGTGGGGGTGAAAATGATGCGAGTCGACAATTTATAGCATCGCAATATGCGCCACAGGCAAATTGTACAAAACTTAGAGTGTAATTGCCGAACAAAGAAAAGACCCAAGAAAATGTTTTAAGAATCAAAAAAGTGTAAACATTCGTAAAAGTTTGTCAATTTTAATAAAGAGCAAAATATTTGCCCACGTTATCTATTTCAAACTAAGTATAATAACATATATTTCTTAGCGTTTTACTGCGATCCTGAGGCATAACGTGTAATATATTTTCAGCTACCACATGCAATTGGCAATGATTCTTAAACAGTCGCCAATTGTAGCAGTCCGTTGTTTGAAGTCGTATGCTTCCATATCTCAAATTTTATCACACATCGAAGCTCTAACTCATATTCTGTCTATATTGTGACGAACGCCAGACTATTTGATGATACAATATCAAGTCATGAAAGATTATGCTACAAAACAATAAAATGACACACAGTCGAAAATTTTACTTTCCATTTTAATATATTGTTATTTCGAAAATAATATTGTCCAGTCAAAAACGTTTTCGATGCGCATGTTTTGTCAAGACTGAGTCACAGAACTCGCCTATAATCCGTGGGCCATCTGTGCCGTAGGTGTGACAAAAATGTCCGATTTGTTACATTTGTGTGGCCTTGTTGTTCTGGTGACAATTTTCGGGCTGCAACTTGCGTTAAGCGTAAGGATTTTTATTTTATAAGAATCCTCATTTTTCAAGCATGTGTCACAGATGACACGCGACTTGGAGTCGCGTGCCATCAGTGACCCATACTTAACAAAACAAGTTTTAAGAGAAAGTGTTTACTCATAAAGTCTTCTTCATTTCATTTTTTGCTTAAGTTTATTTTTGACCCTGTTTTTTTATATGCAAATGAGGTATAGCACTTTTATATACGATCTTACTTGGAGGTGGGAGTTTATAAGCGATACGATATTGTTGGACATGGCCTACAGATAGACCGTACAAAATAATTAAAATGATGATAATGTTGAGATTTTTATAGCGTGATTTGAAATCTGTAAATTCACATTTTGAAGTACGAAATACTATATAAATACTCATCATCTCTTTCTCCTTAACTACATACTGATTATCCCTTTTGAAGATCATCTCGATTTTGGAGTAGGCTAAAATAGCACATTTTAGGGAAATGGATTACGTCTCATCCTTTTATGAAATTGGACCTGAATAATGATTTTGTTGGAAAATTTTGGATATACCATTCCTTGGAATAGATCATCCTGACCAAAACCGTTGGTCATTTAATCACGGACAGGGTTCGAGTATATTATCCTCTCGGCTCGGCTTAGCCTACTCAAACTCTTAAACTCTGAGTTGAGTGGCGGGTATGAATAGACGAACAAAATTCGCCAGGACTAGAACTTGAGATATTCAGCCTGCGATGCCAATCTGATAACCACCAGGTCATCGTGACCTTCAACCCGCTGGGATCGCAATAAATCATTAGTCTGATCGAAACGAAACTACTCTGCTTTTTAGAGTTAAAAAATTTTACCCAGGAAATTAATATTCCAGTTGTCAAATGGCTGTTTTGAGAGCCTGAGTAACTTGTGCAATCTGAATCCTTCTTTCTTCGGTTGTCGAAATTGTTTATTTCATTTCTTCGGATAGATAAAAGCCTCAAAACCATCAATACTGCTATTTCATAGCAGTATTGATGGATTTTGAACCTTTCCATACAATTTTGTTGCTACATTTCTGTCAAGGAGATGTTTGTGTCTTTTAACATGAGATATATCATGAAATTTTGTCCAATTTGCTAAATAATCTCCCCCATTTTCTTCGGGTGTCTGAGTATCAGAGAAAGCGTCATTCTGTCATTCAGGTGTTCATCATTATCGAGTCTTCTGATTGACTGAGGGCAATTGTTTGAAAAACTCGGACTCTAATGAAGAGGGATTCTAGCACTGCGATTTTAGTTTTCTTTATGCTTTTCTTAAAGTATTTTAATTTCAAATTTTGAAGCAACTTCGGGTCGGATGCATTAAAACTATGATGTCCTCTACATTATTTATATAAAATGACCTGACTTGATTATCTGAATAGTTGGGATTTCCGATGTATAGATAATACAGTAAATACGTCATGTAAATTTTGCCAAGGTTATGTGGGGGACGAATATTTTCAACACACATATATATCTTACCGAAAAATGACACTACAATTTTGTTTATATTTGCCGCATTTTATGAAAACTACACTGTCGTTTTGTTTCAAATGTTTAAGTCGATTTTCGATTTGCATCACTTTCATTTAATTGCCTCAGCGACGGCTTGTAGAGACGTTACCGAAAGAATGAACAGGCTGGGAGATTTGAAATCATCGGGGATGCGTAGAACGAAATTTTATATTGCCAAACATGGGCCACAGCTGGACCGCACCTGGGCCGTGCTATCCATCTGTGTCTCATGCTTGACAGAATGAAATTTTTTTCGGGAAAACATTACCACAACATGGAGAAGGACTTGTCCATGCTTGATATAATAAACGAGAGCTCACTTTTTCCAATCGGTACTTTTATTTTGTCAAGCATGAGACGCATATGGACCACTTTACCAACTGATATTTGGTCACTATTTTTACTGGGTTGCCGACCGGAGTAAAGAAAAAAAATATGTAAATTTATGAAATTTTTATTTCCATGACTTCTCGTTTTTTTGCGCAACTGTGATTCGTGTTTTAGTAATTTCAATATTTCACTGCGGTTTTGATAGGTCACGTGCACATCTTTTCATATATTTTTACGCACCGTTAATGTCTCATTGTAGCACGTTGTCTACTAAGCTTTTAACTAAATTTATCATTGCATCTAGAAAAAAATATTCAAGTTGTTTTAAAGTGTTTTTGCTCATACCGATTTCAGCAAAAAATGTATAAAATTTAGATTTTGCAATCGCCCAGAGCAGATGTGACCCGTCGCCCTTTATTGCAGCGACGGAGTTGGCTCTGGGAAGCTTTCTCCAAGTACAATTGTTGATATACAATTTTAATTAGTCTTCACAGTCAGAATTTTCATTTAGCCAAGCATGAGCCACAGATGGCTCGCACCTTGGCGGGGCAATCCATCAGTGACTCATACTTAACAAAAAAAATTTGGTCAAATATTTCTGCCTGGACTTGGCAATATAATGGACCGCTGTTCGATTCCTTTCGGATCCTGTTTCGACCTTACATTTAATGAAATTTCCATGAATAACAATAACTTGATATTTTATGGATCTTGTTGTTCAGTAAATTATCACATGAGAAAGTGTTTATATTTTATTGGTTGTAGATCTTATGTGAATATGCAATAGTTTTCATGTTGATTTGTATAGTAGTATAGTAGACTCTGAGCACATACATTGTAACAAAAGTACAGTAAATTTACTGGTCATTTGCAGTAATTGCATATTCCCAAAGTTAAAAAACGTCATGTTGATGAGATTTATGCCAATTATGGGATGTTGATGGACCGCACCTTCGTAGTGCGCTCCATCAGCATCCCATATTTGGCGAAAATTTCGAATTTTTTTCAATACCGTCAAGTAGAATTACTGTCAAAGACCAGTGATTTTGTTGCATTTTTTGTTATAGTGTAGGGCTGGCAATTTGATTCGGTGATTCGAATCGATTCGTCGCACAGATTATTCGAATCAGTTTTAAATGGGCCAGAGGGACAAATACTTCTGGATAATGAAAATGATTTTATTTTAATGACGAAAATATTGAGCAAATTTATTGGAGTCGTGAAAGATAAAGTTGAATTGATGGGACGTTGACTGTAATAGATTGCTTATGTCAGTATAAGTGAATGTTTAGCTCTAAGCTTTTTTAATTTTCACGAGAAAGCAAAATGGTTATTGTAAAATTTACAATTTGCTATCTATGTGGAATTCGACATTCGATCCGATTGAAAAAAAATATTCGATTAAGATTCGAATTCCTAATGATTTGCTCAGAAACCAGGCTGTCAAACAACTAAGATAGACAACCTTGATGTAGTGCCCATATAATTGAAAAGTAAATGACATAAAATCTACGAAGCAACGTAACTCAATGCCTTGCTTGGTCATATTTGAAGTTTATAGCAGGCTTTATAGAAATGTTTTCAATTTTCCTACGCGCGCGTTATTATTTTACTGTATCATATTGCAGCAGTATAATATTGCGTATTATTGAGATATTAAATTGCAATTTCACGAGAATAATAAACCGCGCATAGAAAAATAACTTTCGTTATTTCAGCCATTGTGGTCTAATATCCGTGTTCAAATCCTACAAAATTTTAGTTATGCACGTATGAACCCCATATGGATCGCGCCGCCAATGGCGCGATCCATCTGTGGCTCATACTTAGCAAAACTGGTTTTGGCATAACAAATAAATTTCTGAATGGGAACACAGAGTCATTATCAAATGAGCTTGGTACTGTGAAGTATCGCGTCACCAAGGCTGCACCTAATATGAATATACATAGTTTGAAACTCTACCCAAAGCGGAAAATATTTAATACAGAACTGAACTATAATCCTAGCAGGAAAAATCATATCCAAGTATCGTTTGAAAAGCATTTGTCACAGATGGATCAGGCTGTCGAAGAGCGGTGTCTGTCTGTGACTCAAGCGCATAGAAATTAAATTTTCTAATTAGGATAGCACAGTATAGTAAGTAGGCCCTACTTTATAAGTGTCGTATTTTAACAGCTTGTCATTACGGTAATTTTTGTCATCACATTTTCGTGTTTCTCATGCGTTCCAATTCATAAAATAATATATATGTATTATATACTTATTCTTTATATTATATAAATATATTACATTATATATAAAATATATGATATATATATATATATATATATATATATATGCTCAAAAGACGTATTCGTGGTATCACGAATTTTTGACTTTGTTGGTTATTTGTATTTTGTATCATATTAATGAGTTATTTTTCATATGTAGTGATGCCCTTGTCTAAATACCCAGGTATTCTGAAATTCCAACTAAAGAAATATGGTTTTTATGATTATTCTTCTTTTTAATCATTTTGCAGTAAAATCGTGACATATGCCGAATTGTACGCTGTAATATTTGACAATTAATCATGAATTTGCTAAAAAATTGACTCAACATAGTCAGATATCAATTCACCTGCAAGGTACTATAGGTACGGGGTTTAGAATAGTCCTAATGCATTTTCTGCGTGTCGTAAGAGGCGGCTATAGGGAAGCAAAAAATTGGTAGATGACTCTACCATCGACCATGGCAGATACCATCACTGCATTTTATCTTGATGGTTCAGTTCCGTTTGGGATGTTTTCCGTTTGGAGTGCAGTTGCTGATACTGCATCTTTCAGTATAGCTCAGCTCTTTGCCATTAAGTGGCCGTTAAGTCGGTTCTTACTGAGCTCTGCTTCTGGCCTAGCTCAGAGTAAATGTCAATAAAAAGTGGCCTCATTCACAGAGATTCACTCAGGATGAATGCCAATGAAAAAATAGATTTATCTGAAGTATTGAAAAATTATTCTATCAATATATTAATTTATCGTTTTGACAAACTATAATCCTAATGGTACCATTACAATTGAATTCTTTGCTCAATGCTGAATGATTGTTATTCCAGCAAACATAATTTCCGCATATCAAAACTGTATGAATCGATTTGTATTTCCCCCTTGAATAAAGATCTTTCATTCATAAACCATATTCATTGCCAGGGTGGATTTTATGAAGAAATGTTGAGATTTTTATGCGTGTTTAGTAATCAGTGAGAACGGATCACACTGTGACAAGAGCACAGTAAATTTACCTTCATTTGCTGGAATTGTATAAGTTTTTTTTTTATAAAATATGAGCGTATTCTAAGTATCCCAGTCGAAAATTTCATTTTTTCAAGCATGTGCCACAGATGAACCGCGTCTCCCAGTGTCACATGCTTGACAAAATGAAATTTTGAAAATTGAAATGTTTTAGTGGATTTAACAAAGTCAAAATAACGAGCGAAATTTCCTGTGCTTTTGGTACATTCAGCAGTATTGGTTAGGATATCTGTAATATAAACACTGGCACGGAAGTATTACCATCGGGTCAAGTTTCCAACATCGATTCAAGTCGTGTAAGATTGAAATTATATCAGTTTCATTCATAAAAACTGTTGAAAAGTTAAAGTAAAGTTTCCCTCATTTTAGAGTCATAGTTAGAAGCAATGTTTAATTGATAGTATAGGTAAACTGCAAATAAAACATTAAGTTAAGTTTGGTATATCATTTATTGCTGACACTGGTTTAAGTGGAGTTATTTGATTTCAATAACCCTGAAAAAAAAACAATTTGCCATTTTTTTATTAGTAAGTAATTTGTCATGCCAATATGCACAAGTGTATTCTACCAGATGGACGAGCAGACGACGCGAACGTGCAGTGATGCAAAGCATGGGTTTCTTTAATAATTTGTATTTAATCGATCGTGTTTATATTTAAGTAAATGTCGTTGAGTTTTTAGTGGAAGGAAACAATCTTTATAGTACAGAGTTCATTGCTGTGAAAAGTGCAGTCGAGTTATAGCCAGGGCTGTCCAAAATCAAATATCTTTTGGGTTTTCGAATCGAATCGAATATTCGAATCAGAAGTCATATAATTAACAAACAAAGACATCTTTTTGTCAGCTTATAGTTTAAGTAAACCCTTACACTTATTTTTAAAACAAATTAAAATTATTCTTTTGTTGATTTCGAATGGTTGCAGAAATCGAATCGAATAATTTATGATTGAAAGGAACGTATTCCATATAGTTAAATTCTTGATTTTCGATACATTTCAGAATAGTAGGATATGAAAATATGCCATTTTTATTACTTAAATCCGGACACACTCGACAAAAAAATTCGTTTTTGCTCTCCAAATTGACCTAATTTCATGGAAAAAGAATGGTGTACTATATTCAAAATTTTCTAGGTTTTGCAATTTATATTTTGCTTTAAAAAAGACAGAATGCTACCTCTCATCGAAAGCATGGCTGAATTTAGAATGTATTCGATATTTCATAATCGAAATTATTTTTCATAATATATTCGAAATGGTTGAATATTCGGTTTTGGCCATCCCTGTTACGAAGATTAATCTAGTAAATCTACAACTTTTATATTGCGACCCTCTTAATTCAAATTCGGAAACTTTCACTTTCGCATGCCTGTTATTTAGATGCATATTGTGTGATTTTGGACGAAATCCGTATTTGTAGTGAATACAGTGGTGTTATTTCCGCGTTCTATCTGAAACCGTATTGATGCTATGCCAATAAAAAAAAATGCTGATGCACGAATGACCAGTCAAAATCGCAATTCCAAAATACAACGATTCATTTGTATTGTGCTCGCTTTATTCTATTTTAAAGATATAATTTGCTTTCTTTTTTTGTAGTAAAGCAAATCTTGGTTTTAAAAATAAAAAAGTTTCAGGAAATCAATATGGAAATGTATTCTTTAATTATACTCAGGCTAGACAGCGTCTGGCTGAACAAATGTTAGTGTGAGGTCGCTTAAAGTTGTGCAAATGAGCGTCAATGTGTGTGTTCGATTCATTATTTTTTCAGAATTTTATACAAAGGTATAGGGCGTTTGTATCTCCCTATATCAGAAATAATGCTTTTTATTTTAAATTCTGCCTTGTTGCATGTATCAACAGATGATCAGTCGACCAAGCAAAATAAATATTAAGTAGGATAAAAGGCAGCGAATTATTATTTTAAATTAGTACTTAGATTTTGTTAAGATCGACCCAAGTGTTCTATGATCTAGACTTTGCATGGGGTGAAAGTCTTATCACTGTCAGAATATCATTTTGCCAAGCATAAGTCACAGATATACCGCGCCTAGGCGGCGCGATCCATCAGTGACTCAAGCCTAACAAAACATAGTTTGTTCAGTATTTTTGTAACAATCCGGTTCACTATTTTCCAAATTTATAACAATTGTTTACTGAAGCTGACTCATATCCATTATTTCCGTTCTTCTATAATATTCATTGGGCATAGGGAATGACAAATTGCGATGGTACAGTTAAAATGTTCAGGTTTAGTCATAATGATGTATACCGTTTTAATAAGATGTGGTTCAGTTTATGCAAATTAATTGGGTATTGAATATGGTTGCGTTATTATTAAAGTATTAGGTAGTCGCGATTTAGGGCGTTGATTTCAGTAGGCAGCCAGAAGAATCTTTCTTCATTTTATCTAATATACCAATCACCGGATTTCGATTTCTGTATCAGTACAGTATCAGTACAACGTTGGCAAAACCTTTTCAAAAAAATTTGTTCTGAACAGCATTGGATTATGCGTCGTACTTCTTTTTTATTGAAATTCACTTTGAGCAAGGCAGTGCCGAAAAGGAACCCACTAACGGCCACTTAACGTCAAAAAGCTACTACGAGATGTAGCACCAGCAACTGCACTCTATGCGGAAAACCTCCCAAATAGAACTGAACTGTTATGGTAAAGTGCAGCGAGTGGTATCTGCCCCGGGCGATGGTAAAACCATCTACCACTTCTTTATTTTCAATCTTTTCCGTGACATGCACGAAATATGCTATTTTGAAAGCCTATACCTATAAGGCTTTGGTCAATTGTCCTGTTTTCGTCTTACTAAAAACCCAATTTATCGATAGTAATTTATCTGATATGGAACCCCAATAAATTGCACCGCCGAGGCATGGTTTCAGCAGAAAAAAAATTTGCGCGAGTAAGTTTGTTCGCAGATTGGTGCGTTTGGTAATAAAATGTGTCGATTAGCACGAGTCATCGTTATTTGCGTAGTAATATCCTTCGCATATAGGCGGAGGAGGGAATATGTGCAAATTTGTGAATAAACCCTATGAAATTGAATAATACTTAGATTCGAATTTAATAATACAATAATAGATATAAAGGCAGTCAGTTCAGAGCCTAAACTTTAGACATTTTGTCTTGTTAGGAAAGGAAAATTTTAGATTGATATCACATTTTAGACGTCGAGGCTTTCCTACGTTGAATAACGAACTGCGCTCATGTGGGGCTAAGGCGAACAGTGGAAGAACTAACCCACTCAGAAATTTCATTCTGGCAAGCATGAGCCACAGATGGACCGCGTCTCATCGACGCGATCCATCAGTGTCACATACTTCACAAGTGATTCAACGTGACAATAGGCGCAGTCGAATGGAATGGCAAAATTGAATATCAATATACCTATCACCGGATTTCGATTTCTGTATCAGTACAGTATCAGTACAACGTTGGCAAAACCTTTTCAGAAAATTTTGTTCTGAACAGCATTGCATTATGCGTTGTACTTCTTTTCTATTGAAATTCACTTTGAGCAAGGCAGTGCCTAAAAGTTAGTCAATTAATGTCAAAGAGCTACTACGAGATGTAGCACCAGCAACTGTTTTTGATATAGGCAATTCAGTGATTTCAATCTTAAAATATGTTAAGAAATGTCTCAAATGCAGCAAAATAGTGATTACCCAGTGTACCTGATTTTTACGTAATTTGTAGTAGACGACTCATGTCATATGTCAATGCAATATTTTAATCTTGCCAAATGTCATTTCACTGCAAAACCGCCATCCGCTAGAGACAATATCAAAAATGGTTGAAAAAACTTGCAAATTATGCTTCGATATATATTAAAACGATTATATAGTATATAGAATTTACAGCACTAACCTTTGATCCGTTATGCGATTTCATTAAAACTAAAAAATAATAAATCCTATGACATTTTCAACAAAAGTATGATATTACATTATGTTAGGTATTGTCACATGCGGATTAGATATAGTGTTAAAAGTTGAAGTTTAGTCATATCACATGCAGTGTGCCTTACATAATTTTTCTCGCGCCAGAACTATTTCATCAAATACAGTGGAATTGCAAAAGTACAGAGTTTATAGAGCTTTGAAAATTTTGAAAAAGAATATCTCGTCGTTTTGAACTCTTGAAAATCGTTCGTTCAAAGAAGTACACGATTTTGTGTTTTTAGTTTCGGAATTTATTGTGTGAAATTACAAGTTTGGCTTCCTATTTTAAGATTCAATGAAATATATTTTTTAAATTTTTCATTCCGCCATCTTGTTTTTATCGGCACATGTAATCATTAGACTGTAATCTTTCATTGCTGTGCTCTTATTTTGTGTTAGTAAGTACTCAGGTGAAGTTATGCGGTAATGGTAAAGGATATTGTTGACATAGGAATATGTTGTAATTTCATTCTTGATTGAGGAAATAATATAATTTCCCTAATATTGCGTATAATTATTATTAAACAATTTTCTAAGCAAGCTGTAACCGGGGCCTATCAAAAAATTGCTTTGTCAAGCATGTGCCACAGATGGACCGCGCTTTACTGGCGCGATTAATTAGTGATACATGCTTAACAAAACATTTTTCCTGCCGTTAGAGATTTCTCAGACATATGTAGAACAAGTGAAAGCCAACCTGGCCTTTTGTCAAGTACAGCTATAGAAGGCAACTGAAAAATTGCGTAGGCGTAAGGTTGGTTAAACAGTACACTAGCAAGTTTCTTAGATATTTATTTTTATTTATAGCAACTTCTTAGATTGGATCACCCTGTCCAAGGCCAACAGCGGCCACTTAAGGACGGACAGGGTTACAATTACTGGAAAGATAAGATCTTTTCCTGTTCGGCTTAGCCTACCCGAGTTATTACACCCTGGGCTGAGTGGTGGGCATGGATAATATAAATAGGGATGCGAGTTTCGAATATACTTTTTCGAATCGAATTTCTGACATACTAATTTCGGCGTAATCTTTTCGAATGTGATTCTAATCACAAAACTCATTCCTAACCAGTTTAAGATGATTGCTTGATTTTACGACTGAGTGCAATTTAATTGACAAAAATTTGTCATAAAAAATCACTTAACAGCCAAAAAAAAATTGTTAAAGTGTTTGCTTTTAAAGGCCCGCCAATGGTAGAACTTCACATACCTTACGAATTGAATCGAAATTGTAGATTTTACATCCCTAAATAAAACCCAGAAATTTGACACAACTTTAAGTTATAAAACTGTGATTATCACGTAACATATGGAAATAACACTTTAAGAATGAAAGCGACTCGAAGACGGTCTGATTTAGCAAATGTTGTGGGCAACACGAGATTTGTGGCGATCGATCAGATATATAGAGCGCAAACGGTGGAAGCAAGACGATGTGGTTTGCCGTCGTTTCTTTATCCATGAATGTACCCGGTGGCAACCATGCGTTGTGTGTCGATTATTCAATCACTATTAAACTCAAATATATATTGATCACTTATTTTTCCATTCCTTGCTTGATTCAATGGGAAATGACCTAACTCGGTATTTGTTGTTTGAGACATTACTGAATCGGATGTTTCAGCCAACTCTACTGTAACACGTGTTGATTTGGATGTTATTTTAAAGTTCAACACCTTGTCAACGGAAGTGAAACCTTGCGTATCTTCGCTATGCAGCACGTTACTTTGACGTTGACAAGTAATCTTTCCTCGAGATCAGGAATGTCTTGATTTTTTAAATATTGATGAGTTGTCCGATGACTATTGCACGTACCGATGACGTCACGGAAGAGGAAAGTGTAGTAGGGAGCGACATAAGACGAATTACTCAGAGAAGGTGACAATAGAACAATAGATGTATTATAGAAGTGGGTCAGATAGTTTTTATATAGGGGAATACTTTGGTAAGGAAGTTTAGTAGTGAAATTGGTAAGAAATTGTTTCAAGTGATACAATATATTCAGGAAAAATGTAACAATATCTCAGATTATTTAAGTTTTTCGCTTTAAGTACGTAGCAAAAACATGGTAAATAGGTCGAATTCAACTAATGTTCAATAAATGAAGTTTTCTATATATGGACGTGGCATAATGATTGATTTTTAGCAACACTATAATAAAAAATGAAACAAAATCACTGGTCTTTGACAGTAATTTTACTTATTGAAAAGATATTCGTATGCCGCCGTATCAACATTTTTTTAACTTTGGAAATGTGCAAATACTGCAAATGACCGATAAATTTACTGTGCTTTCTTTATAGTGAATTTGTTTGTAAAATAGAATAATTCCGCTTCATCATAAATGCTTTGGTTCTTATGAACGCTTCACAAATTATTCAATTAATATTTTCATTGAATCAAATCAAATCAAATCGCAGAATTGAATCCACTTATCAAAAACAGCGGTCTCCACCAAGCCCCCCGCTTGTCTTCATCGGAAAATTTTTGTCAAAACATCTGAGACGCGGTCCATCTGCGGCGCATGCTTGACGAAATGAAATGTAAAATTACCTATGGGGGTGGTATACCAAAATGAAATTTTACTTTATACCAGATGGCATCCTTTTCCATGTAAATGGGTACCAGAATAGATGACTTTCATTTAGCTCGCCTCATAATTATCGGAACCTCTGTTTGTATTGTTGCTGAGACAATATCTTCGTGCCATTCTACTGTGAAGTTCAGTTTACTGAGATCCCTATTTCCCCTTGGCCAAATTTCTCAGTTTATGACCAAATTCCACTTGTTATTACAGTTAAATACCTATACTTGAATAAGACTCACTTGGTTAAGTGTTATTATAGTGGCCTATTGAAGCTAAATTTATGTGCATAAAGTATCATTTGAGAGCTTTTGAGCTTATCGACTTATATTTTAGTAGAATATTTGTATAGGCAGGTTAGTTTTGGATATTACAGAATTGTATAGTCGAGCTTATGCAAAATTACGGTAGATTTGTTATGAGAGGCAATTGAAGAATATCATTCCAATTATATTGTAAGTAATATAGTTACAAAACGTCTCATTTTGCTGAATTCTTTAGGACTATGACTGTTCTAGTAGTGTCGTTAAACGGATTGGAAATTTAATATATAAATTGAATAATGCTTCATATTCAGGAAGACGAAATTGCTCATTTTCGACCATATTTTGCTCATTTTGTAACGAAATCATGATTTATGTCAAATTTAACGCTGTTACCTTTGACAAAAATCATGATTCCGCTACAGATATATTCAATTTGAAAGTATTCGGAAAACGAAAATTTATCTTAATCAGAATTTCTGAATACTCGACTAGTAGAATATGGAAATCCCTTGCCTGAATACGGTTATTCATATAAATCGAAATGAATATCTTATTAGTTGAGGTATTTAGGATTTACAATGTTTACTTATCAATGAATAAATAAAATCATCGGTGCATAAATAGCAAAAAACATGCAGAAATGTATTTACTATTTCCTGCTTGTCGCAAGAGACGACTAAAATTAAAAAGAAGTGAGTAGATGGTTTATCAAAGTAGCAGATGGTTTTATCGTCGCACAGGGCAGATGCCACTCACGGCACATTAACATGGTGTTTAATTCTTTATGGGATGTTTTCTGCTTAGTGTGCAGTTCATATTGTAGTAGCTTTATGACATTTGATCCGTTAGTTATTTTCTACTGGATGTCATTTCTTTGTTTACTCTGTTCATATTAGATCTCGTTTGGTTGACGATGAAATCATTCTTATTTTTCTTTGGGGAGGTAAGTCTTATTTTTGCTGTGTATCAAAGATTTAAGGCAAATAATGGCAGTGCAGAAGTCATAAAAATTATCCTATTCAAAACAGATATTCTATCTCGTGAAACAAGTCGGCCATGCCTTGCCTTTAATTCATCAGCGCCCTTTACTTAGATAAAAATGGAATACCATATATCGCTTCAGGTAGTAAAAAGGCCGATAGTATGATTTGCACCTGAAATATATCACCACAATTTTCCATTAGATTTCCATAGTTTTTGGTCGGGTATTGATTTTTTTCTCCGACAGGTATTTGTGTTTTTATATACATGGGCATGGTTGGTGAATGAAACCGCTTTCAGATGCAATATGGATGCGAGATACATCAGTGATCTGTGAGTCGGGTCGTGGACGTATTAAAAATACAGCTGTGCAATCCATCACTCGTGAATGAACATCTAGATCGAAACATACAATAGATCCCATTTCCTGTATCTTTCATGTTTTTGGACACTTTTTAGGGTATTCGATTTATTTGCTATGACATGTCCCTGATCCTACCGAGTGAGGGCTTATACCCAAAGTACCTTGATAAATGACACGCTCGGTGACGAAACCGCGGTTATGCATTGAACCTTCCAAACAATGCAATTGCGCTTTAACGACTGTGTCACCGAGCTGGGTTCATTCAGCCATTATATATTGTCAAGCATGCGCCACTAATACATCACTGGTCCGTGGTTAACGGAATGTACAAATACCCTTATGTGTTGTCAGTATTAAGATTGACGTGACCCGAGTCGAACTACTACCTGGCGGTATACGTAACTTCCGGTGAGGGTAAAGAGCTCTCAGTCTTGGCTCACGAATATAGAAACCGGAAAGACCTATAAATTTTATAAACTGATAAAATCAAAAAATTGAAAATTAAATAAGGGCAAGCAAAATTTTATCGTGACAGAGTATCATTAGTTAAGTTTGTTTTTTGAAGTTGTGTGCCAACATCGCTTAAGTCTTGTTGCTAGCAGTTGATCAGTTTATGTTGCGTTGTACATTGAGTGTTAATCTTCGACGGAGGTAAGGGCTAAGTAATTTGGGTTGCAGGTTTGAATTGATTCTTAGCGAAATTGATTAAACAACATAAACTATGGTATATCCAGGAAGATAAAGTTGTAAAATTAGGCTTAGTTGCTTCATTTTGAAGTTGAAAATACGATGAAAACAGTGTAGATTTTTTAGAATCTTATAGTTGCTTTTAAAGTTGTAGAGTAAATTGCTGTTTCGTCGTCTCAATTACTACAAATTATGCTTTTTCAATTATGTCCAAGACTTTGTTGATTGTTGGGCATTGCAGAAAAATAGATTACTGCTATTTACGTCTTCGAGTTAAAATTCCATTATGTGTAGTACGGAAAATGTATAGTTTTCCGTAGCGTCAAAAACGTTGGTATTTGGCTCCACTTTCACGACCAGGCGAGCAGTCATAGGAGGAAAGACTGTCTATCTCTGTCGGGAAAATACTGACCAAACGGATTTTGTTACGTATGAGTCATTGACGAGATGTGGACCATATGTGGCACATGCGCGACAAAACAAAATATCTGACCATCTGACATTTCATTATATTACTTTTAAAAATCGCCGAGTATCAGGACATTATTGGTTACAATTTTGAGCAAAAATATTTGTAACTTTTTGAATGAAAAACTAAATATTTTTTGGCCACGCAGGTCACGCAGATACATGTAATATAATAAGTTTATTGTTAGTCCACCCGTGAAACAGCAATTTTGGAACTTTTGCCAAATTTTGGTATCTGTCCGGTTGACCGGACGCGTTTTTTCATCATTTGCTTCAAATTTAAATGTAGTTGTTGTAAACAATTACAAAAGACACAATCCCGTTCAGAAATTTATATTTTGTCAAGTATGTGCCACAGATGAACCGCGTCTCGTCGACGCGATCCATCAGTGACACATATTTCACAAAAGATGTTTTCAGATATATATTGTTTTTTCATCGGGTTGTCTAAAATTTAAAAAAGGAAAGCTGCAATTCTTTGCTAGCTAGCACTGACAATAATTATAATAAAATACAAAATCTATTAATCACTCTTCCAGATGGCATAATGGTCATTTATTTTATTTTCTCGAATCCAAACGTCTGATTTGAGTTATTTCAATTTCACTTAGATTATTATTGCTAGATCAATTCCCGGTGATTTTGCCAAATATATATCTTTGTTTCTTGTCAATAATACCGTAGCTAGTTCCTTCCATACATAGCAACTTTCATGTATAGTATTATCATTGAGTTATTGATAATAAAAAACTGTAAATCAGCCGTTTAAATTCTTTCTTTGTGATATGTGAGATTATGAGGATTTGGCCAAATACATTAGTCTTGTCGAGTGAATAAATTGATTTTTTCTTAATACTGATTGAGTATGTAATTTATATATCTTGTTGACATGAAATAGTAAATTAACTCGAAAAAAAAATTAAAAAATTTGTTTGGATTTTTTGAGAATTTTGAAGATTTTATCAAATATTTATTTTATTAATGCAGATTAAGTTTATTATAAAGAGTTCATCGTAATACAAAAATAGTGAATCAAACTTTAAACTTTGACTCAAGAATATTTCAAACTGAGAAAAATTAAGAAAAAAGTTTTTTTTTGGTATCTATGAGATATTAAAAACCCTTCGAATTTGGGATGTTACACAAAGTTAAAATGCGGAGGTCAGCCACAGAATCGGAACTGACGAAACGTCGACCCTCGTGGCCCTCAAGGAAAGTATCAATGTACAAGGTTCATGGAAGTAAATGGTAAGTAATATATGATTTCTCACGATCACTTACTTGAATGTGGAGCACCTTAAACGAAGTCATAAATATTTTGACAAAATATGTTTTGGATCCAGGTCCAGCAGTGACTTATGCTTAGCAAAATTCTTTGTGGGTTAATGATTTTGCAAGACGTGTATTAGTTAATGTATTTTTCAACCGAATAATAAATAATGCTTGCACTGATTAATGCTTCCTTGAGACTATGTTTTGTCATTGACCCATACTCGACAGAATGTAATTCATAATGTTCAAAGTTGAAGGATTGTGTTGCAAAGCTAATTGCTGATATGCAGATCATTTTCACCCCATTGGTTCCATATCTGCACTATTTCATGCAATGAACTAAAATGGTTTTAACAATGTTGTTGTGCATAATACTTTCTGTGTCATGATTTCTAAAATTCGCCTTCGAACATTTCAAATATTTCAAAAGTCGTATGTGTTTTTCTATGTAATTCCTGTCAATTTTTGTGATCAGTTAAAATCCGAAATTTTCCTTTTTAATCTTAAGTCGCAAATGCACAGAGAACAACCGTCTTAACGATTCAACGGTAAATCATATAGGCGAGAAAACATTTTTAGGGAATTTTTCTCAACTTGCGCTTATATGAACAACCTAAGTTTTGTCAACAGAAGGATTCAACTTTTTTTATTTATAAACGCTATAGATAATAAATTTCCATGCACATAGCCTATTCTGTACTGAATGAGGTCGTGATAATTTTCTCTTCATTCTATTATTCAAATTTAATGCCCCTGTTCTTGAACCTTTTCATGGACATACAGAACTCGTAGACATTATCTCATCGATAACGTTATAGATAGTGATATCATACAGGAAATACCTTTACCCAGATATAATATTTTTATTTCTAAGAATAATTTATTAAAAAGTTGTATTTTCTTGAGGGTAAACTTTTCTAGTGTGGCACATACTTTCCTCCGTGGTTTTCAATCTCATTTGTTAGAGTATTTTTACAAATATTTTTTGAGATATTTTGGGTTTTATTTGACACGGTGTACTAATAAAATTCACACGGTTGTATTGATTATTGATAGGTGATGATGAGGTAATTCTGTATTTTGTATGATAAAAAAATTGTTATCATTTATCAGAAGCTTATTTATTTTGTTAATTTTTTGTTTCAACGGTCCAGAACCCAGTACCGGTACCACTCTCCCTGGCTTCACTTAAGTAGGTCTCTCTATGCTGGACATTCCCTGATTTGTGGCCAGGCGGTTCCTACTTTGTGTGGTGAGGTTTTTTGCTTGTGTTAAGCCACGTGAATAATCATCTATTTATTTTTATAAACTTGCTTTGGACTTCCTAGTATACTCACTTATTTGCGTAGACTCCTCTGAGCAAAGCCATACAACAACAGTCACTTATAGACCAACTATGTTAGTATTGTTGGAGAGATATTCCGTGAGATCTAGTCAACTTGGTGGTACGCTATAATCGATATCATCAAAACACTGGTATCGATCATTTTTTTTCATATTTGTAAAATAAACCAAACCAAAAAAAAAAAATTCAATAATATTCTAATTTTATTAACTTGTTCAAATATTGATTAGACCCAAATAATATTCGCAAGATATATAATATTGAAATATAAAAAACGTAATACCATATATGCTTATTCGTGATATTGTATAATTTTACATGTGATATCTCACATATAAGTGTAATTTCACGATCAGGGCGACGAGAAATTACTACATGCTTTTCAAGTATTTTTGTTTGATAAGCATGATCTTCAAATCCCCGTAACTGGAAAATTTCTGTTTTATTTTCAGTTTAAAATGAGAGGAACTACATCCCGAATTCGATCGATATTAGCAATAGGCTTTGCCAAACGTGAGTCACTGATGGATGGGGCATCCGAAGAAAATATGGAAGTGTTAAAAATTGTCCACATGTGATAGTTAGAACTTTGCTCTTTTTGCCGAATACCGATATTTCCCATCTACAAATATTGGAGTCAATATTTAAATCATCAGTTTTCGACACCGATGCCCTCATCTTAAGCACATTAAAGTATATTATCGCTTCGAAGGCGTGAACCACCAGTGAATCACACATTAGATCACATTCTTCGACGAGGTCTCTCTAACCGGGGAATTGCAGCAGCGAACGCAGCGGGTTGCACGTTGGCTATTTCTCGGTAAATTGTTCTCTGCACAAACGCTAGAATAAAGTAACGTAAATTCTTGTAAAATGCAGCCGAAGCAACTTTGATGATAGACGTACTTTCTATATATTGACATTCTACGTCACTAAATGATGCCTAAGAATCAAAATTAGATAATAGTTAGAATTTAAGTCCCAAATTAGACCTAGAAACAATGTTTGTGATTTATGTTACTAATATTAACAATTGATTAGCTTTAATGAATGTACGGGTTATCAGTTTCGTTTCAAACGCATTGTTGAGATATTTGAAACTTTATATGAAGGGCTGTAGTTGGGTAAAAGCGGGAAAATAATTCAGAGACAAACTATTGCCGCGATTGCCTCTTAAGAGAATGATGTTGTTGAGTTCGGCTCCAAAAGCTGCGCAGTAGGCGTGCTAAAATTTACCTTTTTCTGCACGAAAATAGCTGAAAATGACTTTTATCGCACTTGTATCGTAAATTACCAATTGGCAAAGGGTCAATAAGTTTTTAGTAAGACGTAGTAGTTTAGTAATATTAAATATATAGTCTTCGATCTATCAATTCAGTGCCGTGAGGGTGGGGCTGGGCAATATGTTTCGATGATCCGAATCGATTCGAACTAATCGTGAATTGTTCATAGGTGCAAAAACTTGCTTAATAAAGTGGAATTGTGATTTTTAACGACAATATAAAATCGATTTTGGTCCAATTTGACCAAAATCGATTGTATTTTGTCGTTTAAAAATGAATACTTTCGTTCTTGGACATAGAGCTTAATTGGAAATAAGTTGCCATCAAGTCTGATATTATTGATTTTTAACTATAAATTTCTCGATTATAATAATAAAGACAAGCTGTGATGGTGAAAATGATATATTTATTGTTTTGTGGATTTAATTATTCGATCCGTTCCAACAAAAAATATCCGAATCAGATTCGAATTCCAAATACTTCGGTTTTGCCCAGTCCTACGTGAGGGTATACACAATTGAAGTGACCTAATACTATCTTGTTGGTCACCCATAGATATATTAATTCAAAAAACACTACAGCTTCCTTCAGACGAAAAAATTTGCTTTCGTACTTTTTGTTATGTTTTTATCATGACGTCAGAGTTCATACCACCTCTAGTGCGATGGAGATCTTTTCCGCCGATGTAAGTGTTGGATTCATTTAAAAGTTTCTTTTCAAGATTGTTTTAAAATTTTTATAAGTCCTTCCCGATGCGAAATTTTATTTTATCTAGCATGGGCCATCTATAGACCTCGCCTAGACGATCATATTAAACTTAAATACCTGATAATAAAAAGCCGATTGCTCAAATTCCTGACTGGTCTACATTTATTTTTACTTCTTACCTGTTGATTCACTCAATCAATGGTCAAGGTCAGTCGACTGGCCGATTAGTATAGCTGGAATATCGAAGTGTATAATGTTAGCAGATGGTCTAAGCCACCGAGGCCACGGTTTATCCCAAGTTGAAAAAAGCCCGATGGTTCGATGCCTGGTCGTTTCACCGCCGTATGCGGCCTCCAGCAAGGCACTTCGCGAGTAGTCGTAACTCAACATTGAAATACAATCTAAATAGAAAGGTCCCTCCGTGGATAGCGCTGACTCAAGCGTGACAGAAATCTGAGAAAATTATCTTACTTCGTTCAAGATTAACTCCAGATTTGTTTGAAGCAATCGATAGATTCCTTGGTTCAACGTCCCCCACATAAATATAGTATCTTTCCTGAATAATAGTTTGAATTCTATTTTTGACCTGTTTTTGGCAAAAACTTTAAAAAAATATATATTTATACCGGAAATTGCTTCTTTCAATTTCAATTTGTGGAAAACCCGTGAAATTTTGCATAAAAAAAATCGAGATGTTATTCCAGCATGTCATATCATTATTGCCAAGTTTGTGTATGTCTCGAATAAAACCATAGTTGTCTATACGACCTTTTGCTTTTTAAAATCGTTTTGTAAAATTTCCACCATTTTGGTGTTATTCGTTTAGAGAAATATTGATTTCACTACTTTTTTGTTACTTTTTCTTGTTTTCCGATTTCTCCAAATAAGATCATATCATAAAAAAAACCATGTTTCATGGCTGAAATAAATAAATTATTACTTGGGCACCGATATCAAGGTTTGCGTACTGGCTTTTTTAACAGTGTTTATTTATTTCTATGAATAGTCACTGCAAAACTTTGGATGTCTCGACAGACTTGGCATCAATCCAGTTATATGTTAGCCTATTTACTTTCAAAATAACTTAGCATCCCGACCCGGTTTGGTTCTGTAAAATAGAAGCCATAGACAGTTTTGTATTGTGTTTTTTGCAACAGGATAATAATTGTAACACATAGCCGACTTTAACACTATTAAACACTTTACCTATTTTCGTGATTTATGCGTTAACTAAATATATTTGACTGTTACAACTAGGGATGGGCAAATCATTTAGAATTTGAATCTAATTCGAATATTTTTTTCGAATCGGATCGAATCGTAAATTCCATGAAAATAACAAATATCCCATTTTTATTCTTACAACTTGTCTCCATTGTAAATATCGACGAATTTATAGTGTATTTTTAATTGACACTCCATGTCTAATAGAAACAATTTTCATATTTTAAACGATAAAATATAATAGATTTTGATCAAACTTGACCAAAATCGATTGGAATTTGTCACTAAAAATGAATATTCTAGTTTGTTTAGCAAGTTTTTGTTCCTATGAACGATTTACGATTGATTCGAATAAATTGTTATTAGAAATTGATTCGAATCACCCAATCAAATTGCTCAGCCCTAGTTACAACCACTAAATATACCTATTATCAGAAGTGGGTGATAGTTGTCAATTACCCAGAGCCGATACAACTCACTGCATTTTTTCATAGACATATCGGATTAGAGTGCAGTTTCTTGTATTCATTTCGTAGTAGCTTCTTGACATTTATTGGCGTGGCCCGATTCTTGTCGGACTCTTGCTTAGAGTGAGTTTGAATAAAAAATATTCTTGAAGTTTTTGTCCGTATTCCAAAACATGATACTGTGTTACATGATACTCGTTGTCCACGAAAACAAAACTTCAACTTCTAACCTTTTGTTCATTAACTTATCAATAAAATGTTCATTTACCTTTTTTTCAGCGAAAATCCAAACACGTGCAACGGATGTGGATTCTCTGTGGACACCGATCTAGTACACGTGTCAGTGAGAGGACTGCATTATCACAAGACATGTTTCAAATGTAAAAAGTGAGTATTGAGTTGGTTATTTTCTAAAATATTTTTGGAAGTTTGAGAAGATTGAGATAGCCGTATTTCTGTATGCATTTATTGTTCAGTCGATTTTTGAGTAGCATTCAGAATACCCAAAACCCTTTTTACAATAAAAATTCAGATTTGTGAAGTATGAGCCACAAAAGTACCGCGCCTTGCCGGCGTGATGCATCGGTGACTTATAGTTCACATTTATGTTATGATAAAGTTGATTTTCGAATTGCGATTGGATAAAAATAGGAAAAAGATATAAATATGAAATAAGAAATCTTAAAAGGTAGGTCGTTGCATTTTATTTGTTTAATTTATTTCGCCCGTGAATGATGATAACCGTTTGGAACAACGAAAAGAGGCTTTTTTAGTTGTAGTTTAATTTTTTTTGAGAGAGAGTGTGTTAGACAGTCAGGATTTATGTCACAGATATGGCAGCCTATTGCGATGCAAAAATTTCTGATTAAACTGGCCACTGGGGGCAGCAACGAAATGGATGCCTAATGTTTTATGCACTTCAAGGATTTAGCGTTTATCGGTCGGTCATGGACTGTTCTTAGAATAGATGAATATTTTAAGATTTCTTGTATTCAAAATTAAATCATGATGTAGTAAAATTAAACATAAATCGTGATTTATAATTTTACTTTATGTTGGTCGTTCTTAAAACAGTGATTTATTTTTGAGATAATACTATCAGTTATATTGAGTACGCGTAAGGGGTCCACCGTACCGATTATTCACTATTCGGAAACTTATATGACGAGTGGTTTTTCGTTGCGTTTTTTATCCTTTTTCATTATAAAAAGTCGAATACAATCTACTATAGATATACGCCTTTGAAAACATCTCCTAAAATCAGCCCCATTACCATCAATTTTAATTGATGGTACTGAAACAAAACAATGAAATTATTTTTAATAATGAGCAAAACGAGCTGCGGACTATCAACAGCTCATAATCGGCCTTCAAAGATCTCAACAAAGCTGTTTCGAACTTTACAAATATAGATATCATCTATGATGAATTTACTGTATTTTTGTCACATTTACTAATACATAAATATCGCCTGTGATCTGCAGATATTTGCATTAAATTGCATTTAATATATTAAATAGTAGTTTCATTTAAATTTAAAGTTTGTCTTCATGTTTTGTCTTTCTTAGGGTTTATCCCAATACGCATTGATCAGGTTACCTTTCCACGATTTCTTAAACCGTTTCGTTAATTATAGGTTATCTTATTGATAAGTGAATGGGAAAATCCCAGTTATTGTGAGTCAGTTTGTCTTTCGTTTTTATATGTATTAACAACACTTATTTTCTGGAAAAACCCCAAATATACAAACCTGGATTATTTGCCTCTGTCAGTTTTGTCTGGAGTTACTTGACGATACGTAATGTCAAGGTGTCTATACTTTTGTCCAAAAAATGTGGGAGCAATAGATAAATGCATTAAAATCACTGCTTTTTAACAATAACTTCACTTGGTGATATTGGAATAAAACTACGAAAACAACTTTTTAGCCAATTATGGGGCGTTGATGGAACGCACCGGCCAGTATAATTTAAGCTTTTTTACGCCACTTAGTTAAGATACATTAACAATTTTATGTACATTCAATCCGAATATTGCATAACTTAATATATTATGACATTTTAAGATTTGATTAAATAATTCAGTCAAAACCAAAAATCTATAGGTCGGGAAAAAAATGTTTGTCTTCTGAAAAAACACGAGTTGATGATGTGCTTTTAATTGGAATATGTGTATCTTAATTGGACAATGTGCATTTTAATTAGACAGTGTGCATTTTAATTGGACAATGTGCAATTTGATTGTACATTATGCTCATATTTAGACAGTGTGTATTTCAATTGGATAAAATGCTTTTAAATGGACGATGTGCTTTTTAATTTGGACAAGGTTTCGTTAAAAATATTAATTGCCAATTATTTAATATTTGAGCAAGAATTCGAAACCGGAAATATTCTAATTTAATTAATAATTGACATCAAGTTTGACGAATAAAGTTTTTCCAACGTTAATCAAATTATTTTGGCAATGTATTAATACATTCAACGTCGTCGAGACTTTAATGATCAATCGAATTTTATAATAATTTCTATTATAATGATTTTAATAAATACTCCATGGAATTAAATCAACGAATATGCTGTCGCCAAGGCGCCATCTGTGGCTTCACAAAAGTCAAAAGTGTTGAGTGACCAACTTTTTTTTCAAGAATGAGTCACTGATGAATTGCGACGTCAAGGCGCGATTGGCAACTAGTATCATATATACTCTAAATATATTCAACCGAGGTTGAAAAGGCGACAATTAATCGTCCTGGAATCTTTTCAGTTTCTTCTCGTTTTCTCATTTTTAAAAAATGTTAATGCCTACGCCCTGACGCTTTAGCGGAGCTCTTTGGGGAGCAATATCAACGTTAAAAATGAAAATTAAAGTGTACGCAACGATATTTCGCCCAAAGTAGTTAGTATATCAGTTCGACAGTAGCGCGAACCTATATTTCTTTTCATTTTAAGTATAAATCGTGCGGTTTTCAGTCAATTTTTCTATAATTGATTTGAATATTACGCACAAAAATAAAATGCAGCACTTTCATTGAAAATCGCGATAGATTTTAATTGGTTACAAGAATAAGAAAAACCGCAAAGGATGAGAATACAAGTCATATTTTGTAGTGTAAAGACGCAGCTTGTAATTAAGTAAATTAAGTTGAACATAATATAACATCGTTAAATGTTGCAGTTTAACAGAACATTACAAAGTTATCGAAATTAAATGTATGCAAAAAATATTCCCTTTCCCCTTCAAAGATATTATCAAGACACAATCAAGATGTTTAATGTATACCAATGTCGTGATAATGTTGTGTAATTCAATGCGAAAGCAAAATAAACGTTTTTCACTTTCTGACGAATAGTCTTGTCTTATTGTATTTCATTACTCTCCAGATGTCGCACATGAGTACATATCGCTTTTAATACAAACGGACAGCGCAATCTGTTAACCACACTTAACGAAACGCGTTTGCACTGATTAGGTTTTCAACTTTACGAACAAAAAAAAACTCATTCTTTTTATTTATCTTACAATCCGACATACATATGAATGGCAGTAGCTTTGTTTGAGCGGTGATTTCAAAGTCTTTCGAATTTTGCCATCCACCAAGCACAAAGGATTTCAAGACTTTAACAAAGAAACGCGCTTGACCTGAAACCCGACCCGATTTCAAATTAAATCTCAACTCTTCTCAATTTGTTAAAGGTTGGATACTATACACGACTCACTTAATTCAAATGGGACTTATGTACGGCCAAGTCTCGTATTGAAATCAAATCCGAAATTCTAAATTTCCAGTTGAATCTTATGATCAACGCCAAGATATATATTTGTCAAGCATGAGTCTCAGATGGACCGTGCCTCAGAAGCGCGGCCCATCTGTGATTGATGCTTGACAAATTATATATCTGATTAGTTCACGCATGAGTTATATTGAATGGAACTTGTTCTTGCATTTCGAATAGTTCTTTGTCTACAATGCAGTGTGACTGAAAGTAACTTTTGACGAAGCATAAAAGTTTAGAATAAGCGTCAGATAGCATGTATTTTATTCCAAATCCTTCTGATTTTGGGTTTAGGTGTGGTTTTTCAATTTGATACTTCGAGCTGTAGCTCAAACATGGTTTGTAATATATATTTATGCTATATTAGAATGTATGTCGTGTTTGAAAAATGGAATTTATATTGGCTCCTACGAATGCGAAATAAAAAAAGAGTAAGTTTTATAATGTATCGTGATGAACTTTCGGTGCGAATGCTTCATATTAAAAAAAGTTTTTATTAGTGATTGAAGTAGAAAGTATATATCAAGATTTTTTGCAAATTACTTTATATTAACGTTGTAATAATGTGTAAAATATGTAAGCGGGCGGTCCATCAGTAGTTCGTATGTAACGATGCATCTTTCCTCTGATTTTATGACTGAACAATCATGAATATGTATCCTGATAACGCTCAAGAGACTGTGATTCATCATTGTGTACTGTAAAAGGGAAATATTGTGGCAGGTGTATTATAGACAATACCAGTATTGTATTACTTTCGATAAATTATTTTCCGCGTTAGCCTCTACATCAAATATTAATAACCAGTCAAGAAAAAGCCTAAAATTATTGTTTTGTCTACTTATGGTTTTGTGACTTAACGTAGTGGAAAATATGGTCGTGTTTAGTATCTTTACAATCAGTAATATTGATGCACCGTTCGAGCTTGTGCCGTTGTTAAATCGCGCTTAAAAGTTCATTCAACAATGACACAAGCTTGGTCGAAGGTACTGTCATTTTTTGATGCAAGATAAGAGAAAACTTGCCGAGGAATAGTGGTTGTGAATTTATCTTGTACCGTGCGGTTTTGGCTCTCGGAAACATTGATTTGGTAGAGATTACAGGTTCAAAGTCACGTAGTATATTAGGTTTTAAAGTGTGTGGGACGTTGATAATCCGATCTACGGATAAGAAGCCCATTTGGGGCATATGCTTGAAAATAAAAAAATATTTTAGCATTGGAGTTCGCGTTTAAGAATGACGGTGTCGGCTGTCGAAGTGCAAGATTAGGTTAGTATCAAAAGATATTTTTGATAAGGGCGGGTATTAGGTATTTTCTGCTGCAAATTGATAATTCATTGAGGAGTTAGCAGATATGATTATGAAGTAGGTAGATAAAAACGGTATTGTTGCTTTTCATTACTCAGATGGTAACGGGGATTTTCAACATGAACCACGGATTGACCTCACAATCGCCGCGCTATTGATCAGTAACGAAAAAATAAAAGAAATAGATATAGCGTGCCCTTCAGCAAGTCATTTCGTGGGTAGCTGAGGCCATAGCAATATTTTTACCCCCCCTCCCTTCGAAATCTTAGTTATTTTATGTATTTTTATTCACTAATGACGGTTTTACCGATGATCAATCGAAACTTTTATTTTATCAAAATGAACCACAGATTGACCGCGCATTACTGGCGTGATCCATCAGTTGCTTGACAAAACATGTTTGGACATAATCGCCTATGAGTAGGGATGGTCAATTCGATTCGGTGATTCAACAATTTATTCGAATCAATCGTGTATCATCCATAGGAACAAAAACTTGTTAAATGATCTGGGTTTTTCATTTTTAAGGACAGGATGCAATCGATTTCGGTTAAATTTAACCAAAATCGATTACATTTTGTCGATAAAATGTGAAAATTGTTGCACTTAGACATGGAGTGCGAATTGAAATACACTAAAAATTATAAATTTCTCAATTTTCACAATTAAGGGACGAGTTGTATTAGTAAAAAAGGGACATTCTGTTATTTATAGGGAGTATGATTCGATCCAATTCGAAAAAAAATATTTGAATCAAGTCGAACTGCAAATGATCAGGTTTTGCCCAGCCCTACCGAGGAGTAAATAAATTTGACTGAAATGTAGATGACGGGAAACTTCATTATTGCTTCTCCAAGATCAGATGATGGTCATAAGATATTTTATGTTGTCGAGCATAAGCAACAGAAGGACATCAGTGGCTCATGCTTGACAAAAAATATTTGGACAAGCTTTTCTCAATGGGATAGAAATTGCTCATTTAAAGGCATGAGCGTTGGATTTACCTCGCAGTGACCGCGCTATTCTTAGGGAGTGATAGAATAAGAAACATGGTTATTGGCTGATAGATCTGATGATGGATTCACTCGTGGCGAAATGACAAAGAAACGCAGATAAAAGAAAACAGTTTTATTGATTCTTCATAACTCGGGTAAATTTTTTATGTTGTTGGACATAGGTCACAGATCTATCGCGAGTTGTCTACGCTCTTTAAAACGTTGGGCAAAAATTTTTCTTATTTCATTAATGGGTATTTACTTATGGTCCGAGATTCGCCGGTCATGTTTAACCCATATTTTCTCCAGACACGAAATTTAAAAAAGAGATTGACTGGAGAACACCTAATTTATATTTTTAAAAACGGTTTTGTCAAAGCATCTTGCGTTTAGTATGGGTCGTGGATGGACGTGTCTATTACGCACGGCCCATATTTAGTTCGTTCCTGATTAAATAACAATAAATCTGTTCGCTTCATCTACACGTGACACTGAATGATTTTCGCTATTTTGGAATCCCGTATATTTGTATGGAGTCAACAAACAGAAATGGAAGCGCGAATTTGTTTAGCAACGCGTAAATCAATGCTTTTTATTACCCTGACTATCTCGAACACCATGTAATACAAGATCTGTTTGGAATTGGTATTTTTACACACACAACAGCTCCAATTTACCATAGAGAGAGAGCACTTACGATGTGTCCGTGCGAAATGTTGGCTGTAGGATAGACGTATAAGTCGTAAAATTGAAAGTGGTGATTTGAACGCAGTTTTGTTCACAATTAGTGAAATTAGATCTAATATGGCCCATAGAAGCTTCACGGTAAGAGCGCGAGGTTTCTATGGTCCATATAAGATCGAGTATAGAATTTGAAATCAATTTTACTTGCGTTGTAGTAAAATTCTCCGTTTACTATAATGTAGATTTTTTGCTGTGAGCTATATATGGAGTACATGACTCCTAATTGTCGACAGCGCCCCAGGAGAAGAAAGTAATTGGAGAGATAATGAACGAAATATGGGTTCTTGTGGCCTGGCTACGTTTGTAGATCTTCCAGGAGGCCGAGTTTTTCTATTTGTGTTGATGTTTTGTTATTTATGAGAAAGCTAGTTAAAAATGTAGAAGATTGAGCTATATTGCAGTTTAGGTATGCAGATTTGAAGATGTTCAGCGGGGTCAGTGCTAAAAACTTATATACGTAAATTTTGTTTTTACTATCAGGGTTTCATCAGCATAGACCACCTCTTGTCATATTACTGAAAAGATCAAGCTATTCCGTGTAGTCGTGTAGATGTTTCAATATTTTTGGTGAGGTTAAAATGCGCCCCGTGAATGCACCAAAATTGTATTGAGAAATTCTTCTATTTTTCAAATTGCTCATGATATGATTCAGGTTAGTTTTGAAATAGTTTTAGCGACTTTCCGATGAATGAGATTTGAAACTCCGTGATTAGCAATGCCTTTTCGTTTGTGTGACCCGATTTTTAAACTTACACGGAGAAATTTAAATGAGTTCTTCACACACATGAGTCACTCATGAATTGTACCACTACAATGTTTCTCATCCGTGGCTTATGCTTGGCCAAAAAGAATTTTTCGTGGTGGATAATTATTATTTCAGTAATTAATGCAAACGTCACATACGAGAGTTTTTTTCGTTCATATATAATTCATTCCATTTTGTCGGGAATTTTCGACCTCATCTGGCCTACGCTCTAGAGTTGCAAAGTCACATCTTGACGTTCGTATTTCTTTTAAGGTCAAGAATAACCGAAACGTTTTAAAATTCGAACGTAATTTTTTCTGAAAAAAAAAAAACTTCAATGTTGGTCTAGTCTATTTTGATGCGTTATAGAAATATTGCTGATTTATGTAACTTTATGTTCCTACGGTCGACTCTTGACCGATTCAAATCAAATGTAAAAAGTGAATCATAACTGGCAGAACGATATTGATTTTTGAGTAAGCATTGTTTTGAATGTTTTACCTGTAAAGCATATTAAAAAGCAACGCATAAAATTAAATATTTGAAACCATTTAGAGTTTACTAGCTAGTTTAGTAGTTTTAAACGCCATTTTATATGAGCTAACAATATACAATGAACTGAAAATAACAAATCGTATTTTAAATAACGTATGGTCCATCTGCGGAACCAACTAAACAAACCAAACTTTTCGGGATACTCGTGCTACTATAAACTTTAAAATATAAGTTCGTATCTCGTAAATCGCGCGTGACTTCACTTTTATTGCGAGAAAATTATTACTTATAGACTCACATACAAATATATATTGAGGTACGAAAAATTGGTTTGGCCACACTTGGAACGGGCGAAAAACAGCGCATCTTCTGATCTGACAATCGAAATAATGTGATTCACTTCTCGTACTTTCAAATATTATCTTCCATAAGGGGATGTCAGTACGAGACCCCAACCATTATCAGGTGACGTTATTTTAATAAAAAATGAAGTGTTCAAGTTGATTTTGATGATTTGGTTTATTATTCGATTTCTTATTAAGAGTTCCAGACCTACTATTTAATTGGTTTACGCGCAGGCCAATCAGAAATTATATTTTGCCAGTGTGCGCCACAGATAGACCGCGCCTCAGGAGCGCGATCCATCAGTGACCCACACCTCACAAAATGAGAGTGAAAATTTCCTGAGTGGATGTATCAGTACTTCGGATGTTGCTATCTATTTAGAGTCAATTACAAGTATAACCCTAATCATCAGTATTGTTGAGTTACCGATAATATTTTATTGCTACATGGTTAAGGCTTTTGGCGAATAAATCACCCTGATCAAGACCCTGTAGGACCTGACAAAGCCCAATCAAAAAAGAAATTTTGTCGAACATGATTCATTTTTAGGTCACAATGCTCACATACTGCCCGTTTTACTAAAAAATAAGCCTATGAAACTAAAACATAAGTGATAGTTTGCAAATTGTCTCAAAAAGTAAAAGATGCCGTTAAAGTAATAGCGTGACATTGTTCCGGTTAGTTCAGTAAAATTACCGATTTCAATTTCCGGAATGAGGCATCGTCTAATTATGGAATTTGATAGCTGGCTTTAAAAATAAAGACATAACAGCGAAATAGAAGTGTACTCGTTTTCAAATTATCGTTTATTACCTGTCTAGTTTGGGATTTTGGCTTTGGTGGTCTATACAGCATATTATTTAATTTGTAATAAATGATATATCCGAAATCGGCAGACAATATTATGGCCGAGATCACATTTTGTAACATATTGCGTGTATTTTGGTACTACAATACTTAAAATCCATATTTTCAATAGAAAATATTTATTTATAAACTAAAACAGATAAAAAAATATAAAGCAAATTTGAACTGATTTCATAATTTAGATCTTAAACAAAATGTTCTTTGATATTTTATGGTATAGAATCCTAATATCCATTGTTTGGAGTGGATCGCCCTAGTGGATCGCCCTGATCGAGGCCCGGAACGCGGCCAGTTATAGAGAAAACAGAGTTAAGATTGTTGGCAAGATATTATCTTTCTAGTTCGGCTTTGCCTACCCATGTTATTACACCCTGATGGGCTGACTAGTGGACATATATTAAGGAGCCGAACCCGCCCGGTTTCAAACCCGAGATCTTCAGCCTGCGATGCAAACATGATAGATCATTTATTGTTTGATAGCGCAGTCGGGGCCCGGTCTATTCACGGCACATACTTGACAAATTAAAATTTCTGATTAGGGGAGTCCTACCAAATCAGATATTTCCCTACTCATATACCAGTTTAGTTATTAATTCCCGTGGTAGAATATCTTCGTGATATAATTCCAATTTCTGTAATTTTCACCTGTGTTTACTTCATGAGTCACTGAATTCACAAAAAAAATCAAACACGTCGAAAAATGTTTATTTTCGGTTTGTTATTTCGTTTTCTATCCGCGATGTGATGTTTACAATAAATTACCTTCGGTTCCACTTCGTCAGCAAAATTGCGATCAATCTTGTTTTGCCAAGTATGTGCCACCGATGGATCGCGCTGACAAAGCGAGATCCATCTGTGACACATGCCTGTCAAAATAATATCAATGATTCAATATAAACGTTTAGCAATGACACATTTCGTCTCGAAGAAATATTTACTTTATTTTATGAGTCGAATTCCTTTTTTCTTTAGTGTTACAAATTTCTCATCGTACATTTTGATATGCGATAAAATTGATTAAATCGGGTCAAAGGTCGATTATCTGAGTCTTGTTATGCATGGGTCACTGGTGGATCGTGTCGTCGTGACATGGGTCATGTGCGGTTCAATTTGCTTTAAGTAAGTCCTCGAAGGAAGCTATATAGGGCCAAAAACTGCTACAAAATGTGATATCAGCAACGAGACTCTAAGCGGAAGACATTTAAAGAAGAATCAAACCGTTATAGTAAAGTGGAGAGAGTGGTATACGCACTGGGCGATAGAAAAACGTGTACTGATTCTAAAGCCTGCATTGATAGGCTGGCTATAAACGATATTTTTATTGGGTTTGACATCAACAAATTTAAATTATTGCCCTAGAAAAACGTATCCTTAATTTGAATTGTCGGTGAGCGACTCGAGAATATAATTCTCTCGTATTGTTATTGCGGTTTTTAATAAGTACGGAGTGTTTCTATTTTTGTCACAATTCGCCCCAGAAAAGTATTTATATTGGTGTTATGAGAGTCGATCAATGGGCGAGGGGAAAGGAGGGACTTAACAGATTCAGATTATTATTATTATTCTGTGGTTGCTAGCGTTGTGTTTAATTTTAATGAAAATTATTCGTTTCTTGATTATTCTAAAAAGATATCGTTTGGTTGTTTTTCCTAATTTCCAATCAGAATTTTATTTTGTACAACATGAGTCACAGATGAACCGCGTCTCGTCGACGCGATCCATCAGTGACCCATACTTAACAAAACATGCATAGTCTTTATCTTACTGAGTTGGAACTTCATAAATGATCGTTAGTTAGTTACTTTCAGGTTCCAACTTTTGCGTGATTCCCAAATTGGAAAAAAATTAAAACTGAAAATTGTACCTCTTTCTTTTGAGTTCGTGAGATCTCATTAATTTTGAATTTCTGTAACGATTTTGAAGGTTTGATATCACAAACCTAGTTGAGTATTTAGGCTTTCTTTTCATAGTATTGCAAGATCAACTTTGTTTATACTGATTTTTTTGCATTATCATATAAAACAGTTTTTGGACGACACAAGAGCGTTTTTAATGTTTTGATTCTGTTTGATTTCGCTTCGAAAAAAAATTCGGCTAAAGATACAGTTTCATTTATCTTTTTTTGGAATCAGTATTGAACTCATTAGAATAGTCAGTTAGATGGTCAGTCAGTTTCCCATCAACCCAATTTGTTGTTGGTTATCTCACGATTGGGATACAACACTCCATAAACACTGTCTGTAAACATGAAACCTTTTAGCACATGTGCGTTACTTTTGATTCGTTCCGCTTCAAAGTGTACTATAATCTTAAAATTTAGCATGTTTTGTCAAGTATGGGCTGCTGATGGATCGCACTTGCAGGTGCGATCCATCAGTGGCACATACTCGACAAAAATTAAGTTCTTGGCTTCGATAAGTAATTTATTTTAACGAATTCAAGGATTTACAATGGTTTCGTTGTGCGTCTGATTTTAAATTAAGTATAAAGCGCGACCACGATATTGTATATCCATCAACGTGTTTTAACTTTTTTCAAGTTATGATTTAGGTTGAAGTGCAAAAATTGTAATTTGAATTGTAGGTTCTGAGGTTGCCTTTACGGCTGGGAATTCAAATCGGTGATTTGAATTTATTCAGAGAACAAATTATTTGAATCAATTGTGAAACGTTCATAGATGATGATGGCAAAAAGTATAACTGTAGTCCATCTGTAATGTGACATGCTAATACGAATTCCCTGCTCCCATGAATGTGGTACATGACCATCTGCGGCTCATGCTTGGCAAAATGAAATTATCGACTGAGGAATGCATTGCAATAATAATAAATTTTATGTTACATATTATGTAATCTGTTGTTAATGATAGGAATATTAAAACGAAAAAATGAATGTTTTATTACTTTTGCCTCGCAGCATTTTAAAAAAAAATTGTATGTATTAAATATGTGATTACCAGATGTAATATTGTTAAGACTAATCGGGGTTGGCTGAACTATTAGGTTTTAGTTGTACGTTGCTTATTATGCGATTATTCATATAAAGAGGACTGAATTTGTAGGCGCGATGGTCATGTGTTCATCATGTTGACATCGCAGGTTGAAGATCTTGAGTAAAGTCTTTCGAATCAGACTCGTTTATCCACGCCGCATTCTCAAACCAGTCTGTACGTTCAGTCGTGGGTACGTTCAGTCGAACCCGAAAGATCATATCTTTCTAACAACACTAAACCTGTTCTGTAAGTCCTGTCTATAAGTGGCCTCTGGTAAAAGAGGCTATGTTGATGGGATCCATTCATATGAGTGACCATTTTGAATTCAAACCCAATCTTGTTATATCGTCATCATCATCTCTAATCGCTGAGTATCGGAGATGCGGACGAATTGATTGAAATTTGTAATCTAAAGGTACCATTTCTATCTATGTCTTCTTCGTTCACGAAATAAAAGTCTGGTGAGATAAAATCCACATTCTAGCCAACATAGCAAAATAGTCAACGTCTGACAATTGTAATTTCACACCAAACGCCAGCTTGGGTGTAAAATTTCCTGAAGTTTCTTACTTAAACTTACAAAACAAAATATATTTTACACGTTGTGTCGTTAGTTAGATCTCAAGCAGAAATTGTAATTTGTCAAGCGTGAACCACAGATGGACCGCACCGTAATGGCGCGATCCATCTATGGATAACACTTGACAGAATATAATTTGAAAAAAAATTTTATTGCGATATATATTAGAATTTACCATAAATAGCGAATGTCTGGCACCAAGAGATTCCATGATATTTACAAGAATAAATGCACAACTGGGGAAAGTAAAGCATTGTATTTTATACCGTGGACGTTTCGACAGTCTTTTGCAGATAATTATCTTCTATACTGTCCCGAAAACATTCATTAAAAAACTTTAGAAACATACATCGTTTTATCTTCACCAGTCGTGCATTTATTTTTGTAAATAATATAAAAAATTGTCGTTATGTTAAGATGGAATGTAATTTTGTGTGGCTGTTTGTCCTTAGCATTTCATACGTTAATCCATTATTTTTAACCGTATCGTAAATTTCTACGTGCTTTTTTAGTTTAAAGAGTAAAACCGATAACCGAATCGACGTCAGATAACGAATTTTTGAGGCTCTTAGGTTTTTTACCATATGTTCGTGTGTTTATTTGGTTATTAAGTGTTTGTTATCTTTTGTTTATACTTCGGGATAATATTAAGCTATCTTATCCCTGTTCATGCTTGCGTTGGAAAGTGGAAAGTTAATTAATTATACCAAACAGACAAACAATAGACTAGATTGCTATACGATCGTTGGAAAAGTTTGCATTTTATGGTCAGGGAAGTCCAAAATAATTGATTCCATACGTAATTCGCGGATCTTGAATTATTCGAGTCGATTTCTGCAGCAGTTCGAAAACAACAGAAATGATAAATTTGATTTTGTTTCAAACGAATTGTAATTTTCTATGTAATTGAGAAGTTGATACAATGATGTTTTTTCCTTGTTTGTAATATGACTTTTGATTTGAAGTTCAAGCGATTCGGTTTTGTCCGTTAACTATTTGTACATCATCCAATCACAAATTTTATTTTGGCAAACATGAGTCACAGATGGACCACGTCTTAGCGACGCGCTCCATCAATAATTCATACCTAAAAAAACATGTGTACACGATATTTTTCTGAATGGCCTATGGTCCTTACACCGTAACAAAAATGTGGTAAAATCGCAGATCTTTCACAGTAATTCTAGTTTGTATTAGCGAAGTAAATTATTAAAATCGATTTTATTGCAACTGATTATGTAGCTGATTATGCAAAGCACTGCAGAGGTGCGGATCCATCAAGAGCCTCTACTTGGCATAAAATTCATCAATAAGGCAGTTTATAATTTTTGCATTATAAATTACTGCGAATGAAGGGTAAATTAACCGTACTTTTGCTACATTAAATACTAAAAACGCACGTTTGGCTCTAGTCTAATTGTGTATTTAGTAATTGTTGATAGTTAAGAATAGTGATGGCAACCTAGTTAGCTAACTAGGTAAAAGAAAAACGTATTTACCAAACAACTAGGTGGTACTTAGATTAAAAACCGGGTAAACTTGGTAATTGTCGTTTGACTGTATTTAGGGGATTTTTAATAAATTTGAGGTTTAAAGTCTTCAAGTTGTCTATTTTGAAAGTTTTTTTTTTATATTGGAAATAGCTTCAACCTTTTAATACTAGATACTTAGTTTTTCAAGCAGGTACCTCCTAGTTGTAAAGTAGGTAAACTTATCTATTTTCGCTAGTAAATTTTCTAGGTAAAATGTCAAACAGAAAACTCGGTAAAAGTTAAACCAGGTAGGTTATATATTCTTGAAATTAAGTAAAGGTCCTTTGGGAATAAACTCGGTACAATAGGTATACTAGGTCAACTAGGTGCCTCATACCTAGAATTACCAACAATAATCAAGAACACAAAGTCCTGTTATGTAAACAGACTTTCCGGCATCGCTGTGTTCTCGACTCTCAAACTGAGTGTGTAAAACTTGTATCGTGAAATCAAAATCCATCGAACACTTGCTATTATGAAACCACGCTCGCTAAAAATGGATTTTCTAATAAAATGATGTTATTGCATATTCGATAGTATTCAATGTGTTGACATCAGTGACATCTTTTTTCAAAATAAAAATTAAACAGCGCCTTGGTTTGAACGAGTATTTAGTGCTCATGGTGGAGCAGTAAACAAGTTATTTGCGATAAAATTGGATGTAGAAAGGATAGAAATAAATTCGTAATATTTGCGATGGTGCTTTTTTTTCTTTGCTTTACCATTGGTTTGGAATAATCTCACCTCCGGAATTCATCTTGTAAACGACAACCTTCTTTGTGGAGTGAGTTGGGTTAATGTTGGCAATTAATTAATTAATGTCGACAAGGGATTTCCTTGGTCGCTCATAACGCATTACAATAGGTCATTCTGAATTAGTTTTTTTGACGGACAATGTAATTGTCCTAGTATTGTACTTAGTATGAAAATATAGGCAGATTATATTTTCATCACAAAAAAACTTTCAAAATAGACTATTTGAAGATATTAATCTAAAAATCTATCGGCTCGCTTATCCATGCCCACCATTCAACCCAGGGTGTAATAACTTGGGTAGGCTAAGCCGAACAGGAAAAGATGATATCTTTCCAGTAATTGTAACCCTGTGCGCCTATAAGTGGCCGCTGTTAGAGGGCCTTGGACAGGGTGATCCACTCTAGGAAGTGGCTATAAAAAAAAAACGATAAGCGACAAGTACCTAGTTTACCTAGTTCACCTGGTTTTTAATCTAGATACTGCCTAGTTATGAAAGTGAAACTAGGTTACCTAGAAATAATTTACCCAGTTTTGGTAATTGGTAATAAACTAGTTGGTAATTTCGTTTTACTTTACCTAGTTTAAAAAATAACTAGGTTGCCATCACTAGGTTGGATGCGTTGAAAAAAGTCTTCTTGGTGAAGTGAGTTAGAAGCGCTGCAAAACAAATCAATTGTTCAATAATGTACAAAATAAGATTCGTGGTTGCGCTTTAATGTCAATCAATATCTCGTGAAGTTCATATACCAGACAAGGGAATAATTAGATATAGATTAGCGTGCTAATTCATAAGCAATGTTCAATTTAAAAGTATTTTAAATTCTTCATACAAGCATAATATTGTGTGCACGTGTCTTTTCGCATCTATTTCAACATCCCTAATCGCCAATTCTTTGTTATTTTGTTCATAGTCCATTTAATAAGTATGCCCAGACAACCCGTGAAAGTGTACTTTCACGTGCTTAGGTTTTTATTCAAAAATTACGTTTTCATGAACAGTCAAAGGTTCCAAACTGCTAAACTTAAATTATTATTTGAAATACCGCAATTTTTAACGTCGCCATAGTACTGACACACCAAATAGGAAATTTTCTTTTGTCAAGCATAAGCCACTGATAGACCGCGTCTCGGCGACGCGATCCATCAGTGACTCATACTTAACAAAACAAGTGAAATTTTCCTATAAAGCTGCGCTTAAATTAAATTCAGTGGAAAAAGAAATTGTTATTTTATCAATAAAAAAGCTTGTGTTATTGTTAGGCGCTTTTCATCGACCCTAACAAGCTAATACATTCTGGAACGGATGGTGAACATCGATCCATCTATATGTCAATCCGTTTTATTGGAACCGATATCGTGAGTTTCCATACCGCTGTGATAACCGATAGGACATCACACAAACTGACGTATTATAGAAATAAGAAAAAAAAGTTGGAAAGGGTAAAATATTTCGAAACTAGGTGTTGAAAAATGTTAGCTAGAGGTATTTCCGACACATAAAAAAGTTTTGACCAATTACACATTTGACCAATTACACTGTCCGTCAAAAGGGCTAATTCGATATGACCTATTGTGATGCGTTATGAACGACCGAGAAGATCCCTTAAGAATCGTAATATGACTGCAGATTGACTTATTGGAATATTATTCCCATAAGTGAGTGACCACTGGTCGAATTTCCAATTATTCGATCGTTTATGGATCCTTGGCCAGAAGCATTTCAAGGACGTTCATGCATGGTAGGCTAATAAAAGGTCCCGTCAAAAAGTAAATTATTTTTTGTCTCGTTTGCGCTAATTAAGCCGATCTCAAAGTTTGTGAAAGAATTTGCGCGGGCGACAAATGTTTTGATGAGTGACATTTATCTCGACCTATTGGACAACAACTGTATATCACAGCTAATATCGCCAGTTCATTTGAACTGACTTTCGTAATACTATTCACTATATTATGGATTGGCGCCCTCAGCGTACAGAATGTTTTAGTTAAGTTGCTGCAAAGAGACGAGATATAAAATATTTGTATGATGTTGATTTGTTGGAAAAACTCGAGTGCTTATAAGTTGAATGCATAAATAGTTGAAAATAAAATTTTAATATGAGTAGTTGGAAGGTCGTAATCTGTGTTAGTTGATATCTCTACTATCGTTTTGGATATCGACCAATGCTTTTAGATTATCGCGGTCTCAGGTCAAACTATTGTCCTGAAAACTTCTGTAAAATTCGAATATGAAATCAAAAGGTTAACAATGCTATTGTAGTTGTTAAAATGCAGTTGTCGAATTGCATTAAAGTCTACCCCGATGAAAAAATATTTTGTCAACCATGTACCACAGATGGATGGCGCATTCTATCGACGCGATCCATCGGTGACCCATGCTTAACAAAAATGCTTTGAGAAAATTTTTCTGATGGGGTCAGATCGTCGCTTTGAATTGGGCAATTGAAAGACGCGATGGCTGCGTAGATCAGACGCACTGTCTTCTTGGCTCATTTGCTGCCAAGTATCAGCAAAGAGCAGACGAACCGAAATATGCAATGTTATCATTGCTACCCAATGAGAAACACTATTTTGTCAAGAATGCGTCACAGAGGGACCGCGTCTCTTTGACGCGATCCATCAGCGACGCATGCTCAACAAAGATGCCTTGACTGAATTTTTCAGATTATTTAGGCGTAATTGTGCATGCATTTTTCGGAGCGAAATTGTGTGTGCTATCTTCTAAGCAGAATTGTGTGCATTATCAGAATTTTTATGTAGTATTAGCTCTTGGCTGAAGAGATTATGCGCCTATTGCGATTGTGAAGTTGACATCCTATTTTTCCTTTCTAATAGTGGAGTTTTGTATGGGTTAAGTTTCCATAAATTCGTTAGTAAACTCGTTGGAGATTGTGCTACTGCGTCATAAATAATAAACAATATGGACGACGTGTATGACGACATACCGGCTTCACCAGCAGTTGGATGCTATGAAAGGTTTGCTGCTATGCGTCGCAAACGTTCAAGTTCTGTTAATGCAAAAGTTATCGAAGAAACTATAAGGAAGAGAACGCCCAGAGAACGTAAACGATCTACTCCAAATTTGAATATTAGACGCGAAGATGTGGAAGGTGAATTATATGAAACGTGTTTGGACGCGAAGAATTCGTTTTATTCTAATGGCAGTGAGCATACCGAGGTTAAAAAGAATGGAAGCGCATCTAATGGGTTGAATTACTCCTACTGTACAGCGCCCAGGGCTCGACGAATCTGGGACAAAAAGAACAGACGTCGTTCCGGATCAGTACCTAATGTATCGTTCACGCTTCCTGCATCGAGTAAACCGTCCAGTTTGACCTTTTATGCTCCCAGCAGACAACATTCCCGGGCTCAGTATGACGTCACCACTTCGTCGTCAACTCGCACTGAAAAGCGATGCCTTCAGCTGCTGATAGATGATCTGGACTCTAACGCAGAAAGAATGTCGAAATCGAAACGGAAAGACGCGTTGGAAATTAATGGCATGGACTCAAAGAAGCTGTGTCCGCCGTCTCAGCCTACTGGTAGGCGACGTTCGTTGCCAGCAATATTTTCAAAAGGACGAGAATCGTCGCCATTGAGTTTGTTCAAACGATCTGCGCCTGATTTACACGAAGATATTTCTGAGGTCGATGGACAACAATACATAAGCACGGTGAAAGCGAAAGGAAGACGAAACTCACAAAGAAAAGTTCACTCTTCCTGGACGTTACCTGTATTTCCTTGGAAACGAAACGGTCACAAAAACGGATATTCACAAGGATTAGGAAACAACAATTTGTGAGTCAATCTTTATTTGCCACCATATCGCAACCAGAACAATTTTGTTAAGTATGAGTCACTGATGGATCGCGTCGATTAGACGCGGTCCCTCTGTGACGCATGCTTGACAAAATAAAATTCATGATCGGGATGGTCTCAATACAAATCTTCGGTATAGTATCCTACTTTTTCTCAATACATTGTGTACATTCATAAGCTTTGGATAAGCTACCATACTGATTTAATTAATCTCTAAAAAAACAGTAATTGTGAAATAATTCTGATATATTACGCTAATAAATTAAACGTCAGAGTTAAGGTCGATTCGTCTTGTTGAAGTCTTATATTTTATTGAGTAAAATTTGATTTTCGAGCAAGTTGAATTTGCTACTCACTTACACCGTCTAGCGGAGACCTAGCTATTTTTTATGTTTCTATGCCAGTTGATAGCAGTTGGTAAAGCGTGTGATGCGGTTCTAAAATAATCAATTAGATAATATTGACATAACCTCAATAAATTCTAGCAGCAGGTTTTCTTGTTATTAGATTTTAAATTTTCTTTCACCTAGAAGTGTTTTAATTGCGCGAAATATCGCGGTTTTGTGCGTGTTTTATAAGCGCCAATGTCTCTGTTCGAAAGGGAAGATATTGAAATTTGAATTGGCCATTTCAGACCACAAACAATGACAGCTGAAGTTTGAGACGGAAACATGTATTGCGTGGAATAGTCATTTGACCTGGCTAATTCGTTTATAGTTTCCCCTTGCATTCCCTCGACCAGATCACAAAAATGATTTCTAATGAATGAGCTACTGATGGATCGCGACGCCGGGGCGCGGTCCGTCTGTGACTTATGCTTGAAAAATAAAATTTCTGGTCGAAGAAAGATGACTTCGCATCGAAACTTTAACTTACCGATTGAAATGAAAAAGGAATTTCTTTATTTTAATCCCTTTCTTTTTATCATTTATTTCCTCTGTTCTTGCGATTTTGGACGAATTTAGGAGGTATGTCAATGTACTGCTTTATGAAAAATGATCAATTTTTATGTGAATTTACGTGATTCGTTGATATCTTGCAATGAACTACCTATCCCTCCTCCCTTACAATAAACTTATATTTCTGTGGAATGAGAACATGATATGAATGTTGGATATTTTCACAATTATCAGAGAAATGAAATTACAGAAAAAATGAGGAACGAGTAATTAAATATTTCGAGCAAACTATTTATGTTATATTTTTATTCCCTTTTCATTTCTTTTGTACCTATATCGTAGATTATTCGGTATCTGCATATTACTGTGAAATTGTACCTGAAACTCATGCGGAATCACACCGAATTATGGGAACGCCTGAGTATTCTGATCATCTCAATCAGACATTCATACAAATCGATTCGAATCATATCATCTCCCAGGGCAGATACCACTCACTGCACCTTACCATGGTGGGATGTTTACCGCTTGAAGTTAGTTAATTTCTTTCAGGCACTGATTTCGTCCTTGATGAGGGCGAAATTCTATAAAAAATATCTGATGCGGCATCCATAGTTATAAATCTTTCCAACTTGCTCATTTGTTTGCAAAAATGATTTCATGAACCAATATAAGACATGAGTAGTATTAACCTGTACTATTGATTGTGTTCTGGTCTAACGAAGTATTTTTGCGTGTTGTACGACCGAGTGTTAATTAATTACAATCAATAGTAACCATCTCTTTAATAGTAATAAATTTAATCAAACACGGATATTCGAATTGGGAAAAAGTTTTCTTTCATCAAGCATGGGATTTGAATAGATCGCGCTTAATCAGCGCGAGCTATCCAAGTCCCATGTTTGATTAAAGAAAACTTGTTTCAATCATTCCAAACCGCTAATTACAATACTGATTGTGGAAAGGAAATGTTCCTTAACACCTCTAAGACTTCAAAGAGACATGTAATCATCGTTCGAGGTGCGAAAGCTGATGTCATTCATTATAGTCTTCTTGGCGTTGTATTTGACGTACTGGCTGGTTCTCACAGTCAGTCGATTTCGGTTTCGTTTTACGAAGTTGGGGTATTACCTTGAATGGTCGAAGAGTAAGAGAGTTCACATCGATGCTTTGCCCTACTAATTACCTATGGAAGTAACGTATTTTGACAAAGAATGTAACTTTGGTATTTTTTCTGCACCGACACTTCAAAACGAAATCATATCTATGCCAATGATATTACCAAAAACCTGTATACTGATAACGAAGAAATAAAAACAATATTTCAAATTACGAGTCAATGATCATTTGCCTCTGAGGTGATCTTGTGACTTCATTCTTTCCTCATTTTGTGCCGAATTCCACGAATATTCGCATATCTTTTTAGAAATTTGATCCAAATTTGGTAGTATTTGACAACAATACGCAATTTTATGATGACAAAAACAATATTTTCATTATTATATCGTCTTTGTCGAAATATCGGTTCCTCGTCACAAGTATGGTTGCAAAAATAGCAGAAACAGATTCAATCATCTTTCGATTTTTGTTTTCACAACTTTGTTTATAGCATATCTGTGCTTTGAGTCGCCGATCAAAAGTCAAAATTTGCAAAATGTTTTGAGAAAATTACTTCTTGTTATATTAATAAATCTGGCATCGCTCATTGCCAAAGTCATTTGATTCTCATTAAGTTAATGAAAACCAAATCCTTATTGATTAATTATTTCCGATTTCTGAACTTGAAGTAGTGGTCGACCATACATGAAAATAGCAATATTATTATGTTTTTCGTACTAATCAGAAATTCTATTTTGCCAAGTGTGGCCCTCCGATAGCTTGCGCCTTGGCGGCGCGATCCATCAGTGGTGAGCACTTGACAAAAACTACGTCGCTGCATGATCGCACAGCGCGTGAATTTGGCTTTTGAAGGAAAATTGCCCGGAAGTTTTCAAGGTCCGCGCGCCTGCTTATCAAATTAATTGCAGTTTGACAATAACAAGTGCAATTCGAACCAAAAGCGTGTCAAATTAAAAATTGATAAAAAGACCAAAACTTTATTTATCAAAATCTTTAATATTCGTTCCACTAAGAATACATTGAGATAATTATCGTATGCTCGTACATGGAATTAAAAAACGTAAATATATTCCAATATCAGATTTCTCTGTAATTTGAATTGTGGCAGACATCTTACGAAGACACGCTTTTGGTCGGTAACGAGGTTTCTCAATCGGACCATCTGTGGCGCATGCCTGACAAAATAAAATGTTTGTGTTAGATTCAGCGATTTGAATGACTAGTACGCGACCAAATATGGATATGATCTGCGAAAAGATTACGTTGTTGCGGCATCTGTTAATTTTCTAACGTACACAGCAGGATATCTCCGCCCGACAGGAAAAGAAAATAGAGACAATACGATAGAGAAGCACACATCAAGAAGGGAGTAATCAATCACATTCCGAATGGAATGGTCGATGGAATCTTAAGGGAAACTATGAACTAGCCCTATAGCCAGGTCAAACGACTCCTTCGCGCAATACGAGTTTCCTCTTTAAACTTCAGTTCTCATTGTTTGTGGTCTGGATTGACCAATTCAGCTTTAAATCGCTTACTTTCCAACAGTGAGGAAATATCGTACGTGATATACTATAAAACACTGCTCAATAAATATTTTCGCTAGTAGCGCGATTATGATGCGATAATTCAACTTCGAAAATTTTTCAAACTTCATTTTCCTGAAACTCAAGAATTGATATTTTCAAGCAAGAACAAAGTATCCCATTTCTGCGAAAGTGGCCAGATTTTCTACGTTGAACACCAAATTTTATGTTGAAGCTTCCGCAGATGTGGAACGGTATGATTCAATTCGTGCGCGTCATGACGTCATTTTTATGCTTCGTTAAATTCCGACTTTCCTGGTAAAATCGTCTGATGGTTTTGGGTTTGGGTGGTGAATTAACCACAACGGAAATATAAACGAAAGTACGAATGATGCCCCGTGACCAGTACAAAACGAAATCATCCGATTGATTCTCCCGTTTTTGTCATAAGCTGACAAGGCGACGACCTTCCTGGTACGAGTTTTTCATACTCAGAACGCGGTAGCGTGCTCAGCATTTATCATTTGATTTTTTTCTTTCGTGTACTCATCAAAAAAGTTAAGTAATCTAAATATGCATTTAAATAATTTCGTTTTTTGAATGTCCCAAATTAGGTCATTTTGCCGCAAAATCTTGATAAATGACAGTGGTATACGTTTTTTAAGCATTATGGTCGACTTTGAGGGAGACAGAGAACACATTATAAGAATCGCAATCTACGTTGACTCAACATTTTGTTTTCACATTGGTCAGAGTAGAAAAACCACTTTCACACAATCACAACCACTTTCAATCATTCACGCATTCGCGTCTCCGCTGTAAATCCCCCCCCCCCCCCCCTCCTCGAGTTTAAGAACTTCCTGTGCATTATAATCTCCAGCTAATGTGACCCTGATTGGCCAAATAAACGTTTTGATCTTGAAATGCGCTTTTTGTTGTAAAAGCATTCACTGACGTCATTCATCATGACATTTAAATGTACGTAACTTTAACGCGAAAATAGACACAGAGCTTTATTTTTTTTTATTAAAATATGCTCAAAGCAAGACTTACAAGTTTAGTTGGCCAACTTTTTAAAACAAATGTAACGAACTCTCAATTTTAATTTTATGATAATAAATTAAAAAAACAGCCTCAGACGCATAAATCACACACACTTAAGTCGTGTTTTCCTTTGCTTATGAAGTATTTTGCTTCGTTATGTTTTGTCAAGTCTGGGTCAGTGTTGGATTGCGCCGCCGAGGCTCGGTCCATCTGTGACCAAAGTTAAATTTCTGTTTATGAGCTATCATAATACATCGGGGAATTTTTCTACTTTCGTCGATTTTAGAAAATTCTTAATCTCGAAAGTAGATCACCAGGCTTTACGTGGTTTTCGGGAGAAATTAACAGCCGTGCTAATTTTTAATTACGACACCGCGTCGATTTATCACGATGCTAAACATAGAAACAAAAAATGCTGTGAGTCAATAAAAAATTTATTTTCAACTTTAAATATTTTACATTGCCATATTTGAACCCCAGGTAATGTGGGCTGTATCTACCGCCCACACATGACAATATCGATGTATAAGGCATCATGTTTGACTAATTTTGACAAAAATTAGACATGTCTTAGTTTTGTGCATTAGTAATCGAAGACTTCTCATAACCATATCGGGTTCGCTTAAGTATTACAAAGCATAATTTCCTATTCAAATTAAAGTTTTCTTTATAAATGTTGGAGATGAGAAAATTTTGGCATCGGGATCTGTAGCGTTTGGTTAAGGATGTGTGGCTGTTAGTTGTCTTTAGTCGTTAGTCCTTTGTTTTAGAGAGTATGTTTGGTTGACCATTTTGTAGGTTACTCTCACGGACCTATTGGAATTGTCGTAACGTATTTCCTTTGTGTCGTAAGACGCGACAAAAAAGGATAGTTGGCGATGTTTTTTTTTAACATCGATGGCGTATTCAACACGCTCATAGTATAATTTCAGTTCTAATTTGAATGTTTTCTGCTCAGGTTGCAGGTTCAAGGTGTTAGACTATAGGCTTTACGGTGTGCATTCTTCGGTGTGCTTCTTCAAGCGAATCAAAAAACTATCAGTTCTAAGCATCAATAGTCGCTTATATCATCTTTAAGCCCCCCCCCCCCCCCCCCCCTTCATGTATTTTTCCTGTTTGAATATTTGAGTATGGTAGGAAGAAATCTTGTCATTCTATATTTGGTTTTTTATATAAGTCAATGATAGATCGCACCAGCCGGCGCTTCACAAAATAAAATATATGTCGGGGTGTTTGAACGTTGTTAGATATGAAACCAAATTTGACGACACATGCCGGATTAACCTATGTCAGTATAATGGCACGATAATTACGTGAACTCTGACTTTATAACCCTGCTTCGTCTCGAGCACCCTCGCTGATATGTCTCAAGGGTGTAACGAAAATTATATTTCACCTGTTTTTGAACCAAGTCAAATAAAGGGTTGGATTTTTTATTATTTTTAAACAATGGATAAGGATTGATATCGTCAATTTTCCTCGGTCCATGCTCGATTCACTATGATTTTATAAGATTGTATTTCTCCCTAGAGATAATGCATATGGTCTACTTAAATCTAATGCGGTTAAATATATCGCGCGAAACAATTTTCTTCAAATTTAGGCTTTATATTATTTCAAATTTGGAAGATAAAATTATCGCATGAGAAATTGCTGCAAAAACTCAGTATGCTGTGTACGCACGTTTTGTTAAGTATGAGTCACTGATGGATCGCGCCGCCGAGGCGCGGGCCATCTGTGTCTCTTTTTTGGCAAAATATAACCTCTGACTGAAAAGCAAATGTCACAACTTATATTGGTATAAGATGAAATCGCCGCATGTGAAATTGCTACGAAAACTCATTATATTGTGAGCATACGTTTGGTTGAGTATGAGTCACTGATGGATCGCGCTGACGAAGTGCGGGCCATCTGTGTCTCTTACTTGGCAAAATATAACCTCTGATTGAAAAGCAAATGTAGCTCAACTTATATAGGGATTATCGTATAGTTAAGATTCTTTGTTGAAGTATGGTCGGTGTGAGAGAGACAGTTTTAAGTATTGGGCATATTGAAATGATTTTGTTTTTTGGTAAAAGTTTGTCAATTATTTAAATTGTGGAGATTAGTAAATCATTTGAACGTAGGTTTGTGTAGCATTGCTGCTAAAAGGGGGCGGGGTCTTTCCTCACTTACGTTTCTGACAATTTAGCAAAATTCGCTTGTAAAATTTTTACTTTAGTGTGGGCTAATAGTTTGCCTTTACAATATATTTCGTCTTTCCTCTGAGTGGAGGACGGACAAGAAAAAAAGTTTTTGAGGAGTGTATCTTTTCCCTCTGTACTCTTTTAGTTCATTCACGGATTTCAAGATTTATTTTACATTTATATGTATCTAAAAACACTAAATGACTGTTCCGGCAATACCAGCCATTTGTAAATGAAAAAGAATCAAAAAATTAAAAATGTCTTAATAATCTATGAAATCGACAGAACCTTGTCCAGAAACCAAAGCGGTGATGCCATAATAATGACATCATACTTGTAAACAAGATTTATACGAGTTCACATTTCCTTATAAAATCAATGAATCATCATCGGCTACCAGATTCGCACATAAATTATCCCACATTTTAAAAAGTAATCATATAATAAATATAAGTAGAGAAAGAGACCCTTTATCTTCTGTCGCACAGTCACTATCTCAGGGGATGAAGAAGAATTTTTCGTTGGTGACGTCACCAGGTTAGAGGTGATTATTGCTTGGCCAAGCATGAGCTATAGATAACGCTTGCTTTTAAAGCAAGCTTTATTTATAGTCCATGCTTTGGCCGAGTGTAAAAATAGTTTTGTTTTTTGTGATTTTGCCGAATCATTTGACAGATGTGAATGAAATGCAGGTCCTTGCTATCAACGAAATTCAGGAAAAATATGATTTTTTAGAGTTATTTAATTATTTTATTAGCATGTATTCAAGTTATATATAAAATTTAGATATACAAGTATCGAGTAAGGTTTGGAAACAGATAGTTCAACTATAATGGATATCATTATACTCACTGTATAGCTTTGTATATCAGACACACGGTACGTTGGTGGATATCTCTATATTACACAAAAACCCTGTTATAACTTGCACTATTTTTTAAAAGTGATTCTAATGTGGCATGTTGGAGACTCGGAGGTGAACGAATTTCTATTCTTGGCTGAAATATCAGACAATAGCGACAGGGTAGTTTGATTGAATGTTGTCGGCAGAAACTTATGAAGTTTAAGACCGCCAGACATCAATGAAACATCGTTGGTCATTGCCGTTGATTGACAGTCAATTTGAGAATTGAGTAGAATGAAATGATCTCATTACAGACTATGTTAAGTTAGTCACGTCCTAATAGTTCTTGTTTGGGTGAAGTTAGATTAGATTGCCTTTAGGTAGTCAGGTTATTAGTCTTTAAAGGGATTTTAATTGTGTAGAACAGGAATGGGAAATTGAAAGAATAAAGCAGAACGTCGAACTATGAAAGTCATAATATTAAGTAAGTTGCTTTATCATTACATACATTATGTTCTCCGACAGTCGCTTGTACCCATTCAGATTTTTTTTTTGTCAACATGTTGTTATACAGCAGGACTGGGCTGAACTATTTCTTTGTTCAGGCAAGAGGGTGGATGGATACTTCAATTCTCGGTAAATTATAATGTTCTGTTCATTTTTTATCAGACGGTCTGTTTGTGTCGAAACCTATTTCAAGTTGGTATCTACCAAATTTTATAATAAATATTACCATTTATGTAAGCCCAATTGGGTTATTATGATAGAAGCCTTCTAGTCTGATCGAAAAATCAGCCGTATCTGAAATATATTATTCTGATATATTTTGTTGAGTATGAGCTTTGGCGTTGCTATGCAACTGTGGCCTAAGCTTGGCAAAATAAAAACAAGATAACGATGAGGTTAGCCCAATCTGTCACTTGACGAGATGAATTTCGGCACCAACGAGGCATATTCCGAGGTCGAGTGTCATCGGGTTAAGGACTTTCGTCATTCTTCTACTCGAAAGGGTTTTGTATTGTCACTTGACAGCATGAACAGAGAGTCGCGGAAGTACTTCTCTAAGTGTTTGTAAAAATGGTAAAACTAGAACGCGCTTTAGGGTAATTTGATTTCTCCAATTTATTTCCTAGACATAGAGTTTTATTGGGGGTCCGGAACCTCCTCTTAATACTAAATATCGGTCGGACAGAACCACATCAATATGCAGAAAATGGGTTTATTTGTTTTGAAAAGTCATTGCATCTACTATCAATATGAGATTTCGTCTTTAATCGGGAGACATTTTGCGCAACCATCCAAAAATTTTCCCGCGCTCCAGGCGCACATTTCAATCTAACAAAATGACCATTTTTACTATTTTTATTATTACTATTTTTACCTACGAATCATAAAATCTCAATTCCGAGCATATTTCGCCACCACTGGGTTTACTAACAAATCCTTACAAAATGACAAACGATGTCCAATAGCTGCGTAAAATTTCAACTCTGCGACCTCCGTTTATATCGGTACTCAATTATAATACCATAAATCCTCTATTCAGTGTTGTCGGCTAGTTGAATAACTAACATCCCGTTCCAAAGTAGTCAGCGGGACACCAGTTTGTATGTCGGCAGCTGAGTGGCGTGATTGCTGTTCGTCTGTTCTATTCCCGTTTGTTTAGTTTAAGTTGTTTTGAAGAGGAGACTTGTTGCGATCGTACTGGGCTTTGGCCACAGAGTGCTTTTAAAATCCATTTTAAATATATTTAAAGGGTTGGGGTGCAGAATGTGCGTTAACCGTCGAACTACGTTTTGGCAAGCTTTCAGATAACATTATGTTGTTCAGGGTTTTCCATGTCCCAAGTATGATTGTTTACGGTAACATCCGCAAACGTTAGACGCAATTCCATTGAGAAATACCCAATATCGTCGCATTAGAGATACTAGGTAAACCGATGCCGTGTGAGAAGTGGTCATTTGGTGATTATGAAGTGCTCAAAGATGATTTAGATAATCTCTGTGACGTAGGCACACTTTTAAGTAAAGGGACTAGTATGCAATTCGATCTTATGTATATGTGTTGAGGGGAGATCGAGATTGCCTGTGCGTTTGTCGGTTTTCTTGGTCAATCACTTGAGCGAATCAAACTGAGCAAGATAAAATTACCAGAGGCTACTCATGCTTTGCCGGGTCTCATAAAGTTTAGTACCATATATCCGATTATCATAAAAATTTCCAATTTTGCAAGCGACTCATCCTAACCCGGGAAACAATGCCAGATGCCTGTAGCATTGGCACCCTCTAGTCAGGTTGAGAATATTCTGCCAGTTTTTATTTTAATGACATTCGAGAATATGGTACTAAACTTCACTAGACCCGCTTTGCCTACTGTTTTGTAGATCGTAGATCATGAGAGAATCGTACGATCTTTGAAGGAAATCCTATTGGTCCCGGACTAACGGCATCAGATATATTCTGTTATCAGAGTTAAGTCGAGCAAGAGTTCGAAATCGAATTGTGTAGTGTATTGTGTCAGATTGTTTATAATGAGTAAACAATGATATCATGAAAGTTTGCCTTTCGGCTAATTGTAAAACGAATCACACGATTTGGATAGCGGTATTAGTATATGTGTATATTTTATACAAGAGAGAGGATTTTCAATTTGAAGCGTACAGCTCAGATATGAAAAAATCGTTAGCGAAAGGTATATATCGCCATAAAGCCGATTGGAAAACATAGTTTTACTTTTATCTCCACTCAGAAAATAATACGTAACTCGAGTATTAGCCACAGATCGCCTTTAGTTTGCGCGACCAGTTAGTCACATACACAGTGTCAATCAACGCTAAAACGGTCAAGATTTATCGAATGATTTGGTCTTAGTTTTGGAATAAGAGCTTAAAAAAGGGAACTATGATTTACAATTAGCTCAAAGAGTTTTGCATTTTGATTTCTTAGTAATACGTTTTCTAAATATGATTTTGATTTTTAATGACGGGCATATTGGTATTAGCAATACAAGTGGCCAATTGAACAAATCCAGATCGAAAACCTTGATTGAATAATGTAATAATCGCTGTTGACAACCAATTATTAAAAGTTATTGCGCGTGAAACGGAAAATGATTCTCAAGGATCAAATTTAAATATTCTTTGTGCGCACATACATGAACCGCAGTCAGATATAACTCACCAAAACATGTTTTGTTAAGTATGGGTCACTGATGGATCACGCCGCCAAGGCGTGGTCCATCTGTGGCGCATGCTCAACAAAATAAAATCCTGATAAGAAAAGACCATGTTATCAATAGGCCATGCTTAACGTTTCATCAAATGCAAAATGACATCATTCCTTATTATTGAAAGTTGGAATCTATTCATTCCTAATGGGCCATGGTATGTTAGCATGATAGTGTGCGGAAAGTAATACTTTCGCACGCTTGTTTATTTACGCCCAATTAAAGTTGAGAAGGAGGTGCAGACTAGACAGTTTAGGTCATTACGTTTTCGGATTTTCTACAAAGTTGCACATTTTTCTCGATATTTTAGGTGCGCGCCGTCGATTGAAGCTTTCCTTCTTTTTTTATTAAAAAAAAAAAAAACTATTATAAGGAAAACCAAACAGGATCGTGGTATTTCTTTTTTTTCCGCGTTCCTTCCGAAACCCGTGTTTACGTTTTGTTTTCTTTACCAAATTACACCATCGATCAAAATTATATCTTTACAAATCCTGTTTTGACATCAAAGCCACCGAAATGGTAAAATTAGCACATCAAAGTGACCTATAAATACAATAACTGAAGATTTGAAAAGCTTGGGCCACAGATGAACTGCGCCTTTTGGGTGCGATCCATCTGTGCTCCATTATTTTCTGATTCTCGTTCTCATTCTAAAGTAATAATTGCCTATCCATAAATCGGATATAAAAACTTATCTTGTAACATAATCGCTGGATAGTCCCTGAATTCGATGTTTTTGTTGATGTCCCAGTCTTGACGTAAATATTTGAATAAGAGTTGTAAGTCTCGAGAATGAGTAGTAACGGAAATGTTATGCCAGAACGGTTGGGTCTAGCAACCGGTAAGGCGAATTATTAAAAAGATTGGTTTAGCGAGATCATCAGGAGGGATCAACGCGTAGTCTTGTTAAGCAATAACCGGGATACAGGATGAGTTTATTGCTATTCAACGTAATGTCTGGCGACAGATTTCCAACCGTCAATTTCGAGGCAGTTTTTCACAAATTTTGAACCTATATAAGACTGATTTTGTGGGAAAAGCGGGGAATTTAACAACGCAGAATTCGTTCTAAATGATGATTCCATCAAAACGTGATCAAAATAGTAGTTTGAAACGTTGTGCCTAATCAGAAATGTCATTTTTTCAAGCCTGAGTCACCGATGGACCGCACATTGGCGGCGCGATCCATCAGTGAGTGACTCATGCTTGACAAAATATGTTTTAACAACTGGTTTTTAGGTTGTTTAAACAATATTGCTTTCCTGACGCCATTTTTCCGTCTAAAAATATATTTTAAATTTGTTTTATTTTATTTTTGTCGTCAAATATTATCACTTGCTTATACTTCATTTCATTTTCGTGTTAAGAGCATTAGAACCGTTTCATAGTATAATTTTAGCCTGTATAACAATCATACCGTTTTCAAAATATCTTCCGGTCATGCCGGATATGAAATGGCTGGATACACTCCGCTCACCTCACGTAGGAAGGAATAAAAAATTTAGAGTTAACGAGAGGTAAGTTCTGAAATTTATTTTCATCGTACTTATTTGTTGAATGTTGTATAGAGATGTATTTCGTTTCTCAACGTGAAATTGTCTGTCAAAGCCTATTTTGTCATCAAGCATAGGGCAAGAAGTCAATTTGAATAATTAAAATTAGCGATTTGATGTGCGAAATCCTACACAACGGTTCGATTTTAGACAAATTTAAAGTTTTAAGCAGACCAAAATTCATTTATTTCACTCACGTCCCGACGCTCTTCTTGTCCAATCTGTTATTTCTGTAGTTTATTTGTTATTTTTCTTCATTTTTGGACTATTCCTAGTACATAGCATAATACATTATTCATTACCAGCAGCTTAGCCAACCAAGTGGTGGCGTAAGCGCAGGGAACATTTGTGGATATAAATCCTGGTCAATTGATCCTGTGCCATCTTCGGCGAAAATAAATTTTCCAGAAACTCATGACAAATCAAGCATGACAGTACAAAAATAGAGCCTATTTAAGCTCGATTTTTTTACGCCCATGTTTGGTTCGATATAATAAATTATAAAAATACTCCTTTTATTCACTTTACTATTAATCTAATGACATGCATTATTTACCATGGGGCAAACGGGGTGGCATTTTCTGGACCATTATATGTGGATTAGCAAAACAACGGCATCCGTATAGTGCGTTTAATACGATATTAATGGGAGACGCAGTTGGTTGGCTGACTGGTCTTAATATAGTATGTTAATATACTCAAGGGCATTGGCACATTTATGCCTAATACGGACATTTAAATTTATGTATAGAGATATAGTTGAAGTTTCTTGTTAGGATTGATGTTCATGTTTCGATGAGATATATATACTTTACAGGTAAAGGGTTTTTGTGTTTCTATTCTCATGTTATAAAAGTGTGCGAAATATTGCTATTATATTAAATATTTTAGCTGTTATGCAAGAGGTAAAATTTTTTCGTACTTTCTCTCTTATATTGTTATTTCGATTCCCTTTTTCACCCTAAAAATTCGCCTTCCTTGTTTTTGCTTGGTGGATTTTGTTTACGTAGTTGGAATACATTTTTAATTAAAATTTTCTTTGAACAAGATCGCAAAAACACTTAAAGGAACCAACTAATAACCACTAATGTTTTTATTTGTCGAACTAATGTTGTGTATACGATGACGCAAATTACGCTATGCGCTTGTCTCTGTGAATTTTTTTGTTGGCGCCAAGCATATTCGTGGTGACCACGTGTTTGGGATGAAAATGTTTTACTGTAAGCTTATATTGCAAGTAGCTCAATTTGCAAAAAAAAAAATGATGAACTGACGTGATTTTTAACAACCATGAAATGTCATAAGTTCTTGGTCGAGCACGGGAAGTTGTCTTGACTATTGATCAATATTTCAAATTTCGAACCAAACTTTCGCGTTAAAAATTACTTTTTACTCCGCATTTTACCTGAACATAAGTTATGTTTTATCAAGTATAATCCACGTGTAGCTCATTCTTGGTAAAATAGCAATCAGGCCACTCGCGCCAGGTCTTGCCCTTAAGATTAATTGTCGTTTGCCAATTTGCACCGAGTTATCTAAGTTTATTTTTGACTTCCAATAACATTAAAACCGGTGGTTTTTAATATTCCGGAAGCTATCTCCTTTTATGGGACTGAAGAATAGGACAAGGAAATGTTTTTTCAGCGGCACCGAAAATGTGTATATATGCGAAAGTATATATATATTAAAATATTTAAAATAGTATAAGTATAAATAAACAGTGTATATATTAAATTCTTTCTCGTGATGACCGTCAGCTTAAATTCACGATTGTATCGAATAAAACAAATGCTGCTTTTTGTCAGATATCTGCAAATCCCGTTTTAGTTCGCGCTAAATTATTACGATTTCAATATCTCGAAATTGACAAACAAAGAAAATATTTTAAAATGAAGAATTGGCAATGGAATCAAATTTGCATATTTTCTAGACTTTAAGACAATTTAAAGTCTTATGCATCAAAAAATATGGCAGACTGCCACAATGACAACATCGATATAAATACATATTTGAGTATAGAGTGCAAGATCACAAATGTTTTCATGGGTCATGTCCAGGTTAAGTCCAGTGGGTGTGTATGTGCATTTTAAGTGAGTGTGTTTGTATATCTACACTGAAGCCCTGTAGGTATTGTCTATTATAAGGTAGTACTTGTTTAAATCAATTTTTAGAAGCATATAATAGATTACCGTTAAATCTGTATGGAAATTCCATATTATATATGGTGATATCTAAAGTAACTCGTATTGTCCACATATAGAGTGATACCCACGAGTGCTACTCTGAAACCCGAAGAAAATGGGCTTCATTAGAAGAAAATTTGGCAAATTGACAATATGATATATCTGTTGGTGGGTGATTTTATTGACTTATGTCTTGTAGCAAATCGTATAAAAAGGTTCGAAATCATCAATACTGCTATGAAATAGCAGTTTTGATGGCTTTGAAACTTTTTGTTTGTCCGAAGGAAATTACTTTTCGGACACCTGAAAAAAACTAAGATTCTGCAACACTGGGTGTTTTTTCAAATTTATGGTTAACATGTTGGCATCGCAGATTGAATTTCTCGGATTTGAGTCCCGCCAGGCCCGGGTAGGCTAAGCGAATCATATTTTTTCAAAAACTCTAACCCCTGTTCGTCTATAGGGGGCCGCTAGTACAGGACCTTGGTCAGGGTGATCTACTCCAAGAAGTGGATATAAAATATAAAAATGTGACCATCTTTAGTCCATATGAAACAGAAAATATTTTTTTAACAGGTTTAGCTATAGAAATCTAATGCTCGACCATCTTTAGTCCATACGGAACCGAAAATGGTATTTCAACAGGTTTAGCTATAGATATCTAATGCCGAACCGAACCGAAAATGCTAGTTATCTAAATGTCATGCATAAATAATGGATACGATAATTGATAGCTTCCATAACATACAAAACCAGCTGATTTTAATTAGTTTTGTAAAAATTAGTTGCAGACGACTTCACAAATTTCCGATTTCGGTAATTCATAATATGGAAATTAGTTATGCAAAATAATTGACATTTTTTCGTATACGGATCATAAAAAGTGTCTGGCTCGCTAAAACTGTTCATTGACTTTGTTTGTTAAGCATTGGCCACAGATGGACTGTGGTTTATCAGCGCGATCCATCAATGGCCCATGCTTGACAGAGTATGATAAAGCAACGAAATATAACAGTTGTTTATTCGTTAGTTTGCTTATTTTTGAGTTTATCTTGAGCGAAATGTGTTTTGATGACGCGTTTTTTCATCGAAAAGATTAATTGATCGGCGGAGCGTGATGTGGCGTGTTTTTAAACAGGGATTGATTTAAAGTAATTTATTGTGCATTGGAGTAGCTGAATTGTCTTATTGATATTTTTTAGAATTTGAGGCCGAAGACTCGAATGTATTACCTATGGCGATAACTTTATCAGGCGATGCCGAGATTTAAAAATCATACAAATGTCATTACGCCATGGTGAAATTTTAGCGCCAAATAGAAAATAACTTATAAAGAGAAATGGGCGTACTAAGTAACGCACTCCTAATTCAGGTCGCGCTTTTCAATTAATTGATACGTAATATGGCAAGATTATTATTAGATATGAGCTATGTACTCTGCGCAATCGAAATATCTTCTGTTTTGCGTATTTCAGACCGGAATTGACTGACGCATAAGCCAGCTTGTCTTTTACAGTTTTATCTGCTGAAGTTTGCAGTTCAACGTTAGGGTGTAGTTCTTTAGTAGCGTTTATACAAATATGTTTAAGGTTGAAGGGAAAATGTGCTTATTCAGGCCAGGGTCGGTGGTGACCCCTTATTAGGTGTGGTCTTGTCTGTCAATGAATATAGATGTTCTTATGCTAATGGATATGCATTATAGAATTCGGAATGATAGTTATTCGGTTTTTCGAATTTTTATATTGAAACATTTTGCAGTGAAATCATGATATACGCCAAATTTTATGTTATAAAATTGGGAATAAATTATGACTTTACTGCATAATGGGCAGAGTGTGACTAAATCCCCGTAATTTCGTTTATCTGAAATGTTAAACTATTATTCTGTTCATTTAGTGACTTTTGAATTCCGTTTAAACAACTATGAAGGCAACTCTTAGTTTAAGTTAAGGATCATATGGATATGTATTAGGACGAGGAAGAGATGTGCTTGTTCTAGCTGGGACCGGTGATAACCACGATTTCCAAGCGTGGTTTATCACCTGCCCATGCTTTTTCGAGTATATTAAAGAGTTGGCTTTTTGTTATTGTACAGTGTATATTACTATCGTGGTAAATCCTAAAATAAATGCGTTTTGAGTATATTTTGTTATTCTTGGAATTATTGTACATTTGTTGTTTGTATGCTGTCACTATACTTGCATCCAATGCCTCAGCCAACAGTTATTGACGATAAAATGTAAGATTTTGCAGGTTTTTTTGCCTCTTTCTGTTCCGTTTATTTATTGTGTACTAAACAGTGAGCGGGGTGATTCGTCAGATAATAGGATTATAATAGAAAATTAATGCGGGTCAAGTAGGGCTGGGCAATTCGGCAAGCACAGATTATTCGAATCAATCGTGATTGGGTCGTAGAAACAAAAACTTGCCAAACGAAGAGGAATTTTTCAGTTTTAACGTCAAAATGCAATCGATTTTGGTCAAATTTGGCCAAAATCGATTGTATTTTATCATTGAAACTGAAAATTTTTGTTCGTTGGTGTTAAGTCTAACCATGCCAATATCCGTAATTTATAACTATAAACTTCTTATTTTCCATAATGGAGACAATTTGTTATTTTTATTGAATCAGCGATTTGACCCGACTCGAGGAAAAATATCCAGATCAGATTCGAATTCCAAATGATTCGGTTTTGCCTAGCCCTACTGTCAAGTATGAGTAACAGAAAAGTCTTCGATTCGATATCTACCTAGTTTTGAAATTCGCCTTAAGTATTTCGGAAGATGCCTTTCGTTTTTGTTTATTGTAAGATTTCAATTCGAACATTCGATTTTGGTTTTAAAAAATATTCGAATTGATAAAGCAATGAAAAGGTCAATTTTGGGCAAGATCAACACGTTTTTTGCACACATGTTCTTGTTAAGTTTGAGTCACACCTCCTATAAGGTGCGGTTCATCTGTGTGCCATGCTTGAGAAAATAAGATTAAAATTTTGATTGGATAATACTCACGGATGTATCGCAACGCCATATTTTTTCACTTTCATAAAACTTCATCCTAATGGCTCGTGTTTGAAAAAATAAAATTTTTGTGTAGATTGCTTCGGTTGTGCATACTTAATATAATTATAATACTCGGTCGAAATTTTTTTCTCAACAAATTACTATGTGATAATAATAATAATGTGATTTTAATTTCCAGGTGCGATCAAGGACTGACGTTGAAAAGCAGTCGGTGAGTATTTTTAGTTGTTTTATTTTTGTTCCGTTTTATAATTTTGAGCAAAAATTAGCCAGATAATTTGCTATAATCGATGATATCTTAGTGATTATGGCTCTCAAAATTTATGGAAAAACCTGATTTGTCAAGCATGAGTCATTGATGGACCGCTCTGTCGAGGCGCGGTCCATCAATGACCCATGCTTGACAAAATTAAATTTCTTACTGTCCTCAACCGCTTTTCTCGAGTTTTGGGAACGTTGTGACATATCGTGTCTGTCACAAAAAACGCCTTTCTAGCACGATTTAACAAAGAAGATCAAAAAATCGAACAAGAATTGGCACAGAATGTCGTGTCAGTCGTTGGGAAAGGCGACATATGAAGCATATCTTTCATTTTAGTTAGTATTTGAGAAATTTATAGAAGTTATTTGGGACTAAGTTTGCTGTTTGTATATAAATTCAAGTCAGTGTGGGTTTTATCTCGCATTGTTGGGAGGGCTATAATATTGAGGCACGGCCATCTGTGGCTAATACTTGCTGTTTCTAAATAAAAGGATAGTAGTTCAATAGGGTCTGGAAAGCTATTGTTGGTGCAGTTTTTACAACTGACTGTGGATTGTGCTGCCGATGCACGGCATTTGTGGTTCACACTTGACAAAAAAACAAAGATCGGAGGAATATAATACTTGCTAAAGAAGTCTTCAATGAATTCGATGTTTGTCTCGTTTGGAATGAACATTTGGTATATATATGCCTACCGAGGAATCGATGGAAAAGAAAAGCCATATATACGGTTAAGACACCATGCAGAAGGTATATTGGCAAAGACGATTTGTTGTCATTTGTCTGCTCGCTCGTATCCAGCTGAAAACGAGAACTGTGTTGTGTATTTACGAATGAGAAACATGGTTGATTGAACAAGATCACATGATCAGTTAAGCCAACTTTGTGTGACGTTGAAGTTGTTCTCGTTAGTTACGACATACTTAAGTGAAACATTAACCTAAACTGGATAGTTCAAATAAGATGTCTACATGACAGCCTTGACGTGTTGATTGAACTGAATTAAGTTTTTAGGTTAGCAAACTAAATGAGGAACATTCTTTTTGCTTTATCAGTGTTTATAATTAAAAAAATATACGAGATAACGCAGATAAGATAAGACATAGCTGAATAGAGTCTGTGCGTCAGAACTAAGAGGAGAAACAGCCTGATATTCAGACATTTTCGCATTTAAATCCTTGCGTTTAAATGCGAACGCCTCAAGCTTAAAGTTCAATATCGATTAGAAATAACTTGAAAAATAAAAGTAGTCAGATTTTTCGTTTTCTAAAATAAATATGAAAGTCGCTTTTCGAGAGTGATAGGTCTAAGAAAATTGTAAAATAAGTGAATTTTACCTGTTAAAATTTTGGTAGAAGTGAATAGTTATGTATATATAAAGCTATAATGTATTTGTCGTGGATAGACAACTCATGAATCCAACCCGCGCTCAGCATGCTTTTATAACGCATTTGAATTATTTCTTTATATATTATTTAAAATTTTCCGTGTTTTCTAACAGTATATTATAGCGCACATTTCTCCTCAAACCTTTTTATTTTAAGCGAAGGTCTTTTAGCCTAAATGTTTTTCCAATTTTTGTCTTGTGCAAAATCGGCGTGACAAACAGAACAAACAAGATATACGCGTCAGTCAAAAAGCATATGGGAATTTCGCACGGACTGAGTTTAAGAGTATATTTTAAGTTGCAGGTTTTGCAGAGCATCACAATTAGGACACGAAAAAGAGGTTATTTTAAAGCATTTCTGTGACCCATGCTTGGCAAATTAAAATTTTAAAATTAGGAGAGGAGAACTAGGACACACGTCAATCTCTCGCAATATATTACGAAATTATTGCTTGGCATAAATTAACATGTATGTGTATGAAATATTGATATCCATTTTTTTTATAATGAAAGTGCATTTATGCGCAATTGCGACTATAGTAAGATATTGATTTATCAAGAGCTGGGCTAGGTCAGACAGAACAAGAACAAATATTAGGCCTATTTCAATTTAATAGGTTATATTTCGAAACTGAAAACCAAACTCTTAAGCTTTGCAAACATTTTCCCATCTATTATTAAAAAGTCTTTAAATTGGTGGAAATTTATGGTTTGTTTGCTTTTTGCGTCTTTAAATTGTCTACATCACTAGATCGTTATTTATTTTGATAAAATCATCATCGCATCAGTCGAGCCCAGGTTGTAATGTTCAGAAACTAATTTGAAACCAAACCACAAAAGTTTTAAGTTACGCGTATGTACGTCATGAACAAAACTTAGACATTAAAGCGCTATAAATCGTAGACGTTGTGTATGTCATGCCAATTGTGAGTATCTCAGGTGGCAAAGACAAGATATCATACTCGGTTGAACCAAAACAATATTTCCTATTTCCGGTAATTCTACTGATGTATGTAAAATTGTGACCTTCAACCGATCTTCAAGAATAGATCAACTCGGTGCAAACATTGTTATTGTTTGAATATGACTTGTCAAATTAATTTATTACATTTGCGAAATAATGAAATTATCATTCATAAATATTTTAAATGTGTCAAAGAACTAAAATTAATATCCGACTTTGAAACTTGCATTGATGAAATACAGATGAAAAAAAGATTTCGAAGGTTTTTATCTAATGACGATTTATAGTAACTGGTGAAATTACATAAGCTCAATTTCTAAAGGATTTTAGTGAACGACCCACATTTTCCGAACGAGGTTTCCCGCAGAGCCTGAAATTTGTGGCTTTAAACTCAAGTTAACCATGACCGCTTGTAACTTCAAACTATATTGTAGCGTTGGAATGCGAAAAATAACACCCTCGTTTTATGCCTTGGGCCGTGAGACAACAAACGAAGTATGTGAAGGCAGCGGAGAGGTTTCAAGTTTTGTTTTCTTTGTTAGACAGACGGGGTGTTTTGATTAAGCTAAATGTTATTTAAGGCTAATCTTGAGCATGCTAAATTAAGCGTTACATAGTCAGTCATTTGCAACTATTTTTGTAGTATTTCAGCGAAAACGAAAAAAATAAAATATGTATATGAGAGAGAGAGCGGAATTTCCAAATGCTAGGAATATTCTAGAATATATTTCCCTTGAAGCTTTACATAGTTAGATGATTATGTTAAGTCACATTGCCTGTGCTATTCGAAGTAGGTCGTTTCGCAACAAAAGCTTAAAAGGACGCTTACTTGACAGATATTTTATTAGTTTTTGGTCCAGGCCGTTATAATTAGTGGAAAGTTTTGTCCAAGTACACACTCATTCATGTATTTCTTTTCAACAATTTATGTGAATATAGTTTTGGTGCACTAAATATATCTACAAAATTTGGTTAAGGAAATTATTGATGTAAATTTTTTTGTTGCATTTGCATAGTGAATTCATGATCTATGCTAAATTTTATGTTTTAAATTTGACATTAATCGTGATTACTCTGTTAAAAGACTCAGTTATACATCTAAACAACGTCTTATATTACCAGAATTCTCCTGAGATCTCAAAACATCAAAGTGGGTGTATTGGACAAAGCTGTTAGTACCAGAAATGTCTTTATATGAGTAGTCAGGGTGCTAGTATTCTGATTAAAAGTAATTTCGTTTTTCGAATATTGGTTTGGATAACCAAACTGAACAATTTTGCAGTGAAATCATGATATATGCAAAATTTTACATCGTAAAATTTGGCATAAATCATGATTTTGCTGCAAAATTCGACAAATATGGCTAAATATCAGCCTTACTCTGTTCAACCCTCGCCAGGACATTCTTCATTCACAGTGAAAGTTTTCATTATCAAACATGGAGATTTCAAAGTGTTACGAACATTAATCAACTTGTTGAATTGTTCATTTCGAAATATACTGACACATAAAACAGCTCTCTAGAATAGAACTTGAAAAAAAAATTGCCGAGTTCAAGTAGCAGACAAGTGTATATAACAACACACACATGACGACATAATGGAAATCGGATTACGTCTTCGAAACAACGGGCATATGGCTGTCAACCGTATCAGGTCCGAAGATATGTCAATGGCCAAATCTAGTGGGCGTTTCAAGAAACGCCCGAAAAGTTTACCCCAGTTGTTATCTCCCGACTCCGAAATTGGGTCAAAATCGGGGTCATGGTGGGCTGCCCTTTCACCTAACCTTTCCCGGAAGAAACTCGGGAAACGCGGAAGTGGAAAAAACCTTAGTGCGATGGATGATGATAGAAGAAAATCGAAAGAGATTTTAGTTGATAAAAATTGGAGGTTTGTGTCTTTTTATTTTCCAACTTAGGCCAATTTAGTTTTATAATATTAGAAAAAACAGTGAATTATAAATTTGTTTCATGGTAAATGGAAACGTAAAAGGTCAGAATTTACCCGAAATTGGTTAATTTTTTAATTTTAGTAAGCTCCATTGATTTATTGGAACACTAAAGTTCAGTTCATCTATGGCACAAGCTGGAAAAACAAAATCCTAGTTACATTGAATCATCACAATAAAATAAATGCTTGCCAGCTAATTATGTTTTGTTCAGCTTCGGTCACTGATGTATCGTGCCGTCAAGGCACGGGCCATCCGTGGTGAGGCTTAACATAAGACATTGATAGCGATTTATCCCAAAATTCTACTTTATTTCCAATTTGTTAACATTTCAATAATTTGATTAAAATTGATCGTGTCGCTTGAAAATCCAATCTTTTCAAAACCTCAAAACGAAGAAAATAAAACGAAACTCCAACCGACGCATCAAAAAAACATCCAACCCCTTGAACCGTAAAATACTTTTGACATGAACAGCTGATTTACTTGCGCGGCCCTGGCTGGGCGTTTTTTGGCTACTCGTCGTCGATGTGAATGATCTGGTTTTAAAGCTTCAAGCTAAACAGAAGATTAAGCATGCGATTATACGTACTTGCATATAGTGTTCAGCAATTTATGCTCATTTCATTAAGAGGCGTGCGGTCATGCTGTGAGGCAGCTTAGGCAAATTAAAAATAGGCTTCAGGGCTTTACCATACTTGTCGTTTTTTGTTATATTAGTATTAGCATTATGATAAGCATGTTATACCGCACTATTACCGTGCTATATGGTAAAGTCAATAATTAATATGCTTAAGATATTGAAGGACAAATAATACAGATAAAAAACTCCATCTTATTTTGTTGCGGGTTATAGAGTTATGTGTTTAGGCGTTTCACGAAACAAAACATCTTGTCTTGAATGTATGTTTGTACCGAAATACTCATGATTTCCGGACTTTTTTATTTAAAAAAAAATGAGGTCACTGACCTATTGGCATATTCGTCGTGCCATGCGTGTATATGTCTCTTGGGCACATTTTGAACAAGTCATTGTTTAATTGCCACGGATCAATATGCAGAAAACTCGCGGCTTTATAACGGTTTGTAATTTATTCGTTCATATTTTCACATGTGTATATAATTTTTTTACCGTGACAAATCGTATCGGCATTGAATAATCTTAAATCTTTCCAGTACGGCAGTTATTTATTTGCGAATGCGATAAACAGTGCAGCACGCTTTTTGTGTCAAGAGAATTCAACTTTGGCGCTTATAAGTGGGCCGGATGCGAATGTCGCTTTTATTCGCCGGCGACGCATTCGTTCACAAAGGGCTACAACCACGACCGCACAATCGCCATGCTGTTTGCTTGCTTACTTTGAGACACGTTGAGCTCTAATAGCGATACAGTAAATAGTGAATATTAAAACTGCGCTAAGAAGATTTTAAATACAGCTTACAGCTGGAAGAAGTTTCACACCTACGCTATACAGTAAATGACTGCAGTAGCATACAAGCGGTTGACCATTTTTAAGCTTTTGTATTTGTTGATGTACGTGTGCTGCTTCCGTATTATACTAGGCTGTACTGTGGCAGTCAAATATTTTACGCAACAATATGACTAAATGCGTCATACCGCGAAATAGTAGTGTGAACTAGTTACTTTGCAATCCGTCAGCAATATCCATTAGAGCCTAATAGGCATGCTGTATTGGATTTTTGTAATATCGCTAGCCAATATTGCATGTTAATTAGTCTTTTCCCTCAGCGCTGTAGGATTGAGAAAGAGCTCATTTAGTGATTTACTTACTGACACCTTTGTGTCGAATAGTTTATGTTACGAGTGCGTAAAAGTCTTCGGGCTTTCTTTATCGAAATGGCAATAAAGGCGAAACGAAATTCGTGCCAAAGAAATTTCATGGTGTCGCAAAAGTATAAAACAAACTAAATCATGATTACGCTAGGAGCACGTATAAACCACTCTTGATAGTGGATATTATTCATGTCCCATACGTTTTCGTGGCAAAATAATCTGATTTGAATCAAACAGGTTTTGCGGTCATTTGCGAAGCGCATCGGACAGAGATATCTTATTTTTAGCTGCAGAAATTCAAGGAATACGGTTGACAGGCCGCAGAATAGAGGATAGGATTAATACTGAAGACATTTGCAGCCTAATTATTCTAGAGAAAGTTGTGTATATTTCTCAGGCAAAACACGTTGAGACAAAGTCTATATCATATTTTGCAGCATTCTTGTACGGTCGTGTCAACGTATTAAGGGCGTAAACATACCGCAATATAGTGCTGGCTGAATGCTTAGCAGCTAACCTACTAAGCAATTTAGAACACTGCTGACTCTAGTTTTTAAGAGCATTGTGATAGAAACGAAGACATCTGCAACGTATGCGGACACACTTGAGAGTAGTTCGCTGTTATTGTTAGTAAGAGTCTTGCGTTCTTTTGATCTGTTTGGACACTTTTGGTATACCGTCAAAACCATGTCAATAGAAGGGCAATCTGATATGGAAGCGCCGGAGTCTCCGATTTTTACCAATTGTGATGATGTTGAGGACGATGACGTCATATATCTACCGGCAATTACAAGAAGCAGGTAAGTCAACTCCTGTTCTTTTCCACTATACTTTCCTTTACACCTCCTTCTTTGTAATATCGAAACTGACGGTTGAAATAGGAATATGCAAATTTTAGAGTTTTGGGAATTTTTGATTCGTTACAGCATATGTCTCGAATACTAATATTTTTTTTTTCGTTCGCGATAAGTCACAGATAGATCGCCCAACGAAAAAAAATTATCTCTTTTCAAAAATTTACCTTGGAAGATAATTATAGTAGCTATATGTATATTTCGAATTTGGTTACACAATGACCTTCGGAAGACAACACAACTGCATCCCAAATATTCTATTTCATGTATGCTATTTGCGTACTACACAACATCAATTATGTTGAAAATCACGCGTGGGTCAATACCATTGGACTTATTGGCATTATGCATTGATTTCCATCAGCGAATCTTACTATATTTAGATTTATTATTTGTATGTGCAACCTACTAGATTCATTCCTTTTTACTCTGGCCCGATTCATGAATGAAGGTTCTAAACTAATGCCACTTGTAAATGTATTTTAATACAAGTATAAATGTCAGCTTTCTTTCCCGGAAGCATGCATTTAATATATGTGCAATATAATGCAAATAATGTGCAAATAATATATGATTACGTCCGCAAATAAAACACGCAACAATCGTGACGTCAAACGTAGGCCGTTTATACGTATGAACATTATTCAACACTCATGCGTGTTAAAAACTTCAAACTTTAATCTTTGAAATGCAAGTTATATATTTCAGGCAATTTTTAGAAATTTTGTATGTAATTAATATACAGCATTAAATAAAACCGATACAGGAAATGTAATTGTACATGATGTTAGGAACTTAGACCTCAAACACCGCTATTTCACCTTTGCCGTGTATTTTGAGGTGATTTTTATTTTTGTTAATTTCATATCATGTTCGAGTAATCAGAAATTTGATTTTGTTGAGTATGGGCCACAGATGAAACGCGACGGACAGTCGCGATCCATCAGTGTCACATACTTAACAAAATGTGACTATGGCGTTTTTGTGTTTGGAGAATGACATACTTTTTGAAATCGCTTGTAAGCTGGAATTTGTCAAAGTACATAACCTAAATTAAAACGGTCATTCAAATTTACTGTTACTTTAGAGAGTAACCGTAGAGGCTGACAATTCAAATGCTGCCCTTTTATCCACCATGAGTCACAGGATTTGCTTTTGGAGTACAATTCATCAATGAAATTTTCGACTCAAAGAAGCCAAAATCGGATATTTTATGATTTCAAAATGGAATCGAATTTTTGTGTCAAAATTGTACACTAAATGAAGAAGTTTTCAGAATAATATCAAAAATTTCACCAAAATTGTTCTTAAAAGGTGAATTTTTGTTTTTTTCTGATTCTGAATCGCAGAGGAGACCACAAAATAATCGACAAATGCTGATTCGAGTCGAACAATTTGAAGAGCCCCATCGAGACATTTTCAGCTTGGACAATATTGCGAAACCCATACATCATATTATATATGAATATAATAGATGATGTAGACATATCAGGCCTTTTCTGTCTCATTGTCTATTTATTATCATATCCTGTTGCCAAAATTAATTTTCTAATTTCAAAACCTCCATCGATCGCAATTCGTCTAGTAGAATGATGATCGATTGAGTTTTTCTAATTGCGCATCAAGTGTTTACATTTCAACGTTGGCTTTCAATTTGACCAATATTAGAAGATTTTAAATACTGGGAATTTAGATTATCCACCGTTATTGACGTGTTTCTAAATGGGGAATGCTGAACACAGAGAACTCAGTGGGAGAAGGGTCCATAAAATACTTAACTTTGGTAATTTTTTACTCCCAGTATCATTTTTACTGATTATTTAAAATTGACTCATTCTGCAACAGAACTTTTGGGCTAATCGGGTTTTTCTTTTCTTCAAAAAAGCCGTTTTTGTAAAATAGAATTGTTCATTTGCCACGCTACATTTCATGTACAAGTTCAACCTATTTGGCAGCAATATCCTGATATAACTCTTTTTGTATCAAGAAAAAAACATGTGATATACGCCAAAAAGCATTTTCGGTCATTAAAAAATGGTAAAAGTATGTCTATACCTTTAAAAAACTGGCACCTTTGTATCGTGAACTTTATTAAAACTGCTGATGGATGATAAATCTCTTCTGTTGTTATCAGTAGGATAAATAGCTTAGCTCGCTAATTACACGAACCATCCCTATATTTGTCGCTACAAATGCACGAAATATGGAAACTTGGATGTTGGAAGTATATCACATCCGGCAGCGTTCACGCACATTCGTATGAAATTATTTTTAACACATAAATTGGTTGTGGTTATAACAGATTGATTAATTACAACTGCTTATTTCTTTTTCAATGATGTTGCATATATGGACGGGAGATGCCCTCCATAGGTATCAAATACTTGTAAAAAATATATGCCGTCTTTAGCTTCGCATCCACCAAGCCTCGTTATCGTATGTGGACATCATGCACACTGTAACTCAATCGCAGCCAACAAATATTTTTTTCACGCATGACCGATTTCGGCCATTGCCTTTTTTGTATTCCGTGCATTTGGTTGAATGTCATTTATTATGCTCATAACCTGTTACTTTATACTCTGGCGGGAATTGTCCGTTCATTTTGTAACTGTGTGCGGCCAAAAAGCGCCCAAGTGTCGCGAGCCATCACTGACCCATTCTTGACAGAGCATGTTTATTGTGCATTATATATCAAAGGTAATTCGAACAAAGGTCAAATAAAGTCACGTACGAGGAAATGAACCGCCCAATCGAAAATTTAATTCTGTCAAGTATAAGCCACAAATGAACAGATAAAACAAAAATATAGAAGGGAATAAACCTGAAACCGTTACTTTGGATATACGCGCCATGTCCGCGCCACATTAGATTCCTGTCAAGTTCCACATAAAATTGGGTGACCAATCGTCATATAAAACATTAGGTGTAACAATTAATATTGCGAATCCAAGCGCTGAGTTTGAGCACAATATCTTGGTATTAAATTTAGTTGCGTTTATTGAAAAAATCTGATAGTTATGCCTGAAATGTAATATTGATTTTCTTCAATCAATAATTCTTTTAATCAATGCACTGTTAATAAAAATCAGTAAAATATGTAACATTTCATTAGCGGTATAAAGCAGTGTCATTTGAACCGTGGATGGTTAGTATATTCTAACAGAAATCTTAGTCTAATATGTTTTGTTAGGCGTGGGTTACTGATGGATCGCGTCTTCCAGGTGTGGCTTTTCAGTGGGCCAAGCTTGACTTCTAGAATTGGATTTCGCGATTTTAGATATTTTTCTGAAAATTGACCTTTGAAAAAGAATTATACTTTTTTTGTTTTTTTTGTTTATTTAAAATCATTAGAAATTAGAAATTATGAGTTTAATTTGGACAATGAAACTGGGTCAGTAATGGCGTTGTACAACTATCGTATGCCTTAAGATTGTTCTACACGCACTACTGGAGAAACAATTTGCATTTTATATTACGATGAGTAACATACCTCCTACTAAACTAGACATCGCAAGAAGCAAACCGGTCAACGACAAATCGCTGAGCAACTGAAATGTAGGTAAATGATCTCGCTGTGATATTCCCATATACGGCAATGCTAAAATAAGTTTTAACTATCTTTACTCGTCGGTACTTTTTTATAAATTTACTGACATGTTGACACAGATTTTTTGTGAATAGATTGTCAAACTAGAGTCAAAAATTCATCTTATAACGGATCGAATATTTTCGTTTGGGTTTGGTAAAAATAGTTGCATAATTAAAGGAGATATTGAACTCAGAAGATTTCAAATCAACGTACCCGACATTCGACCTTTAAGAACACATCAGTACAATCATTTCGGAGAGCACTTTCAAACTTCGTTTGGCAGCCAATAGATTGAATTCTCCCTGTTTACATCTGACTAGTATAAACTTGACTTAGAAATATATAACTTTCGAGATCAGTATGACTTACGATTCCTCAATATTCTAAATATTTATGAATGTCGGTTTTTATGCAAAATCCAATTGAATAGATTGTCGTACGTCAATCATGGACGTACGTTTGCATTGGTTTTGAGTAATGATCGCCGCCGTGCCGCTGTCCATATATGTGAATAATATGAAAAGCTACAATCGTTGACGTCGGAATTTTTTCTAAAAATATCTTCAATTATTGGATTGTATGTTGCGCTTTTCACGTCCATGATGTACAAAATTCAATCAGCATTCTAAAACAGCTATCCAGATAAGTACATTCATCCTTTACTTTTATCATTATTTAAATACAAGTAACTCATTGCCGCTTTAATCCCAGAACGCCTGACAACCACAACCCACAGACTTCCGAACTAAGATCAAAAGATTATGGTTTACCCAACTGTTCGTACCCTCATCTCTGGAATCAGGAAGCTGATATCAAAAACAGATTCACATGCATATTTTTCTCACATGGTAGCAATCGATCAAAATGGATGTACTCTAATCAAAAATTTTATTTTTTGATTTATATTTTATTATTATTTTGTTGAGCATGGGTCACTGACAGACCGCGCCTCGGCGGCACGATCTATCAGTGACACATTCTTTGCAAAGCATATATTTGCCTAGTCTTTCTGATAAGTTTGTTCCCTCATTTTGTGTCGGCTTTCAATTTCACAAGATGTGGTGAACATTTCTTTGACACAGAATACATACGAACTCTAAATATATATATATCGGCCTTCAAAATTTATGAATAATGAATATATACACATATTCATGCACACACGTACACTTGCCGAAAACATAAATAGTCATAATGATTATCGCTATTGCATAAAACGAAAAATTCCTCTTCAGAAATCGTATACAAAAGGAATTTTCCTTTACCAATCACGGGACAAAGCTAAACCGCGCCTGTCAGAATGTGGTTCATCATTGTTCCTTGATTAGTCACGTTTTACCTATTCTTCTCTATTTTCGGATTTCAAAAGATGTGTAAAAAGACGCCTCGCCGCCGCGAAAATCCGTGGTCAGTGCGTTCGTTAGCGCGTTCGTTGCGCGTTCAGTTTGCGGGGATCTGCTTGCAAGAGGTATAGGCATGAATATTTATTGCAGGGATATAATAGGAGTAAATTGTTAGGAGGAATCTTGTTGCCGCATTTGGATGTATATATATATTTCAGAATTGAACTTCCAAATTAAATATATCTAAATGTGTTGTATTTAATGTAGTTCTGAAATGCTTTTTTTTTTGAGGGTTCGAAAATTTGATTTATTGTTAGTCAAAATTCTTTGAGCGAAACGGTACAAGTGCAATATATCACAAAAAATTGCAAATCATTTTCCATAAATTTTGTAATAAACAAATGCGTATTTGATATCGTATCTGAACTATTCAAAACCATTCATCCAATAGTTCCAACCTTAGTTAAAGTTAAGGATAGTGTCTCCCTTTAAGTCGACAGTTCTTCATTTTTTCATTTTGTCAATTGTCTTGTAATTATCAACGTATTTTTTGAGAAATGCGTGTGCTATCAGCTTATCGAGATCTAAAACGCAAGTTTATGTTATGTTGTCTGAAGAACTTTTTAGTGTATGACTCAAAACGGTGACGCAAAAGATTAACTTTCAGGCTAAACCAAAAGCCTGGTACCATCCGAAATCAGAAGACAACGTTTTATAAAGTCATTTTCGAAGAATTTACCAGCTGATTTTATTCAATAATCTCGAAAGTATATCCATAATATGTATTATTAGTAACTTGATAAATTTTAGTGGCGTAGTTCTCTACATTTTCTACAAATCCGAGGAATTTAGCTAACAGATTGAGGATAATTATCTGCTATCCATACGTGCCCAGGACGACAACTTCGACCCCCTGTAATCGAGCCATTCTCCTCAATTGTGTTGTGCATAAACCGCGTTTTAATGGATATTTTATCGGGTTGATTATGTGTAATCGAGCATGTGTCGCTGATGGATCTCTCTGGCGAGTCAAAATAAAATTACTTTTATCACACTATACATGATCGGTCAAAATATTGTCATCCGTATTGACCCCGAAACCCAACTTAAGAGTTGTCCTCTTGAGTTAGATTTCCTCAATTAACCAACCCCATTAAACTACTCAGGTGACGTAATGATAATGACATCATCTACACAGGGTCGTAGTCTAGACATAATTACCATATTTCAAAGCAAATATCAGGTACGCCCTGTTCAAGTCAACATTCTACAATCAATGTTCTAATCCCCCAGCTTTTGTCATAGTCAATTAATCTGTCATGTTTGATGTTGTTAGTTTACTCAACTGTGGTTTGATAATAAAAATGTTTCATGTGCGTTCCATGACAACCTCGCTCGGTCAGCTCGCGACTGTCAGTGAATGTCGAATGTGCCCACTGTTATTTCGTCAAGTATGACCCACTGACGGACTGCTCGACAAAATCATCACAATACTTTTGACTGGATAGGGATGTAATTGTAGATGAAAGAAAAAAAATGGGGAACAAATCTTTTGCTGTGCTTCCTTCTAATGTAAGTTCATATATCTTTTGTGCATTTGTACCTACTCGGTGCACGAGTTAATTTAACTTATTCTGGAAATATCATTGAAGATTTATGAAATCAAATTTGAAAAATAATTGAGATGTTGTTGTTCGTGATTTATTTATGTTTAAGACAAAACGTAAATTATTATATTACAAGTAAAATGGTGTGTACGTGCGTTCCTATATAGTAACTCTTTCTATTGGATTGCTCTGACCAAGGTCCGAAACCAGCGGCCACTTATTGATGGACAGGCTATATATTCTTTATGAGGCTTTCCTTCATATCCAAAATTAGAACGATTAGCCAATGAGTACCGAAATGTATCAGTCCTAATCGAAAAACGCTCCGGGAGTTCACATGGGTCATAGATGAACATCTTCGCTAAAGCTTTTTTTAGAAGTGTTGAAAGGAATTTGCCACCGCATATATATCATCAAATATATTTTTCACACTTTCACAATACAGATTTCAGCTGTGTGAAAGTAGTAACCTTTGCAAATCACATGACTTCATATTGTCGACTCCGTTAAATCGTTAAAGGCCGTTAATCATTAACAAGATTTTAGACAAAAAAGACTTCAACGCGCCCACTATTGTTAGCCAAACCCTGACGCACGCACAAGAAACACGCTCGTTTTTTATTTAAACTTTTTTTTTCAGTTTTCCAATGTTTGCCGTGGAATTAATGTGTACATAATAGTCTGATAGGAGTACTACGCTCTAACGCAGTCCCTAAGGTACGGAAAGGGAACATGCGCCAAGCTTTTTGTCGCATCGCAGCTGCTTTAATTGAGTTGGCGTCCGTCGTCACATGAGTGAATCGGTACATAACTTGCCTCTTTCATATTTCTAATGATGTGATAAGTATTTTATGTAAGTTGTTATACTGGGACATCATTGCTGCTTATCATTCATGGGCCGTGTTTGAGACTTGCTAATTGCAGAATTGCGTACCAATCCAGTGTTGAGCATTGTGGACGTGATCTTCAATTAATGTTTTGTTTCCAATCGATCTACAATTAGACTTGTCTTTGTGACATATAGCTTATTTTCTTTGTGTCAATCTTATGTAGAATGGTTTTTGAACGCAGCAAGGCAGTTAATTACAGATTATTCTGCTATAGTTCCGTCTATATAGATGTCTTAAGTTTATATCTCAACTTTGCAACGTATGTAATATATGTAGACAAAGTTTTTCCCAGGAAGGGTAATATGTAGAATATTGACGGGGAAGGTGTAATCATCCCAAATTTTATTTTGTCAAGCACGAGCCACAGATGGAACGCATCTCATCGACGCGTTCCATCAGTAACTCATGCTTAACAAAAAAGGTATCGACAAAATTTTTCCGATTTGCGTGTCTATTACATATTTGACCTCAATATACCACACATATATACACTACACATCCTTTGTATTAAGGTCTGTGTGTATGTGTCCGAGTGAGGGTGAATAACGATGTTGGAATCGCGTTTTTTTAATCAACAGATTTAATGCTGGTGTGTGTTTTGGTTTATAATATTTGTATTGCGTTCTTATCATATTTTTCAATGATTCCATAATAATTTTAAAGCTTTTTTGTTTATATTTTTGAAGTTGGTTTCCGATGTTATTTCCATAATGCTGATCTTAACATTTATCGATCAAGTGGAAAACTGGAACGCTTCCACGAAAAAGAATTGAATTTATATTTAAAAATACATATTTTCTTTTTATTTCTTATTCGTATAAATAGGTTAGTTTGAATTTATATCAAAATGATTTTATCCCGAAAAAAAGCATTAAGATGTTTACATCTCACAAAAGACAGTTTAAATTGGAGGCGTAGCATGCAATCCACCATTTCTCATCGTTTCTCAGGCATTGAAGCATATATTCGAATGCGAAAAATAGGTCTGATACTTCGACAACTTTTGCTCTGTAGTTTCTAAATTAAATGGCTAATGATTTTTCTGACGTTAAGTGAAAGGCGAGAGTAATATAAAAAAAGCATCAGAAGTATAGGCAAGGTGGCAAAAAATCGATTTGCGATAAACATAATTTTTCCTGAATTACCTGTTTTTCAGGTTAAATTAAGAAGTTCAAAAATATGAACATTGTTTTGTTATCCTATAGCATTTTTAACTTCTATCAATCAATTTCATTTTGTCACTTTGTGTATAGTATCATTAAATCAATATAGTGCGAGTTGATCTGTCTGGCTAAAAAGACATATTTGTTCCAAGTCAAATACGTATTGTCGTAAGTGTGAAAACAATAAAAACATTTCCATTTTCGCCTTTCTACGTATTATTTATGATTTTATTTCTCTGCCTATACTAGCGTAGAGGAAAGCAAAACCTTCTATGACGTCATAAGAATGACAAATAATCGTAAACCACGATGTCCGGTTCGTACGATCGTATCTGTGTATCAAACTTTCAACGTCTTACCATGCTTGGTATGGATATAGTTTGGGGATTTTCAACTCGCACATGTACCATAGAAGGACCACGCCTACATGGCGTGGTCCTTCAATGACCCATGTATGAGTGAAATACCGTATCCAGATGGAATCATAATGAATATGCAAACTAAATGAGAAAATTTGAACTCTCGGATATACTAGGTCGCGTCTACTGACGTGAAATGACTTATCTAGTATCTGTATGAGTGGACTAATACCTTCAGCGTTATGCCCACACTGTTTTGAATGCTGGCCTGGTACTTATTGTTCAGCTTTTCCGTGTTTTGTAAAGTACCGTTTAATGAACAGGTTATAGTTATTACTCGTTGTTTGAAGCAGTTCGTTTATGCCTTGAAGAAAGCTCACATTAAACCTACACTCTCGTGAAATGTTATGTTGTCGGCTAGTTTTAGAAGTTTTATGTCGTGATTTAGGTAGTTCGTACACACTGGAAGATGGTGCTGAAGTATAATACTGAGAAAATCAGGAATATTAGGATAATACCAAACAAATTTATTTGGGGAATTTTGTTTTGAAAGTTGTCGTATTGAAACATATTAGTCGTAAAATCTTGCTATAAGTTATATTTTGTAGCGTGAAATTTCGAACGTTCGTTTGCAGAAACTGAGTATTTAATAGGATAATCGAAAAAAATTAAAGAGATAATTTTAGTCAGAAATCTCGAATGCCCATTGTTTACGGATAACATTGAAATAGGAAAATATTGTTGAATTTACCCTATTTGAACTAACTATAAAACGTTTTTCCCCTGAAAACGCGAATGGTGAAAATAAGTAAGATAGTGGTACGGGGGCTAACGTTTTAAGACGCTTTGGTATCAAGTTATTTGCAAGACTGTAACGAGATTTAATGGTGGGATTAATAAGATAACGTTACCGTGCAGATATTTTGAGCCTTCTCTAAATCATGCTATATAAAATTATAACTAGTTGTATTTTGCTATTATAATTTAAAACCAGCGGCGAGAGAACGTTTCCCGCGTTTTTCTTCGATATTGGTTTATATTCTGATACTGGTACTCTTCCGTTCTGCCAAAATTTCCATTTTGCTTCAAATACAATATTCTGTCAACACGGCATAATTTGTAGTTGATTTCATGAATGAAACTCCTACGATCTGAAAAACGTTTCCTGTACCTTTCTTTGATTTTGGTTTATATTCTGGTACTGGTGGGTGGTGGTACACTTTCGTTCTCACAAAATTTCCATTTTGCTTTAAATATGATATATTTTATCAACACGGTATAATTTGTAGTTGATTTTGTGAATAAAAATCCCACAATCCGGCGGCACGACACGTTTACGGATTTTCACACGTGCGTCAGAATCTTATATTAGTCAGAACTAATCTCCAAACAAAGTTGTGGTTTCAGGAGGGTAATGGGAAAAGTTGGTTTGATAATGTATAACATACGTTCTTCGTTCTTTCCGCTTCTAAAGAAGGTTGGGATATATTGAGTTCGAATATAGTAATAACATATTTTAATATAGGTACAATGAAGATGGCCACCTCGTAGAAATTCTAACCCTGGCCGTCTATAAGTGGCTGGTGGTAAAGGGCCTTAGGTAGGGTGATCCGCTCCAAGAAGTAGCTATGAAAAAGTGTCTCATAACTAGAAACAAAATTCCAAATTTCCGGAACGGGTCCGAATTAGAGATCTGTTTTTGTGAAGTATGCGGTTTTGTGGCGCGCCTTGACGGCGCGATTCATCAGTGACCCATACTTAACAAAACATGGTTTGATAAAATTTTTTGGTTTACCGTTGGATGTTGATTATAAGTAGCGACTTATGCTAGCTCATGAAATGAATATATTATTGTAGAATTGATAATAGTTTAGAATAATAATATCTTTTTTTTTTTTTTGGGGGGGGGGGGGGGGTGGTATTGCTTTATTTAAACCTGTGACCTTCAATGACCAACTTAAATTCAGTATCCAAAACAAAATCATAAACTTATCTCCCGGATTAGGTTAGAATGAACTCTCATGTCAAGTATCATTTGCTTTTAAGCGATTAATATCGATCGAAATTTGTGGATGATGTTTCCAATGATATAATATTGATTGATCGTCACTGGCACAAGCGTGGCATTGAGTGAGTCTCAGAAATGCCTGGTCATTTAGGTCCCATTCGATATCATAAGTCTATGTTCTGTTGATGAAATGTTACAAGTTGTGGCCAATGACAGTTTATACATCTGTGCGGTGGCATTGAAGTTTAGGAATGTTACTATGCAATGCTCAACTCAAATTCTATCGTCTCGATATTTGCTGGGTGGAATTGGACCACCATAGAACAGTTGAGGGGGGAGGGGGTAGTCCAGTATAGTGAAGCTTATGGATCTGGAGTGTATCTTAAGATGTGGGGAATAATTTTGTTTTGTCACGCCCGGGGATGATACCTGAAGATTTACGGTACTTGGTCTCAGCGGTTTATTTATGTTTGGATGTTTCCACATGAAATAAACCTGCCGACACCACATTGTGTATATCCAAGATAATCCCTTTTATACACTCCTACCGGCTAGGCTTAAAGTAAAATTTCAATAAAAAATGCAAATATTAATGAAATATTCAAGGTCGTTAATTTGTGTAATGGATTATCGCGTATCTCCGTTACCAATACACCACCGAGTAGTCATTACTGGGCTCCGGAATGGGTCGTTTCTTACTGTGTTTCCAAGCATCGACCAATGAACCGATGAGTTTGCAACGCGCTTTCATACTTGGCAAAAAATATAACATTTCACCGTGTTTTCTGTTACGCGTCGTATCATTTGTCCAATAATATTTGATTTTCATTCTTTAAATTAGTAAAAATTCAAATATTTTAGGGAAAATTTTATAAAAACTGATTTAGTGTTTAAACAATATGTTTTTGAAGAATGATTTTCTAAGATTATTCTGATAACATTAAAGTGTTGTGTATTATATGTGCGTAAATCGCTGGTGTAACAACACGGTAATGTGTTCACAGATTTTAATCGGTTTTTGATGGATAGTTTGACATTATGCCAGACAAATTTCAGTAGTGTGAAAATATACATGATGTACGCTCCAACACTCTTGATCCCAATCGAAAATGTTTGCCGAAACATCTTTTGTTAAGTGTGAGTCACTGATGGATCGCGTCGATAAGACACGGTCCATCTCTGGCGCATACTTGCCAAAATTAAATTTTAAATTGGTATGCTGTATGTAATATGAGCATTCGCGGTGGACGGTGCAAAATCTTAACAATTTCGAGAACAAAATATAAAATATTTAGCACAAATGGTATGCGCGCCGAAGGACCGTTAATATGTTGCTTCCTGAACTGCTGAAACTAACCTTTTGTACTTTTTCATAGTCCATCATAGTCCATATTTGACTCATTATCTCGATATCATTTTGTGTCATTTTATCGGCCTTTCCTACCTAGGTAGATGTTATCTTCGCCCACTTTCATGGAACAAAATTGTTACAAGGATCCAATTTTCATGATAGCTCGATGTTATAGAATTATCATAATTTTCCCGTTCTGAAATTTGAATCTGGACTTCACGCCAATTTCGTACATACGTAATCAATTTTATTAATCGGCCAAACTTGGTCTTATATGGAAACTGATATTGTAGCACGACAAACTTCAATCTCACAAATTATTTTTCCATGTTGATACATGGAGCGTAGAAAAATAGCACTATCGCTGGCGGATCATCTAAGGTCCTTGTGTGATATTTTACTGAATAATTTCTGTAGGTAAACACCTACGTGTCTGTTATTATATGTCTACCCACTTCTCAATATAACTGGCGCAAATATTCTGTTTTTCTAATAAGCCCACCTTTTCCTGCTATTGTAATACGTTTTTTGTGCAAATTGTAGTTGGCGGGCGACTGTGTCAGTATTGTTCAATGACCAACTTAAATTCAGTATCCAAAACAAAATCATAAACTTATCTCCCGGATTAGGTTAGAATGAACTCTCATGTCAAGTATCATTTGCTTTTAAGCGATTAATATCGATCGAAATTTGTGGATGATGTTTCCAATGATATAATATTGATTGATCGTCACTGGCACAAGCGTGGCATTGAGTGAGTCTCAGAAATGCCTGGTCATTTAGGTCCCATTCGATATCATAAGTCTATGTTCTGTTGATGAAATGTTACAAGTTGTGGCCAATGACAGTTTATACATCTGTGCGGTGGCATTGAAGTTTAGGAATGTTACTATGCAATGCTCAACTCAAATTCTATCGTCTCGATATTTGCTGGGTGGAATTGGACCACCATAGAACAGTTGAGGGGGGAGGGGGTAGTCCAGTATAGTGAAGCTTATGGATCTGGAGTGTATCTTAAGATGTGGGGAATAATTTTGTTTTGTCACGCCCGGGGATGATACCTGAAGATTTACGGTACTTGGTCTCAGCGGTTTATTTATGTTTGGATGTTTCCACATGAAATAAACCTGCCGACACCACATTGTGTATATCCAAGATAATCCCTTTTATACACTCCTACCGGCTAGGCTTAAAGTAAATTTCAATAAAAAATGCAAATATTAATGAAATATTCAAGGTCGTTAATTTGTGTAATGGATTATCGCGTATCTCCGTTACCAATACACCACCGAGTAGTCATTACTGGGCTCCGGAATGGGTCGTTTCTTACTGTGTTTCCAAGCATCGACCAATGAACCGATGAGTTTGCAACGCGCTTTCATACTTGGCAAAAAATATAACATTTCACCGTGTTTTCTGTTACGCGTCGTATCATTTGTCCAATAATATTTGATTTTCATTCTTTAAATTAGTAAAAATTCAAATATTTTAGGGAAAATTTTATAAAAACTGATTTAGTGTTTAAACAATATGTTTTTGAAGAATGATTTTCTAAGATTATTCTGATAACATTAAAGTGTTGTGTATTATATGTGCGTAAATCGCTGGTGTAACAACACGGTAATGTGTTCACAGATTTTAATCGGTTTTTGATGGATAGTTTGACATTATGCCAGACAAATTTCAGTAGTGTGAAAAATATACATGATGTACGCTCCAACACTCTTGATCCCAATCGAAAATGTTTGCCGAAACATCTTTTGTTAAGTGTGAGTCACTGATGGATCGCGTCGATAAGACACGGTCCATCTTGGCTGGCGCATACTTGCCAAAAATTAAATTTTAAATTGGTATGCTGTATGTAATATGAGCATTCGCGGTGGACGGTGCAAAATCTTAACAATTTCGAGAACAAAATATAAAATATTTAGCACAAATGGTATGCGCGCCGAAGGACCGTTAATATGTTGCTTCCTGAACTGCTGAAACTAACCTTTTGTACTTTTTCATAGTCCATCATAGTCCATATTTGACTCATTATCTCGATATCATTTTGTGTCATTTTATCGGCCTTTCCTACCTAGGTAGATGTTATCTTCGCCCACTTTCATGGAACAAAATTGTTACAAGGATCCAATTTTCATGATAGCTCGATGTTATAGAATTATCATAATTTTCCCGTTCTGAAATTTGAATCTGGACTTCACGCCAATTTCGTACATACGTAATCAATTTTATTAATCGGCCAAACTTGGTCTTATATGGAAACTGATATTGTAGCACGACAAACTTCAATCTCACAAATTATTTTTCCATGTTGATACATGGAGCGTAGAAAAATAGCACTATCGCTGGCGGATCATCTAAGGTCCTTGTGTGATATTTTACTGAATAATTTCTGTAGGTAAACACCTACGTGTCTGTTATTATATGTCTACCCACTTCTCAATATAACTGGCGCAAATATTCTGTTTTTCTAATAAGCCCACCTTTTCCTGCTATTGTAATACGTTTTTTGTGCAAATTGTAGTTGGCGGGCGACTGTGTCAGTATTGTTCAAAGCAAAGCTATTTAGATTGGAGCACGAAAGCCTTATTACAGGTTAAAGAAATAGAAGTAATTTTTTTTAAAGTTTTTTGCTAATATGAGTGGTACTTTCCAATCATAAATATATTATCTCAATTTATGTGCCACAGATGGATCGCGCCTTGACTGCGCGATCCATCAGTGACCCATATACTTGAAAAAGTATTTACGGCTATATTTAGGTGAATTTTCTCAATTTTTTTTAACTTCAATTTTATCTTAGCGGTACAGTTGTGCATTTCACATTCTCTTAGCGCAGACACACGTCTTCTTACCGCTTCTTTTGGTCTTGCTCGAGATGAATTTTCTAAGAGAAAAAAATAACGAAAGGAAAAAAAGGCGCTCCAGTAGTTGAACTTGTATGAAGGTTAGATATGCATTTCGTGGCAGGCGAATTTTTAAATCTTCGTCAAACAGAAATCGGTTTCAAAATTAACCACCGAGTTCGACATGCGGTAACAGTAAAAAATAAACCAAACGCATTTACTAAACCATACAAATTTATTTTTATTAAATTTTCATTTCATTTCGTGTGGAAAACCAACCAACCGCAAAGAATTTTCGTTCCCGTGCGAGCATGCATTATTTAACTATTGCTAATAATAGGCGATAATTGCAGAAAATAATGTCGAATGTTAAGCTTGGGTGAATATTCAAAGCTAAGAAGATTACGCGTATATGTTCATCTTCGCCTTCGTGAAAAATATTTGCATAAAAGAACATGTCGATACCTAAAAATAAAGCAGCATTAAATTTAAACACCGATAATGCCTCGCATATCTGGATGTTTTTTAATTATTTGATTTCACTCCTCGCAAGGTCAGAAGCAGCGCCTAAGAGGAACCGATTAATGGCCCCTTATTGGGTCAAAGGGTAAAATTTCACAAAATTTTAGATACAACTAGCAACTGCACTGTGCACTCCCACGGGAAGAAAAAACTGGACCACTAAAATAGAGTGTAGTGATTGGCATCTTCCATGGGTGATGGCATAACCTTTAACCTTATAATAGAAATATTATTGCTTTATATTAGCCCTTTGTGAAAATCCTCGGCCTTTTTGCATTCGGGTCAAAAATTCTGCTTTCCAAACTTGAACCATAGATGGACCACATATGGGCGGAAACGCATAAAACAGAGAGGAAACAGCAGAATTATATGCTATTAGCGAAAAATCCTATATCTAATGACATGGTTTGCTTATACAATATTGTATCTTAATTAATTGTTTCTATTGATTTTCACTGTCGTCAACATTAATAAACGAGTATTGTCATAGATTTACTGTCAAAACCTTTCTGCATTGCTTCCAATCAAATTTTCCAACGAGTAATCCGAATTTAGCCTTTTGTAATATTGATTGACTGCGTACAAATCATAATTTCATTTTGTCAAGCATGGGTCACAGAATGAACCGCGCCTCGGCGGCGCGATCCATCAGTGACCCATACTTGACAAAACGTCTCTACAAGAAGATTACTAAACGGAGTACAATATCTTTTGTTAAGCTTCTTTTCTTAAATAAACCCGAGTAAACAATATTTCGCTTCATTTGCGCCTCCGCGGCCCATTATTCCGCCAATTCTTATATTTTCTCATTGTTAAATAGAATGGCCTCGTTAAAAATTAACAACGGTGCTCCTCGACTGTAGTAAATTTTCTGCGTGGCTGTTGCGAAGGAAGCATTTGTATATATAGTGAGAGATGTGTACTGTTCATATCGTCTCGCTGTGGACTTCTTGCTAATATCGTTATTTGCATAGTTGGTTTAAGTTGAACCGTATTCTTTTTTTTTTTGGTTTTGTTTTGCGCTAACTAACTGGATAATACCTTATACTATAGTTACTTATTGCTTTGCTCAACCGGTGAATTGAAAACGATGCTTTTTGCTCGCTTTCATTTCACTTTAGAGCAAAGTAATAAACTAGGACCATGCCTGGCGGCTAACACTCAATAATATAGCACTATGTGGTGGTTGTTCGGGATCCGAAGAGTCGAGTAATCTAGAAGTCTGATCGAAGGTAATATCGTTTCTAGATTGCGCGGTCCATCAGTGACCTATGCTTGATAAGATGGGGGGAATGCATTTCATTAAAAATGCTACATTCAGCGTTGTAACTTTCACTATGCGTAGCCCAAGAAGGTGATTTTGGATTTTGGGCAAAACGCGTCATGTTCTGTTTAAATTTGAAAAATTCTTCTTCGGATGTCTCTCGCCAAAATTTCATAAAATTCCATTGCCGCCAGATTGTAAATTTCCTCTTTATTTCGAATGATTATGATTATTACTCAGAGCGCAATTTATTCGAAGTGGTTTGACAATAATTCACCGGAAATTGCTATTGTTAATGAGCATAAGCAAGTTTTGTGTAATTAAAGATGTCGAGAAATAAATTTTGTTTACATATTTGTATATTTCAGTGTCGGTTTTATTGATACATTTTATGGTTTTAATGATTGATTCTTTGCCCAGTTGTAACTATTTTATTAGTACTCTGTCTCACTTAAACTGTTATGTTTGCATTTATAAGAGTAAGATAAAGAATAATTTTGATTTATTGAAATTAAAAAACTATTTATTGTGAATGTTAAAACGTTAGGGTCTTCAATTCTCCCCTAAGACCACTATATAATAAATATAACTGGTTTTCGAATCGATTAAGCCCATTGGCATTTTTGTAAACGCCCTCAAACTTTCGCTTTTTCGCAATTTTTAATATCTTGATCTTTTCAATTTTCAAATTGTCTTAAACAAGCATCGGCCACAGATGCATCGCGCTTTGCAAATGATTTGAATATTTCTAATAGCTTGTTACTCATATCCGTTTTAAAGAATTCTCTCCTTTATCTAAATTCAAAACATAATCCCGCATTACAGGCTATAAGCTGTGAATCATGTTTTAAAGCATCTTTTGCTCTGCTTAACTGCCATCCATCTGCGGCTTAATATTGGCCTTACATTTTGAATAAGGGTCAAGATGTTTACCCACTTTCCATTTTAATTAATAAAATATATATATATATATATGTATATATAAATCGTTTATATATTCAAATCGGTAATAATTCGTTAATATGTGTTTCAAAATAGTTGCGCTTTACCATTTCATTCTATCGCTTAACAAAATAATATTTTCCTTAATATAAATTTCATTAACAATAAATAGCTCATATAAACTTGACTGTTCACACCCACTAAGTCCAGCTGTTTACTAATAGCTGGACAATTACAGTAAATGTATCATTAAATCCCTGTCGACCAATGTTGTTGACATCCTTGTATGGTTAGGTTAAAGCTGGTGACGTAAAATGAAGACGTCATCTTTGGGTCACGCGTGGATCATTTACGAAATGTGGCTTTTGAGTAGTTCGAGATCTTCAAATACAAGCCAAACAAAAATATTATTTTGTCAATCATGAGTCACCGATGGACCGCGTCTCGGCGACGCAGTCGATCAGTGACTCATACTTGGCAATAAATGTTTTGACAAAAAGCCAAAGATCTCGACTGCGAAAAGGTGTTAATCGTTACTCTGCGGGGGAATTGTGTAACACGCGGCGAATACGATTGTAGCTATTCATTATGGTTGCGGCTTATAAGTGAAAATTGACACTGCGATTTGTCGCATATTATTCTACCTACAACGCCAATATCCGCGCTTAATGTATGCTAACTCACGTCTTTCTCCGCTTTTTTCTTTTCCCTCGGCTTAAACAGCCGGGTCCAACCGGGCTGTGGGAACTTGAAAAGGATTATTCGTTTTTGTTGATGTAGTTGAGTGTTTTAAATTTGTACACTATTGGGTTACGAAATTATCGGGCTGGTGATGCGAATAGTGAAGTTCGGGGATTCTTAATTGGTTGTGGAAGAGGTTATTAAGTGGAGATTAGTGATCCACATACGAATAGCTAGGTATTCTGAAATGAATCTTGATTGAAAGTTAATTTGTTATTCTTGAATCAATTCATTTTGTGGTGAAATCATGATATGTGCAAAATTTGTTATAAATCGTGACTGCCTTATTTTGGACCACGTAGGGTCAAACATCAACAATTCCGTTTTTTAAATGTTGTTACATTACTTATGAAGTGAATTTCGTATATTGTTTACATAAAATAATACTTGATGTTAGGGCCAAAGGGCTTTAATTGACTCTAAGGCAGTAGGATGACCAAATATCAAGTGTACTTGTTCAAGTGTTGACTATGTTTCTGAATTTGATTAAATTTTCAAATTCATGAGTGGAAAAGTATACAGTATGCCTAGAGGTTTTTGTAGATTACATTTTGAACTTTTTTTTACGAAAGGATGGTTCAGTATTAATTTTTCCTAGAAATTTAAACTTATCATTTTTATAAATGCAGGATTGTTTTATATGAGGCTATGCTTTGCTTTGAGTGGAAACACTTTAGAGGAGTTTCAATTATATAACTAATCCAGCACGTTTGATGCGAATTCCAGTATGTAATTTACGAACATCAAGGATTATTTTCAGCTTAGTGGTTTAAATCCTCAAATTTGAAACCACAACTGTTAATTTGAAGCAATGTTAAACGTATAGTTCATGAAATTTTGGATCGTAATGACTCATGTCTTGTTTGATGCAAAACTCGTTAAATTTCGTAGACTTGTTCAAAATACCATCCATGCATTTGCACAGATTCAAATGATAAGATGAATCCCAACGCCAATGACGGATATTTACGGAAACATAATTTTTTTTAAATACCGTATGATTCGTTTGAGAAAAGCATTGGTTTGTCTCAGGATTCACCAGATGTATTTGTATAAACTTGGTAGTCCGATAAAGGAGTCGACCATTAGTGGCCAGGTTAATTGGTCTACGTTCGATCGTTCGATGCATTGTGTTGTCTTCCCGTGGGGTCCTTGTTAACTTATTGTTCACATATAGAGAAAAGTATGTGACTTACTGTAGAAATATACCCCGATGTGCTTGCTATCTAATTGGCTGACTTCGATTTCTTCTTCTTTCTTCCTTTTCTGTGATTAAAAAACTCTTCATATACACCCTGTCTGAATAAGCTTAATATTTACCTTATTAAAATTGCTTTACAAATGAAGCTCTGACGTTGGACAAAAAAGAAGCAGATTGGTGACCTATCCATCGCGAGGACGACAGCGTGGAGCTGTTGGAAGGACGTTATCGAACAACCAAGATACTGTTAACACACACGTAAAAAGCGGGATACGAATACACAATCCTTTGGCCGCAAGACGAGCGGTGAAAAGTTTTGTTGGAACTGAAAATGCGGTGCCACCAATAGCAAGACTAGGATATAGACGGTGTGCGGTATCCGCAAGCGAATCGACGCCAGAATTATTGGACAAGAGTGATATTGTGGGCGAAGAAGACCCGGACGACGACATGCCGATTAAAAGGAACACGTTCAAAATAACCGCCCGGTTTATCGGGACGTTGCAAAAACATGCAGTGCCGAAAGCGAAAATGGCAGAAAAAGCTGCCGCTGCTGCTGCGCTTGCTACTTACATGACAGACCAGTGTGGAAGGTATTTTAGACGTTTTAGTGCAAGGTATCGTGGTGAGGTTCATTACAGGTTGTTTACAGAGGATATAGTTTATCCATTGGGTTGGGTAGTGTGGGAAAATGCTTGAATGAAAGATGTGCTTCACTTAAAAAATCATTTCTATTTTTTCCTATTTATTTTATAAGAAAAAAACAATGTTACTGGAGGTACCCTACGAGAAAAACTGTCTGACAACATCTTTTGTTAAATACGAGTCACTGATGGATTGCGTCGTTGAGGTGCGGTCCATCTGTGGCTCAGTCTTAACAAAATAACATTTTTGATTGGCTGGGGATATGTCACAACAACTGCTGATATGTTTTCAATACATAATATCGACCTACCAGAAAGATAGGTTTGACATGTAGTCTGTGTTATAGTTTGAGATCAATCTATGAGCTAAACAGATAAATCCTGGCAATTGTGTTGAAAATGGGCTATATATGGACTAAAATGGAATAAACAATATGTGGGCGCTCTGCATATTGAAATCCAGGCTTCGGGAATTTTTCTTCGGAACAACCAAATCAATGTCTATTACCTACAAATCCGCTAGATGAAAACAGAGAGCACATTATTACTTTTCTAATTCTCCCGTGAACTTAGCACCATCTTGTGTTAAACAAATGAGGAACGTATTAATGACGTCATGTTTTCTTTACCACAGGAGGGACGCAGAGGGTGGCATTACTTGCGAGCCTTGCTCTCAGAACGAAACAATGACTGAAGGAAAGCAATCGCAAGACAATTTCAAGGTGAATATTTATAATTTGATAAGTACTTATCAAACGAATAATTTCAAATCTCAAATATCTAACTGTCGAAGGTTTCCTTCGCACACAACGCAATGTATATACGTATACAAATCAAAATCCATTAACATATATGTATACATATACTATATACATTTTAGTGATGTCTTGAAGTAGCAAAACCCTTCTTTAATTCTGATAATTAGTAAATCAAGCAATAGAGTAAATTAAAATTTTGTACCCAAATCTTTAGCTTAGATTAATTTTGACCCACAATTTCGTAATGAAATTTGAATTTCGTAATCAAATGATCTAATTTCGTTTGATTTTTTTGTGGTAAAGTAACATAATATAGAATTTTTTCATGTTTTTCCTAAGTCTCAAGTAGAGTAGAAATATAATTCTTTGATTTCACTAAACGGCAAATTCACGAATTATAATCATCTATAATAAGAAGAAAATACATTATTATATTCCCGTTGAGTGTGGGCCACTGATGGATCGCACCGTTGAAGCCTAGTCCATCTGTGGCTCATACTTAACAAAAAATATTTCCGACGGAAAAAATCGAAACAAGAGAACTTAATGGTGTGGATGCAAGTCATTAAATTGGTGGAATTCATCAACACTTTAAAAAAGTTATTCTCACACATATAATATGCATGTACCTTGCACAATCAAAATGTTGTGATTTGGAGGGGTATTGATGTAAAAATGATGAGTAAAATTCACTTGCTAGTTGAGATAATGCCAGAAATAGCTTTACTTGGTTAGGAAGTGAATTTTACATGACTGATCTAACAGTGTTGGTGGTGTTAAAATGTTGGTGTACGTCAATATAAATTCTGCACCTATGAATAGAATATCACCACTCTAATAGAAGTAATAAAAACTTTTTGAAATCAGTCTTATATTATTAAATGTTTACGTGGCTTGATTTAGCAGATTTGGTTCGGGTGATCAGTATTTTCAAAAGGTCAAATTATGTTTTTACAAAACAAATCACACTATGAGCGTGGATAATTGGCCTATCCTGAATAAACCATTTTTCGACGATTTTTTTAAATGAGATGTGCTGAAGGCGCTTTGAAATTTTATTTGTGACGACTAATCAGCTGAATCAGGTTGCTCTATCTATCAATCTATGGGTAGTTAGAAATACGTTTTGTCAAGTATTTGCCACAGATAATTTGCTCATTTATAATCAATAGTACATTATTCCTGAATTCCAATTGAACAATCATTTTCGGTTTTCGTTTTTGACATATTTTGCATTGTATAAATTTGACTCGAATAATGTGTTTGCTGGATAACAAAAAAAAATGTCCGAAAGTATTGTTTCGGTGATTTTTTTGAACACATGATTTTTTTTGCCAAGCATGCGCCACAGATTGGACCGCGCCTTCTCGGCGCGATCCATCAGTGACTCATGCTTAACAAAAGATGTTTAATTCTAAATAATTCTCCAAATATTGCTATCTGTCATCGGCTCATACTTGTCAAACGTATGTATGTTTCCTGTTTTGCGATGCCACTTTTAGATTCAAGATTCGAATTTGGATTTAGATACAATTCGGTTCTGATGATTCGAACTTCAGTGATTCGATGTAATTCGACAAAGCCGTTTGGGCAAACTTTTCGTCACCTATGTTAAAAATTTATTCACTAATCGAGGTGTTTGTTAAAGCATCTTTTGTGAAGTATGTGTCACTGATGGATCGCGTCGATGAGACGCGGTCCATCTGTGACCCATACTTGACAGGATAAAATCTCTGAAAAAATTTTTCAAAACTTTTTGCCGGAATTTACTCCGAATTCGAAATTCGAAGTTCGATTCGAAAACAATTGAAAATGTGAGTGGCATTCATATACTTGTCGTTATATGTTTTATGTGTCTAAGTTCTTGTTTTTGTTCCATATGTTAGACGGACGACCTTTTTGCCATGCTTGAAAAAGTACAGGTAAGCGAAATCATGATTTTTTTTTTTTTTATCTATTTCAAAATTGAATTTGAAATTGAACGAATTTCTTACTTTAGTTTGATCTTTTTATTTTTATTTTTGTTTTATTGTTTTATTTTTTCAAGTTTGGGAGTGGAATGAAATTTGCATGTGTTTTGGAATATTATTGCTTGCTTAATTTTGAATTTTTTTAAATGAAATGCGTTATGATAACTTTTTCAATCAGCGTTTGGATCAAAATTTGTTTTTTTGCGACATAACATTAATACAAAAATATTTCGCCAGTATTTTGAGAAAAATCAACCATGTTAAATTTCCCCATTAACTTAATAAATAAAATCCTAGGGCAGCCAAGACTGGCCCATGCATGTTTCAATGTTATTGATCATAATCAAACAAAGTACGCCATCGCACCGGAAGCTTAAATCGACTCTTAAATTGAAACATAAATTGACTCTAATAACCCAGCATTGTCGTTTACTGCTACCGTTTTTTTTATCTTCCATCGAGCATGGGTTGATATTAACAATGTGCTGCTGATCAACATTTCATGCATGTTCCCACATTATGGTCCACGAAATATTTTCATGAATCGAGGTACATCAAAAAAACCATATCCCATTGAGAAATTCTGTCACGCATGAGCCACTGATGGACCTCGCCTCGTCGGCGCGATCCATCAGTGACTCAAGCTTAACGAAACAATAGTGCAGAAAATATTACGGACCAGGATGCGCACACACACACGTCAATAAATAATTCAACGTCGGCGTCCGACTTAAGTTTTCCCAAAGGTGTCTCGGAACCTTCAATTTACGATGCATAAATTCGTCGAAGGATTCAAATAATTGACCCAATTGTTTAAATTATATTCAAATATTATTATTAACTGTGTATTCTCGACGTGATTTAATTTGTAAGCCGGAAGCGGATATCTATATGCGAGAGATTTGCGGAAACTTTTGTAAACTTTCCAGCAATTTCGAGAAAAATTAGATGTTTTTAAAAGTCCTAAATTGAATAAAGTGCCGATATAAATTGAATATTCGAATCCCGAACTGCATTTTTTCCTGTGATGGTTCGCAGATTTGTTCCAATGTGATCTTAGTGATTCGTAGAACCGAATTCGACCAATCAGTTCTTTCAAAAACCTGTCGATTCGATTTGGAATACAAATATCACTTTGTTAGAGATGTCGCCTCAACGAATTTCTTGTTCGGATTAATCGAATACCATTAGATTCGAAATGACTTGATTCGATTTTCTAAAATATGGCCTGTGGGTATATATCGTGTGCGGCATGGTATGTATGTTCAGAATACGCCGACGTAATTTTAAACAAATCAAAATAGATAACGAGATAGATTTATTAATGAAAAAGAAATGGTTTTAAAAGCTAGGGAGTATAGTTTATATGTTTGGGCTCCAATCTACCCCAAATGGCACCTGCTCATACGCGATCATATTCGTTTGATATGACCGCTCGTTTGAAAATCTTCGTCACGCGAAATTTATAAACATTCACAAACATACTTCGCTTGAGCATCTGGCACGTAGAAGCGCATACATCATAGGTCGTGATAAACCAAGGGAAATTGATTCAAGTCGATATCTTTTTTATTACAGATTTTATTTTCTTAAGCAAGTGCTGTGTTAGACAACGTTACATCGATGTGGTCCGTCAATCGTTCATGTTAAGTTATTGAAAAAATAAATCAGAAATTGTGCTTTGTTAAGTATGAGCCACAGATGGACCGCGCCTAGGCGGCGCGATCCATCAGTGGTTCATACTTAACAAAACGTGTTTGAATGTTTTTAGTTTTGAATAAGCTATGAAAAATATGCTCAATTCAATGTCAAATTTGGGGTGAATCATATGTGGAAGAATTGAGCTTTTAAAAAGCGATATCTAAATCTTAATAATTCCTCTTAACTTTGAGGTAGTGTGTAGTCCCTATCGTGCAGTGCGTTATAGTACAAACTGAATGTATAAAACTGCTTTGCTGCGTGCTTTACCTCGTTTTTGCCTATTTGCAAAAGCGTCGGCCATCGAAAGCCCATTAACTTTCACAAAGTAAAGTCAAATCACCCATAATATATTTCCGGTAGCTAACTGAACGAATGACAAGGAATGGGAAAGTTTCCTTACCACTTTTAACATAACTAGAACACGCTATTGCGTCACTTCCTGATTGCATTACTTACAATTCGCAACAGAGAAGTGAGAGCCCTGTGATATCATTTCGGTCTTGTGTGTGAAACGAGAGTCATCATTTGCAATTGAGTGGAGTGACGCATATATATGTCACTTTAAAATAGAGAGAACTATTGTTTCAAAGCCGTGAGATTCTCTCTCTCTATAGATAGAAAGAATATCAAAGGGTTTTGCAATGAGTTGGTCAATTGTGAGGATTGAATTATTGAAATGATAAATAGAACAGAGAGCAAGTAATCGTGTACGACTAAAGTTTAAAGTTTCCCTCCAGTTTCGAAAGTAATGCAGGCATTTGTCCAGTGCTACACATTATACGTCATTTGAATTTTAGTCGAGTATTATTTCAAGCTTTGTAGCTACAGGATTTAGAATAGTCCTAACGTATTTCCTGCTTGTCGTAAAAGGCTATAATAAAACAAAGAAGTGGTAGATTGCGTTACCATCGCCCGAGGCAGATATTATTCACTGCACTTAACCATAGCGATTCAGTTCTATTTGGGATGTTTTCCGCTTAGAGTGTAGTTGTTAGTACCAAATTTTGCATTAGATCTTTGCTATTAAGTAACCGTTAGTTGGTTTTTTTCGACACTGCTTCCGGCCTTGATCAGAGTGAATTGGATGAAAAAAATTAAATTTTTGCGATGGTTAAAGACGGTGCTTTCCTTGGGAAAGTATTGGCCACTGATAGACCGCGCCTTGTCGGCGCGATCCATCAGTTTCCCATACTTACCAAAAGACCTAAACTAGATTTTTGTGGTAGTCTGGACAAAGGTAGCTCAAAGCAAGTTGGAGGCACTCTGAAGGAGAATTTCCAGGATCACTGAATGGCAATAAGATACACTTTGTAAATACTATATTACTCGGGTCGAATACAGAGGAAGATAGAATATTTTAGTAAAACTTTCGGGAACAAAAAAGTTAGTTAAGAAATTTGTTTTGTTTAAGCATGAGCCACACAACGGCTGTGTGATGCATCTGTGACCCATACTTGACGAAGTAGCATCGGAAAAGTCACTCTGAGTAATGAATATTATTCTATTGTCCAGACTAGCAAAACGCAACATCGGAATTTTGCGAACAGTTGTGGCGAAATGTATTAAAGATTTTTAGAAAATTTGTAATATTATGCGGAGAAAATTCCTAGTATAATATGCGGCAAATTTCAAGTTAAATTGAAAGCATTGTATCGACGGTTTCTTAAAATATCATTTTTAATTACCGATAATTGCAAATTGGAATAACTGCAATGATGAATCATTTTATTTTCGTCTGATTCTTTTTTATGAATGAATAGTCGCTAAGATTAGTGACAACTCAATATTTATTCTTACTAATATTATGATTAATCACGTGTATTGCTTTTAATACTCGGGCGCAGTTAGAAAGAAAATTGAAGTGAAACTTATTCGTCTGTCATTGCCAATTACCAACTCTTCAATTCGCCGATCTGCCAATTTTCAAAAATAAATTGGAACGATTGAAATATTCATATCGACGGTGGACATTTCGCTATTAAATAAGATATAATAACATTAGTATTAGTTTCGACATATCGTTTTTTAAGTAAGACAAAGAGTCGGTACACCTCATAAATATCAGCCAATCCCTTCCACTACATGAGATTAGTTTCCCGTGAATGTTATCTGTTCAGAAGAATAAAAATGGTGGTCATTTAGTAGCCCCGAGTGCTTATGTAGTATTTGAAATATTCTTGAATCCTACTAGAAAAACCCAAACACGAACTGCAATGGTCAACATATTAAAATCTAATATTCATAAAACATCATCATTCACGAGACTGAGCGAATCTTTCAGATAATTATTTTTGTTATGTGCCATAAATGGTTTGCGCCTCTGCGTCGATTCCCCTGTCCCCCATGCTTGTCATTAGCTTATCTCGTTGAAATTTCTGGGTATGTTAACGGTTGCGTAGTGATAAAAGCTGGCCAACTTCGATGCAGTCATTAAATCCCTACTATACAGGCAACTGTTCCGGAAATGAGTAAGCGAAGGTTTTATGACGCTGTACAACGTTCTCTGTATACCAACCAGTTGCATTGCACGATGTAAGTAGCCAGTACGCGTGCTCGTAGGACAGGCAGTCATCTCTTGTTCTTTGTATGTGTAGTTTGAGTTGAGAATTATTGAATAGGCATCGCGGTGTTACAGATTAAAATCGGTCAGTAAAATGCCGTGAAATGGCATAGAAAAACACTGTAAGAGAAAAAGGTTAGGTTTATAGGAATTTTGTGATGACATCATAAAATGCACCGAAGTCGCTAGACTTTTTTGGCACCCCCAATTGATTTTTTTTCATTAAATTTAACAAAATTTTTTGTTGAAGTCCTTTAAATTACGCTGAGGCATTTGAAAAATTACTATTTTTTGCCGAGAAAGGGTTGAAAAGTCGTGAATATTATGCGCCGATGCCGCACGAGAGTTGCTAAAATACAACTGCTGAATATTTTCGAAGAATTTTGTAATAACTATTACAAGAATCATAACAAATTACAAGAAATCCGCTGACGGAATCAAATTTCCATCGAAAATGTGAATTTGGAGAGCTTGGAGAGAGAATAGCTTGGGAAAGTGCACTTGCTTTGGGCATACGTAATCGCTGTTCTAAATGATATCAATTCAAAAAGCAAGTTACCTAACCCGAATTTCGTTTAGTAAATCGGGAATAACACGTTAATAAAAGGAAGTTAAATTAGAGCGGGGATATATTTTACTTGTTCAATTGTGGTGTTTGATTGTTATGTAATACTCGTGTACAGAATGTTTTTGAGCCGTTCATTTTAGAAAGCAGCGCGATCCATCAGTGGTTCATTCTTAACAAAGCTGTTCTGATTTTATACGCTGAAACCCCAAGTTAAACTTTTTCAAGTTCTCCAGACGTACATAAATCAACTTTTTTGCGGTTTTTATTCAGTCGTACTCGTTTTTAAAGGCCAATCATACATTATATAGTTAAATACCAGACGTTGACTTAGAATGGAATTTCGTTTCATCGGGCATGGCTACAGATGGACAGCGTATCTGCGGTGCGACCTATCAGTGACTCAAACCTGAAAAAAGATATATGAACAAATATTTTCCGACTGCCGAATGAATGAACGAGTGGGCAGACGTGTCGAAAATTGTCTGGCAGAAGTATTTCAAATTTTGATGAATGGGGAAAAGTAAGCGCACGGGAAAGTGCGCCGACCACAAAATTTTTCGCCGAGGTTTAAATTCTTGTCGCCTTCAGACGAGAAGGATAAAATAACGTTATTGTAGACGACAAAGTACTGTTGCATATACATATATGACTCCAACCTCTCTCGGAAAAGATTAAATAATGAAGAAACGAGGCATTAGAAAGGATTACGTTTTATGCGTGAAAGCGATTTGAAGGCCATGTGACCGAGATTATTGATATTATGTTGTTGTTATTATAGTTAGCAATTCTGCAGTATTATATTACAGTAGTATCAGAAACAGAAAACAAAGAGACCAAAGGAAGTAGGCGTGAGGTTAATTGAAGGAAAACTCAACAGAGGAAGAATATTTTGAGATCCATCTGTGACATGCCGAAATGCATTTTTGTGCAGGGGTTGTGTGCTATAAAAATTGTTACCTGTAATTTTCGAAAATGGGTCGCAAGTGCGTATTGAACCACAATATTTTTGAATTAGAAACTAAATTTGATTTCAGTCCACCAATAATATAGCTTGAATCTTCTTGAAAACAAATTTTGAATATTATATTCTCGAATATTCATTTGCCATGTTTTTGCCATTTTCTAATTTTTCTTCTCCCGGAACAATATAATACATTTTCCTTGTTTTTAGTTTATGTATGATGTACAAGCCATGTATCATATTTTGAATGAAGGGCGTCCCAATCAAAACGACAATAAAAATTCTAATTTTTGTTAGGCGGACTCTATTTTACCAAATTACAACACTAATTATAGTAATAAAACCAACAAACAGGAGAGTCTGTCATAAATCAAATTGAATCTACCTTGTAGAGCATAACACAACGGGCCATGTATAAACTGGCATAAATATGGGAACATTTTGCAAAATTATATATGGCCTTTCGTAATACCAGGCTAATTTTGTAAGCAACGTTCGCAATATTGTTACTCAAATATTCTCTTTGTAGAAATTTGAGACAGTGTTGTGTTTGTTTAAGCAAGGGCTGTGGATAATGCGCGCTGTAACACACTGCCCTTGCTTGGCCAAACACAACATCGTTGATCAATTCTGTACTGTAATAAGAGCCTGTAGCAATCGATTAGTGAATGCGCTCCGAGCCAATATCGAACGACCAAAAAGGAAAAGGCAATGAACGTGTCTAAGTGTTGTTACCAAACATCAGGATTCAGGATATTACAGTTAACAGTATATTATGAAGGGTACTTCAGACTTGATGGGTTAAGGCAGCAAGCTAAGTTTTGATGTAGAATTGAGTTATATTGAATAGTTCTATAATGTTATTTGAAATGATTTTGATGAAAAGGGGAAAAGCATTTTGAACACGAGACGTTGCCTCTGGCCTGAATGTTTAGCATTTAAGGTACTTAGTTCATTGTATCGGATTAATGATGCCAATTGCTGAATATGGGGAATAGTATTTTGATGGTAATAGCGACCTTGGGTATCTCTGGATTAAAGCAAAGAAACTGAAAATTATCGTCCTGATTTTCAACAGGCTCGTACTTACATCACGCTATGTGCATATAGAGAACATGGAGCTATTCCGAATGAAAGGGAGAGAGGGGGAGGTATTGGAGTGAACATTTGATTTTGTCATGTTTTGTCGTAGATGTGTCGCACCTGAGCGGCTTGAGTTCTCAGTGACGTATACTTGGACGAAATATATCTCGATCAAGTGTTTGTGGATCAAGTTAATTGAAGGCAGTGAAGATTTTTGTATTTCTCTTAGACGTATACGTCCTAATTCATTTATATTTAAGTAGTAAAATGAAAGCATTGTCCAAAATATACTAGTTTGTACTAAACGTTTTGTGCTCTAATCATCATTCCATAGAACAGTAATTGAAGTAAAATGTAGAAATAGAATATAAATATTGACAAATTTGTCGGCGTGAAATATCAGACAACTCGTACCTATATTTTGATAACACAACTCGTACGAACAATACGTATGGATTATTCTGCAAAATTATCGACGACCTACGTAATACCAACAATCTGCTGGTAGCTGAATAAATTCTCCTGCCTCGGAATATCGAATAATCGATTAGGTGTCTGTCATTCGCCGTAAATTTTCCGATAAAATCGTCTAATCTAAAGAAGGGAGCGATCTTTCCGATAAAACCAAACGGATCGATGCCTAGCTTGGTTAAGGAAACCACCAGAAAGTTTGAAAGCATGATTCGGGCGGCAAGAAAGAATACCAGAGGGTATAAGAGGCATCATAACCCGCCTGTAATAACTTTTGTAAGTTTGTTTTCGAGTTTTTGTTGAGTTTTATTTTACGTTTTTGGTAGCAAATTTGTGACTTTTTTATGTTTTCGAAAGTTTAGTCTATAGGAGAGTCGATTTTATTTGATGGCACTGTTGTGATTTCTCGGCTCTGTGATGCCTAATTTTTGCTTTTGATAACAGTATTTATGTCGTCCAAAGCTGATTCAAAATTACGCCTCAGTTTTAGTGCTGTGTTAACTCGAACTTTTGATATTTTTTTATCAATTTTTTTGATATAAAAATTTGATTTCGTTACACTGATAGTGCGCGATTTTGCTTTAATTAAATGAAGAAATTTGTTACGAAATTTTTAAGCCTTTCTATCGCGATATTTGGTATTTAAACCTAAAACATGACTTTTACTAAAACATATATTTAAGAATGGCGTATTTCTCCATACGTGTAAAAACATTTGGAACCAATTCAATGTCGTTTGTATCTTTTATCCTAACCTATTTTCAAATTGGGGCAGCATGCGTAATTGTTTTTCAAGTACGTCATCTCCGGACAAGCATGGGGCATGGTAAAAGCGCGCTACGTAGCGCGCTTTCACCATGCCCCAGGCTCGTCCGGGGATAAAATCCCACGCAATTACGTGATGACGTAATGGGACACAGAACGGAACTATCGGTGTGCATATGGCGTCCGAACTCATATCGACGACTCGCCTCGATTGCGTCGACATAATATTCCATGCATAATTGATAATATTAGTCCTGCGAGGGACGCTCACATCCGCTCTAAGGATAGGTTGACTCACTGGTGATTGACTTACAAGCGAAGGACGAAATTTTTCCCCTTAATAATTAAGTAAAAAAGGTATTGAAAACGGAAAATGCGGTTCCCCAATTAAAAAAAAATGGCCGATTAATAATGGAATGCCTGCACTATTTTGGTTAATATATCGTGCTCCGCTTTAATAACTGTAGCCGTTGGTATGAATGCCCTAATGTAGTTTTTACCATACCAGTGGGTGAAATTAGTTGAACGACGGGAACTGCTTACAAACTTGATAAGAATGAATTTTGATTTGTTAAATGCATAGGGATTTAAGTGTGATCATTTGTTTTTCTTACCGGATATTGGACACGAACCCCCATTCTGTAATCCTATAGTATAGAGTGTGTGTGTGTGTGTGTGAAATTTAGCCTCTCATCGACTTGATATACATTTATCACCTCCTTATATCCAAAACAACGAGAGGATTAAACTTTCTCGAGTTGTTCATTTTGTTGTCATCTTGTTTTTATTTTGAAATTTTTGTTTGTTTGAGCATGGCCGACTTCAATTACCATTTGAATCGTTTTCTGAATATTTGTTGTTTCATTCGCTAAACTTTATAACGCAAAAGCGTTCATTTCATCCACGCCTAACTTGAAAAAAAAATTTATCTGTCTAAATTCATTAATTAACATGTGTTTTCCCCTTTATTGTTATGCATTATGACTAATCTAATTAAAATATACATTAATCCTAACTTCGAATTGTGAGATTAATGCTAGTGGTGTTTAACAAGATTGAATTGTGCTCTCTTAAGCTTGCTAATTAAACTTGTGCTATATAGCTTTCGCTGTTGTAAATTGTTTTATCGAATCTCTCTCTATGCGAATAGCAATGTCGTTTTTCGGTTTTTTAGTTTAGATTGATTTTTCGTAAAAATATTTGCAATATGCAAAATTTAAGATCGTGAAAATTTGGCATTAATCATTATTCTTCACACAATGTGCCAAAATATGATCTATAATATTACTTTTAATTTCATCTAATTTTGAAAAATAATTATAGCCTCTCCCTTCCCAATCAGAATTTTTTATTTTGTCAAGCATTAGCCACAGATAGACCTCGTCTTTTCGAAGCGCTCCATCGGTGACACATACTTAACAAAAGATAATGAGATCGCCTTCTAATGCAATATCTATTTTTGTGAGTTTGGGTCCATCAGTGTCTCATGCTCCACAAAAACTATTTCTGAAAGCACAATAGTCCGATTTTAATAATGATCATGCATGGTTTTGATATAAACGCAGCACTTGCTCTATTTTGTTATTTGAAACCACGATTAAATGAACTGGAAGTACCGGTTCAGTGTTGTGTGTTTTCCACAATAGAAACAAATCACATTCATTGTTTTGATTTTGCATAAATTTGCCGCCATTAATATAATACGTGATTGAATGCATGATGGAAATTCACAATATGCTTCCTCACGTAACTATATTTCAGCAACTTAATATGTATTTACCAACGCAGAAATATTCAATGTTCCCATACGTTTCCTTCAAATTTTCCTTAACAATATTATGTGTTAATGTAATTATGCATTGAATCTTCTTAATTGATACAAATTTAAAATATATTAATATGCTGCTCCTCCGTACACTTAATTAATCTATTGGGAACACTGATTATTTCTGTATTGAATATTTTTACTTTAATTCTGTTCTGTGCCACAATACTATTTGATTTGCTTATGCACTAACATGTTATATATCGTTATGTGACGTGTTGTATTTCTGTTGCGTTATTATAGGGAACCAGACTAGATGAGCAAAGATGTTCCCTTCACATGCCTGCTGGTGTACCTGTGGAAAAGCAGGTTGGTCATTTTGTACTATGTATATATGTAACAAGGGTTGTCGGCTTGTAGCAACATATTTCGGAGTAGTTTTTGTTTTTAGTACTGTTTAACTGTTCGCTTGTTGTAGTTTCATATTTTTCTGAACGATTTTGCAAACATTTTCAAAAATGCAAAAAAATTAAGATTCCTGGTATTTTCAATTTTTGGATTTCCGATCTTTACTCAATCCAACTTTTAAGAACACATGGAAATGAAAAACTGATAGTTATCTTATTGAACGATTCCTTTGCATTGTGAATATATTGTTATTACGCCACTAATGAACACTTTATCTACCAGGCGAATTTCGTGTTATTCCACTTCCTTTTATTCCTATTCTGATACATACCACACTCGTAAAATGTATGGGCTATTTGTAGCTCATATACCTGAGAAAACAAAATTCTCTATTTTCGAAATATACGTTACAAATATATCGGTCACGTTCGTAAAACATAGCAATTACGTCATATCGTTACGTCACAATAAATCATATGTCAAATTAACAATATACTATTATGTTCACACTTATGTATTATATATGTGGTTCTTGTAAGACAAATTTGCATGATGGAAATAAATAATCATATGGTTGATTTATATTAATTGACGATATGTTGTTTCGGTTATATTCACTGTTATGCCAAAGAATTGAATTCATTGTATATTGTGGGTAATATGTGCTGCCAGTTGACACCATCTTTGTTGGAATATTTAAGAACTTTTTTGTTAAGTATGAGCCACTGATGGATCGCGCCTTTGCGGCGCGATCCAACAGTGACTCTTACTTGACAAAATTTATTGAAACAATTTTTTAATGTTTCATTTGTGTTTCATGTTCCAACAAACTTTAATCTGCTGGTGACAATTTCTGCCATAAAACTCAATTTCGGCGAGAGTATGTTTATACACAATTATTTCGAAATTATCATCGGACTACTGAAATTCAGAATCACGTGAAAGTCAAATTTCAATTTCAAACTTTCTTTTATATAAACCACTCTTAAACAAATTCAAACTTATGACATGCATACGTTTGTCATAATAGGTGGATGACAGTATCTAAATTACTACATTGACAATACAATATTCAAAATAGTTTTACTCTATGACGTCAAATGTCATAAAAATGTCACCTCAAATATCTCATTATCATCACAATATATGATTTGATAATCATGACTCTGTAAAAACTAACACCTTTCATGTGGGCAATTGTAATTTTATTTTCCTTGTGACGTCACAATGTATTCACTGTACGTAAGATGAATAAGCGTAGAGTAAACATATTGAGCAATCGCGGTTGCTGGTGTCCGATTTTATGTATCCCGTATACATCAGTAGACACCAGTTAGTTTCTTTCAGGCGTTGCTCTCATCTTTGCTCAAGGAAAATTTGAGCTCATATTCTGATGCTTGAAACGAGTTAAGGGACAATTTTGCACGTTCACTATTAGGCCAACGAACTTCAGTGTTTATATATCTTGGCCCTTTAGGTACCTGCATCAGAATGGTCCTAACGTATTTCCTGGGTATCGTAGAAGTCGACTAAAAGGAAGTGAAGAAGTGGTAGATGATTCTACCATCACCCAGGGCAGATACCACTCACCATAACGTCTCAGTTTCATTCGGGATGTTTTCCGTTTTTGGGCACTCCTTCCGGCCTTTCTCAGAGCTGATTGCAAAAAAAAATCATTTTTATTTCATGTTAACCCTTAAACGGCAACACTGACCTTCAGTTTGAACGATATTGGACATTCGCTATATAAATAGTATAATGCCTTAACATTTTAGGTAAACGAATTCACCGATATTTGAACACATTGTGCAGCAAAATCATGATTTATGTTAAATTGTACAACTGCAATACGGCAAAAATCATACTTTCAACGCAAAAAGAGTCAATAATATGAATAATCGAATAGACGAAATCCCTAATATTATCAAAATAATATCAACTGAAGTGTGATAAAACATGGTCGTATATGTATTGCGCTATCAAAGCGCAATCCATATACGGCCATGTTTGATCACATTTCATTTCCCAAACTCTCTATTCAGTTTGCACTCCATTCAATGTGTGAAAAGTTATTTCCATGTACTTGATGTGAAATATTTCCGGTTCTATATCATCCTAGCACAACAGTTAGCTATTTAAATAGGAAATGAAACGTGTTTACTATGGGAAGACGACCTCGTTTTCAATGGTTCCAAAATATATGTTTTGAAACCAGAACAGAAAGAAGGTTTTTAAAGTCCCTATATTGTAATACTTTTGATGCAAATTGAAAACAAACTTTTATGTTTTTCGTTTTCATTTTTTCAATGAACCTGAATTTGACTGGATATTTTTTGTATAATATTCGTCCAGGGCAGATACCAGATGCCACACTCAACCATATCGTTTCGGTTCTATTTCGAACGTTTTTCGCTTTGATCTCAATGAACTTTTATGACAAAGCCAGCAACCTTTCTTAAAGCGAAAAAGTGTACACACTGAACTGAACCTATAGTAAGGAATAATGAGGGTTATCTGCTCTGGGCGATGGTTCAATTATCCATTACTTCATTGTTACCTTCAAGCCGCCTCTCAGGGCACGCGAGAAATACGTTTCTGGAGTAATTTCGAAACCAGTAACACAATAAGTAACATTAGTGACGCACAACCTCCTTGTTTCAGGTGGAAGCTCCTCTTTACCCATCAATACAAGAAGTGTTGCGAAAGGGGGCACCGTACCCACAAGTTATCCCGCCGCCTCATGGAGGATACTGGGCTCAGGGATTTCACCCTGATTCGCCCCATTTAGACATGGATGTCAGTAAGGAATCTGCACAACCATACACAGATAAGTTAACAATTGAAAGAGAAGAAATCATTACATCATATAGAAGACATTTTATGGGAAAGGTAAGAAGAATTAAGTAACTAGATTAGAATTTTTGTTTGGCCAAGCATGATCCACTGATGGATCGCCTACGCGGCGCGATCCATTTTTCTTTTCTTCGCTCTTATCATAATAGCGCTATATAGCAGGGTGCAAAGAGTAGAGACAGACTTGCCTAGATTCCGAAAAATGCTAGAATCCTAATGGCATCAATTAACCCCAATAACCGATTTTGATTCTCCACATTCCGCTTTTAAAATTTACCTTGGATAATACAAAAGACATATATTGCACATACCGGTATACAAAAAATCCATCCACTTCGTTTTTAGGAAATTGTTCAGTAACCTCAATTAAATTTGATCTGTCCAACTCTCCGATTTTCGCTGAATATGAGTCATAAACAGACAAAGAATCCGTTTCAAATTATAGCTTGTATTACCGGCTGCTCCAATGTAATCATAAAAACGTGTCAATAATGGTTTCATCAAATATGAGTCACTGATGGATTGGGCAGCAAGGGCGCGTTATATCAGTGGCTCATGCTTGGGATTTTAAGAGTTTATATAACCGGGTCACGAATGTATTGGCTCTATTTATTCATATCACGAATATAGAACAATCTGTGAGTAAATACAGATAATAGACTACCGGACTTACCAAATTTGGTAGTTGCTAACTGGACTGCTGGTTAAGTGCACGACCTGGACTGAAATGTACCCGTATAGTTATGTGGATCTTTATTGGACCTGTTTAAATACTTTTTCATACTGTGTGTGTTATTCCAAATATCTTTACCCAAAATCTTAAAATTTGTTCGCCTTAATGCAATATATTAATAACGAACGACCATTTTTTGGTAAGATACTCTACGCGTAACCAATGAGCATAATATATAGACAGTTACTATAAATATTCACGTTCGGAAACAGTTTGTATAGAGAATTTTAGGGGTATGTTTAGTCATTTTGTTTTAAAATCCATTCTTGTTTTAGGAACATGTCAACCTTTACGCGTTTGATGACAACCTCGGTCCACTTATTATGTCTGTTAAACACGAAGATTCAACGATAGAAGAGTCAGGATACACAAGAATGTTATTAAGGTGGGTGGATGGAAAAATATTAAGCTGGCATGTGAAACCAAAGCGTTTTTTCGGAAGAGATGGTTCTGAAGGGGGGGTGACTGGCCCCCAGTTCTGATCTGAACCACCATAGTAAAGTGCAGTGAATAATAACTGCCCTGAGCAATGGTAAATCTATATACCACCTCATGCATTCTTGCAATTTTAATAGCATTTAACCTTACATCCCACATTATGAGAAATATACCCCCACCATCACGTTGTCAAAAAAACAACAACACGAAACCAGCAAAAGAAACCTGGTTTCTTTTTATAAACCTTGGCTCAAACTTATTGTTATTGACGAATTTTGTTGCGTGTTACGTATACTTCTTTCGAAATCGGAAGACATTTTTCATGACAAATTGTATTTTGAAAAATGTTACTAAGAAATGTTTAACCAAACGGGCAAAATATGGCGAAATCTCAAATCGTTCATGCAATATTGTATCTCACAACATCAAAATATATCTCCGAATTTTTGACGCTAGTCACTACAGTTTTGTTGACTTCCCCATCAAATTTTTTATTTTGTCAACTACGCGCCACAGATGGACCGCGCCCCGGCGGCGCGTTCCATCAGTGGCACAAACATAACGAAACATCTGTAGAGAGAAGTTTCCTGACCCGGTTCGGGAGTTGTCGCTGGATTTGCATTTGAATGCGTCTCTTGTCCTTCGATAGTCATTTCCCTCTGCGTATTTATTTTTTATAAATTGAAAAAATTTGAGGTATATCTTACACGCGCGCTTGCCAGCATTTCTCAGAATGCAAAGCCATGAAAACGATTGTCTTGTGTACAATAGAGGAAATGCGACATGGGGAATTATTACGACATAATGAGACTTTGATCATTACGTACTTGACTATGAGCCGAACAAAGAGACATCTATTTCCTTGTCTTTGCGTATGCTGTTAACTGCATGTTGCCATATCACAAAGTTCGCAATTATAAAAGTAATTCGCGTTGAAATTCGATTGAATTGTTAAAGCTATTTCAAATTATAAGAATCTCAAAAATTTCCAAATGTTTGAGTATAGGTTTCCAATATCGCACGAAATATTGCTTCAATTTTAAATGAGACGCATGGTCGGAATATTGGAAATCATCTGTGTGATGCTACTACTTCATGTCCTGATATCACATACAAATATACCCTGAAATGACACGTCTTCTATTACACTCACGACCCTTGTTATAATTATCATCTCATTTGCATAATTTAATTCAAAATGCTAGCTTAAAAAAATAAATGAAACTTGGATTAATGACTACTTACTACACAGAGAGTCGACCATACCTCGTCTAATATTAGATTTGGAATCTCCTCCGTTCGAACTGATGTTGCGAATGCGCTTATACAATAAGTCAATTAGAATTCTAAAAAAAATACTATTCAAAAGAACAAATCCTGTTTTTATTTTAAGTTATAAACCAGAAGCTATTTATTTCTTTGAATATTTATGTCGACTCTTTCAATTGCCTGTATCCAGCAACTATTGAATTGGAGAACACTACTTTTTATTTGGTCCTACTAAATTCGCGTGCTTTCATATATAAACTATTATTTTATTTTAGTACATTACATCGCGATAGGTAATTTGTTTAGTCAAGCATGAGCCACAGATGGACCGCGCCTCTTCGGCGCGATCCTTCAGTAACTCATGCTCGTACAGAATTTTACGACCGAGTTTTTAAATATTTGTTTACACATAAAACAGGTGCCGAGCACGATCATGGACTTCGAGAATTCTAGCAGCCGATGGAGGTGATCCTGTATCCTGGGCTAAGAATATTTGCGAGGACATTACTGTGGATAGGTAAGAATTTGTCTTCGAATCATTTGTTTTGGTGACGTCATTTACAAGGGATGATGACGTCATATATTTTCTATAGGTTGTGAAAATTATAGTCTTGCGCAAAAAGGAAATTTGGAATTCCGTGAAACACGTATATTCATTTTTATTCTGCTATATTACGTAATGCAGAATTACTACATCAGGCTGGCGTCATTCTTAAAGCATAAAAAAAATTAATTTAGTTCAATGTATTGATATGAACTTCGAGCGGGTATTGCGTCACTGAGTTTGTTTGTCGGCCGACGTAAATGACGCAAAATGTTCGTTTTACGTCAAGGGTATCAGGGATAAACAAAATACATCGAATAGTCAGCCTTGTCATATCCTGTTTGTGAATTGCATTTGCCTATAAGGTGCAACAAGGCTTGCAAAGCAGTTTTGCTAGATATTGCTGAAACTGCATGTGCAACAATCGTACAGTAATTTCCGCATTGCGTCAAAACTTGATTTACGTGGCCAACACAAGGGGCATGGACGTACATTTTGTAAATTCGGACATTTCCAACAGCATCAAATCTTCTGATGCTGGTTTTTTTAAAATCTTTTTGACCGCTCTGAATTGAAAAAAATATACAATGTAACAAAAAAAGGCAACAAAATGACTGGTGTTTGACTGTAATTTCACTTGGCGGTATTGAAAAAAATTAAAAATTTGTCAAATATGGGATGATGGAAAAAAATAATGTTACTAACGTTACAAAAATAATGTTACTATATTCCTAGTTTGTCTTGTTGTTATTGCTTTTAGTGACCTTTTATTGCCCTGTCTAAGCGATTAAGCTAGTAATTTCCGTCTCCCGTCGATTGAAAAAACATATGGCCATTGTTTTGGAAATATTTTGTTGGATTATTGGATGCTTTACATCTCGCATCGCGAACCTAGCTTGATAAAAAATGCTTTGCCCGACATGTGTCACTGGCCTTCTAAGCGCGGTCCATCTGTGACACATTTTTGACAAAATAATAATTCCGAATCGAACCCGCTTTACTACTTTACAAATTTTTTTAGATCAAATTGCAAAAGTAAAATGTCAAATGGAGCATATGTGACTTATTGAACTTCCCGATTATATGAAGTGGGATTGGAATCTAAATTAGGGAAATCCGTTTTTATAAACTAATTACCGTACTTATAAATGACGAATGCATCCTATTTTAAAGGGTTTTGAACTATGGTGGTTTAGGTTATCGACATTATTTTAATAAAAAAATAATTTGGTTTGTTTGGATTAACATGAAACAACTCAATATTATTCAAGGAGTATCTCATAGTTATTGAGTTGATTATTTTTATCCTGGTTTACTCCCTCAATCGTCTTTATCTTTCTTCGCTCTCATCTCGCAAGTCAATACTTATCTTATTGTATTCCTCACCCGTTCCCAATGCTTTTTTAAAATCCTTCCAGCACCAATTTATTACACCCAATACTGATTCATCGAGGCGCCGGTCGATAATTTAAACGAGTGAAATTTGGAGTCCAGTTAACGTCAGATAATTCCTCCAATTCTTGAGCCTATTTCGCTCATCTGTTTTATGCTCAATATCCATAAACACCTATTTGGTACCGTCTGTCCGCCTTATAATTTAGGTAAGATCAGGATAATGCATAATTCTAATTAGGAATAGTATTGCTGATCACGGTTCACTGATGGACCTCTCATAAAAGTTTCATATATACATAGCAAATCTCGCCTTAGAATATTGTTCGAACCTTATTTTTTTATTAAAATTCCCTGAGCATAGCCGCAGGCAATAACTAACAAAACCCAATCAACGGCCACTCAATAGCAAAGAGCTACTAAAATATGTAGTATCGGCGACTGCACCCTAAACGGAAAACATTCCAAATGGAACTGAATCGCCATAGTAAAGTGCGGTGAGTGGTATTTGCCCTGGTCGATGAAACAACCATCTACCACTTCATTGCTTCCTTCCAGTCGCCTCCTACGACACGCAGGAAATCAGTAAGACTATTCTAAAACCCGTACCTACAGGGCTATAAATCCGGTACGTCCGAATCGTGGTATTTGAGTCCAATATGATGAATCTTGTTTGTCTAATTGTCTTTTGAAGCTTGTGTTGGTAATTCTAGGCTTTTTGTACATTGAAGAAATATTTCAAACTTTTGAGTAAATTTGTCATCCTGAATGCCTCGTTGTAAAATTATCTTCCGACTGGATCCATTTTCATCCGGTTTTTGAACAGTTAGTAGAGTAGCTGACGTTCCACCAGTCTGTAAGTTGGATCTACCCACGTGATTTGTCCCACAAGTATTTGTAAGCTTCCCATAATAATGTTGCATTCTGTATACTATTGAAAGGAAGCGGTCGCTATTAAGAAATCATTAATCTATGTAACGGATATACCGGTACCAACATAAAGCCAGGACCATACGAAGGTCACGTTCAACTTAAAAACTTGGTCCAAACATATGTCCATCTGTTGTTCTTGCTTGGTGAAATAGAATTCGTTGTTGATACACTCATCCAGAAATGTTACTTTGTCAAGCATAAGCCACAGATGGACCGCGTCTCGTCGACGCGATCCATCAGTGACTCATACTTGACAAAAAAGATGAATCGTTGATTTTTTCTGATATGGATGTGGCTTTGGTTGAATAATTCAAACAATTCGTCCCAATGGGAACTGAGAAATCGGACACCGGTAACTGTCTCGGATGTAGACGGTTGATCTGGTTGTGTAGCGAAATCACGAGTTTTCATTAACGCTAGTTGAACGGTATTCTTGTGCAGTGAAATCATGAGTTATGTTTTTATTATCACTAGGTGAACAACTCCGCCAACGATGTATATGGCTTCAAATATATTTAAGCTTTTCAGCTGTCAGAAAATTACCCAGTTGAAGGTCGGATTAATTCTGCAAAAATCTCGCGGAAAAATAAATCACGCAAGGTCATTAAAATTTCTTCATTTTCAGATTTTTTCCTGTTGTCTCGACCGGGGCATGGAATTCGATTCTTCAATTCGACGAACATTCGGTGAATTCTGTCAACAAATTCGGAATTCTGTATCAAAAGCCAAACCAGGCCAAAGAAGAGGAAGTTTTTGGAAACCAAGAGGAAAGTCCGGCGTTCAAAGAGTTTTTGGAATTCATCGGAGAAGTTGTAGATCTACAGGTATACTTGAGAAATGAAACATGGATAATGGCCATATTTAAATACTTGAAACATCCGTTCAAATCCAATTGAAATTTGTACGATAATTCAAAGAAATTTTAATTTGATTTGCAAATTTCCAAGTGAAATCATGATTTATGCCAAATTTAACTGTTGTAATCTTTATATTTTTGCCTGGTATCATGCGATTATGGCAAATTATTAATTGAATATAAAATAATTTCATTTACCCTGAGATACTTCCTGCACCCCCCAAGATGAAGGAAAGGAATGGCAACCAGGGCAGATGCTTCTCTCTTTGTACTCTACTTTATTTGTTTTCCGCTATATATGTTCTACTCTAAGGGCGCGTTGTTAGTTATTTTCTTTGAGGTGCTGTTTCCAATCTTAGAGTATGCTTGCTCATGTTAAAATTTGTTCGCAGGGGTTCAAAGGATTCAGAGGAGGCCTAGACGTCCAGCATGGTCACACTGGCGATACCTCAGTCTACGGTAGATATGCAGATAAAGAAGTTATGTTCCATGTTTCCACTATGCTACCATACATTGAAGGAGACAGACAACAGGTATTATTATGTTATTTTGTTTATCTGATACTAACCCACTACGAAAAAGGATTGTACAAACACCTTTTTTATCAAGTATGTGTCACTGTTGGATCACGCCTCAGCGGCTCGTCTGTGGCTAATGCTTGACAAAATAAAATTACTGATTCAAAAAACATTTGAAAATACTATATTGTTAGTATTTTTACTGAAATTTGCAATCACACTCGGCTTGATATTCAAACGTCACAAAAACGATCAAACCACAATAGTAAAGTGCAGTGAGTAAGTAGGGTATCGCCTTGGACCGATAACAAATCTCCTTATTATATGAGATTGTTTTAGCGGCCTCTTGTAGCTTCCTTGGGAATATTGTTGAAAGAACACAAAAACGACAAATTAAAAAAAAAATGAAACAAAACTGTAAAATCGACATTTTCGTCCTATTGAGGCCTTTTAATGATATGCCTCGTTTAAGACGCGTCCTATACCAGCATCCCTTAACAGGTTTTTGAGTTTTATGTGAACCAACAATTACACTAAAGGCATGGTAAATTGAATGCACTTTTTCACAGTGTACATCGTTTTAAATTGCCTCAATCGAATTTTAAGTTGTATCATGTCTGCAGGAAGTTTTATTTTTTTGTTATAATTAGTTTTGTTTAATTGCATTTTGACGGAGGAAAAATCCCCGTGCGACGAACCTTTCACCAAGTTTATATTATCGATTAAATCCCACGCGGAAAAATTCCGACTTATTCCCCATAGAGTCTGGTCTGAATCATATTTATTAATTGCTTCGCGTGGTCGAGATTTTTTCTCCAAATTTTGAGATGGATTTGATTCTTTATTAGAGTTGACTGTTGAATTTCTAGGTTTGAAGGGTTATTAAGAATGGAATATTCGAATCGAATCGAATACTGACTGAATAAGTCCAGGCAATTTCGACTTAATTTCTTACGGAAGCAGCACGTAACACGAGCAAACTAACCCAAAAATATTAAAATTGTCGCTTTTAAACATGGAGTGTGTATTGAAAAATACATTATTAAACGATTATTCGAATCGAATCAAATTCTGGCGCGTTCGAATAAGTCCTGGAAATTTCGACTTAATTTCTAAGCCAAGCCGGACGCAGCACGTAACCCAATTCGAATCAATCGTGAATAGGAACAAAAACTTGCTAAACGAAGTAGAATTTCATTTTTAAGGACAAAATGCTAGGTTTGACCAAAATCGATTATATTTCGTTGTTAAAATATGACAATTGTCGCTCTTAGACATGGAGTGTTAATTGAAAATGCATTGTAAATAAAAAAATTTTGTTTCAAAATGAAGACAAGTTGTGATAGTAAAAAGGGGATATTGTTATTTACATAAAATTGATAATTTCATCCGATTGGAAAAAAATTATTCGAATCAGATTCAAATTATAAATGATTCGGTATTGCCCAGCCTGCCTACAGAACAGAAATTGCTGATTGACGATCTCTGTCAGTTCTAGCTACTCGTATCGAAATCTCATTTTTAAAAGTAATTCAATGCTATTTCCACAAATATATATTCTATACATTTAACATTCCAACAGTCTATATATACATAGGAACATATTACTCTAAAATCAATTCCTTCATTTCTTTTACTTCACAGCTCCAACGAAAACGTCACATTGGGAATGACATTGTAGCCATCGTATTTCAAGACGGCGAAACCCCATTTGTTCCAAACATGATCACGTCACATTTTCTACACGCTTATATCATTATACAAGCCATAGATCCTTGTACACCGGAATGTCGATATAAGGTGGGAATTTTGTTTTTCCTTATCCTTTTTTGTAAATATTTTAATGTTATGCTTTCTAAGAACATTTTCCTCTTTTGGTATACTTGTGAGAATTAAGTTTTGCGTTTTCAAATAATACGTTAACAACAACTTCTTTTGATGATAAATTTGTTTAATTTAGTTTGCTAAATTGATCCATCATGCAACGATATCATGATTATATGTGTTATAACTTTATAAGGCAGAGATCGCCTTTGTATGCATCCACGCGTCTCAAAGGCGCGGTCCATCTGTGGCTCATGCTTGACAAAGTAAACATTCCTATTGCAAATTTACAATTACATAAATAGCTACGTTAATAATATGTGCAATATGTTTTATGTTCCATTCTAATCAATACCTGTACTAAGGCTGTCATATGACCGGTTGACGCGGTCTTATTATAATTCCTTTTAGCTCGAGCTAGTGGGAAATGACTTTTCCGTCCTAATAACCAATAGCGCTCGTGACTCATTTATAATATTCAGGACGTGACGTCATCCTTAGTAACGAGTATTGGAAAAGTAGTTATTGTTAATGAGGCTAATGCGACATTATTACCTCAATAATAATTCTTCCAAAAATTGTAAATGTGTGTGATTAATTTTGATGAGAATTTTGTTTTTTGTTCGTGTAGGTAGCTTGTCGGAGCGCTGCCCTGGTCGCCTACAGGTTGACGTTTTATGCGAAAGTCCCCTGGTTCGAGTCACGACAAGTCTAGCTTATAAACCAATCAACCCATGGTGTAATATCCAGGTTATTGATAAAAAGGCACTTTTTGATACGCGCCTTCGGGTCGAAGCTCGTTAGGGACCTAAATTTTATAAAACAATAATAATTATATACATCATGTCTTCATAATTCGATTTGAATATAGTCCCCTAGTTTTGAATCGTGAAATTGTCACGTCATAATCACATTTATTTCCTGTTTTGTGTTCAGGTGTCAGTCACGTGTCGAGAAGACGTGCCCGAATTTGAACCTTCTCTTCCTGAGCCAGCGATTTTTGCAAAAGATGATACGTTCAGAGAATGGTTGTACTGTAAAATGATGAATGCTGAATGGGCTTGCTATAAATCGGAACAATTTGCAAAACTCCAATATAGAACTAGGTATGATTAGCAGTATTGGGCACTTCCGTGTTTTATGACAACTTTCCTGAAGGTTCGTGACCAGACTTTCATAATGTAATTTCTGCTTTTTTCATGTAGTTCCTCGCTACTTACGTGGTCGATCGCTAGTTTCTTTTGGACGCTACTTCCGACCTTGTTTAGAGCTCTAAACAAGGTCGGAAGTAGCGCTCAAAAGAAACTAACGAACAACCACGTAAGTAGCGAGGAACTAAATGGAAAGAGCAGGAAATGAGTTTAAAGTCACAAATACAAAACAGATTTTTGATAGAAAAGGATTTTAGATAGTCGTATAGGGTAAGTATTGTTTGCTTTTCGAATTGTCGGCGTAATCTAGCCATGTCCATACTATGTTAAAACATTTTCTGGTCACACGATGATGTTTGCTCACAAGATCTCTTGTCTGACTACAATTTGACTACTTTTTTTTTGTTCAGATCAATGTTACTTGATCAACTATACGATGAAATTCACAATTCAACTGAAGCAATGTTGGGAATGAGAACATCTATATCTACTGATAATTTATCAAGTGCATCGTCCGATACTGTGAAAGAGGGAAGCAATAATGGATTTTTTGACGCTTTCAAAGTAATCAATCTTGCTGATATATATTATGTTACTGAGATGATAAAACAGTAAAAAGAACTGTTAAACTTATTTATACCTACATGATCAGTTGTAATATTATGCGAATATTTATGTTTCAGTTTTTTTTTAATTTACTCTTTTCACCCCTATATGACCGGTTCCTATCAGACCTGCCGATGGTCACTCTGGACGAACACGGCCAGTGTTGTAGTGATTAAATGATATTTTTAGTTAGATCTCGTGTTCGAGTCCGACTCGTTATTCCATGCCCACCACTCAACCCAGTTATGTAATACCTTGGGTGGGCTAAGCCGCACATGAAAATATCGTATTTTTCCAGCAATTCTAACCATGTTCGTCAAAAAGTGGCCGCTAGTACAGGACCGTGGTCAGGGTGATTCACTCTAATAAGTGACTCTAAAAAATATACATGGTGGACATGATCATGTACTAGAGAATATAATCTATAGACTTTCCAGAAAGACACTAAAAAAGTTTTTAATCGCAGTTTATCTATGGTCGGAAAAAATAGAATTATTTATGGTTGTGATTCATTTTGAATATTTTTAATTTAATGCCAAATCGTTCTTATTCAGAGGTTTACAAGAAACCGGGCATCTTCAATTGAACAAAACGCAAGTCCAGTCATGTCAAATCGAAAACTGGGAGCTTCGTCGTCGGATTCAAAGACGAGTATTGTAAGTATTGTGATTCTCTAAATGCAAGATATTGTTTGTCAAGCATGTGCCACCGATGGATCACCGCTTCGGATCGCGCGATGGACGCAAATTGTATGACCAGGACATCAGGTATACAACCCTGATATGACAGAGAGATGAATCCGAAATATTGGTGGAACATTATTATTATTTTGAACTTTTAATTATTGAAGCGAATCACAAAAAATCGACATATTGCGATTTGAGACGCTCATGTTTTTCTCTTTCGTTTTCGAACTAATTCTGTAATCGATCACGTGATCAATAATTCGTCATAATGCATGAAATATTGAATATCAGCGGAAATCACGAACAGAACAGAAACTTAATAAAATCGAATTTTTCAAAATGTCATCTCCATGCATTGCCAAAATGCAGTAATCAATCACAACATAAGTTTCGATGTAACGTTCTCACACCCAACATTAATTATCAACAATCTTGAATTGAACGTTGGTCTGTTATGCAGATTTTAAGCAGATATACATATATATATGTCAGTATTTTGTTTTCATTTTTATTGAAATTCACTCTGAGCAAGGCTGGAAGCAGTTCCTAGAAGGAACCAACTAACGGTCACTTAATAGCAAAGAGCTGCTACGATATATAGTACCAGCAACTGTACTATAAAAGGAAAACATCCCAAATACAACTAAACCGCTATGGTAAAGTGCAGTTACATTACACCTCATTTTAAAAAATTGATACAACCAAAAGTTAGGGTTGGGTTTACTTGCACAATTATATAATTTATGTCAATTTTGGCTTTGAGAAATATGTGGGCCTCCAGCATAAACTTAAAACATTAGCTATTTTTCTTATATATTTCCGCTGTTCAGGCATCTTCGAATAATGAAAACAGCAAGTCTCCAGGTGGTAATTTGGGTAGAAGTGCAACATTTGATGAAAACGACAGACAACGACAAAAAGGGTAAAGTTTTTTTTAAACTTGTTGAAAATGAAGCAGCAGGGTTACATATTTATTTACTCTAGTGAAATCTTAAATCTACTCTTTTGACTTCGAAGATGGTACACTGTAACAAAAATGCAAAAAAAATCACTGGTCTTTGACAGTAATTCTACTTGGCGGTATTGCAAAAAAATTCAAAATTGTTTTTTTGGCCAAATATGGGGTGTTGATGAACTTTACTTTTGTTGCGGTCTTTAGAATAGTGCCAATGTATTTCTTACGTGTCACAGAAGGCGACTATACGTAAACAAAGATGAGTTAGATGATTTGATCATCGCCCAGGACAGATTACACTCACTGCACTTTAACATGGCGGTTCACTCGAACAAACCCTCGAACAAACCCAAGTAGAAATCAAGAAGCTTTAAACTGAGTGCACTGTAATAAAAATTGTAACAAAAATCACTGGTCTTTGATAGTAATTTTACTTGGCGGTATTGAAAAAAATTCAAAATTGACTTTTTTGGCAAAATACGGGGTGTTGATGGAACGAGCCGCGAAGATGCGGTCCATCAACAGCCCATGATTGGCACAAATCTCATCGGCATGGCGTTTTTTTGAACTTTGAAAATATGCAAATGACCAGTAAATTTACTGTACTTTTGCTACCGTGTGTGATAGTATTTGAATATATTTAATCATGTATTCATTTTTGCTACAGCGAGTCGGCGTCTTTGCACCATAACAATGACAGCGGTAACGTGTCCGATTTAACATTGGATTACAGATCAACACAGGGAAGTAACCCATCACTGAGTGAATCTCCGAAGAAAACTAGGTAAGTTAAAGTTAAAAATAATTCCATGTTGATGAGATTTATGACAAATATGAGCTATTCATGGACCGCACCTTCACGGTGCGTTCCATCAACACCCCATATTTGGCTAGAAAGGGAATTTTGAATTCATTTCAATACCATCAAGTGAAATTACTGTCAAAGACCAGTGATTTTGTTGCATTTTTCGTTACAGTGTATCGAACCTGTACGTGAATCAGGGAATCTCCTAATATTTTTGTCTAGTATGGCTTATTGGTGTATCGCACCGTCTGGTATAATCGTATCAAATCCATATGGAGTTGCCGTTGCTTATTTCAAGAGTTATAAAAGTAGATTAAGTCAGATCCATGATTAAATCTGTTATTTTATTACAGACGTAATCGTGCACACTCACCATGTCCATCTTGTGGAAGTTACAACAGTCTGGACTCTGACACAGGACTGGTAAGATATGATGATTTCCATTGCTATGTTCGTAGGGAGTAGGTACGGGCAAAACCGAACCATTCGAGTTCGAATCCGATCGAATCCTAAATACCGTATGAACAACAAAATATCCTATTTTTTCTAATACGACTTGTCTTTTAATTGTAAAAATTAGGAAATTTATAATGTTTAGTGTAATTTTAATTCATACTCTATGCCTAAGAGCAACAATTTTCATATTTTAACGACAAAATGTAATCGATTGTGGTAAAATTTGACCAAAATGGATTGCACTTTCTCGTCAAAAATGGAAATTTTAGTTCATTTATCGAGTCTATGTTCCTACGAACGATTCATCATCGATTCGAATGAATTGTGCTGCTTTCGAATCGATTCGAATCTCTGAATCAAATTGCCCAGCTCTAATATTTAGCCTCCTTTAAAAACAGGAAAGTATGGCGTCTTCATCTCACACCGATTCCTGGCCTCGTAACGGTAGAATACCGGTCATAGAAACAAACAACAATCATCACCACGTCGATCAAAATCAAAATAAACAAACAAGTGGTAAACAACAACAACAACGCACACACACAACAAATTGTATAGATCGTAAACATTCCGGAAAAGAAATAGATCACCTTAGAAATGAAGTTGCGAAATTGAGATCCGAACAACAAGAATGGAGTCGACAACAGCAAGAGTATTTGGTAAGTTTGATCGTTTTTGCTTACCAAAATAATAAATAAAAATAATCTCATGAAATATATACATCAATCATGAAATCCAACTTTCGCCATATTAATTCAACGATCATATATTTTTATCGTCGAATTTTCATAAGTTCACATGATTTAAATTTAAATTCACCCTATCAGGGCAGGGACTAATGGATGAACCAAGATTAAGTTAATTAAACATATTTTGAACACCTCAATTTTCGAAAATGTGCATTGACGGTTCCTTTACGCTCTCTCGTGCCTATGGCTGGGCATAATCGAGTGATATCTGACTTGAATATTTTATCCAAATCGGATGATTTACTAATTCCACATATGTAACAAGTAATCCATTTTACTATTACAACTTGCCTCAACAATGAAATCACGAATTACTATTATCAACAGAAAAAATTTTGAAACGAAGGCAATGTATTTTAGATGTCCAAGAGTAAGAATTTTCATATTTTAACGACAAAATACAATCGATTTTGGTCAAATATGACCAAAATCGATTGCATTTTGTCGTTAAAAATGAAAATCCCGCTTAATTCAACGAGATTTTGTTTCTTAAATGCTTCGCGGTTGATTCGAATAATTCGTGCTCCAGACCGAGTCGAATCACCGAATTCAATTTCCAAGTCCTACAGTAGTGCCAGCACAGTGGCCCACTTGTTTTATTTGGCTATATCCGTATCATTTATGTTGTCTCTTGCTCGCCAGCTATATATTACTTTTGGCCATTGATTCCAAATTTTATATTGAAGCGATTTATTTTTTTGATGATGTAACATGTTGAAAAAAATATTATGATAAATTGTGGCAAAGGTAGTATTTTTTGTACACTATTATAAATCAATACAATATAAATGTTTTTTTCTTGTTTCTAGAACCTGCAAAAAGAGCTGAAAAAACTTCGCGAAAAAGACTCGAAGCAACCCAATGACGTCAACAGTCTGTCTCGAAAACTGGACCAAATCGGAGTTACAGACGCAATCCCGACTACTGCCGAACACTTGGTATGACATCACGCGTAGCCATAGTAACAAATGAACACTGCTGCTAAAAGCTGTAGAACGGGGCCATCCAAGCCGGAATGTGACGTCACGCCATGATGTAATATCCGTCGTTTCTAAGCACTTGTCATGGCGTCACTCATCATACACGGGAACTCCAAAAATATTTACTAAGAACTCACGCATCCCACACATCCCTTTTCTTGAAAAATCAGATATAGGTGCTGGGCGCCTCCTGGTTTCAAAAGAAGCCTATTAGACACATGTCAATTTGACTGCTTACTGAGAACATACCCTGTCAATTTGACAGTCAATTTGGATCGTTGCTTCCCGATTGTCACACAAACTTTTTTGTCCACTGTGTTGTTTTAGGTCGTCAACAATTTTTGTCGAAAAATTTGTGTCTGATTGTACTATATCGAACTTGAGCCAGTGATGAACGAATTATATTGTCCGTTTAAGCTTGGCCAGATTTAACGTCTTATAAAATTGGCATTTTAAAGTCTGGTCCAGTATAAGTCACAGATGGACTGCGCCTTCGCGACGCGATCCATCAGTGACTCATTCTTGACAAAAGAATTTTCCATTTAATTTTCGATTTCTCTATAATGCGTAATTGTTAAATTGATTTATAGACTGCCTAGACTATGTCGCCGGGTTTTCCGAACAATATGCGAAGTTGATCAAAATTTCTTACCTAGGCTTTTACTGCGGACGCAATCATACCTGAACTTCCTTCTACCTTTGAACTTTCACCCTCAACACTTTCTCCGAAAGGTGTTACGATAGGTTTTTGTCGTTTGACATTGGAACTTCAATCAATTCTATTTAGTCAAATTCGAATCAAAAATATTCGAATCCCCAAAATTTAGATTGGTTTGTAGAAAATAAAATATTCAAAAACCTCTTTACTTGTCGAATTCGAATCAGAAGTACTATATCGAACAAACAAAACAGAAACTTTTTCTCAGAAAATTGTAAAATACGTTAAAACTTATAGCCAGTTTCTGAAAATGTGCACTTTTTTAAATCTGTTCATTTCAAATCAGTCGAAGAGTCGAATTGGATAAGGCTCTGTAGGGCTCTGCCTACATCAAATGAAGTTTTATACATTTATGAAATATTTCAGTCGATGGTTGCTATTTTGAGTTGACGTTGAAAATTAAAATTGACATGATATATTAAAAAAACTGGCCATTTATTGAATCTCTATGAAGTTTTTTTTAAATGTACCTAATCACCTTCGAGAAGACTCGATTTGAAATTACGTTTTTCGTGTTCGATTCTAAAATAAATTAATTTTAAAACAATAGCCCCAACCCGAGAAATACACTAGAAAAAAAACGCGCTAAATTTACCGTTAATTTGCAGTAATGTGTAATTCTCAAAATTCGAAACCGCGACTTTAATTCAATTTACTCTGACGAAGGTCTGTTGATAGACCGTACTATTGGGTGTCGCGTTTCATCAACGGTATTTAATTTAGACGAAAAGTCGATTTTATAATTTTATTTCAATATCACAAAGTAAAATCACTATTAAATTTAGAACGGCAAGTTTACGGCATTTTTGTTACAATACTACTGCCGTGACATTTTCAGTGCTTCCCTTTCACAACAAAATACACAATCTGAAATTTGATTTTGTTAGGTATGCCTCACAGATGGACTGCGTCTCATCGACGCGGTCCATCAGTGACCCATGCCCAACAAAAAAGGCTTTGACAAATTTTTTCCGATTGAATAATGTTCACTATCAATGCATTATTGCGCACTAAGTTTCCACTTCGATCGTATAGATGAGTCATATCTGTCTTTGTACAATCTCGTTTTTTTTCTTATTATTTTTCTTGTTTATTATTAATTTTCTCTTACGTTTTGTTTAAAATTAAATTTCAAGAGTGTTTTCCTCAATTTTTTTTCTCGTTTTTTTAGTTCAAGTATCTCCTGATTTTTTTAGGATGTAAAGCATGGGTCATACATGTGACGTGTCTTAATGATATCGTTCATGTATGGCAGATGTCGAACATGATTTAATTTTTTTTTAAAGTTAGTTTGGGCTGATACTACCTATATTCTTGACTTATAAAGCTTCAATTTGCTTTCTCAAAAAACTGCTTGTCCAAAATATTATTTGTTCATTTCAATTCGATTTTCGACAAATCAACCGTTTTTCGAATGCATTTTTCGTTTTTTTTGCACACTTTGTGATTAGTTAGCGTCATCTCTATTATGACGTCATATTTTAGTGACGCCATCAATATTAAAAAAAACCACTGTCTGCCTTTACTAGCATAGACATTCAAGTTTCTACCGAGTTTTGGCTTCGTTTCAAATTAATGTTTATGTCCATAATACCCGACTAAAACTAGGTCAAAAGTTTGTTTAGAAAAAATCCAAAAACTAACAAAATGTATCTTAGGAAGTATTTGAGTTGATTCATAGCTTGACCGTTTCAAAACTGATTTAAGTTTTTTATTTATTTCCCTCTTAATTTTTGTTTGTTATCAATAATTTCGAATAAATTTGAAATATAATCGGACAGACGTAAAGTCTCGTTCATTATTAAACAATGGTCGTATTTTACTTGTCGGTTTTATTGTTCGAGCACAATGGCAGGTTTGAGAAGATACAAATTTTAATTCGAAGGTTTTGCATTGGATGTTATTTATCGTACATTATCCTAATAAGAAAGTAATACTGGAATCCTCTATATTAGTAATTTGTTATTCACCATTTTTTATGAAATTGCGATAAGAAAGTGAGGCGCGACCTTTTGTTAAAAGTCAAGTTTTTTTAATATTAAAAGGGGCTGGCCTTTGAGTTGAAAAAAAGATAGCATTTTGGGGGCATCTATATTATCTCATAAACTTATAAATAGCGAAAATGTTATCAGAGAGACGTTTATTCTAGCTGAGTAAGTCGCACAATTTTGCATTAAAAATAGACGGAAGGCGGTAATGCGACCATTGATATTAGCCGGGCAGAAATCCATACCTAGCATTCTTATTCACGGTAAACGAGGCAAAAATTAGACGCAGAATGATATTGCGGATGGGGCATACATCAGTGTTGGGAACGAGTCACTCCACTTCGAGTCCGAAGTCGAGTCGGAGAATACACCAGCTGCAAGTCCAAAATTTGAATTAAGAGTCTCGAGTCGAGCAACTGTACTTCCAAGTCGCAAGTCAAGTAGAGTCGGGTATTTACGAGTCTCCAATTGAGTCAGGAGTCCATTTCTAATTCTATTCAACAGCAACGACTTACTATCCGGCCGTCAAAGCATTTTACACAAGGTGATTGCAGAATCGACCTAAATTCTTACTAAATCCCGAGTCAAATCGTATCTGCATTTTGTCAAGTCGAGTACGAGTCTGGTTGTTTTGTTAAGACGACTCGAGTCGAGACATTGAAAAGGTGACTCGAGTGGAGTCAATGACCATATCATTGGTATACATAGTATATACTGTAATCACTTTGAACGAAAATAATGTTTATTTTGATCAATTCGATCTCCTCACTTCGAAAACAACATACAGAATAAACAAAAATAGAAAATTTAAAGAACAAGATTTTTCCAAGGAAAATATGCCAATTAGTCTAATACGTTTCCTACAAATTTATAATTTAATTTATATTTTTAGACATTTATATTTTTGAATGCAACCTCCGGGCATATCGGGGTGATTATTGAGAGCAAAACAACCATTTAACTTTATATTCAGAATTTCCGACTGTTTAGTACTGTAATTAATTTTGTAATATGCATAGTTAAAAAGTTTTAATTCTGTAATTAGCTAAAATTAACTTGTACAACGTAAAAGTACATTGCATCTCCATTAGCGCTTAGAGAACAAATAGTTATTTTTCACCCCTTTTTCCTAATCGAACGTTCTCCAACAGATTTTCATTCTTCAAATCATTCAAATTTCGGAATGAAAATGACCGATAGCAAGCCATGTTTCAAAGAATGTGTTAAATACGCAAAACCCTAAGTATAGCCGACCAATTTAAAAAATATATTACTATCTATTTCCTTTGCCAAGTGGAAAAAGTTCGAACAAATTGTGGTCATGAATAAGTGGAGTTTAAATATATGAACTGTATTCCCTCAGTTGCTGGTTATTACCAACTTTTTGAACCTCATAAATATTTCAATTGTTTTCATGTATTTTTTTGTAAACAGTTATAATTCCGTAAAGCGTACGCCGCAGCAAGTTTTATAATTTTTATAAAGGCAAAATATATTGCATAGAACAAAAGAGTTGGAGGAAAGCGTTTCCAACAAAATAAAACACCCACTGTCCTCCAATGATACATTTTCGGTCGTTCGATTTCTCTATAAAAGTAAAAATTACTATGAAATTGAGAAATTCCTCTAAATTTTCGGGGGCATTCGACACGATTTGCATTTCTTTGTGGTGTTTTATGACCAAATTAGATCAGTAGAACACATAATGGAAATTGAATCAAGAAGTTTTTGCGCGCCTTTGTCGTGTATTTTTCTCAATATTATGAAACTTTCATTTTATCTTTTTTGTCGACGAGATCTTTCTCATCTGCATACCACAATTTACCAGAATAAACTTTTAATTTGGAAAACAAAGCATATGTTTTTACCATTTTGAGATTTTATTCTTGCCCAAAGGCCATGTTAAGATTACAAAAAAATACATTCCTAGAAATCTCGTTTTAAATCAATTAGTTAAGAGCAAGCGTTGAGAAAATTCGCATTTAAGACACGGTTCATCTATATTCCATTCTTGGTTAAAATAAACCTTCAGTTCGAATGCATTATATATGAATCAACATCTGAAGATTTTCGGTCAAACGTCGGAAAGGTTCACTCCAGCTAAGTGGTTTATCGAATTCGGCATAGATCGAATACTTTACGATGGAGGTATCTTGCTATATCACGATGATATTTACTTTGGTTGGTATTGTAAACAGTCAATCAGGTAAGTAACTTTATTAGATATTGCTTCGAGAAATGATGTCCTTATCCGAATAGCATAATAGGTTAACAAAAGCAGCTTCAATTTTTCTTTGAATCATTCAGTTGCAAATTTTTACATAAGTCACGACTTTGCTGAGTAAAATAAGGGTTTATTTTGCAGATTTCGTTCATCTGAAATTCGTTATTCCATTCAAATAGTATATTTTACAAATCTATCCTATGCAACGTATACAAAAGCAGACTTCAAATGTCTTTAGGAACAATAATTCATGTTTCCAACTATGCATAATCGTCCATGTTGGTGAAAGAAGAAACTTTTTTCACGTCCTGCCCAGTTCCTAAATCCGAGTCGGGACCTTCGCGTGTGGGATGTTGCCCAGGTCATTCCTTTGCGCAGATATAGAATCTGATATAAAAATACAATTGAACCTTTGACACAGGAGCAGAGATGAACGAGAAGTTGATTAATTTTATTCAAAATGCCGGACATGTTTTAACTAAAAAGAATGATTTTCGTGGCTTCGGAGCTCATTTTTGTTTTCTTATGATTTGATAATTTTGTCCAACACTGGAAGGGAATCTTGCGTGGATCTCTAAACAGAAACATTGTTTTGTCGAGTATCTACCACAGATGGATATTTCTGTGGCATATGCTTGACAAAGCGTGTTTAAGAAGACATACATAAAAGTCTTGGCATAAATCTCGTCAACATGTTTTTCTTAACTTATGAAATATATACATTTACTGCACTTTACCAGTAAATTAACTGTACTTTTAGTGAAATGAAGTTCCGATATAACATAACTTTATATTTTTATGTGTTTAAAGGCATTGATTGTTCTTCTGATGTTAATGTCTGTCGGCAAATCGAAGTATGTGTCACGAAGGGATATACGTGTTCGTGCCCTGTTGGATATGAAGGAAATAATTGTGACGAAGGTGAGTAATAATATAAGTTTTTCTCTACACTGTAACAAAAATGCAGTTAATTTACTGATCATTTGTGTAATTGCATATTTCCAAAGGTTCCACACCTTCGCGGTGCGTTCTATCAACATCCCATATTCGAACAAAAATGTAAATTTTAAATTTTTTTTTCAATACCGCCAAGTGAATTTACTGTCAAAGACCAGTAATTTTGTTGCATATTTTTTTTCTGTTCCATTATTGCCCCGTATATAATCAGTTTGGATATTTGCAACTTTTATTATTGTTAAGTACGGACGGACAGAATATTTTATCAAGCACGAGCCACAGACGTCTATAAGACGCGATACCTCGGTGATTCATAGTTGAAATGATTCAACAAAATCGAACCTACATTTAGGGCTGGGCAATTCAACTCGGTGATTCGAATCGCTTCTGAGTAGTCGACGGCGGTGGCAAGTTAGTCGTGCTTCGGTCATAAAAACCTTGCAAAACGAAGTGGAATTTTCATATTATATGGGAAAATGTGAGTTTGGAAGTATATTGCGTTCTCATCCTGGTTATATCATTAACCTTGCATTCGTTGTTATGGATTTCTTCATTTACATAATCGAGGCCAATTTACGTTATAAACGCAATCATTGTTGTTTACATAGACATAGCGATTACATCCGATTCCAAAAGTTATACGAATCAGATTCGAATTCTGAATGATTCGGTTTTGTCCAGCCCTATCTTCTCGAGGGGTACATTTCTGTCTGGGCCAGAATTTAAAATTTGCTCATTTTCAATATTGTTGCTTTTCATCTTTAATTAAACAATATACTAATGTCTGTTTAAAGTACTCTTAGTGGCATACTATAAGAGGACCGAGCAATATATTAAAGTGCAGTGACTGATATCTCTCCCGGGAAGGCTTTAGCAGAATAATAAACCACTACCTTCCAGATACGTTATTCGTATATCACTGTTTCACTGTTTCAATTTTCTATTGAAAAAATCGGAATTTTAAATAATTGCAATTTATTAAAAATGTTTATGTTTATAATATTAGTGAAATATTGAAATTATTAAATTACAGAGATACTTCCCACGAGTGACAAGTGTACCCGACCAGATCCCTTGCCAGTGTCTTGTAGTAGCTTAAGGAACAATTGTGCTCCAGACCAATGTGAAACAAACCAGCTGTGTTGTTCCGACGGCTGCAATATAACGTGCATAGTTGATCCGGGTAATCATTTATAATCATTTTCAGTAAAGTTCAGTGGGGGAAATTTCTGGATTATCCTTTGTTAAAAATCATTTTCTTTGAATGGCGATGTTAAAATTCCTTAAATATATTTTTAAATGATTCAAATATAAAAAAATATAAAAAGTACGTTGATACAGAAAAAAACAGTTCTTAAAACTGTTGTCTGGCGACGCGAGTGGGATATGCGGACGAGAGACATGTCCAGGTGAAATTTTGAGGAGGGGATTGCAGTTTAACAAAGAAATATTTTTCTGACCCTTCTTTGCAAATTGCCTTTTTTTATACAGCTTGTTTTTATCCCAAAGTAACGATTTCTTGCAAAAAGGCCAAAACTTTTTGGTCACGCAATCACTGTTGCGCAATCACTCTAAATTTTTGGGCAATCTACAGCAAATGGTAGACATGGATTAACGAACAGACGATGCCGGGACCCTGAGGCTAGGATGCCAAATTGCCAACAGGATGATCACTTGGCCATCGCGTTCAACTCATTGATTGATGTTTCCATTTTGATTTTCTTCTGACAAGTTCAGGGTGGCCACATATATATGACCACATATTAAAATATATTCGAAGCACAAATTATTCGAATCTTTTGTGACTCGGTGATTATGTGTGTACTTAAGTGTAATATATTAAGTGTATTATATTATATTTTAAAGACAAATTACAAATAAAACATTCAATATTGATCAAATTTACTGAAAAGTAAGTGTGAATTGAAAGTTCATTTCTTCTTACATTTGATTTATCTTAATTAGTGGTAAAACATGGCATTTTCTGTTGTTACGGTATTTAATGATTCGATCTAGTTCTAAAAAATATCCGAATCTGATTCGAGTCGTAATAGATTAGGTTGCCCAAGCCCTATGCAAGGTCAAAGTAGAGGACTTTTTTATCGTACTGGCTTGTACAACTCGCATATTTAATTTAAAAATAACTTTGAAATAAAAAGTTCAAACGCTGTCAGGGATTATCACAATTTATTATCTTTAAGTGTAAATTTTAAATAATTTTGATTTTTGGAAAATTTGAATATTTCCTTTTTTATTTTCGTTGCCCCCTCATTGAAAATTATCATACTAACCTATCACTACCATACTACTAAATTATTTAACTACTACTTTGCTACATAGATCATGCTTGTGGAGCCAACAATGAATGCCCTGGAAATAAGATTTGTTATTCAAATGATGGATTAAAATCATGTTCCTGTCCATATGGATACGGTGGTGCAGACTGTATGGAACGTAAGAACAGGTTTTGTCAATGCTATCTATAAAATTAACAAAACGTCCTAAAATATTGTCGGTATATGGAACCCGTATTAAAAAAACGCAAACTTCAATATCGTGCACTTTTTACAGCCACTCTCTTGAGTAGATCTCCCTGGCGCAGGCTTCGTAGAAGGACAGCGATAGAGGTTTTAGAAAGACTGGATCTTTCCGATTCGGCTTAGTGTACTCAAGTTATTACATCTTGTGTTGCGTGATGGACACGGATTAACGAGACGGACTCACCGGGACTCGAATACGAGAGCTTCAGCATGCGACGCCAACATGATAACCATTAGGTCATCACGCCAACAAGTAATGCCTCGCGCCTGAGAATTGATTTCGTTTGCAAACTTCATCATTTCATAATAATACAGCCACCCATTCCCTTTTAACCCAGCCGGAAAAAAATATTGATCAAACAAACTCTGCTAAGCGCGCTAAGCTTTGCTCTTCATTATAAAATAACGGATTGGGAAATTGCCATTAGCACTTTATTTGGGTAGTGACTCCGTGTCGCAAAATAAATCAAAAAGATACTTTTTCGTCGATCAGTTCGAGCGGATCACTCTGTACAAGGCCTTGTAACAGCGACTAGTTATATCGGTTAAGGTGGTCGTAAAGGTACGAGTTTTCTGGTTAGGATGAGTCTACCCAAGTTATTACTTATTGGGTTCAGCTGGTGGCATGTATTAAGAAGCCATATTTCTCAAGACCCGAGTCCAGATCTTCGACCTGCGATGCCAATATCGGAATTCAGAAAGCCCATCTGTAGATTCGACGCAAAATCAAATCTCTTCTAAATCGACAATTTTATTTTGAATTCTATTGTGTATTTCAGAGTGCTTTATAAGTCTCTGTTTTTGCATCTTGCAAAGGCTTTGCCTTTGAGTCATAAGAAAAATTTGTTGCTTATGATTCCTTACAAAATTTTTTGCCAGTAAACCCGGAATTCATAACGTTGGATGACAGATGTCCATATCCAAGTATGCCACAGGATTTATGTATCAAACCTGGAGGAACTTTTCCAAACGCAGAATGCGACGATAATAATCCATGCAGTGATGGCAAAATTTGCTGCCTTGGAAGCGATGCCTGTTCAACAAGATGTGTTCCTGAACCTACAGGTAACATTAATTTCACTTTTTACCGATGGTTGCCCCAATCTGAAATATCATGTTTTAAATACGCCATGTTCTCCGTTGCCACCTATCTATGAGGAACAAGTCCTCTCCGTACCAGACCGTAAATGTGCCCTGAAATACGTGACATGCTCAAGAAAGCGCGAGCGCAAAACGTAAAATTGCAATAAATCAGATATAGAAGGAAGACGATCATGGTAAAGATGTATTCAGACTCGAACTTACAATCTCAGTATATATTAATAAACACCAATACACAATTTTTTTGTTCAACCAGCATTGCTAATCCACAGATCTTTCAATACCTGTTCATCTATTAGTGAAAACAATGGAATCTACCTGGTCGTCCAGTTTACGAACCATTGATCTAGAAAACCGTGACCTAGGTTTGTTGAGACAATGCTTTAAGATAGACCATTAAATAACAAAAACAGTGCAACACAGAGTGTTGATTGGAATTTCCCTTCGCACACAGCACTCAAAATTTGATTTTTCAAACAGGAAAACACATGAATCGAAAAGGTAATCGATCAGAGCCTATTGAATATTACGAAACTAGAGAAACTTAATAAAATATAAATTTTCAGGTTGCATGATTGAAGAAAACATACAAATTTGCAAGAATCAGTATAAATATTGTGTGAACGATGATTCAGTAGAAAAATTCACCTGCGTTTGTCCATGGGGATATAGTGGATACAAGTGCAAAACCCGTGAGTTTTTCTATTTGTTATACATATATGTAATTGATATATGAATATCATTTATTTAAAAATTTGTTTCACCCTTTTTTGGATATATATTTAGGATCGGATGAGTTGCACAAGAAATGCTCATATCCTGTGGTTCCCAGCACATGTGTTATGTGTATTCTGATGAGACAGCCTGTGATTGTGATAAAAGAGAATATTGTTGTTCTGATGGATGCGGATCAAAGTGTGTGGATCGTGACCGTAAGAACAAAATATTCAATTAATACATCGTTTTTGTATTGTGTGAAAGAAAAGCCTGGATTGCGACTTTAGGATTAGGACCCTTCGATATGTGCAAGCGTTTACCAGTCTCAAGATGTTTGTTTGAGCATTGCTGGTTAAGGAAACACCGTTTTCGTGAATGAGGTCGTTCGCAATTCTATAGCTCACAACTTTCCCGACGCGAAGCAGATTTTTCTCTGCTTTAAAGGACAACCGATTCTGAATCACTCTAATCGTATGCACCCCAAATACAGACGGTCTTTAAGTCATAGTTTTCATCGTCATGTACAGAATGAAAAGAATTTGAAAAAGTCAATCATAAGTGATATGAACGATGGGACAGTAGATTTGCAATAGTTGATGAGTCAATCTACAGAAAAAAATAATTGAACAGGAATCTGGCGCATTTGATTTTATTTCAACGTTATCTTAATGTCGGTCACGACGAAACGATCGACTTTTATCTATTTCTGTAATTAGTCTCCAAATCTATATATATATATTTTTGTCAAATGTGAGGTACTGATGAAACGCTCTACAACTCAACAACTACTGCCAGAAATACTTGTAAATATCGGTTAGGCAAATATTTTAAGAAACTTTTGGTAAAGATATTAGCGTTTGGTGGAAATATTTCAAAATTACTTAGTATTTTATTTTTAGATCCTCCCCCCTCGCAATAATCTATTTTCAAGGATCCTGGCAATTATTCTTAGAAGAAAGCTTGCTCATCCTCGTGTGGGGATGAAATTTGTGCCGCAACACCCAATCATACACGTTCGACCTCGTCCAGTAAATCAAGTCCGTCCAGTAGTTCGGGTCCATCCAGTAGGCACAGGTATATATATCTCATTTTCATTGAAAGGTATTACTACAGATCAGTTGAGGTACATTTCACCAAACCCTTTTATACAGGTTTAGTTCTGTACGGACTCTTTCAAAGTTACTAGTAACGTTAAAACTTGCTAGTGTCGCGTTTTATTGAACCCACATACCTTTCCTTGCCTTTTTTTAGTTATTTAAAAGCTATTTTCAATATTCGGCCCTTTCATATCCTGAAACCACACTTTTGCTAAATATCACCACCAACCATGATATATAGACCAAACGGTTTCAGATTGCGTCTCTCTTTTTTCAATACTTTAGAAAGGCCACTGGATTTTCCTTATACTTATATTGTACTGATTTGAATTTCTTTCAACTATTTTTTTTATTTTCTTGGTCTCATTTTTCACTTTCTAATATTACATTCCCTAAACACTATTCTAATTAATTTAACACATATTTAATAAAAAGATGCTTTGATCAAAGTTTTCCGATTCAGTATCACCAGGAATATTTTTATATTCCAGCATATCCATCCTACAAATACGTCGCGCCAGGATGTTACAATCTTTGTGAAAGAAGTTATTGTCAAAGATATCCTCAAGCTCAGTGTGTGATGAATAATTACAACGGATGTAGCGCGAGGTTCTTATATGGTGGAATGGACGTCACTTCTCAATGTGGAACAATTTACAATCACAACTAAATCTCGGCAGATGAGATCGTGCTCAATCTAATAGGAATAAACTTGAATGATAATTTTGTGGATCGTTGTATATTTTTGGCGCTTCTAGCGCTCGTGTTTTCAAGTCTATCTATCATAACGTTAACAATAATGATTTAGATTTCCTCAGAAAATTAAAATATGTATGTTGTCTGTTATTAAAAAGTTGATTTTAATCGGAAAAAATAAATATACAATTACATACATATATAAAAAAAACTTAGCATTACTCCAGTTTTGTCACCATAAAATTTATATTGACGTATCTGTCAGTCCAGCACTAACGTTTTTGTGTTTATAACTGATCCATTGTAACAAAATCGCTTATCCTCGCTTGCGAAAAAATGTGCTTTCCTATTTTTAATTAATTTAGAAGTTAGGAAATGTAAACAATTCTAAATGCGGAGAAATACTTATGTAGTTTGTTTTCTACGATGAAAACTGTGGTCTATCGTGAGGAAACATTAAAAATTTGCCTTATGACGCCACAATTCTTCCTTGAGTTGCCCTCTGACAATACAGCTCATTATCCTGGTGATCGACTCGTCGTTGACTTATGCTAAATCCGGGTCGTTGCGCCATGTGCATTTATTCAATTCATACTGTCGACAGTGTTTTATTATAATGTATCACTGCCGCCGATGCGTTCAGATGCAGACACTTTTTCATGAGACCACCGAGTATAGAAGCAGCTTCTGAGAACACATTAGTGGTCGCAAATATGCAAAGAAGTAGATGGATTAAAAAAGTACTTTGAACAAAAATTCCGTATAGAATTGATCCTTATTCGAACCGTGAAGTTCAAACAACATCTAGATGTTGACAGGCCTGTTTGCTGTGAATATATTGGGCAGGTTTCCTGTGTTCGAATCAAACAAAAATGATATAAAACTCCTGGGACATTGGGCTTAGTATAAATCATGATAACATATTTAGACCACTAGTTTTATTCTATGGTCTGCGCGTCAGACGACAATAGATCATGACTCGATTTTGCAACATGCCGTTGAGGTATGTCATGTTTTGGAGTTCTATTCCTTCTTTCGAATTTCAAACATATTTACTCGTTAAACCGAACTCTATAATTTCTTCAAAAAGCAGCCTTTCAGTATGAGAACAATAGTTGTGAATATATACTCAAGAACGAAGAAATTCATCGAGTATACGATCAGGGCTGGGCAAATCGATCAGGTGATTCGAAGCACGATTTATTCGAATCAATCATTAGTCGTTCATAGGAACGAAGACTTGTTAAAGGAACAAATTGTGCTTGAAATCGATTCGAATCACCGAATCGATTTATCTAGCTCTATACTCAACAAAAAATTTCTGGGAAGAAATTTTTCAACGCGGTTATTCACAACGCGTAGAAAATTCGTCGGGAAGACATGATCATTCAATATTTTTAAACCATAATTTGGAAAAATATGACGATATAGATATACAGATGATGATATAATTTTCATACCGCGCAAAAAAAAACCCCAAAGAACATAATCATTCTATTCTAATGCATAATTTCTATATAATTGAAATTCCGTCAATACAAGTTTTTATGTGTGGTATATACAAATTGTGAGGAAGGCGAAATACCTGAAAGAAAGTCAAATCGTTTCCTAATGAAGTTAAGAGAAATATGAGAAAAACGACATACTGAAAGAAAGTCAAATCGTTTCGTTAATGAAGTGCGCATCCTAGGCACGGATAAACTCGTATTTAATTAAAATAAACATTTTTCTTTTAATTCAATGTATATGACGCGACATCTGAACTTTTTAGTCAAACCTTGGAAGCGCTCATAGCTCAATGGTTTTTCGAATTTGGAATACTTCTTGGAATACTTCATAATGAACGTATATTGTTTTACAACGGAGATATCTTCTCTGTCAAAGGGGTAATGACGAAGTCAGTATATTATTTTGTTTGTCGTTGATGAGGCCATCTGTCCCCTGAACGAAATATGTCTAAAGAAGTCTTCGCCTTGCGGGATTTGGAATTAACTCTTAACGAACGTATGTAATAATTTTTTTATAGCCACTCCTTCGAGCGGACCATTCTGACCAAGGCCACTTGTAGACGGACAGGGATAGAGTTGTCAGAAAGTCAAGATCTTTCCTGTTCGGTGTAGCCAACTCAAGTTATTACACCCTCGGTTGCGTGATGGGCATAGATTGAACAGTTGTACTCGCCGGGACTCAAACCTGAAAACTCAACCTGCGATGGCAACATGCTAACCACTAGGCCCACGAAATGTTATTTCTCGGTAAACCAGTCAAAATAAAAAATAATTCAAACAAGTTTTGGTCACAGATGGATCGCGCCGATAAGGAGATATCCAATTTCAAGTGTATATATATAAAGCGTATATTATGTAAATTTTATTTCATTTCATGTGTTTGACTTATAGTTCACAAAACATTTTTAAACGAGATATTTATGACTGTTTTCATGTAAAATAAAATATTGCAGGCCGCACTGGGGTGTGGTTATTCAAATGTCTGAAAGTTTTTCCCCAGTTTTACGCTAATTTTTCCTGTTTCTGTGAAGCATACTATTTGATACCTATTTTTATTTTAAATTTGTTTGACTGAGATCTTGGTTGTTCTAAAACGATGAAGTAATACATATTTTATTGATGTCTAACCACTGGGCATGGCTTTCTTGTGTCTGCTATGTGGTGTCCAGAACCGAATCGTGTGTAATTCAAATAAGAATCGAATAATTTTTTCAAATCTCCAACTCCGTCTAAATAACGTATGTTTCAATTTTACCATTGGTATTTTTTCTATTATGACAGTCTAAAGCTTGTGTTTTTCTGGTAAAAATAGAATAGTTCCACTTCATTTTCTATCCGATCCGAAAAATTTGACGAGAAAATCTTTTGTTTAATAAAAACATTCTGATTGGATATCAGTAAATCACGACCGATTCGAATAAATTGTGCTTGGAATAGATTTGAATTTTCAATTTGAATATCCCAACCCTAGTTTTATACTAACAATTAAATATAGAAAAAATATATACTATTATGAGCAGTATTTTTATTGTTTAATTACAACGAAATCAATAAGTGACAAACGTGCCAAAATACCAACAATTTGATTTAGGATGATTGACAGTTGGAACCTCCGTTTAAAAACATAACCTTTCAAATTGAATTGGAATTCTCGTATTATAAGAGCAAAATGTGAGTTAAAAGTACATTACGTTTTCAATATGTTGATTCCCCAAAATTGTACGAATCAGACCCGAATTCTAACTGATTCGGGTTTGTTCAGCTCTATCTTTTCGAGGGGTACATTTCTGTCTGTGCCATGATTTAAAATCGGCCCATTTTCAGTATTGTTGGTTTTCATCTTTAATTAAACAATATACTTATGTCTGTTTAAAGTACTCTTAGTGGCATACTATAAGAGGACCGAGCAATATATTAAAGTGCAGTGACTAATATCTCTCCCGGGAAGGCTTTAGTAGAATAATAAACTACTACCTTCCAGATACGGTATTCGTATATCACTGTTTCAATTTCCTATTAAAAATCGAAGTTTCAGATGATTATAATATATTAAAAATGTTTACAATATCAGTAAATATTTAAATTACAGAGTGTATTAACGTTGTTGAAAACAAGCGTAGCCGACCAGATTCCTTGCCAGAGTCTTGTTACAATTTTGAAATCTCATGTAGTCCAAGCCAATGTGGAACAAACCAGCTATGTTGTTCCGTCGGTTGCGAAATAAGATCCATAGTTGATCCAGGTCATCATTTACAATTATTCCTAATTTTCAGTAGTTCAAGTTCAGTAAAGGAAGTTTCTGGATTATCTTTACCTTTTGTTAAAATCATATTTTTACATGATATACCGAATGATATATCTTCAAATCAAGCCTTTCCAGCTTTGATTTATATCATTCGTAATAATTATCAAGCCTATATTACGGGCCTTTCCAAGAGCTGACAAGTTTTGGCAGTTCTGATAAACAATGTGTCCGTGAGCAAAGTTTCAAATTGTTTGTATAAGTCTAGACAATGTCTTTCTCACGATTGATTTACTTTGGAATAGTACCACTTTCAGCATCTGGTAACATATTTGGCTCACTCTCTTTTCATCTAAAATTATTATTATTATTATTATTATTCTTGCCAGCATTTCGATAACATGCACAAACTTAACATAGCATATGAAACATTTGAATAAGCATCTGTGAAATCTTCTCAAAAAACTGAAATGAATAAAAAATAAAAAAATCCTTGACCCTCCTTATATTTTTGGGCTAACTGCAGAAACTGGTAGACGTGGCAACTTTTTTCCCGTGAACGATTCGGGATTAATTTGAATGATTTGCGCTTTGAATCGATTGGAATTGACCAGTCCTAATGCCAACATGACGATCACTTGGCCAAGTTTAGGGTGGTCATATCAACTCGGATATTAAAATGTATTCGAAGCACAAATTATTCGAATCATTTATGAATCGGTTATTATGTGTGTACTTAAGTGTAATATATTTTATTTCAATGACAAATTGCGAATAAAATATTCAATATTGATCAAATTTAGTGCGGGGTAAGTGTGAATTGAAAGTTCATTTCTTCATACATTTATCGTAATTAGTGGTAAAACGAGGGATTTTCTGTTATTATGAAAAATTTAATGAATCGATATTTTTCTAAAAATATCCTAATCTGATTTGAATTTTAATTGCTTCGGTTTGCCAAGTCCAATGCAAGATCATAGACATTTTTGTCTTATTTGCTCGCACAGCATATTTAATTGAAAAATAACTTTGAAATAAAAAATTCAAACGCTATGAGGGATTCTCACAATTTATTATCTTTAAGTCGTGATGAAAAAAAAACAATTTTTTTGAAAAAGTTAAATATTTCCTTTTTATTTTGGTTGTCCCCTCATTGAAAAGCATCATATTAAAAAGATGACAATGTTTTTACTACATAGATCAGGCTTGTGGAGCCAACAATGAATGCCCTGGAAACAAGATTTGTTATTCAGATGATGGAAGGAAATCACGTTCCTGTCCATATGGATACGGTGGAGCAGATTGTATGGAACGTAAGAGCGTAAAGTTGTTTCAATGCTATCGATAAAATTGACAAAACATCCTAAAATATCGTCGGTATATGGAGCTCGTATTTAAAAAAAGCAAACTTAAATATCTTGCACTTTTTTAGAGCCACTCCTTTGAGTAGATCTCCCCGATCCAGGCTTTGAGCCATTGGTCGTTCATAGAGGGACAGAGATAGAGGCTTTAGAGAGATATGATCTTTCCGTTTCGTCTTAGTCTACTAGTTATTACGACTTGTGTTGCGTGTTGGACATGGATTAAAGAGACGGAGTCATCGGGACTCGAACCCGAGATCTCTTCTAAATTGACAACTTTGTTTTTAATTTCATTGTGTATTTCAGAGTGCTTTATCAGTTTTATCATCTTCCAAGGGCTTTGCCCTTGAGCCAACTTTTCAAAAAAAAAAAAAACTGTTGTTTATGATTGCTTTGAAAATTTGTTACCAGTAAACCCGGAATTCATAACATTGGATGACAGATGTCCATATCCAAGTATGCCACAGGATTTATGTATCAAACCTGGAGGAACTTTTCCAAACGCAGAATGCGATGATAATAATCCATGTAATGATGGCGAAATTTGATGCCTTGGAAGCGATGCCTGTTCAACAAGATGTATTCCTGAACCTACAGGTAACATTGATTTCTCTTTTTACCGATGGGTGCCCCAATCTGAAAGCTCATTTGGTCAGGAATGTCAATATCACGTCATTATGATATCACCAAAACTTTCGAATTTTGTGCCTTTCAACGTTTTAAATACGCCATGTTCGCCGTTGACGTTATGTAATGAAACAAGCATTTCCGTATCAGACCGCAAAGGTGCCCTGAAATACGTGACATGTTCAAGAATGCCCGCGCGTAAAACACAATGTTACAATAAATCAGATATAGAAGGAAGACAACAATAGTACCAACACCAATTTTGTGTTCAATCATCATTGCTGATCCACAGATCTTTCAATACCTGTTCACGGCGCGCAGTGCAATTTTTCTACTCTTTTATAAAACTTCGTCCGAACTTGCTTTGTCAAGCATGAGACATTGATGAATCGCGCTTTGACGGCGCGATCTGTTTGTGGTTCGTGCTTGACAAAAAAATGGAATTTCAGACTAGATAATTCAAATACTTGCGAACAGAATGCAGAAAAGTTTTGCCTGTAATTTCGTACAGGGAACCAGAAAACAATGGAATCTCCCTGGTCGTCCAGTTTATGAATCATTGATCTAGAAACCCGTGACTTAGGTTTGTTGAGACAATGTTTTAAGATAGACGATTAAAAAACAAAAACACTGCAACACAGAGTGTTGATTGGAATTTCCCTTTGCACACAGCACTCAAAATTTGATTTTTCAAACAGGAAAACACACGAATCGAAAAGGTAATCGATCAGAGCCTATTGAATATTACGAAACTAGAGAAACTTAATAAAATATAAATTTTCAGGTTGCATGATTGAAGAAAACATACAAATTTGCAAGAATCAGTATAAATACTGTGTGAACGATGATTCAGTAGAAAAATTCACCTGCGTTTGTCCATGGGGATATAGTGGATACAAGTGCAAAACCCGTGAGTTTTTCTATTCGTTATACATATATGTAATTGATATATGAATATCATTTATTTAAAAATTTGTTTCACCTTTTTTTGAATATATATTTAGGATCGGATGAGTTGCACAAGAAATGCTCATATCCTGTGATTCCCAGCTACATGTGTTATGTGTATTCTGATGAGACAGTCTGTGATTGTGATAAAAGAGAATATTGTTGTTCTGATGGATGCGGATCAAAGTGTGTGGATCGTGACCGTAAGAACAAAATATTCAATTAAGACATCGTTTTTATATTGCGTGAAAGTAAAACCTGGATTGCGACTTTAGGATTAGGACCCTTCGATATGTGCAAGCGTTTACCAGACTCAAGATGTTTGTTTGAGCATTGCTGGTTAAGGAAACACCGTTTTCGTGAATGAGGTGTTTTGCAATTCTATAGCTCACAACTTTCCCTACGCGAAGCAAATTTTTCTCTGATTTAAAGGACAACCGATTCTGAATCAATCTAATCGTATGCACCCCAAATACAGAATTTGAAAAAGTCAATCATAAGTGATATGAAAGATGGGACAGTAGATTGCAATAGTTGATGAGTCAATCTACAGAAAAAAATAATTGAACAGGAATCTGGCGCATTTGATTTTATTTCAACATTATCTTAATGTCGGTCACGACGAAACGGTCGACGTTTATCTATTTCTGTAATTAGTCTCCAAATCTATATATATATATATTTGTCAAATGTGAGGTACTGATGAAACGCTCTACAACTCAACAACTACTGCCAGAAAATACTTGTAAATATCGGCTAGGCAATTATTTTAAGAAACTTTTGGTAAAGATATTAGCGTTTTGGTGGAAATATTTCAAAATTACTGAGTATTTTGTTTTTAGATCCTCCACCTCGCAATAATCTATTTTCAAGGATCCCGGCAATTATTCTTAGAAGAAAACTTGCTCATCCTCGTGTGGGGATACAATTTGTGCCGCAACACCCAATCATATACGTTCGACCTCGTCCAGTAGTTCGGGTCCATCCAGTAGGCACAGGTATATATATCTCATATTCATTGAAAGGTATCACTACAGACCAGTTGAGGTACATTTCACCAAACCCTTTTATACAGGTTTAGTTCTGTATGGACTCTTTCAAAGTTACTAGTAACGTTAAAACTTGCTAGTATCATGTTTTATTGATCCCACATACTTTTCCTTGCCATAGTTCCCTTACTTATTTTATTCATACCGCTATTTCCTTATTAGAGCTAACATTATTTAGCTATTTAAAAGCTATTTTCAATATTCGACCCGTTTCATATTTTGAAACCACACTTTTGCTAAATATCACCACCAACCATGATATGTAGACCAAATGGTTCCAGATTGCGTCTTTCTTTTTTCAATACTTTAGAAAGGCCACTGGATTTTCATTGTACTTATATTGTACTGATTTGAATTTTATTCAACTATTTTTTTTATTTTCTTGGTCTTATTTTTCACTTTCGAATATTACATTCTCTAACCACTATTCTGATTAATTTAATAAAAAGATGCTTTGATCAAAGTTTTCCGATTCAGTATCACCAGGAATATTTTTATATTCCAGCATATCCATCCAACAAATACGTCGCGCCAGGATGTTACAATCTTTGTGAAAGAAGTTATTGTCAAAGATATCCTCAAGCTCAGTGTGTGATGAATAATTACAACGGATGTAGCGCGAGGTTCTTATATGGTGAAATGGACGTCACTTCTCAATGTGGAACAATTTACAATCACAACTAAATCTCGGCAGATGAGATCGTACTCAATCTAATAGGAATATACTTGAATGATAATTTTGTGGATCGTTGTATATTTTTGGCGCTGCTAGCGCTCGTGTTTTCAAGTGTAACTATCATTACGTTAACAATATTTGATTTAGATTTCCTCAGAAAATTAAAATATGTATGTTGTCTGTTATTGAAAAGTTGGTTTTAATCGGAAAAAATAAATATACAATTACATACATAAATAAAAAAAAAACTTAGCATTACTCCAGTTTTGTCACCATAAAATTTATATTGACGTATCTGTCAGTCCAGCACTAACGTTTTTGTGTTTATAACTGATCCATTGTAACAAAATCGCTTATCCTCGCTTGCGAAAAAATGTGCTTTCCTATTTTTAATTAATTTAGAAGTTAGGAAATGTAAACAATTCTAAATGCGGAGAAATACTTATGTAGTTTGTTTTCTACGATGAAAACTGTGGTCTATCGTGAGGAAACATTAAAAATTTGCCTTATGACGCCACAATTCTTCCTTGAGTTGCCCTCTGACAATACAGCTCATTATCCTGGTGATCGACTCGTCGTTGACTTATGCTAAATCCGGGTCGTTGCGCCATGTGCATTTATTCAATTCATACTGTCGACAGTGTTTTATTATAATGTATCACTGCCGCCGATGCGTTCAGATGCAGACACTTTTTCATCAGACCACCGAGTATAGAAGCAGCTTCTGAGAACACATTAGTGGTCGCAAATATGCAAAGAAGTAGATGGATTAAAAAAGTACTTTGAACAAAAATTCCGTATAGAATTGATCCTTATTCGAACCGTGAAGTTCAAACAACATCTAGATGTTGACAGGCCTGTTTGCTGTGAATATATTGGGCAGGTTTCCTGTGTTCGAATCAAACAAAAATGATATAAAACTCCTGGGACATTGGGCTTAGTATAAATCATGATAACATATTTAGACCACTAGTTTTATTCTATGGTCTGCGCGTCAGACGACAATAGATCATGACTCGATTTTGCAACATGCCGTTGAGGTATGTCATGTTTTGGAGTTCTATTCCTTCTTTCGAATTTCAAACATATTTACTCGTTAAACCGAACTCTATAATTTCTTCAAAAAGCAGCCTTTCAGTATGAGAACAATAGTTGTGAATATATATATATACTCAAGAACGAAGAAATTCATCGAGTATACGATCAGGACTGGGCAAATCGATCAGGTGATTTGAAGCACGATTTATTCAAATCAATCATTAGTCATTCATAGGAACGAAAACTTGTTAAAGGAACAAATTGTGCTTGGAATCGATTCGAATCACCGAATCGAATTATCTAGCTCTATACTCAACAAAAGATTTCTGGGAAAAAATTTTCTTACGCTGTTATTCACAACGCGTAGGAAATTCGTCGGGAAGACATGACCATTCAATCTTTTTAAACCATAATTTGGAAAACTATGACGATATAGATATACAGATGATGATATAACACGAAATTTTCATACCGCGCAAAAAATTGCCCAAAGAACATAATCATTCTATTCTAATGCGTAATTTCTATATAATTGAAATTCCGTCAATACAAGTTTTTATGTGTGGTATATACAAATTGTGAGGAAGGCGAAATACCCGAAAGAAAGTCAAATCGTTTCGTAATGAAGTTAAGAGAAATATGAGAAAAACGACATACTGAAAGAACGTCGAATCGTTTCGTTAAGGAAGTGCGCATCCTAGGCACGGATAAACTCGTATTTAATTAAAATAAACATTTTTCTTTTAATTCAATGTATATGACGCGACATCTGAACTTTTTAGTCAAACCTTGGAAGCGCTCATAGCTCAATGGTTTTTCGAATTTGGAATACTTCTTGGAATACTTCATAATGAACGTATATTGTTTTACAACGGAGATATCTTCTCTGTCAAAGGGGTAATGACGAAGTCAGTATATTATTTTGTTTGTCGTTGATGAGGCCATCTGTCCCCTGAACGAAATATGTCTAAAGAAGTCTTCGCCTTGCGGGATTTGGAATTAACTCTTAACGAACGTATGTAATATTTTTTTTTTATAGCCACTCCTTCGAGCGGACCATTCTGACCAAGGCCACTTGTAGACGGACAGGGATAGAGTTGTCAGAAAGTCAAGATCTTTCCTGTTCGGTGTAGCCAACTCAAGTTATTACACCCTCGGTTGCGTGATGGGCATAGATTGAACAGTTGTACTCGCCGGGACTCAAACCTGAAAACTCAACCTGCGATGGCAACATGCTAACCACTAGGCCCACGAAATGTTATTTCTCGGTAAACCAGTCAAAATAAAAAATAATTCAAACAAGTTTTGGTCACAGATGGATCGCGCCGATAAGGAGATATCCAATTTCAAGTGTATATATATAAAGCGTATATTATGTAAATTTTATTTCATTTCATATGTTTGACTTATAGTTCACAAAACATTTTTAAACGAGATATTTATGACTGTTTTCATGTAAAATAAAAATTTGCAAATTTGGAATAGATTTGAATTTTCAATTTGAATATCCCAACCCTAGTTTTATACTAACAATTAAATATAGAAAAAATATATACTATTATGAGCAGTATTTTTATTGTTTAATTACAACGAAATCAATAAGTGACAAACATGCCAAAATACCAACAATTTGATTTAGGATGATTGACAGTTGGAACCTCCGTTTAAAAACATAACCTTTCAAATTGAATTGGAATTCTCGTATTATAAGAGCAAAATGTGAGTTAAAAGTACATTACGTTTTCAATATGTTGATTCCCAAAATTGTACGAATCAGACCCGAATTCTAACTGATTCGGGTTTGTTCAGCTCTATCTTTTCGAGGGGTACATTTCTGTCTGTGCCATGATTTAAAATCGGCCCATTTTCAGTATTGTTGGTTTTCATCTTTAATTAAACAATATACTTATGTCTGTTTAAAGTACTCTTAGTGGCATACTATAAGAGGACCGAGCAATATATTAAAGTGCAGTGACTAATATCTCTCCCGGGAAGGCTTTAGTAGAATAATAAACTACTACCTTCCAGATACGGTATTCGTATATCACTGTTTCAATTTCCTATTAAAAATCGAAGTTTCAGATGATTATAATATATTAAAAATGTTTACAATATCAGTAAATATTTAAATTACAGAGTGTATTAACGTTGTTGAAAACAAGCGTAGCCGACCAGATTCCTTGCCAGAGTCTTGTTACAATTTTGAAATCTCATGTAGTCCAAGCCAATGTGGAACAAACCAGCTATGTTGTTCCGTCGGTTGCGAAATAAGATCCATAGTTGATCCAGGTCATCATTTACAATTATTCCTAATTTTCAGTAGTTCAAGTTCAGTAAAGGAAGTTTCTGGATTATCTTTACCTTTTGTTAAAATCATATTTTTACATGATATACCGAATGATATATCTTCAAATCAAGCCTTTCCAGCTTTGATTTATATCATTCGTAATAATTATCAAGCCTATATTACGGGCCTTTCCAAGAGCTGACAAGTTTTGGCAGTTCTGATAAACAATGTGTCCGTGAGCAAAGTTTCAAATTGTTTGTATAAGTCTAGACAATGTCTTTCTCACGATTGATTTACTTTGGAATAGTACCACTTTCAGCATCTGGTAACATATTTGGCTCACTCTCTTTTCATCTAAAATTATTATTATTATTATTATTATTATTCTTGCCAGCATTTCGATAACATGCACAAACTTAACATAGCATATGAAACATTTGAATAAGCATCTGTGAAATCTTCTAAAAAAAACTGAAATGAATAAAAAATAAAAAAATCCTTGACCCTCCTTATATTTTTGGGCTAACTGCAGAAACTGGTAGACGTGGCAACTTTTTTCCCGTGAACGATTCGGGATTAATTTGAATGATTTGCGCTTTGAATCGATTGGAATTGACCAGTCCTAATGCCAACATGACGATCACTTGGCCAAGTTTAGGGTGGTCATATCAACTCGGATATTAAAATGTATTCGAAGCACAAATTATTCGAATCATTTATGAATCGGTTATTATGTGTGTACTTAAGTGTAATATATTTTATTTCAATGACAAATTGCGAATAAAATATTCAATATTGATCAAATTTAGTGCGGGGTAAGTGTGAATTGAAAGTTCATTTCTTCATACATTTATCGTAATTAGTGGTAAAACGAGGGATTTTCTGTTATTATGAAATTTAATGAATCGATATTTTTCTAAAAATATCCTAATCTGATTTGAATTTTAATTGCTTCGGTTTGCCAAGTCCAATGCAAGATCATAGACATTTTTGTCTTATTTGCTCGCACAGCATATTTAATTGAAAAATAACTTTGAAATAAAAAATTCAAACGCTATGAGGGATTCTCACAATTTATTATCTTTAAGTCGTGATGAAAAAAAAACAATTTTTTTGAAAAAGTTAAATATTTCCTTTTTATTTTGGTTGTCCCCTCATTGAAAAGCATCATATTAAAAAGATGACAATGTTTTTACTACATAGATCAGGCTTGTGGAGCCAACAATGAATGCCCTGGAAACAAGATTTGTTATTCAGATGATGGAAGGAAATCACGTTCCTGTCCATATGGATACGGTGGAGCAGATTGTATGGAACGTAAGAGCGTAAAGTTGTTTCAATGCTATCGATAAAATTAACAAAACATCCTAAAATATCGTCGGTATACGGAGCTCGTATTTAAAAAAAGCAAACTTAAATATCTTGCACTTTTTTAGAGCCACTCCTTTGAGTAGATCTCCCCGATCCAGGCTTTGAGCCATTGGTCGTTCATAGAGGGACAGAGATAGAGGCTTTAGAGAGATATGATCTTTCCGTTTCGTCTTAGTCTACTAGTTATTACGACTTGTGTTGCGTGTTGGACATGGATTAAAGAGACGGAGTCATCGGGACTCGAACCCGAGATCTCTTCTAAATTGACAACTTTGTTTTTAATTTCATTGTGTATTTCAGAGTGCTTTATCAGTTTTATCATCTTCCAAGGGCTTTGCCCTTGAGCCAACTTTTCAAAAAAAAAAAACTGTTGTTTATGATTGCTTTGAAAATTTGTTACCAGTAAACCCGGAATTCATAACATTGGATGACAGATGTCCATATCCAAGTATGCCACAGGATTTATGTATCAAACCTGGAGGAACTTTTCCAAACGCAGAATGCGATGATAATAATCCATGTAATGATGGCGAAATTTGATGCCTTGGAAGCGATGCCTGTTCAACAAGATGTATTCCTGAACCTACAGGTAACATTGATTTCTCTTTTTACCGATGGGTGCCCCAATCTGAAAGCTCATTTGGTCAGGAATGTCAATATCACGTCATTATGATATCACCAAAACTTTCGAATTTTGTGCCTTTCAACGTTTTAAATACGCCATGTTCGCCGTTGACGTTATGTAATGAAACAAGCATTTCCGTATCAGACCGCAAAGGTGCCCTGAAATACGTGACATGTTCAAGAATGCCCGCGCGTAAAACACAATGTTACAATAAATCAGATATAGAAGGAAGACAACAATAGTACCAACACCAATTTTGTGTTCAATCATCATTGCTGATCCACAGATCTTTCAATACCTGTTCACGGCGCGCAGTGCAATTTTTCTACTCTTTTATAAAACTTCGTCCGAACTTGCTTTGTCAAGCATGAGACATTGATGAATCGCGCTTTGACGGCGCGATCTGTTTGTGGTTCGTGCTTGACAAAAAATGGAATTTCAGACTAGATAATTCAAATACTTGCGAACAGAATGCAGAAAAGTTTTGCCTGTAATTTCGTACAGGGAACCAGAAAACAATGGAATCTCCCTAGTCGTCCAGTTTATGAATCATTGATCTAGAAACCCGTGACTTAGGTTTGTTGAGACAATGTTTTAAGATAGACGATTAAAAAACAAAAACACTGCAACACAGAGTGTTGATTGGAATTTCCCTTTGCACACAGCACTCAAAATTTGATTTTTCAAACAGAAAACACACGAATCGAAAAGGTAATCGATCAGAGCCTATTGAATATTACGAAACTAGAGAAACTTAATAAAATATAAATTTTCAGGTTGCATGATTGAAGAAAACATACAAATTTGCAAGAATCAGTATAAATACTGTGTGAACGATGATTCAGTAGAAAAATTCACCTGCGTTTGTCCATGGGGATATAGTGGATACAAGTGCAAAACCCGTGAGTTTTTCTATTCGTTATACATATATGTAATTGATATATGAATATCATTTATTTAAAAATTTGTTTCACCTTTTTTTGAATATATATTTAGGATCGGATGAGTTGCACAAGAAATGCTCATATCCTGTGATTCCCAGCTACATGTGTTATGTGCATTCTGATGAGACAGTCTGTGATTGTGATAAAAGAGAATATTGTTGTTCTGATGGATGCGGATCAAAGTGTGTGGATCGTGACCGTAAGAACAAAATATTCAATTAAGACATCGTTTTTATATTGCGTGAAAGTAAAACCTGGATTGCGACTTTAGGATTAGGACCCTTCGATATGTGCTAGCGTTTACCAGACTCAAGATGTTTGTTTGAGCATTGCTGGTTAAGGAAACACCGTTTTCGTGAATGAGGTGTTTTGCAATTCTATAGCTCACAACTTTCCCCACGCGAAGCAAATTTTTCTCTGATTTAAAGGACAACCGATTCTGAATCAATCTAATCGTATGCACCCCAAATACAGAATTTGAAAAAGTCAATCATAAGTGATATGAAAGATGGGACAGTAGATTGCAATAGTTGATGAGTCAATCTACAGAAAAAAATAATTGAACAGGAATCTGGCGCATTTGATTTTATTTCAACATTATCTTAATGTCGGTCACGACGAAACGGTCGACGTTTATCTATTTCTGTAATTAGTCTCCAAATCTATATATATATATATTTGTCAAATGTGAGGTACTGATGAAACGCTCTACAACTCAACAACTACTGCCAGAAATACTTGTAAATATCGGCTAGGCAATTATTTTAAGAAACTTTTGGTAAAGATATTAGCGTTTGGTGGAAATATTTCAAAATTACTGAGTATTTTGTTTTTAGATCCTCCACCTCGCAATAATCTATTTTCAAGGATCCTGGCAATTATTCTTAGAAGAAAACTTGCTCATCCTCGTGTGGGGATACAATTTGTGCCGCAACACCCAATCATATACGTTCGACCTCGTCCAGTAGTTCGGGTCCATCCAGTAGGCACAGGTATATATATCTCATATTCATTGAAAGGTATCACTACAGACCAGTTGAGGTACATTTCACCAAACCCTTTTATACAGGTTTAGTTCTGTATGGACTCTTTCAAAGTTACTAGTAACGTTAAAACTTGCTAGTATCATGTTTTATTGATCCCACATACTTTTCCTTGCCATAGTTCCCTTACTTATTTTATTCATACCGCTATTTCCTTATTAGAGCTAACATTATTTAGCTATTTAAAAGCTATTTTCAATATTCGACCCGTTTCATATTTTGAAACCACACTTTTGCTAAATATCACCACCAACCATGATATGTAGACCAAATGGTTCCAGATTGCGTCTTTCTTTTTTCAATACTTTAGAAAGGCCACTGGATTTTCATTGTACTTATATTGTACTGATTTGAATTTTATTCAACTATTTTTTTATTTTCTTGGTCTTATTTTTCACTTTCGAATATTACATTCTCTAACCACTATTCTAATTAATTTAATAAAAAGATGCTTTGATCAAAGTTTTCCGATTCAGTATCACCAGGAATATTTTTATATTCCAGCATATCCATCCAACAAATACGTCGCGCCAGGATGTTACAATCTTTGTGAAAGAAGTTATTGTCAAAGATATCCTCAAGCTCAGTGTGTGATGAATAATTACAACGGATGTAGCGCGAGGTTCTTCTATGGTGGAATGGACGTCACTTCGCAATGTGGAGCAATTAACAACCACAACTTTAATCTTGGCGGATGAGATCGTGCTCAACAGGAACAAACTTGAATGATAATTTTGTGGATCGTTGTATATTTTTTCGCGCCTCTAGCGCTCGTGCTTTCACGTGTAACTATCATAACGTTACCGATAATGATTTAGTTTCCCTCAAAAAACTTAAAAATGTTTGTTTTTTGTAATAAAAAGTAGATTCTTTGCATTACTCCACTGTTGTCACCATAAAATTCATATTAATATATCTGTCAATCCGGCACTAACGTTTTTGTGTTTATAACTGGTCCATTGTAAAAAAATCGTTTATCCTCGCTTGCCAAAAAGTATGCTTTTCTATTTTGAATTAATTTAGGAGTTAGGAATTGTAAATAGTTTTAAACGTGAAGAACTCAAATAGTTTGTTTCCTAAGATAAAAACTGTGGTCTATTGTAAGGAATAATTAAAAGCTTGCATTAAGACGTCACAATTTTTTCTTGAGTTGCCCTCTGACAATACAGCTCATTATCCCAAAATCAACAAAGGAATTGGTGGCTCAATGGATAGATTCATCACTGGTTGTCAAAAGGTCTTGCGATCGAGCCTCGGTTTCGTTATTCCATTATTACTCGCAATTTCATTGGAAAGGTATATATATATATATATATATACCCGTTTAAATCCCAAAATCGACCGGGAAATTTGTGTCCCAATCGATAGATTCATTGCTGGTAATCGAGATGTCATGTGTTCGCGACCCGGTTCTGTCGGGTTTTCTTTATCCTATTATACTCGCAATTTATATTGGATAGGTATATACCTGTTTAAATCGCAAATTCAATCAAGGAATTTTTGGCTCAAAAGATAGACTCATCTAAGGTATTCAAGTTGTCTTGGGATCGCGACTCGGTTCCGTCGAGTTTTCATTATTCTATTATTACTCGCAATTTATGTTGGAAAATTATAGACCTGTTTAAATCTCTAAATCAACCGAGGGATTCGTGGTTCAGTGTATAAATTCATTGCTGTTAATGGAGCTATCTTGAGTTCGTGACTTGGTTCCGTCCGGTTTTCATTATTCTATTTTTACTAACCATTTATGTGGGAAAGGAATATACCTGTTTAAATCCAAAAATTAATCGAGGAATTTGCGCTTCACTGTATAGATTCGTCACTGCCATTCAAGATGTTTGGAGTTCGAGACTCCGTTCCGTAGAGTTTTCATTATTCTATTATTACTCGCAATTTATGTTGGGAAGGTATATACCTGTTTAAATTAAAAAATTAATCGATAAATTTGTTGTTCAATGTACAGATTCATCGCTGGCATTCAAGATGTCTTGCGTTCGAGACTCCTTTCCGTTGAGTTTTCATTATTCTATTATTACTCGCAATTTATATTGGAAAGATATATACCTGTTTAAATCCAAAAAATCAACCGTGGGATTCGTGGTTCTCTGGATAGATTCGTTGTTGGTAATCGAGATGCCTTGAGTTCGCGACTCGGTTCCGTCGGGTTTTCATTATTCATTTTATACTAGCAATATATGTTGGAAAGGTTGAAACACCAAAATTAACCGAGGAATTTGTTTCTCAATGTATGAATTCATCGCTGGTATTCGAGATGTCTTGAGTTCGTCAGTTCATTTGTTTAAATACCAAATTCAGTCGAGGAATTTGTAGCTCAATGAATAGATTCATCGCTGGTATTCAACAAGTCTTGAGTTCGAGACTCGGTTCCGCCGATTTTTCATTAATCTATTAATACTCACAATATATGTTGGAAAGATATATACCTGTTGAAATACCAAAATCAACCGAGGAATTTGAGGCTCAATGGATAGATTCATTCCTGGTGTTCAAGATGTCTTGAGTTCGCGACTCGGTTCTGTCGGGTTTTCATTATTCTATTATAATCGCAATTTATGTTGGAAAGGTATATACCTGTTTAATTCCCGAATTCAATCGAGGAATTTGTAGCTCAATGGGTAGATTCATCGTTGGTATTCAAGATGTCTTGAGTTGGAGACTCGGATACGTCGATTTTTCATTAATCTATTAATACTCACAATTTATGTTAGAAAGATATATAACTGTTGAAATAACAAAGACAACCGAGGAATTTGTGGCTCAATGGGTTGATTCATCGCTGGTATTCGAGATGTCTTGAGTTTGTCACTCGGTTCCCTCGCGTTTTCATTATTCTATTTTTACTAATCTTTTATGTTGGAAAGGAATAAATCACAATATCAACATGGGAATTTGTGGCTCAATGGATAGATTCATCGCTGGTATTCAAGATGTCTTGAGTTCGAGACTCGCTTCCGTCGATTTTTCATTTATCTATTAATACTCACAATTTATGTTAGAAAGATATATACCTGTTAAAATACAAAAAAACAACCGAGGAATTTGCTCCTCATTGGATTGATTCATCGCTGGTATTTCAAGATGTCTTGGGTTTGCGACTCGGTTCCGACGAGTTTTCATTATTCTACTATTACTCGCAATTTATGTTGGCAAGGTATATATCTGTTCATTTCCCAGATTCAATAGAGGACTTTTTGGCTCAATGGATAGATTCATCGCTGGTGTTCAAGAAGTCATGAGTTCGAGACTCGGTTCCGTCGATTTTTCATTAATCTATTAATACTTGCAATTTAGGTTGGAAACGTGTTTAAACAACCCAAAATAAGAAGAGGAATTTGTGGCTCAATGGATAGATTCATCGCTGGTGTTCAAGGTGTTTTGATTTCGATACTCGGTTCCGCCGAGTTTTCATTATTCTATTATTACTCGCAATTTATGTTGGAAAGGTATACAACTGTTGAAATACCAAAATAAAGCGAGTAATTTGTGGCTCAATGAATAGATTCATCGCTGGAATTCAAGATTTCTGGCGTTCGAGACACGGTTCTGTAGATTTTTCATTAATCTATTAAGAATCACAATTTATGTTGGAAAGATATATACCTGTTGAAATACCAAAAGCAACCGAGGAATTTGTGGCTCAATGGATAGATTCATTCCGGGTGTTCAGGATGTCTTGTGTTCGCGACTCGATACTGTCGAGTTTTTCATTATTCTATTACTACTCGCAATTTATGTTGGCCAGGTATATACCTGTTTAAATTAAAAAATAGTCGATAAATTTGTTGTTCAATGTACTGATTCATCGCTGGCATTCAAGATGTCTTGTGTTCGATACTCCTTTCCGTAGAGTTTTCATTATTCTATTATTACTCGCAATTTATATTGGAAAGATATATACCTGTTTAAATCCCAAAATCGACCTAGGGATTCGTGGTTCTATGGATAGATTCATTGTTGGTAATCGAGATGTCTTGAGTTCGCGACTCGGTTCCATGGATGTTTTCGTTATACTATTATACTAGCAATTTATGTTGGAAAGGTATATACCTGTTGAAATGCCAATATTAACCGAGGAATTTGTGTCTCATTGTATGAATTAATCGCTGGTTTCCGAGATGTCTTGAGTTCGTGACTCGTTTCCGTCGCAATTTCATTATTCTATTTTTACTAACCATTTATGTTGGAAAGGTATATTCCTGTTTAAATTCGAGAATCGCCAGAGGAATTTGTGGCTCAATGGATAGATTCATCGCTGGTATTCAAGATCGCTTGATTTCGAACCACGGTTATGTCGAGTTTCTTTATTCTATTATTACTCGCAATATATGTTGGAAAGGTATATACCTGTTGAAACATCAATATTAACCGAGGAATTTGTGGCTCATTGTATGAATTAATCGCTGGTTTCCGAGATGTCTTAAGTTCGTGACTCGTTTCCGTCGCAATATCATTATTCTATTTTTACTAACCATTTATGTTGGAAAGGTATATTCCTGTTTAAATTCGAGAATCGCCAGAGGAATTTGTGGCTCAATGGATAGATTCATCGCTGGAATTCAAGATTTCTGGGGTTCGAGACACGGTTCTGTAGATTTTTCATTAATCTATTAATAATCACAATTTATGTTGGAAAGATATATTCCTGTTGAAATACCAAAATCAACCGAGGAATTTGTGGCTCAATGGATAGATTCATCGCTGGTATTCAAAATCTCTTGAATTCGAACCACGATTTCGTCGAGTTTCTTTATTCTATTATTACTCGCAATTTATGTTGGAAAGGTATATATACCTGTTTAGATCCCAAAATCAACAGAGGAATTTGTGGCTCAATGGATAGATTCATCGCTGGTATTCAAGATCGCTTGATTTCGAACCACGGTTTCGTCGAGTTTCTTTATTCTATTATTACTCGCAATATATGCTGGAAAGGTATATACCTGTTTAAATCCAAAAATTAATCAAAGAATTTGTGATTCAATTTTTCGATTCATCGCTGTCATTCAAGATGTCTGAGTTCGAGAATCGGTTCCGTCAATTTTTCATTAATCTATTAATACTCACAATTTATGTTGGAAAAATATATGCCTGTTGAAATACCAAAACAAAGCGAGTAATTTGTGGCTCAGTGGATAGATTAATTCCTGGTGTTCAAGACGTCTTGGGTTCGCGACTCGGTTCCGTCGGGTTTTAATTATTCTAATACACTCGCAATTTATGTTGAAAAGGAATATACCTCTTTAGGTCCCAAATTCAGTCCAGGAATTTGTGGCTCGAAGGATAAATTCATCGCTGGTATACAAGATGTCTTGAATTCGACACTCGGTTTCGTCGATTTTCAATTTATGTTGGAAAGATAAATACCTGTTGAAATACAAAAAAACAACAGAGGAATTTGTGGCTCAATGGATAGATTAATCGCTGGAATTCAAGATGTATTGGTTTGGCGAAACGGTTACGTCTTACCTTTCAAACATTATCCATCGAGCCACAAATTTCTCTGATGATTACTGCATTTAATAAGGTATATACCTTTCCAACATAAACTGCGAGTATAAATAGAATAATGAGAGCTCGACAGAACCGAGTCTCGAACTCAAGACAACTTGAACACCAGCGATGAATCTATCCATTGAGCCACAAACTCCTCTGATGATTATGGAATTTAAACAGGTATATACCTTTCCAATATAAACTGCGAGTAACATGAGAATATTGAAAACTCGACGGAACCGAGTCTCGAATTCGAGACATCTTGAATACCAGCGATAAATCTTTCCTTTGAACCACAAGTCTCTCTGATGAATTTGTGTTTTAAACAGGTATATACCTTTCCAGCATAAACTGCGACTAATAATAGAATAATGAAAATTCGACGGAACCTAGTATCGAGCCCAAGACATTTTGAATACCAGCGACGAATCTATCAATTTAGCCACAAATTCCTCTGATGATTACGGGATTTAAACAGGTATACCTTTCCAACATAAACTGCGAGTACAAATAGAATAATGAAAATTCGACGGAACCGAGTCTCGAGCCCAAGACATTTTGAACATCAGCGACGAATCTATCCATTGAGCCACAAATTCCTCTGATGATAATGGCATTTAAACAGGTATATACCTTTCCAATATAAATTGCGAATAATAACAGAATAATGAAAATTCGACGAAACAAAGCCTCGAACTCAAGACATCTCGAATACCAGCGATAAACCTTTCCATTGAATCACAAGTTTCTCTGATGAACTTGTGTTTTAAACAGGTATATACCTTTCCAGCATAAACTGCGACTAATAATAGAATAATGAAAATTCGACGTAGCCGAGTTTCGAACCCAAGACATTTTGAATATCAGCGACGAATCGAGATAAACCTTTCCATTGAATCACAAGTTTCTCTGATGAACTTGTGTTTTAAACAGGTATATACCTTTCCAGCATAAACTGCGACTAATAATAGAATAATGAAAATTCGACGTAGCCGAGTTTCGAACCCAAGACATTTTGAATATCAGCGACGAATCTATCCATTGAGACACAAATTCCTCTGGTGATTACGCAATTTAAACAGATATATACCTTTCCAACATAAACTGCGAGTAATAATAGAATAATGAAAATTCGACGGACCCAAGTCTCGCACCCAAGACATTTTAAATACCAGCGACGAATCTAACCATTGAGCCACAAATTCCCCTGATGATTACGGGATTTGAACAGGTATATACCTTTCCAACATAAACTGCGATTGGAAATAAAATAATGAAAGCTCGACGGAACCGAATTTTGAACTCAAGAGTTCTTGAATACAAGCGATAACTCTACCCATTGAGCGACAAATTCCTCTGATGATTTTGTGTTTTAAACAGGTATATACCTTTCAAACATAAACTGCGAGTAATAATAGAATAATGAAAATTCGACGGAACCGAGTCTCTTGCCCAAGACATTTTGAACACCAGCGACGAATCTATCCATTGAGCCACATATTCATCTGATGATTACGGGATCTAAACAGGTATATACCTTTCCAACATAAACTGCGAATACAAATAGAATAATGAAAGCTCGACGGGACCGAGTGTCGAGTCCAAGACGTTTTGAACACCAGCGACGAATCTATCCATTGAGCCACATATTCATCTGAGGATAACAGGATTTAAAGCTTTCCAACATAAACTGCGAGTATAAATATGAAAGCTCGACCGAACGGAGTTTTGAACTCAAGACATCTTGAATACCAGCGATAACTCTATCCATTGAGCCACAAATTCCCCTGATGATTACGGAATTTAAACAGGCATATACCTTTCCAATATAAACTGCGAGTAAAAAGAGGATAACGAAAACTCGACGGAACCGAGTCTCGAATTCGAAACATCTTGAATACCAGCGATGGATCTATCCATTGAGCCACAAATTCCTTTGTTGATTACGGGATTTAGACAGGTATATACCTTTCAAACATAAACTGCGAGTATAAATAGAATAATGAAAGCTCGACGGAACCGAGTCTTGAACTCAAGACTTCTTGAATACCAGCGATAACTCTATTCACTGAGCCACAATTTCCTCTGATGAACTTTTGTTTTAAACAGGTATATACCTTACCAGCTTTAACTGCGAGTAATAACAGACTAATGAAATTTCGACGGGACCGTGTCTCGAACTCAAGACAACTTGAACACTAGCGATGAATCTATCCATTGAGTCACAAAATTTTCTGATGATTATGGAATTTAAACAGGTATATACCTTTCCAATATAAACTGCGAGTGACAAAAGAATATTGAAAAATCGACGGAACCGAGTCTCGAATTCGAGACATCTTGAATACCAGCGATGGATCTATCCATTGAGCCACAAATTCCTTTGTTGATTTTGGGATTCAAACACGTATATACCTTTCCAAAAAGAAATGCGAGTAATAATAGAAAAATGAAAACTCGACCGAACCGAGTCTCGAATTCAAGACATCTTGAATACCAGCGACGAATCCATACATTGAGCCACAAGTTCTTCTGATGATAATGGCATTTAAACAGGTATATACCTTTCCAATATAAACTGCGAGTAATAACAGAATAATGAAAACTCGACGGAACAGAGCCTCGAACACAAGACATCTCGAATACCAGCGATAAACCTTTCCATTGAACCACAAGTTTCTCTAATGAATTTGTGCTTTAAACAGGTATATACCTTTCTAACATAAACTGCGACTAATAATAGATTAATGAAAATTCGAAGGAACCGAGACTCGAACCCAAAACATCTTGAATACCAGCGACGAATCTATCCATTGAATCACAAATTCATCTGATGATTACGGGATTTAAACAGGTATATACCTTTCCAACATAAACTGCGAGTAATAATAGAATAATGAAAGTTCGACGGAACCGATTCTCGAGCCCAAGACATTTTGAACACCAGCGACGAGTCTATCCATTGTGCCACAAATTCCTCTGATTATTACGGTATTTAAACAGGTATATACCTTTCAAACATTAACTGCGAGTATAAATATAATAATGAAACTAGACCGAACCGAGTCTTGAACTCAAGACATCGTGAATACCAGCGATAAATCTATCCATTGAGCCACAAATCCCTCTGGTGATAACGGGATTTAAACACGTATATACCTTTCAAACATAAACTGCGATTATAATTAGAATAATGAAAGCTCAACGGAACCGAGTCTCGAGCCCAAGACATTTTAAACATCAGCGACGAATCTATCCAATGAGCCAAATATTCATCTGATGATTACGGGATCTAAACAGGTATATACTTTTCCAACATAAACTGCGAATACAAATAGAATAATGAGAGCTCGACGGGATCGAGTCTCGAGCCCAAGACATTTTGAACACCAGCGACGAATCTATCCATTGAGCCACATATTCATCGGATGATAACGGGATTTAAACAGGTATATACCTTTCCAATATAAACTGCGAGTAACAAGAGGATAATGAAAACTCGACGGAACCAAGTCTCGAATTCGAAACATCTTGAATACCAGCGATGGATCTATCCATTGAGCCACAAATTCCTTTGTTGATTACGGGATTTAGACAGGTATATACCTTTCAAACATAAACTGCGGGTATAAATAGAATAATCAAAGCTCGACGGAACCGAGTCTTGAACTTAAGACTTCTTGAATACCAGCGATAACTCTATTCATTGAGCCACAAATTCCTCTGATGATTTCGTGTTTTAAACAGGTATATACCTTTCAAACATAAACTGCGACTAATAATAGAATAATAAAAATTAGACGGAACAGTGTCTCGAGCCCAAGACATTTTGAATACCAGCGACGAATCTATCCATTTAGCCACAATATCCTATGATGATTACGGTATTTAAACAATATTGAAAACTCGACGGAACCGAGTCTCGAATTCGAGACATCTTGAATACCAGCGATGAATCCATTCATTGAGCAGCAAGTTATTCTGATGATTATGGCATTTAAACAGGTATATACCTTACCAGCATAAACTGCGAGTAATAATAGACTAATGAAATTTCGACGGGACCGTGTCTCGGACTCAAGACAACTTGAACACTAGCGATGAATCTATCCATTGAGCCACAAAATCCTATGATGATTATGGAATTTAAACAGGTATACCTTTCCGATATAAACTGTGAGTGACAAGAGAATAATGAAAAATCGACAGAACCGAGTCTCGAATTCGAAACATCTTGAATACCAGCGATGGATCTATCCATTGAGCCACAAATTCCGTTGTTGATTTTGGGATTTAAACAGGTATATACTTTTCCAACAAGAATTGCGAGTAATAATAGAAAAATAAAGACTAGACTGAACAGAGTCTCGAATTGTAGACATCTTGAATACCAGCGTTGACTCCATCCATTGAGCAGCAAGTTCTTCTGATGATAATGGCATTTAAACAGGTATATACCTTTCCAATATAAACTGCGAGTAATAACAGAATAATGAAAACTCGACGGAACAGAGCCTCGAACTCAAGACATCTCGAATACCAGCGATAAATATTTCTTTTGAACCACAAGTTTCTCTGATGAATTTGTGTTTTAAACAGGTATATACCTTTCCAACATAAACTGCGACTAATAATAGAATAATGAAAATTCGACGGAACGGAGTATCGAGCCCAAGGCATTTTGAATACCAGCGACGAATCTATCAATTTAGCCACAAATTCCTCTGATGATAATGGCATTTAAACAGGTATATACCTTTCCAATATAAATTGCGAGTAATAACAGAATAATGAAAACTCGACGAAACAAAGCCTCGAACTCAAGACATCTCGAATACCAGCGATAAACCTTTCCATTGAACCACAAGTTTCTCTGATGAACTTGTGTTTTAAACAGGTATATACCTTTCCAGCATAAACTGCGACTAATAATAGAATAATGAAAATTCGACGTAGCCGAGTTTCGAACCCAAGACATTTTGAATATCAGCTACGAATCTATCCATTGAGCCACAAATTCCTCTGGTGATTACGCAATTTAAACAGGTATATACCTTTCCAACGTAAACTGCGAGTAATAATAGAATAATGAAAATTCGACGGACCCCAGTCTCGCACCCAAGGCATTTTAAATACCAGCGACGAATCTATCCATTGAGCCACAAATTCCCCGGATGATTACGGGATTTGAACAGGTATATACCTTTCCAACATAAACTGCGATTGGAAATAGAATAATGAAAGCTCGACGGAACCGAATTTTGAACTCAAGAGTTCTTGAATACAAGCGATAACTCTACCCATTGAGCGACAAATTCCTCTGATGATTTTGTGTTTTAAACAGGTATATACCTTTCAAACATAAACTGCGAGTAATAATAGAATAATGAAAATTCGACGGAACCGAGTCTCGAGCCCAAGACTTTTTGAACACCAACGACGAATCTATCCATTGAGCCACATATTCATCTGATGATAACGGGATTTAAACAGGTATATACCTTTCCAACATAAACTGCGAGTATAAATATATTAATGAAACTCGACCGAACCGCGTCTTGAACTCAAGACATCGTAAATACCAGCGATAAATCTATCCATTGAGCCACAAATTCCTCTGATGATAACGGGATTTAAACAGGTATATACCTTTCAAACATAAACTGCGATTATAATTAGAATAATGAAAGCTCAACAGAACCGAGTTTTGAGCCCAACACATTTTGAACACCAGCGACGAATCTATCTATTGAGCCATAAATTCTCTGATGATAATGGCATTTAAACAGGTATAATATACCTTTCCAATATAAACTGCGAGTAATAACAGAATAATGAGAACTCAACGGAACAGAGCCTCGAACTCAAGATATCTTGAATACCAGCGATAAATTATTTCATTGAACCACAAAATCCTCTGATGAACTTTTGTTTTAAACAGGTATATACCTTACCAGCATAAATTGCGAGTAATAACAGACTAATGAAATTTCGACGGGACCGTGTCTCGAACTCAAGACAACTTGAACACTAGCGATGAATCTATCCATTGAGTCACAAAATTTTCTAATGATTATGGAATTTAAACAGGTATATACCTTTCCAATATAAACTGCGAGTGACAAAAGAATATTAAAAAATCGACGGAACCGAGTCTCGAATTCGAGACATCTTGAATACCAGCGATGGATCTATCCATTGAGCCACAAATTCCTTCGTTGATTTTGGGATTCAAACACGTATATACCTTTCCAAAAAGAAATGCGAGTAATATTAGAAAAATGAAAACTCGACCGAACCGAGTCTCGAATTCAAGACATCTTGAATACCAGCGACGAATCCATCCATTGAGCCACAAGTTCTTCTGATGATAATGGCATTTAAACAGGTATATACCTTTCCAATATAAACTGCGAGTAATAAAAGAATAATGAAAACTCGACGGAACAGAGCCTCGAACTCAAGACATCTCGAATACCAGCGATAAACCTTTCCATTGAACCACAAGTTTCTCTGATGAATTTGTGCTTTAAACAGGTACCTTACTAACTTAAACTTAAACAGTATACCTTACTAACATAAACTGCGACTAATAATAGATTAATGAAAATTCGACGGAACCGAGACTCGAACCCAAGACATCTTGACTACCAGCGACGAATCTATCCATTGAATAACAAATTCATCTGATGAACTCGGGATTTAAACAGGTATATACCTTTCCGACATAAACTGCGAGTAATAATAGAATAATGAAAGTTCGGCGGAACCGAGTCTTGAGCCCAAGACATTTTGAACACCAGCGACGAGTCTATCCATTGAGCCACAAATTCCTCCGATTGTTACGGAATTTAAACAGGTATATACCTTTCAAACATTAACAGCGAGTATAAATATAATAATGAAACTAGACCGAACCGAGTCTTGAACTCAAGGCATCGTGAATACCAGCGATAAACCTATCCATTGAGCCACAAATTCCTTTGGTGATAACGGGATTTAAACACGTATATACCTTCCAAACATAAACTGCGATTATAATTAGAATAATGAAAGCTCAACGGAACCGAGTCTCGAGCCCAAGACATTTTGAACATCAGCGACGAATCTATCCAATGAGTCACATATTCATCTGATGATTACGGGATCTAAACAGGTATATACCTTTCCAACATAAACTGCGAATACAAATAGAATAATGAGAGCTCGACGGGATCGAGTCTCGAGCCCAAGACATTTTGAACACCAGCGACGAATCTATCCATTGAGCCACATATTCATCGGATGATAACGGGATTTAAACAGGTATATACCTTTCCAATATAAACTGCGAGTAACAAGAGGATAATGAAAACTCGACGGAACCAAGTGTCGAATTCGAAACATCTTGAATACCAGCGATGGATCTATCCATTGAGCCACAAATTCCTTTGTTGATTACGGGATTTAGACAGGTATATATACCTTTCAAACATAAACTGCGAGTATAAATAGAATAATGAAAGCTCGACGGAACCGAGTCTTGAACTCAAGACTTCTTGAATACCAGCGATAACTCTATTCATTGAGCCACAAATTCCTCTGAAGATTTCGTGTTTTAAACAGGTATATACCTTTCAAACATAAACTGCGACTAATAATAGAATAATAAAAATTAGACGGAACCGTGTCTCGAGCCCAAGACATTTTGAATACCAGCGACGAATCTATCCATTTAGTCACAATTTCCTCTCATGATTACGGTATTTAAACAATATTGAAAACTCGACGGAACCGAGTCTCGAATTCGAGACATCTTGAATACCAGCGATGAATCCATCCATTGAGCAGCAAGTTCTTCTGATGATTATGGCATTTAAAAAGGTAAATACCTTACAAGCATAAACTGCGAGTAATAATAGACTAATGAAATTTCGACGGGACCGTGTCTCGGACTCAAGACAACATGAACACTAGCGATGAATCTATCCATTAAGCCACAAAATCCTATGATGATTATGGAATTTAAACAGGTATATACCTTTCCAATATAAACTGCGAGTGACAAGAGAATAATGAAAAATCGACAGAACCGAGTCTCGAATTCGAGACATCTTGAATACCAGCGAAGGATCTACCCATTGAGCCACAAATTCCGTTGTTGATTTTGGGATTTAAACAGGTATATACTTTTCCAACAAGAATTGCGAGTAATAATAGAAAAATAAAAACTAGTCTGAACAGAGTCTCGAATTGTAGACATCTTGAATACCAGTGATGAATCCATCCATTGAGCAGCAAGTTCTTCTGGTGATAATGGCATTTAAACAGGTACATACCTTTCCAATATAAACTGCGAGTAATAACAGAATAATGATGAAAAAAACTCGATAGCGAACTCGAATAATGAAAACTCGACGGAACAGAGCCTCGAACTCAAGACATCTCGAATACCAGCGATAAATCTTTTCTTTGAACCACAAGTTTCTCTGATGAATTTGTGTTTTAAACAGGTATATACCTTTCCAAAATAAACAGCGACTAATAATAGAATAATGAAAATTCGACGGAACGGAATATCGAGCCCAAGACATTTTGAATACCAGCGACGAATCTACCAATTTAGCCACAAATTCCTCTGATGATTACGGGATTTAAACAGGTATATACCTTTCCAACATAAACTGCGAGTACAAATAGAATAATGAAAATTCGACGGAACCGAGTCTCGAGCCCAAGACATTTTGAACATCAGCGACGAATCTATCCATTGAGCCACAAATTCTTCTGATGATAATGGCATTTAAACAGGTATATACCTTTCCAATATAAATTGCGAGTAATAACAGAATAATGAAAACTCGACGAAACAAAGCCTCGAACTCAAGACATCTCGAATACCAGCGATAAACCTTTCCATTGAACCACAAGTTTCTCTGATGAACTTGTGTTTTAAACAGGTATATACCTTTCCAGCATAAACTGCGACTAATAATAGAATAATGAAAATTCGACGTAGCCGAGTTTCGAACCCAAGACATTTTGAATATCAGCTACGAATCTATCCATTGAGCCACAAATTCCTCTGGTGATTACGCAATTTAAACAGGTATATACCTTTCCAACATAAACTGCGAGTAATAATAGAATAATGAAAATTCGACGGACCCAAGTCTCGCACCCAAGGCATTTTAAATACCAGCGACGAATCTATCCATTGAGCCACAAATTCCCCGGATGATTACGGGATTTGAACAGGTATATACCTTTCCAACATAAACTGCGATTGGAAATAGAATAATGAAAGCTCGACGGAACCGAGTTTTGAACTCAAGAGTTCTTGAATACAAGCGATAACTCTACCCATTGAGCGACAAATTCCTCTGATGATTTTGTCTTTTAAACAGGTATATACCTTTCAAACATAAACTGCGAGTAATAATAGAATAATGAAAATTCGACGGAACCGAGTCTCGAGCCCAAGACATTTTGAACACCAGCGACGAATCTATCCATTGAGCCACATATTCATCTGATGATAACGGGATTTAAACAGGTATATACCTTTCCAACATAAACTGCGAGTATAAATATGAAAGCTCGCCGAACGGAGTTTTGAACTCAAGACATCTTGAATACCAGCGATAACTCTATCCATTGAGCCACAAATTCCTCTGATGATTACGGAATTTAAACAGGCATATACCTTTCCAATATAAACTGCGAGTAACAAGAGGATAACGAAAACTCGACGGAACCGAGTCTCGAATTCGAAAATTCTTGAATACCAACGATGGATCTATCCATTGAGCCACAAATTCCTTTGTTGATTACGGGATTTAGACAGGTATATACCTTTCAAACATATACTGCGAGTATAAATAGAATAATGAAAGCTCGACGGAACCGAGTCTTGAACTCAAGACCTCTTGAATACCAGCGATAACTCTATTCATTGAGCCACAATTTCCTCTGATGACTTTGTGTTTTAAACAGGTATATACCTTTCAAAAATAAACTGCGACTAATAGAAATTCGACGGAACCGAGTCTCGAGCCCAAGACATTTTGAATATCAGCGACGAATCTATCCATTTAGCCACAATTTCCTCTGATGATTACGGGATTTAAACAGGTATATACCTTTCCAACATAAAATGCGAGTACAAATAGAATAATGAGAATTCGACGGAACCGAGTCTCGAGCCCAAGACATTTTGAACACCAGTGATGAATCCATCCATTGACCAGCAAGTTCTTCTGATGATAATGGCATTTAAACAGGTATATACCTTTCCAATATAAATTGCGAGTAATAACAGAATAATGAAAACTCGACGGAACAGAGCCTCGAACCCAAGACATCTCAAATACCAGCGATAAACCTTTCCATTGAACCACAAGTTTCTCTGATGAACTTGTGTTTTAAACAGGTATATACCTTTCCAGCATAAACTGCGACTAATAATAGATTAATGAAATTTCGAAGGAACCGAGACTCGAAACCAAGACATTTTGAATACCAGCGACGAATCTATCCATTGAGAAACAAATCCCTCTGATGATTACGAGATTTAAACAGGTATATATATACCTTTCAAACATAAACTGCGATTATAATTAGAATGATGAAAGCTCAACGGAACCGAGACTCGAACCCAAGACATTTTGAATACCAGCGACGAATCTATCCATTGAGTCACAAATTCATCTGATGATTACGGGATTTAAACAGGTATATACCTTTCAAACACAAACTGCGAGTAATTATAGAATAATGAAAATTCGACGGAACGGAGTATCGAGCCCAAGACATTTTGAATACCAGCGACGAATCTATCAATTTAGCCACAAATTCCTCTGATGATTCCGGGATTTAAACAGGTATATACCTTTCCAACATAAACTGCGAGTACAAATAGAATAATGAAAATTCGACGGAACCGAGTCTCGAGCCCAAGACATTTTGAACATCAGCGACGAATCTATCCATTGAGCCACAAATTCCTCTGATGATAATGGCATTTAAACAGGTATATACCTTTCCAATATAAATTGCGAGTAATAACAGAATAATGAAAACTCGACGAAACAAAGCCTCGAACTCAAGACATCTCGAATACCAGCGATAAACCTTTCTATTGAACCACAAGTTTCTCTGATGAACTTGTGTTTTAAACAGGTATATATATACCTTTCCAGCATAAACTGCGACTAATAATAGATTAATGAAAATTCGAAGGAACCGAGACTCGAACCCAAGACATTTTGAATACCAGCGACGAATCTACCCATTGAGCCACAAATCCCTCTGATGATTACGAGATTTAAACAGGTATATACCTTTCAAACATAAACTGCGATTATAATTAGAATAATGAAAGCTCAACGGAACCGAGACTCGAACCCAAGACATTTTGAATACCAGCGACGAATCTATCCATTGAGTCACAAATTCATCTGATGATTACGGGATTCAAACAGGTATATACCTTTCAAACACAAACTGCGAGTAATAATAGAATAATGAAAATTCGACGGAACGGAGTATCGAGCCCAAGACATTTTGAATACCAGCGATGAATCTATCAATTTAGCCACAAATTCCTCTGATGATTACGGGATTTAAACAGGTATATACCTTTCCAACATAAACTGCGAGTACAAATAGAATAATGAAAATTCGACGGAACCGAGTCTCGAGCCCAAGACATTTTGAACATCAGCGACGAATCTATCCATTGAGCCACAAATTCCTCTGATGATAATGGCATTTAAACAGGTATATACCTTTCCAATATAAATTGCGAGTAATAACAGAATAATGAAAACTCGACGAAACAAAGCCTCGAACTCAAGACATCTCGAATACCAGCGATAAACCTTTCTATTGAACCACAAGTTTCTCTGATGAACTTGTGTTTTAAACAGGTATATACCTTTCCAGCATAAACTGCGACTAATAATAGAATAATGAAAATTCGACGTAGCCGAGTTTCGAACCCTAGACATTTTGAATATCAGCGACGAATCTATCCATTGAGCCACAAATTCCTCTGGTGATTACGCAATTTAAACAGGTATATTATACCTTTCCAACATAAACTGCGAGTAATAACAGAATAATGAAAATTCGACGGACCCAAGTCTCGCACCCAAGGCATTTTGAATACCAGCGACGAATCTATCCATTTAGCCACAATTTCCTCTGATGATTACGGGATTTAAACAGGTATATACCTATCCAACATAAAATGCGAGTACAAATAGAATAATGAGAATTCGACGGAACCGAGTCTCGAGCCCAAGACATTTTGAACACCAGTGATGAATCCATCCATTGAGCAGCAAGTTCTTCAGATGATAATGGCATTTAAACAGGTATATACCTTTCCAATATAAATTGCGAGTAATAACAGAATAATGAAAACTCGACGGAACAGAGCCTCGAACCCAAGACATCTCAAATACCAGCGATAAACCTTTCCATTGAACCACAAGTTTCTCTGATGAACTTGTGTTTTAAACAGGTATATACCTTTCCAGCATAAACTGCGACTAATAATAGATTAATGAAAATTCGAAGGAACCGAGACTCGAACCCAAGACATTTTGAATACCAGCGACGAATCTACCCATTGAGTCACAAATTCATCTGATGATTACGGGATTTAAACAGGTATATACCTTTCAAACACAAACTGCGAGGAATAATAGAATAATGAAAATTCGACGGAACGGAGTATCGAGCCCAAGACATTTTGAATACCAGTGATGAATCTATCAATTTAGCCACCAATTCCTCTGATGATTACGGGATTTAAACAGGTATATACCTTTCCAACATAAACTGCGAGTACAAATAGAATAATGAAAATTCGACGGAACCGAGTCTCGAGCCCAAGACATTTTGAACATCAGCGACGAATCTATCCATTGAGCCACAAATTCCTCTGATGATAATGGCATTTAAAAAGGTATATACCTTTCCAATATAAATTGCGAGTAATAACAGAATAATGAAAACTCGACGAAACAAAGCATCGAACTCAAGACATCTCGAATACCAGCGATAAACCTTTCTATTGAACCACAAGTTTCTCTGATGAACTTGTGTTTTTAAACAGGTATATACCTTTCCAGCATAAACTGCGACTAATAATAGAATAATGAAAATTCGACGTAGCCGAGTTTCGAACCCTAGACATTTTGAATATCAGCGACGAATCTATCCATTGAGCCACAAATTCCTCAGGTGATTACGCAACTTAAACAGGTATATACCTTTCCAACATAAACTGCGAGTAATAATAGAATAATGAAAATTCGACGGACCCAAGTCTCGCACCCAAGGCATTTTAAATACCAGCGACGAATCTATCCATTGAGCCACAAATTCCCCTGATGATTACGGGATTTGAACAGGTATATACCTTTCCAACATAAACTGCGATTGGAAATAGAATAATGAAAGCTCGACGGAACCGAGTTTTGAACTCAAGAGTTCTTGAATACAAGCGATAACTCTACCCATTGAGCGACAAATTCCTCTGATGATTTTGTGTTTTAAACAGGTATATACCTTTCAAACATAAACTGCGAGTAATAATAGAATAATGAAAATTCGACGGAACCGAGTCTCGAGCCCAAGACATTTTGAACACCATCGACGAATCTAACCATTGATCCACATATTCATCTGATGATTACGGGATCTAAACAGGTATATACCTTTCCAACATAAACTGCGAATACAAATAGAATAATGAGAGCTCGACGGGACCGAGTGTCGAGTCCAAGACATTTTGAACACCAGCGACGAATCTATCCATTGAGCCACATATTCATCTGATGATAACGGGATTTAAACAGGTATATACCTTTCCAACATAAACTGCGAGTATAAATATGAAAGCTCGACCGAGCGGAGTTTTGAACTCAAGACATCTTGAATACCAGCGATAACTCTATCCATTGAGCCACAAATTCCTCTGATGATTACGGAATTTAAACAGGCATATACCTTTCCAATATAAACTGCGAGTAACAAGAGGATAACGAAAACTCGACGGAACCGAGTCTCGAATTCGAAACATCTTGAATACCAGCGATGGATCTATCCATTGAGCAACAAATTCCTTTGTTGATTACGGGATTTAGACAGGTATATACCTTTCAAACATAAACTGCGAGTATAAATAGAATAATGAAAGCTCGACGGAACCGAGTCTTGAACTCAAGACTTCTTGAATACCAGCGATAACTCTATTCATTGAGACACAATTTCCTCTGATGACTTTGTGTTTTAAACAGGTATATAACTTTCAAAAATAAACTGCGACTAATAAAAATTCGACGGAACCGAGTCTCGAGCCCAAGACATTTTGAATACCAGCGACGAATCTATCCATTTAGCCACAATTTCCTCTGATGATTACGGGATTTAAACAGGTATATACCTTTCCAACATAAACTGCGAGTACAAATAGAATAATGAGAATTCGACGGAACCGAGTCTCGAGCCCAAGACATTTTGAACACCAGCGATGAATCCATCCATTGAGCAGCAAGTTCTTCTGATGATAATGGCATTTAAACAGGTATATACCCTTCCAATATAAATTGCGAGTAATAACAGAATAATGAAAACTTGGCGGAACAGAGCCTCGAACCCAAGAGATCTCGAATACCAGCGATAAACCTTTCCGTTGACCCACAAGTTTCTCTGATGAACTTGTGTTTTAAACGGGTATATACCTTTCCAGCATAAACTGCGACTAATAATAGATTAATGAAAATTCAAAGGAACCGAGACTCGAACACAAGACATTTTGTATACCAGCGACGAATCTATCCATTGAGCCACAAATCCCTCTGATGATTACGAGATTTAAACAGGTATATACCTTTCAAAAACAAACTGCGAGTAATAATAGAATAATGAAAATTCGACGGAACCAAGTCTCGAGCCCAAGACATTTTGAACACCAGCGACGAATCTATCCATTGAGCCACAAATCCCTCTGGTGATTACGAGATTTAAACAGGTATATACCTTTCAAACATAAACTGCGAATATAAATATATTAATGAAACTCGACCGAACCGCGTCTTGAACTCAAGACTTCTTGAATTCCAGCGATAACTCTATTCATTGAGCCACAATTTCCTCTGATGACTTTGTGTTTTAAAAAGGTATATAACTTTCAAAAATAACCTGCGACTAATAAAAATTCGACGGAACCGAGTCTCGAGCCCAAGACATTTTGAATACCAGCGACGAATCTATCCATTTAGCCACAATTTCCTCTGATGATTACGGGATTTAAACCGGTATATACCTTTCCAATATAAACTGCGAGTAATAACAGAATAATGAGAACTCAACGGAACAGAGCCTCGAACTCAAGATATCTTGAATACCAGCGATAAATCTTTTCATTGAACCACAAAATCCTCTGATGAACTTTTGTTTTAAACAGGTATATACCTTACCAGCATAAACTGCGAGTAATAACAGACTAATGAAATTTCGACGGGACCGTGTCTCGAACTCAAGACAACTTGAAAACTAGCGATGAATCTATCCATTGAGCCACAAAATTTTCTGATGATTATGGAATTAAAACAAATACCTTTCCAATAAAAACTGCGAGTGACAAAAGAATATTGAAAAATCGACGGAAACGAGTCTCGAATTCGAGACATCTTGAATACCAGCGATGGATCTATCCATTGAGCCACAAATTCCTTTGTTGATTTTGGGATTCAAACACGTATATACCTTTCCAAAAAGAATTGCGAGTAATAATAGAAAAATGAATACTCGACTGAACCGAGTCTCGAATTCAAGACATCTTGAATACCAGCGACGAATCCATCCATTGAGCCGCAAGTTCTTCTGATGATAAATGGCATTTAAACAGGTATATACCTTTCCAATACAAACTGCGAGTAATAACAGAATAATGAAATCTGGACGGAACAGAGCCTCGAACTCAAGACGTCTCGAATACCAGCGATAAACCTTTCCATTGAACCACAAGTTTCTCTGATGAATTTGTGCTTTAAACAGGTATATACCTTTCTAACATAAACTGCGACTAATAATAGATTAATAAAAATTCGACGGAACCGAGACTCGAACCCAAGACATCCTGAACACCATCGACGAATCTATCCATTGAGCCACAAATTCCTCTGATGATTACGGGATTTTAAACAGGTATATGCCTTTCCAACATAAACTGCGAGTAATAATAGAATAATGAAAGTTCGACGGAACCTAGTCTCGAGCCCAAGACATTTTAAACACCAGCGACGAATCTATCCATTGAGCCACAAATTCCTTTGATGATTACGGGATTTAAACAGGTATATACCTTTCAAATATAAACGGCGAGTATGAATATAATAATGAAACTCGACCGAGCCGAGTCTTGAACTCAAGACCTCGTGAATACCAGCGATAAATCTATCCATTGAGCCTCAAATTCCTCTGATGATAACGGGATTTAAACAGGTATATACCTTTCCAACATAAACTGCGAGTATAAATATGAAAGCTCGACCGATCGGAGTTTTGAACTCAAGACATCTTGAATACCAGCGATAACTCTATCCATTGAGTCACAAATTCCTCTGATGATTATGGAATTTAAACCGGTATATACCTTTCCAATATAAACTGCGAGTAACAAGAGGATAATGAAAACTCGACGGTACCGAGTCTCGAATTCGAAACATCTTGAATACCAGCGATGGATCTATCCATTGAGCCACAAATTCCTCTGATGATAATGGGATTTTAAACAGGTATATACCTTTCAAATATAAACGGCGATTATAAATATAATAATGAAACCCGACCGAACCGAGTCTTGAACTCAAGACATCGTGAATACCAGCGATAAATCTATCCATTGAGCCACAAATTCCTCTGATGATAACGTGATTTAAACAGGTATATACCTTTCAAACATAAACTGCGATTATAATTAGAATAATGAAAGCTCAACGGAACCGAGTTTCGAGCCCAAGACATTTTGAACATCAGCGACGAATCTATCCAATGAGCCACATATTCATCGGATGATTACGGGATCTAAACAGGTATATAGCTTTCCAACATAAACTGCGAATACAAATAGAATAATGAGAGCTCGACGGGACCGAGTCTCTAGCCCAAGACATTTTGAACACCAGCGACGAATCTATCCATTGAGCCACATATTCATCTGATGATAACGGGATTTAAACAGGTATATACCTTTCCAACATTAATTGCGAGTATAAATATGAAAGCTCGACCGATCGGAGTTTTGAACTCAAGACATCTTGAATACCAGCGATAACTCTATCCATTGAGCCACAAATTCCTCTGATGATTATGGAATTTAAACAGATATATACCTTTCCAATATAAACTGCGAGTAACAAGAGGATAATGAAAACTCGACGGAACCGACTCTCGAATTCGAAACATCTTGAATACCAGCGATGGATCTATCCATTGAGCCACAAATTCCTCTGATGATAGTGGGATTTAAACAGGTATATACCTTTCAAATATAAACGGCGATTATAAATATAATAATTAAACTCGACCGAACCGAGTCTTGAACTCAAGACATCGTGAATACCAGCGATAAATCTATCCATTGAGCCACAAATTCCTCTGATGATAACGTGATTTAAACAGGTATATACCTTTCAAACATAAACTGCGATTATAATTAGATTAATGAAAGCTCAACGTAACCGAGTTTCGAGCCCAAGACATTATGAACATCAGCGACGAATCTATCCAATGAGCCACATATTCATCTGATGATTACGGGATCTAAACAGGTATATAGCTTTCCAACATAAACTGCGAATGCAAATAGAATAATGAGAGCTCGACGGGACCGAGTCTCTAGCCCAAGACATTTTGAACACCAGCGACGAATCTATCCATTGAGCCACATATTCATCTGATGATAACGGGATTTAAACAGGTATATACCTTTCCAACATAAACTGCGAGTATAAATATGAAAGCTCGACCGATCGGAGTTTTGAACTCAAGATATCTTGAATACCAGCGATAACTCTATCCATTGAGCCACAAATTCCTCTGATGATTATGGAATTTAAACAGATATATACCTTTCCAATATAAACTGCGAGTAACAAGAGGATAATGAAAACTCGACGGAACCGAGTCTCGAATTCGAAACATCTTGAATACCAGCGATGGATCTATCCATTGAACCACAAATTCCTCTGATGAACTTTTGTTTTGAACAGGTATATACCTTACCAGCATAAACTGCGAGTAATAATAGACTAATGAAATTTCGACGGGACCGTGTCTCGAACTCAAGACAACTTGAACACTAGCGATGAATCTATCCATTGAGCCACAAAATTTTCTGATGATTATGGAATTTAAACAGGTATATACCTTTCCAATATAAACTGCGAGTGACAAAAGAATATTGAAAAATCGACGGAACCGAGTCTCGAATTAGAGACATCTTGAATACCAGCGATGGATCTATCCATTGAGCCACAAATTCCTCTGATGATAGTGGGATTTAAACAGGTATATACCTTTCAAATATAAACGGCGACTATAAATATAATAATTAAACTCGACCGAACCGAGTCTTGAACTCAAGACTTCGTGAATACCAGCGATAAATCTATCCATTGAGCCACAAATTCCTCTGATGATAATGTGATTTAAAAAGGTATATACCCTTCAAACATAAACTGCGATTATAATTAGATTAATGAAAGCTCAACAGAACCGAGTTTCGAGCCAAAGACATTTTGAACATCAGCGACGAATCTATCCAATGAGCCACATATTCATCTGATGATTACGGGATCTAAACAGGTATATAGCTTTCCAACATAAACTGCGAATACAAATAGAATAATGAGAGCTCGACGGGACCGAGTCTCTAGCCCAAGACATTTTGAACACCAGCGAAGAATCTATCCATTGAGCCACATATTCATCTGATGATAACGGGATTTAAACAGGTATATACCTTTCCAACATAAAACTGCGAGTATAAATATGAAAGCTCGACCGATCGGAGTTTTGAACTCAAGATATCTTGAATACCAGCGATAACTCTATCCATTGAGCCACAAATTCCTCTGATGATTATGGAATTTAAACAGATATATACCTTTCCAATATAAACTGCGAGAAACAAGAGGATAATGAAAACTCGACGGAACCGAGTCTCGAATTCGAAACATCTTGAATACCAGCGATAGATCTATCCATTGAACCACAAATTCCTCTGATGAACTTTTGTTTTGAACAGGTATATACCTTACCAGCATAAACTGCGAGTAATAATAGACTAATGAAATTTCGACGGGGACCGTGTCTCGAACTCAAGACAACTTGAACACTAGCGATGAATCTATCCATTGAGCCACAAAATTTTCTGATGATTATGGAATTTAAACAGGTATATACCTTTCCAATATAAACTGCGAGTGACAAAAGAATATTGAAAAATCGACGGAACCGAGTCTCGAATTAGAGACATCTTGAATACCAGCGATGGATCTATCCATTGAGCCACAAATTCCTTTGTTGATTTTGGGATTCAAACAGGTATATACCTTTCCAATATAAACTGCGAGTAATAACAGAATCATAAAAACTCGACGGAACAGAGCCTCGAACTCAAGACATCTCGAATACCAGCGATAAACCTTTCCCTTGAACCACAAGTTTCTCTGATGAATTTGTGCTTTAAACAGGTATATACCTTTCTAACATAAACTGCGACTAATAATAGATTAATGAAAATTCGACGGAACCGAGACTCGAACCCAAAAAATTTTGAATACTAGCGACGAATCTATCCATTGAATCACAAATTCATCTGATGATTACGGGATTTTAACAGGTATATACCTTTCCAACATAAACTGCGAGTAATAATAGAATAATGAAAATTCGACGGAACCGAGTCTCGAGTCCAAGACATTTTGAACACCAGCGACGAATCTATCCATTGAGCCACAATTTCCTCTGATGATTACGGGATTTAAACAGGTATATACCTATCCAACATAAAATGCGAGTACAAATAGAATAATGAGAATTCGACGGAACCGAGTCTCGAGCCCAAGACATTTTGAACACCAGTGATGAATCCATCCATTGAGCAGCAAGTTCTTCAGATGATAATGGCATTTAAACAGGTATATACCTTTCCAATATAAATTGCGAGTAATAACAGAATAATGAAAACTCGACGGAACAGAGCCTCGAACCCAAGACATCTCAAATACCAGCGATAAACCTTTCCATTGAACCACAAGTTTCTCTGATGAACTTGTGTTTTAAACAGGTATATACCTTTCCAGCATAAACTGCGACTAATAATAGATTAATGAAAATTCGAAGGAACCGAGACTCGAACCCAAGACATTTTGAATACCAGCGACGAATCTACCCATTGAGTCACAAATTCATCTGATGATTACGGGATTTAAACAGGTATATACCTTTCAAACACAAACTGCGAGGAATAATAGAATAATGAAAATTCGACGGAACGGAGTATCGAGCCCAAGACATTTTGAATACCAGTGATGAATCTATCAATTTAGCCACCAATTCCTCTGATGATTACGGGATTTAAACAGGTATATACCTTTCCAACATAAACTGCGAGTACAAATAGAATAATGAAAATTCGACGGAACCGAGTCTCGAGCCCAAGACATTTTGAACATCAGCGACGAATCTATCCATTGAGCCACAAATTCCTCTGATGATAATGGCATTTAAAAAGGTATATACCTTTCCAATATAAATTGCGAGTAATAACAGAATAATGAAAACTCGACGAAACAAAGCATCGAACTCAAGACATCTCGAATACCAGCGATAAACCTTTCTATTGAACCACAAGTTTCTCTGATGAACTTGTGTTTTAAACAGGTATATACCTTTCCAGCATAAACTGCGACTAATAATAGAATAATGAAAATTCGACGTAGCCGAGTTTCGAACCCTAGACATTTTGAATATCAGCGACGAATCTATCCATTGAGCCACAAATTCCTCAGGTGATTACGCAACTTAAACAGGTATATACCTTTCCAACATAAACTGCGAGTAATAATAGAATAATGAAAATTCGACGGACCCAAGTCTCGCACCCAAGGCATTTTAAATACCAGCGACGAATCTATCCATTGAGCCACAAATTCCCCTGATGATTACGGGATTTGAACAGGTATATACCTTTCCAACATAAACTGCGATTGGAAATAGAATAATGAAAGCTCGACGGAACCGAGTTTTGAACTCAAGAGTTCTTGAATACAAGCGATAACTCTACCCATTGAGCGACAAATTCCTCTGATGATTTTGTGTTTTAAACAGGTATATACCTTTCAAACATAAACTGCGAGTAATAATAGAATAATGAAAATTCGACGGAACCGAGTCTCGAGCCCAAGACATTTTGAACACCATCGACGAATCTATCCATTGATCCACATATTCATCTGATGATTACGGGATCTAAACAGGTATATACCTTTCCAACATAAACTGCGAATACAAATAGAATAATGAGAGCTCGACGGGACCGAGTGTCGAGTCCAAGACATTTTGAACACCAGCGACGAATCTATCCATTGAGCCACATATTCATCTGATGATAACGGGATTTAAACAGGTATATACCTTTCCAACATAAACTGCGAGTATAAATATGAAAGCTCGACCGAACGGAGTTTTGAACTCAAGACATCTTGAATACCAGCGATAACTCTATCCATTGAGCCACAAATTCCTCTGATGATTACGGAATTTAAACAGGCATATACCTTTCCAATATAAACTGCGAGTAACAACAAGAGGATAACGAAAACTCGACGGAACCGAGTCTCGAATTCGAAACATCTTGAATACCAGCGATGGATCTATCCATTGAGCAACAAATTCCTTTGTTGATTACGGGATTTAGACAGGTATATACCTTTCAAACATAAACTGCGAGTATAAATAGAATAATGAAAGCTCGACGGAACCGAGTCTTGAACTCAAGACTTCTTGAATACCAGCGATAACTCTATTCATTGAGACACAATTTCCTCTGATGACTTTGTGTTTTAAACAGGTATATAACTTTCAAAAATAAACTGCGACTAATAAAAATTCGACGGAACCGAGTCTCGAGCCCAAGACATTTTGAATACCAGCGACGAATCTATCCATTTAGCCACAATTTCCTCTGATGATTACGGGATTTAAACAGGTATATACCTTTCCAACATAAACTGCGAGTACAAATAGAATAATGAGAATTCGACGGAACCGAGTCTCGAGCCCAAGACATTTTGAACACCAGCGATGAATCCATCCATTGAGCAGCAAGTTCTTCTGATGATAATGGCATTTAAACAGGTATATACCGTTCCAATATAAATTGCGAGTAATAACAGAATAATGAAAACTTGGCGGAACAGAGCCTCGAACCCAAGAGATCTCGAATACCAGCGATAAACCTTTCCGTTGACCCACAAGTTTCTCTGATGAACTTGTGTTTTAAACGGGTATATACCTTTCCAGCATAAACTGCGACTAATAATAGATTAATGAAAATTCAAAGGAACCGAGACTCGAACACAAGACATTTTGTATACCAGCGACGAATCTATCCATTGAGCCACAAATCCCTCTGATGATTACGAGATTTAAACAGGTATATACCTTTCAAAAACAAACTGCGAGTAATAATAGAATAATAAAAATTCGACGGAACCAAGTCTCGAGCCCAAGACATTTTGAACACCAGCGACGAATCTATCCATTGAGCCACAAATCCCTCTGGTGATTACGAGATTTAAACAGGTATATACCTTTCAAACATAAACTGCGAATATAAATATATTAATGAAACTCGACCGAACCGCGTCTTGAACTCAAGACTTCTTGAATTCCAGCGATAACTCTATTCATTGAGCCACAATTTCCTCTGATGACTTTGTGTTTTAAAAAGGTATATAACTTTCAAAAATAACCTGCGACTAATAAAAATTCGACGGAACCGAGTCTCGAGCCCAAGACATTTTGAATACCAGCGACGAATCTATCCATTTAGCCACAATTTCCTCTGATGATTACGGGATTTAAACCGGTATATACCTTTCCAATATAAACTGCGAGTAATAACAGAATAATGAGAACTCAACGGAACAGAGCCTCGAACTCAAGATATCTTGAATACCAGCGATAAATCTTTTCATTGAACCACAAAATCCTGTGATGAACTTTTGTTTTAAACAGGTATATACCTTTCAAACATAAACTGCGATTATAATTAGATTAATGAAAGCTCAACGGAACCGAGTTTTGAGCCCAAGACATTTTGAACACCAGCGACGAATCTACCTATTGAGCCATAAATTTCTCTGATGATAATGGCATTTAAACAGGTATAATATACCTTTCCAATATAAACTGCGAGTAATAACAGAATAATGAGAACTCAACGGAACAGAGCCTCGAACTCAAGATATCTTGAATACCAGCGATAAATCTTTTCATTGAACCACAAAATCCTCTGATGAACTTTTGTTTTAAACAGGTATATACCTTACCAGCATAAACTGCGAGTAATAACAGACTAATGAAATTTCGACGGGACCGTGTCTCGAACTCAAGACAACTTGAAAACTAGCGATGAATCTATCCATTGAGCCACAAAATTTTCTGATGATTATGGAATTAAAACAAATACCTTTCCAATAAAAACTGCGAGTGACAAAAGAATATTGAAAAATCGACGGAAACGAGTCTCGAATTCGAGACATCTTGAATACCAGCGATGGATCTATCCATTGAGCCACAAATTCCTTTGTTGATTTTGGGATTCAAACACGTATATACCTTTCCAAAAAGAATTGCGAGTAATAATAGAAAAATGAATACTCGACTGAACCGAGTCTCGAATTCAAGACATCTTGAATACCAGCGACGAATCCATCCATTGAGCCGCAAGTTCTTCTGATGATAAATGGCATTTAAACAGGTATATACCTTTCCAATACAAACTGCGAGTAATAACAGAATAATGAAATCTCGACGGAACAGAGCCTCGAACTCAAGACGTCTCGAATACCAGCGATAAACCTTTCCATTGAACCACAAGTTTCTCTGATGAATTTGTGCTTTAAACAGGTATATACCTTTCTAACATAAACTGCGACTAATAATAGATTAATAAAAATTCGACGGAACCGAGACTCGAACCCAAGACATCCTGAACACCATCGACGAATCTATCCATTGAGCCACAAATTCCTCTGATGATTACGGGATTTTAAACAGGTATATGCCTTTCCAACATAAACTGCGAGTAATAATAGAATAATGAAAGTTCGACGGAACCTAGTCTCGAGCCCAAGACATTTTAAACACCAGCGACGAATCTATCCATTGAGCCACAAATTCCTTTGATGATTAAGGGATTTAAACAGGTATATACCTTTCAAATATAAACGGCGAGTATGAATATAATAATGAAACTCGACCGAGCCGAGTCTTGAACTCAAGACCTCGTGAATACCAGCGATAAATCTATCCATTGAGCCTCAAATTCCTCTGATGATAACGGGATTTAAACAGGTATATACCTTTCCAACATAAACTGCGAGTATAAATATGAAAGCTCGACCGATCGGAGTTTTGAACTCAAGACATCTTGAATACCAGCGATAACTCTATCCATTGAGTCACAAATTCCTCTGATGATTATGGAATTTAAACCGGTATATACCTTTCCAATATAAACTGCGAGTAACAAGAGGATAATGAAAACTCGACGGTACCGAGTCTCGAATTCGAAACATCTTGAATAACAGCGATGGATCTATCCATTGAGCCACAAATTCCTCTGATGATAATGGGATTTAAACAGGTATATACCTTTCAAATATAAACGGCGATTATAAATATAATAATGAAACCCGACCGAACCGAGTCTTGAACTCAAGACATCGTGAATACCAGCGATAAATCTATCCATTGAGCCACAAATTCCTCTGATGATAACGTGATTTAAACAGGTATATACCTTTCAAACATAAACTGCGATTATAATTAGAATAATGAAAGCTCAACGGAACCGAGTTTCGAGCCCAAGACATTTTGAACATCAGCGACGAATCTATCCAATGAGCCACATATTCATCGGATGATTACGGGATCTAAACAGGTATATAGCTTTCCAACATAAACTGCGAATACAAATAGAATAATGAGAGCTCGACGGGACCGAGTCTCTAGCCCAAGACATTTTGAACACCAGCGACGAATCTATCCATTGAGCCACATATTCATCTGATGATAACGGGATTTAAACAGGTATATACCTTTCCAACATTAATTGCGAGTATAAATATGAAAGCTCGACCGATCGGAGTTTTGAACTCAAGACATCTTGAATACCAGCGATAACTCTATCCATTGAGCCACAAATTCCTCTGATGATTATGGAATTTAAACAGATATATACCTTTCCAATATAAACTGCGAGTAACAAGAGGATAATGAAAACTCGACGGAACCGAGTCTCGAATTCGAAACATCTTGAATACCAGCGATGGATCTATCCATTGAGCCACAAATTCCTCTGATGATAGTGGGATTTAAACAGGTATATACCTTTCAAATATAAACGGCGATTATAAATATAATAATTAAACTCGACCGAACCGAGTCTTGAACTCAAGACATCGTGAATACCAGCGATAAATCTATCCATTGAGCCACAAATTCCTCTGATGATAACGTGATTTTAAACAGGTATATACCTTTCAAACATAAACTGCGATTATAATTAGATTAATGAAAGCTCAACGTAACCGAGTTTCGAGCCCAAGACATTATGAACATCAGCGACGAATCTATCCAATGAGCCACATATTCATCTGATGATTACGGGATCTAAACAGGTATATAGCTTTCCAACATAAACTGCGAATGCAAATAGAATAATGAGAGCTCGACGGGTCCGAGTCTCTAGCCCAAGACATTTTGAACACCAGCGACGAATCTATCCATTGAGCCACATATTCATCTGATGATAACGGGATTTAAACAGGTATATACCTTTCCAACATAAACTGCGAGTATAAATATGAAAGCTCGACCGATCGGAGTTTTGAACTCAAGATATCTTGAATACCAGCGATAACTCTATCCATTGAGCCACAAATTCCTCTGATGATTATGGAATTTAAACAGATATATACCTTTCCAATATAAACTGCGAGTAACAAGAGGATAATGAAAACTCGACGGAACCGAGTCTCGAATTCGAAACATCTTGAATACCAGCGATGGATCTATCCATTGAACCACAAATTCCTCTGATGAACTTTTGTTTTGAACAGGTATATACCTTACCAGCATAAACTGCGAGTAATAATAGACTAATGAAATTTCGACGGGACCGTGTCTCGAACTCAAGACAACTTGAACACTAGCGATGAATCTATCCATTGAGCCACAAAATTTTCTGATGATTATGGAATTTAAACAGGTATATACCTTTCCAATATAAACTGCGAGTGACAAAAGAATATTGAAAAATCGACGGAACCGAGTCTCGAATTAGAGACATCTTGAATACCAGCGATGGATCTATCCATTGAGCCACAAATTCCTCTGATGATAGTGGGATTTAAACAGGTATATACCTTTCAAATATAAACGGCGACTATAAATATAATAATTAAACTCGACCGAACCGAGTCTTGAACTCAAGACTTCGTGAATACCAGCGATAAATCTATCCATTGAGCCACAAATTCCTCTGATGATAATGTGATTTAAAAAGGTATATACCCTTCAAACATAAACTGCGATTATAATTAGATTAATGAAAGCTCAACGGAACCGAGTTTCGAGCCAAAGACATTTTGAACATCAGCGACGAATCTATCCAATGAGCCACATATTCATCTGATGATTACGGGATCTAAACAGGTATATAGCTTTCCAACATAAACTGCGAATACAAATAGAATAATGAGAGCTCGACGGGACCGAGTCTCTAGCCCAAGACATTTTGAACACCAGCGAAGAATCTATCCATTGAGCCACATATTCATCTGATGATAACGGGATTTAAACAGGTATATACCTTTCCAACATAAACTGCGAGTATAAATATGAAAGCTCGACCGATCGGAGTTTTGAACTCAAGATATCTTGAATACCAGCGATAACTCTATCCATTGAGCCACAAATTCCTCTGATGATTATGGAATTTAAACAGATATATACCTTTCCAATATAAACTGCGAGAAACAAGAGGATAATGAAAACTCGACGGAACCGAGTCTCGAATTCGAAACATCTTGAATACCAGCGATAGATCTATCCATTGAACCACAAATTCCTCTGATGAACTTTTGTTTTGAACAGGTATATACCTTACCAGCATAAACTGCGAGTAATAATAGACTAATGAAATTTCGACGGGACCGTGTCTCGAACTCAAGACAACTTGAACACTAGCGATGAATCTATCCATTGAGCCACAAAATTTTCTGATGATTATGGAATTTAAACAGGTATATACCTTTCCAATATAAACTGCGAGTGACAAAAGAATATTGAAAAATCGACGGAACCGAGTCTCGAATTAGAGACATCTTGAATACCAGCGATGGATCTATCCATTGAGCCACAAATTCCTTTGTTGATTTTGGGATTCAAACAGGTATATACCTTTCCAATATAAACTGCGAGTAATAACAGAATCATAAAAACTCGACGGAACAGAGCCTCGAACTCAAGACATCTCGAATACCAGCGATAAACCTTTCCCTTGAACCACAAGTTTCTCTGATGAATTTGTGCTTTAAACAGGTATATACCTTTCTAACATAAACTGCGACTAATAATAGATTAATGAAAATTCGACGGAACCGAGACTCGAACCCAAAAAATTTTGAATACTAGCGACGAATCTATCCATTGAATCACAAATTCATCTGATGATTACGGGATTTTAACAGGTATATACCTTTCCAACATAAACTGCGAATAATAATAGAATAATGAAAATTCGACGGAACCGAGTCTCGAGTCCAAGACATTTTGAACACCAGCGACGAATCTATCCATTGAGCCACAAATTCCTCTGATGATTGCGGGATTTAAACAGGTATATACCTTTCAAACATTAACTGCGAGTATAAATATAATAATGAAACTAGACCGAACCGAGTCTTTAACTCAAGACATCGCGAATACCAGCGATAAATCTATCCATTGAGCCACAAATTCCTCTGATGATAACGGGATTTAAACACCTATATACCTTTCAAACATAAACTGCGATTATAATTAGAATAATGAAAGCTCAACGGAACCGAATCTCGAGCCCAAGACATTTTGAACATCAGCGACGAATCTATCCAATGAACCACATATATATCTGATGATTACGGGATCTAAACAGGTATATACCTTTCCAACATAAACTGCGAATACACATAGAATAATGAGAGCTCGACGGGACCGAGTCTCGAGCGCAAGACATTTGGAACACCAGCGACGAATCTATTCATTGAGCCACATATTCATCTGATGATAACAGGATTTAAACAGGTATGTACCTTTCCAACATAAACTGCGAGTATAAATATGAAAGCTCGACCGATCGACGTTTTGAACTCAAGACATCTTGAATACCAGCGATAACTCTATCCATTGAGCCACAAGTTCCTCTGATGATTATGGAATTTAAACAGGTATATACCTTTCCAGTATAAACTGCGAGTAACAAGAGGATAATGTAAACTCGACGGAACAGAGTCTCGAATTCGAAACATCTTGAATACCAACGATGGATATATCCATTGAGCCACAAATTCCTTTGTTGATTACGGGATTTAGACACCCCTTTCAAACATAAACTGCGAGTATAAATAGAATAATGAAAGCTGGACGGAACCGAGTCTTGAACTCAAGACTTCTTGAATACCAGCGAAAACTCTATTCATTGAGCCACAAATTCCTCTGATGACTTTGTGTTTTAAACAGGTATATACCTTTCAAACAAAAACTGCGACTAATAATAGAAAAATGAATACTCGACTGAACCTAGTCTCGAATTCAAGACATCTTGAATACCAGCGACGAATCCATCCATTGAGCCACAAGTTCTTCTGATGATAAATGGCATTTAAACAGGTATATACCTTTCCAATACAAACTGCGAGTAATAGCAGAATAATGAAAACTCGACGGAACAGAGCCTCGAACTCAAGACGTCACGAATACCAGCGATAAACCTTTCCATTGGACCACAAGTTTCTCTGATGAATTTATGCTTTAAACAGGTATATACCTTTCTAACATAAACTGCGACTAATAATAGATTAATGAAAATTCGACGGAACCGAGTCTCGAATCCAAGACATTTTGAACACCAGCGACGAATCTATCCATTGAGCCACAAATTCCTCTGATGATTACGGGATTTTAAACAGGTATATACCTTTCAAACATTAACTGCGAGTATAAATATAATAATGAAACTAGACCGTACCGAGTCTTGAACTCAAGACATTTTGAACACCAGCGACGAATGTATCCATTGAGCCACATATTCATCTGATGATAACGGGATTTAAACAGGTATATACCTTTCCAACATAAACTGCGAGTATAAATATGAAAGCTCGACCGATCGGAGTTTTGAACTCAAGACATCTTGAATACCAGCGATAATTCTATCCATTGAGTCACAAATTCCTCTGAGGATTATGGAATTTAAACCGGTATATACCTTTCCAATATAAACTGTGAGTAACAAGAGGATAATGAAAACTCGACGGAACCGAGTCTCGAATTCGAAACATCTTGAATACCAGCGATGGATCTATCCATTGAGCCACAAATTCCTCTGATGATAATGGGATTTAAACAGGTATATACCTTTCAAATATAAACGGAGATTATAAATAAGATAATGAAAATCGACCGAACCGAGTCTTGAACTCAAGACATCGTGAATACCAGCGATAAATCTATTCATTGAGCCACAAATTCCTCTGATGATAACGTGATTTAAACAGGTATATACCTTTCAAACATAAACTGAGATTATAATTAGAATAATGAAAGCTCAACATCGGATGATTACGGGATCTAAACAGGTATATAGCTTTCCAACAGAAACTGCGAATACAAATAGAATAATGAGAGCTCGACGGGACCGAGTCTCTAGCCCAAGACATTTTGAACACCAGCGACGAATCTATCCATTGAGCCACATATTCATCTGATGATAACGGGATTTAAACAGGTATATACCTTTCCAACATAAATTGCGAGTATAAATATGAAAGCTCGACCGATCGGAGTTTTGAACTCAAGAGATCTTGAATACCAGCGATAACTCTATCCATTGAGCCACAAATTCCTCTGATGATTATGGAATTTAAACAGATATATACCTTTCCAATATAAACTGCGAGTAACAAGAGGATAATGAAAACTCGACGGAACCGAGTCTCGAATTCGAAACATCTTGAATACCAGCGATGGATCTATCCATTGAGCCAGAAATTCCTCTGATGATAATGGGATTTAAACAGGTATATACCTTTCAAATATAAACGGCGATTATAAATATAATAATGAAACTCGACCGAACCGAGTCTTGAACTAAAGACATCGTGAATACCAGCGATAAATCTATCCATTGAGCCACAAATTCCTCTGATGATAACGTGATTTAAACAGGTATATACCTTTCAAACATAAACTGCGATTATAATTAGATTAATGAAAGCTCAACGGAACCGAGTTTCGAGCCCAAGACATTTTGAACATCAGCGACGAATCTATCCAATGAGCCACATATTCATCTGATGATTACGGGATCTAAACAGGTATATAGCTTTCCAACATAAACTGCGAATACAAATAGAATAATGAGAGCACGACGGGACCGAGTCTCTAGCCCAAGACATTTTGAACACCAGCGACGAATCTATCCATTGAGCCACATATTCATCTGATGATAACGGGATTTAAACAGGTATATACCTTTCCAACATAAACTGCGAGTATAAATATGAAAGCTCGACCGATCGGAGTTTTGAACTCAAGACATCTTGAATACCAGCGATAACTCTATCCATTGAGCCACAAATTCCTCTGATGATTATGGAATTTAAACAGATATATACCTTTCCAATATAAACTGCGAGTAACAAGAGGATAATGAAAACTCGACGGAACCGAGTCTCGAATTCGAAACATCTTGAATACCAGCGATGGATCTATCCATTGAACCACAAATTCCTCTGATGAACTTTTGTTTTGAACAGGTATATACCTTACCAGCATAAACTGCGAGTAATAATAGACTAATGAAATTTCGACGGGACCGTGTCTCGAACTCAAGACAACTTGAACACTAGCGATGAATCTATCCATTGAGCCACAAAATTTTCTGATGATTATGGAATTTAAACAGGTATATGCCTTTCCAATATAAACTGCGAGTGACAAAAGAATATTGAAAATCGACGGAACCGAGTCTCGAATTAGAGACATCTTGAATACCAGCGATGGATCTATCCATTGAGCCACAAATTCCTTTGTTGATTTTGGGATTCAAACACGTATATACCTTTTCAAAAAGAATTGCGAGTAATAATCGAAAAATGAAAACTCGACTGAACCGAGTCTCGAATTCAAGACATCTTGAATACCAGCGACGAATCCATACATTGAGCCACAAGTTCTTCTGATAATAATGGCATTTAAACAGGTATATACCTTTCCAATAAAAACTGCGAGTAATAACAGAATAATGAAAACTCTACGGAACAGAGCCTCGAACTCAAGACATCTCGAATACCAGCGATAAACCTTTCCATTGAACCACAAGTTTCTCTGATGAATTTGTGCTTTAAACAGGTATATACCTTTCTAACATAAACTGCGACTAATAATAGATTAATGAAATTTCGACGGAACCGAGACTCGAACCCAAGACATTTTGAATACTAGCGACGAATCTATCCATTGAATCACAAATTCATCTGATGATTACGGGATTTAAACAGGTATATACCTTTCCAACATAAACTGCGAGTAATAATAGAATAATGAAAATTCGACGGAACCGAGTCTCGAGCCCAAGACATTTTGAACATCAGCGACGAATCTATCCAATGAGCCACATATTCATCGGATGATTACGGGATCTAAACAGGTATATAGCTTTCCAACATAAACTGCGAATACAAATAGAATAATGAGAGCTCGACGGGACCGAGTCTCTAGCCCAAGACATTTTGAACACCAGCGACGAATCTATCCATTGAGCCACATATTCATCTGATGATAACGGGATTTAAACAGGTATATACCTTTCCAACATTAATTGCGAGTATAAATATGAAAGCTCGACCGATCGGAGTTTTGAACTCAAGACATCTTGAATACCAGCGATAACTCTATCCATTGAGCCACAAATTCCTCTGGTGATTATGGAATTTAAACAGATATATACCTTTCCAATATAAACTGCGAGTAACAAGAGGATAATGAAAACTCGACGGAACCGAGTCTCGAATTCGAAACATCTTGAATACCAGCGATGGATCTATCCATTGAGCCACAAAATTTTCTGATGATTATGGAATTTAAACAGGTATATACCTTTCCAATATAAACTGCGAGTGACAAAAGAATATTGAAAAATCGACGGAACCGAGTCTCGAATTAGAGACATCTTGAATACCAGCGATGGATCTATCCATTGAGCCACAAATTATTCTGATGATAGTGGGATTTAAACAGGTATATACCTTTCAAATATAAACGGCGATTATAAATATAATAATTAAACTCGACCGAACCGAGTCTTGAACTCAAGACTTCGTGAATACCAGCGATAAATCTATCCATTGAGCCACAAATTCCTCTGATGATAACGTGATTTAAAATGGTATATACCCTTCAAACATAAACTGCGATTATAATTAGATTAATGAAAGCTCAACGGAACCGAGTTTCGAGCCCAAGACATTTTGAACATCAGCGACGAATCTATCCAATGAGCCACATATTCATCTGATGATTACGGGATTTAAACAGGTATATACCTTTCCAACATAAACTGCGAGTAATAATAAAATAATGAAAATTCGACGGAACCGAGTCTCGAGTCCAAGACATTTTGAACACCAGCGACGAATCTATCCATTGAGCCACAAATTCCTCTGATGATTGCGGGATTTAAACAGGTATATACCTTTCAAATATTAACTGCGAGTATAAATATAATAATGAAACTAGACCGAACCGAGTCTTTAACTCAAGACATCGCGAATACCAGCGATAAATCTATCCATTGAGCCACAAATTCCTCTGATGATAACGGGATTTAAACACATATATACCTTTCAAACATAAACTGCGATTATAATTAGAATAATGAAAGCTCAACGGAACCGAATCTCGAGCCCAAGACATTTTGAACATCAGCGACGAATCTATCCAATGAGCCACATATTCATCTGATTATTACAGGATCTAAACAGGTATATACCTTTCCAACATAAACTGCGAATACAAATAGAATAATGAGAGCTCGACGGGACCGAGTCTCGAGCCCAAGACATTTTGAACACCAGCGACGAATCTATTCATTGAGCCACATATTCATCTGATGATAACAGGATTTAAACAGGTATATACCTTTCCAACATAAACTGCGAGTATAAATATGAAAGCTCGACCGATCGGCGTTTTGAACTCAAGACATCTTGAATACCAGCGATAACTCTATCCATTGAGCCACAAGTTCCTCTGATGATTATGGAATTTAAACAGGTATATACCTTTCCAATATAAACTGCGAGTAACAAGAGGATAATGTAAACTCGACGGAACGGAGTCTCGAATTCGAAACATCTTAAATACCAACGATGGATATATCCATTGAGCCACAAATTCCTTTGTTGATTACGGGATTTAGACAGACCTTTCAAACATAAACTGCGAGTATAAATAGAATAATGAAAGCTGGACGGAACCGAGTCTTGAACTCAAGACTTCTTGAATACCAGCGATAACTCTATTCATTGAGCCACAAATTCCTCTGATGATTTTGTGTTTTAAACAGGTATATACCTTTCAAACAAAAACTGCGACTAAAAATAGAATAATGAGAGCTCGACAGAACCGAGTCTCGAACTCAAGACAACTTGAACACCAGCGATGAATCTATCCATTGAGCCACAAATTCCTTTGTTGATTACCGGATTTAGACAGGTATATACCTTTCAATCATAAACTGCGAGCATAAATAGAATAATGAAAGCTCGACGGAACCAAGTCTTGAACTCAAGACTTCTTGAATACCAGCGACGAATCTATCCATTGAGCCACATATTCATCTGATGATTACGGGATCTAAACAGGTATATACCTTTCCAACATAAACTGCGAATACAAATAGAATAATGTGAGCTCGACGGGACCGAGTGTCGAGTCCAAGACATTTTGAACACCAGCGACGAATCTATCCATTGAGCCACATATTCATCTGATGATAACGGGATTTAAACAGGTATATACCTTTCCAACATAAACTGCGAGTATAAATATGAAAGCTCGACCGAACGGAGTTTTGAACTCAAGACATCATGAATACCAGCGATAACTCTATCCATTGATCCACAAATTCCTCTGATGATTACGGAATTTAAACAGGCATATACCTTTCTAATATAAACTGCGAGTAACAAGAGGATAACGAAAACTCGACGGAACCGAGTCTCGAATTCGAAACATCTTGAATACCAGCGATGGATCTATTCATTGAGCCACAAATTCCTTTGTTGATTACGGGATTTAGACAGGTATATACCTTTCAAACATAAACTGCGAGTATAAATAGAATAATGAAAGCTCGACGGAACCGAGTCTTGAACTCAAGACTTCTTGAATAACAGATAACTCTATTCATTGAGCCACAATTTCCTCTGATGACTTTGTGTTTTAAACAGGTATATACCTTTCAAAAATAAACTGCGACTAATAAAAATTCGACGGAACCGAGTCTCGAGCTCAAGACATTTTGAATACCAGCGACGAATCTATCCATTTAGCCACAATTTCCTCTGATGATTACGAGATTTAAACAGGTATATACCTTTCCAACATAAACTGCGAGTACAAATAGAATGAAGAGAATTCGACGGAACCGAGTCTCGAGCCCAAGACATTTTGAACACCAGCGATGAATCCATCCATTGAGCAGCAAGTTCTTCTGATGATAATGGCATTTAAACAGGTATATACCTTTCCAATATGAATTGCGAGTAATAACAGAATAATGAAAACTCGACGGAACAGAGCCTCGAACCGAAGACATCTCGAATACCAGCGATAAACCTTTCCATTGAACCACAAGTTTCTCTGATGAACTTGTGTTTTAAACAGGTATATACCTTTCCAGCATAAACTGAGACTAATAATAGATTAATGAAAATTCGAAGGAACCGAGACCCGAACCCATAACATTTTGAATACCAGCGACGAATCTATCCATTGAGCCACAAATCCCTCTGATGATTACGAGATTTAAACAGGTATATACTTTTCAAACATAAACTGCGATTATAATTAGAATAATGAAAGCTCAACGGAACCGAGACTCGAACCCAAGACATTTTGAATACCAGCGACGATTCTATCCATTGAGTCACAAATTCATCTGATGATTACGGGATTTAAACAGGTATATACCTTTCAAACACAAACTGCGAGTAATAATAGAATAATGAAAATTCGACGGAACGGAGTATCGAACCCAAGACATTTTGAACACCAGCGACGAATCTATCAATTTAGCCACAAATTCCTCTGATGATTACGGATTTAAACAGGTATATACCTTTCCAACATAAACTGCGAGTACAAATAGAATAATGAAAATTCGACGGAACCGAGTCTCGAGCCCAAGACATTTTGAACATCAGCGACGAATCTATCCATTGAGCCACCAATTCCTCTGATGATAATGGCATTTAAACAGGTATATACCTTTCCAATATAAATTGCGAGTAATAACAGAATAATGAAAACTCGACGAAACAAAGTCTCGAACTCAAGACATCTCGAATACCAGCGATAAACCTTTCCATTGAACCATAAGTTTCTCTGATGAACTTGTGTTTTAAACAGGTATATACCTTTCCAGCATAAACTGCGACTAATAATAGAATAATGAAAATTCGACGTAGCCGAGTTTCGAACCCAAGACATTTTGAATATCAGCGACGAATCTATCCATTGAGCCACAAATTCCCCTGGTGATTACGGGATTTGAACAGGTATATACCTTTCAAACATAAACTGCGAGTATAAATATGAAAGCTCGACCGAACGGAGTTTTGAACTCAAGACATCTTGAATACCAGCGATAAATCTATCCATTGAGCCACAAATTCCTCTGATGATTACGGAATTTAAACAGGCATATACCTTTCCAATATAAACTGCGAGTAACAAGAGGATAACGAAAACTCGACGGAACCGAGTCTCGAATTCGAAACATCTTGAATACCAGCGATGGATCTATCCATTGAGCCACAAATTCCTTTGTTGATAACGGGATTTAGACAGGTATATACCTTTCAAACATAAACTGCGAGTATAAATAGAATAATGAAAGCTCGACGGAACCGAGTCTTGAACTCAAGACTTCTTGAATACCAGCGATAACTCTATTCATTGAGCCACAATTTCCTCTGATGACTTTGGGTTTTAAACAGGTATATACCTTTCAAAAATAAACTGCGACTAATAAAAATTCGACGGAACCGAGTCTCGAACCAAAGACATTTTGAATACCAGCGACGAATCTATCCATTTAGACACAATTTCCTCTGATGTATTCGGGATATAAACAGGTATATACCTTTCCAACATAAACTGCGAGTACAAATAGAATAATGAGAATTCGACGGAACCGAGTCTCGAGCCCAAGACATTTTGAACACCAGCGATGAATCCATCCATTGAGCAGCAAGTTCTTCTGTTGATAATGGCATTTAAACAGGTATATACCTTTCCAATATAAATTGCGAGTAATAACAGAATAATGAAAACTCGACGGAACAGAGCCTCGAACCCAAGACATCTCGAATACCAGCGATAAACCTTTCCATTGACCCACAAGTTTCTCTGATGAACTTGTGTTTTAAACAGGTATATACCTTTCCAGCATAAACTGCGACTAATAATAGACTAATGAAAATTCGAAGGAACCGAGACTCGAACACAAGACATTTTGTATACCAGCGACGAATCTATCCACAAATCCCTCTGATGATTGCGAGATTTAAACAGGTATATACCTTTCAAACATAAACTGCGATTATAATTAGAATAATGAAACCGAGTCTCGCGCCCAAGACATTTTGAACATCAGCGACGAATCTATCCAATGAGCCACATATTCATCTGATGATTACGGGATCTTAACAGGTATATAATTTCCAACATAAACTGCGAATACAAATAGAATAATGAGAGCTCGACGGCCCCGAGTCTCGAGCCCAAGACATTTTGAACACCAGCGACGAATCTATCCATTGAGCCACATATTCATCTGATGGTAACGGGATTTAAACAGGTTATACCTTTCCAACATAAACTTCGAGTATAAATATGAAAGCTCGACCGATCGGAGTTTTGAACTCAAGACATCTTGAATACCAGCGATAACTCTATCCATTGAGCCACAAATTCCTCTGATGATTATGGAATTTAAACAGGTATATATATACCTTTCCAATATAAACTGCGAGTAACAAGAGGATAATGAAAACTCGACGGAACCGAGTCTCGAATTCGAAACATCTTGAATACCAGCGATGGATCTATCCATTGAGCCACAAATTCCTCTAATGATAACGGGATTTAAACAGGTATATACCTTTCAAATATAAACGGCGAGTATAAATATAATAATGAAACTCGACCGAACCGAGTCTTGAACTCAAGACATCGTGAATACCAGCTATAAATCTATCCATTGAGCCGCAAATTCCTCTGATGATAACGGGATTTAAACAGGTATATACCTTTCAAACATAAACTGCGATTATAATTAGAATAATGAAAGCTCAACGGAACCGAGTTTCGAGCCCAAGACATTTTGAACATCAGCGACGAATCTATCCATTGAGCCATAAATTTCTCTGATGATAATGGCATTTAAACAGGTATAATATACGTTTCTAATATAAACTGCGAGTAAAACAGAATAATGAGAACTCAACGGAACAGAGCCTCGAACTCAAGATATCTTGAATACCAGCGATAAATCTTTCCCTTGAACCACAAATTCCTCTGATGAACTTTTGTTTTAAACAGGTATATACCTCACCAGCATAAACTGCAAGTAATAATAGACTAATGAAATTTCGACGGGACCGTGTCTCGAACTCAAGACAACTTGAACACTAGCGATGAATCTATCCATTGAGCCACAAAATTTTCTGATGATTATGGGATTCAAAAACGTATATACCTTTCCAAAAAGAATTGCGAGTAATAATGTAAAAATGAAAACTCGCCTGAACCGAGTCTCGAATTCAAGACATCTTGAATACCAGCGACGAATCCATCCATTGAGCCACAAGTTCTTCTGATGATAATGGCATTTAAACAGGTATAATATACCTTTCCAATATAAACTGCGATTATAATTTGAATAATGAAAGCTCAACGGAACCGAGTTTCGAGCCCAAGACATTTTGAACACCAGCGACGAATCTATCCATTGAGCCATAAATTTCTATGATGATAATGGCATTTAAACAGGTATAATATACCTTTCCAATATAAACTGCGAGTAATAACAGAATAATGAGAACTCAACGGAACAGAGCCTCGAACTCAAGAAATCTTGAATACCAGCGATAAATCTTTCCATTGAACCACAAATTCCTCTGAAGAACTTTTGTTTTAAACAGGTATATACCTTACCAGCATAAACTGCGAGTAATAATAGACTAATGAAATTTCGACGGGACCGTGTCTCGAACTCAAGACAACTTGAAAACTAGCGATGAATCTATTCATTGAGCCACAAAATTTTGTGATGATTATGGAATTTAAACAGGTACCTTTCCAATATAAACTGCGAGTGACAAAAGAATATTGAAAAATCGACGGAACCGAGTCTCGAATTCGAGACATCTTGAATACCAGCGATGGATCTATCCATTGAGCCACAAATTCCTTTGTTGATTTTGGGATTCAAACACGTATATACCTTTCCAAAAAGAATTGCGAGTAATAATAGAAAAATGAATACTCGACTGAACCGAGTCTCGAATTCAAAACATCTTGAATACCAGCGACGAATCCATCCATTGAGCCACAAGTTCTTCTGATGATAATGGCATTTAAACAGGAATATACCTTTCCAATTTAAACTGCGAGTAATAACAGAATAATGAAAACTCGACGGAACAGAGCCTCGAACTCAAGACGTCTCGAATACCAGCGATAAACCTTTCCATTGAACCACAAGTTTCTCAGATGAATTTGTGCTTTAAACAGGTATATACCTTTCCAGCCTAAACTGCGACTAATAATAGATTAATGAAAATTCGAAGGAACCGAGACTCGAACACAAGACATTTTGTATACCAGCGACGAATCTATCCATTGAGCCACAAATCCCTCTGATGATTACGAGATTTAAACAGGTATATATACCTTTCAAACATAAACTGCGATTATAATTAGAATAATGAAAGCTCAACGGAACCGAGACTCGAACCCAAGACATTTTGAATACCAGCGACGAATCCATTAATTGAGTCACAAATTCATCTGATGATTACGGGATTTAAACAGGTATATACCTTTCAAACACAAACTGCGAGTAATAATAGAATAATGAAAATTCGACGGAACCGAGTCTCGAGCCCAAAACATTTTGAACACTAGCGACGAATCTATCCATTGAGCCACAAATCCCTCTGATGATTACGAGATTTAAACAGGTATATACATTTCAAACAAAAACTGCGAGTATAAATATATTAATGAAACTCGACCGAACCGCGTCTTGAACTCAAGACATCGTAAATACCAGCGATAAATCTATCCATTGAGCCACAAATTCCTCTGATAATAACGGGATTTAAACAGGTATAAACCTTTCAAACATAAACTGCGATTATATTTAGAATAATGAAAGCTCAACGAAACCGAGTTTTGAGCCCAAGACATTTTGAACACCAGCGACGAATCTATCTATTGAGCCATAAATTTCTCTGATGATAATGGCATTTAAACAAGTATAATATACCTTTCCAATATAAACTGCGAGTAATAACAGAATAATGAGAACTCAACGGAACAGAGCCTCGAACTCAAGATAACTTGAATACCAGCGATAAATCTTTCCATTGAACCACAAAATCCTCTGATGAACTTTTGTTTTAAACAGGTATATACCTTACAAGCATAAACTGCGAGTAATAACAGACTAATGAAATTTCTACGGGACCGTGTCTCGAACTCAAGACAACTTGAACACTAGCGATGAATCTATCCATTGAGTCACAAAATTTTCTGATGAATATGGAATTTAAACAGGTATATACCTTTCCAATATAAACTGCGAAATACAAAAGAACATTGAAAAATCGACGGAACCGAGTCTCGAATTCGAGACATCTTGAATACCAGCGATGGATCTATCCATTGAGCCACAAATTCCTTTGTTGATTTTGGGATTCAAACACGTATATACCTTTCCAAAAAGAAATGCGAGTAATAATAGAAAAATGAAAACTCGACCGAACCGAGTCTCGAATTCAAGACATCTTGAATACCAGCGACGAATCCATCCATTGAGCCACAAGTTCTTCTGATGATAATGGCATTTAAACAGGTATATACCTTTCCAATATAAACTGCGAGTAATAACAGAATAATGAAAACTCGACGGAACAGAGCCTCGAACTCAAGACATCTCGAATACCAGCGATAAACCTTTCCATTGAACCACAAGTTTCTCTGATGAATTTGTGCTTTAAACAGGTATATACCTTTCCAACATAAACTGCGAGTAATAATAGAATAATGAAAGTTCGACGGAACCGAGTCTCGAGCCCAAGACATTTTGAACACCAGCGACGAGTCCATCCATTGAGCCACAAATTCCTCTGATTATTACGGAATTTAAACAGGTATATACCTTTCAAACATTAACTCCGAGTATAAATATAATAATGAAACTAGACCGAAGTAAGTCTTGAACTCAAGACATCGTGAATACCAGCGATAAATCTATCCATTGAGCCACAAATTCCTCTGATGATAACGGGATTTAAACACGTACATAACTTTCAAACATAAACTGCGATTATAATTAGAATAATGAAAGCTCAACGGAACCGAGTCTCGAGCCCAAGACATTTTGAAAATCAGCGACAAATCTATCCAATGAGCCACATATTTATCTGATGATTACGGGATCTAAACAGGTATATACCTTTCCAACATAAACTGCGAATACAAATAGAATAATGAGAGCTCGACGGGATCGAGTCTCGATCCCAAGACATTTTGAACACCAGCGACGAATCTATCCATTGAGCCACATATTCATCCGATGATAACGGGATTTAAACAGGTATATACCTTTCCAATATAAACTGCGAGTAACAAGAGGATAATGAAAACTCGACGGAACCGATTCTCGAATTTGAAACATCTTATATACCAGCGATGGATCTATTCATTGAGCCACAAATTCCTTTGTTGATTACGGGATTTAGACAGGTATATACCTTTAAAACATAAACTGCGAGTATAAATAGAATAATGAAAGCTCGACGGAACCGAGTCTTGAACTCAAGACTTCTTGAATACCAGCGATAACTCTATTCATTGAGCCACAAATTCCTTTGATGATTTCGTGTTTTAAACAGGTATATATATACCTTTCAAACATAAACTGCGACTAATAATAGAATAATAAAAATTCGACGGAACCGTGTCTCGAGTCCAAGACATTTTGAATACCAGCGACGAATCTATCCATTTAGCCACAATTTCCTCTGATGATTACGGTATTTAAACAGGTATATACCTTTCCAACATAAACTGCGAGTACAAATAGAATAATGAAAATTCGACGGAACCGAGTCTCGAGCCCAAGACATTTTGAACACCAGCGATGAATCCATCCATTGAGCAGCAAGTTCTTCTGATGATCATGGCATTTAAACAGGTATATACCTTACCAGAATAAACTGCAAGTAACAACAGAATAATAAAAACTCGATGGAACAGAGCCTCGAACTCAAGACATCTCGAATACCAGCGTTAAACCTTTTCATTGAACCACAAGTTTCTCTGATGAACTTGTGTTTTAAACAGGTATATACCTTTCCAGCATAAACTGCGACTAATAATAGAATAATGAAAATTCGACGTAGCCGAGTCTCGAACCCAAGCCATTTTGAATATAAGCGACGAATCTATCCATTGAGCCACAAACTCCTCTGATGATTAGGTAATTTAAACAGGTATATACCTTTCCAACATAAACTGCGTGTGGAAATAGAATAATGAAAGCTCGACGGAACCGAGTTTTGAAATCAAGACATCTTGAATACCAGCGATAACTCTATCCATTGAGCCACAAATTCCTCTGATGATTTTGTGTTTTAAACAGGTATATACCTTTCAAACATAAACTGCGAGTAATAATAGAATAATGAAAATTCGACGGAACCGAGTATCGAGCCCAAGGCATTTTGAATACCATCGACGAATCTATCCACTGAGCCACAAATTCCTCTGATGATTACGGGATTTAAACAGGTATATACCTTTCCAACATAAACTGCGAGTGCAAATAGAATAATGAGAACTCGACGGAACCGTTTGTTGAACTAGAAACAACTTGAACACCAGCGATGATCCTATCCATTGAGCCATAAATTCCTTTATTGATTTTGGGATTTAAACAGGTATATACCTTTCCAACATGAATTGCCAGTAATAAGAGAAAAAGAAAAACTCGGCTGAACCGAGTCTCGAATTCGAGACATCTTGAATAACAGCGATGGATCTATCCATTGAGCCACAAATTCTGCTGTTGATTTTGGGATTTAAACAGGTATATATACCTTTCCAACAAGAATTGCGAGAATAATAGAAGAATAAAAACTCGGCTGAACCGAGTCTAGAATTCAAGAAATCTTGAATACCAGCGATGAATCCATCCGCTGTGCCACATGTTCTTCTGATGATAATGGCATTTGAACAGGTATAATATACCTTTCCAATGTAAACTGCGAGTAATAACAGAATAATGAAAACTCGACGGAACAGAGCCTCGAACTCAAGACCTCTCGAATACCAGCGATAAACCTTTCCATTGAACCACGAGTTTCTCTGATGAATCTGTGCTTTAAACAGGTATATATCTTTCCAACATAAACTGCGACTAATAATAGATTAATGAAAATTCGACGGAACCGAGACTCGAACCCAAGACATTTTGAACACTAGCGACGAATCTAGCCATTGAGTCACAAATTCATCTGATGATTACGGGATTTAAACAGGTATATATATATACCTTTCCAACATAAACTGCGAGGAATAATAGAATAATGAAAATTTGAGGGAACCGAGTCCCGAGCCCAAGACATTTTAAACACCACGAATCTATCCATTGAGCCACAAATTCCTTTGATGATTACGGGATTTAAATAGGTATATTTCTTTCAAACATTAACTGCGAGTGTAAATATAATAATGAAACTAGACCGAACCGAGTCTTGAACTCAAGACATCTTGAATACCAGCGATAAATCTATCCATTGAGCCACAAATTCCTCTGATGATAACGGGATTTAAACACGTATATACCTTTCAAACATAAACTGCGATTATAATTAGAATAATGAAACCGAGTCTCGAGCCCAAGAAATTTTGAACATCAGCGACGAATCTATCCAATGAGCCACATATTCATCTGATGATTACGGGATCTAAACAGGTATATACCTTTCCAACATAAACTGCGAATACAAATAGAATAATGAGAGCTCGACGGGACCGAGTCTCGAGCCCAAGACATTTTGAACACCAGCGACGAATCTATCCATGGAGCCACATATTCATCTGATGATAACGGGACTTAAACTGGTATATACCTTTCCAACATAAACTGCGAGTATAAATATGAAAGCTCGACCGATCGGAGTTTTGAACTCAAGATATCTTGAATACCAGCGATTACTGTATCCATTGAGCCACAAATTCCTCTGATGATTATGGAATTTAAACAGGTATATACCTTTCCAATATAAACTGCGAGTAACAAGAGGATAATGAAAACTCGACGGAACCGAGTCTCGAATTCGAAACATCTTGAATACCAGCGATGGATCTATCCATTGAGCCACAAATTCCTCTAATGATAACGGGATTTAAACAGGTATATACCTTTCAAATATAAACGGCGAGTATAAATATAATAATGAAACTCGACCGAACCGAGTCTTGAACTCAAGACATCGTGAATACCAGCGATAAATCTATCCATTGAGCCACAACTTCCTCTGATGATAACGAGATTTAAACAGGTATATACCTTTCAAACATAAACTGCGATTATAATTAGAATAATGAAAGCTCAACGGAACCGAGTTTCGAGCCCAAGACATTTTGAACACCAGCGACGAATCTATCCATTGAGCCATAAATTTCTCTGATGATAATGGCATTTAAACAGGTATAATATACCTTTCTAATATAAACTGCGAGTAATAAAAGAATAATGAGAACTCAACGGAACAGAGCCTCGAACTCAAGATATCTTGAATACCAGCGATAAATCTTTCCCTTGAACCACAAATTCCTCTGATGAACTTTTGTTTTAAACAGGTATATACCTTACCGGCATAAACTGCAAGTAATAATAGACTAATGAAATTTCGACGGGACCGTGTCTCGAACTCAAGACAACTTGAACACTAGCGATGAATCTATCCATTGAGCCACAAAATTTTCTGATGATTATGGAATTTAAACAGGTATATACCTTTCCAATATAAACTGCGAGTGACAAAAGAATATTGAAAAATCGACGGAACCGAGTCTCGAATTCGAGACATCTTGAATACCAGCGATGGATCTGTCCATTGAGCCCCAAATTCCTTTGTTGATTTTGGGATTCAAAAACGTATATACCTTTCCAAAAAGAATTGCGAGTAATAATGTAAAAATGAAAACTCGCCTGAACCGAGTCTCGAATTCAAGACATCTTGAATACCAGCGACGAATCCATCCATTGAGCCACAAGTTCTTCTGATAATAATGGCATTTAAACAGGTATATACCTTTCCAATATAAACTGCGATTATAATTAGAAAAATGAAAGCTCAACGGAACCGAGTTTCGAGCCCAAGACATTTTGAACACCAGCGACGAATCTATCCATTGAGCCATGAATTTCTATGATGATAATGGCATTTAAACAGGTATAATATAGTTTTCCAATATAAACTGCGAGTAATAACAGAATAATGAGAACTCAACGGAACAGAGCCTCGAACTCATGATATCTTGAATACCAGCGATAAATCTTTCCCTTAAACCACAAATTCCTCTGATGAACTTTTGTTTTAAACAGGTATATATACCTTACCAGCATAAACTGCGAGTAATAATAGACTAATGAAATTTCGACGGTACCGTGTCTCGAACTCAAGACAACTTGAACACTAGCGATGAATCTATCCATTGAGCCACAAAATTCTCTGATGATTATGGAATTTAAACAGGTATATACTTTTCCAATATAAACTGCGAGTGACAAAAGAATATTGAAAAATCGACGAAACCGAGTCTCGAATTCGAGACATCTTGAATACCAGCGATGGATCTGTCCATTGAGCCACAAATTCCTTTGTTGATTTTGGGATTCAAACACGTATATACCTTTCCAAAAAGAAATGCGAGTAATAATAGAAAAATGAAAACTCGACTGAACCATCCATTGAGCCACAAGTTTTTCTGATAATAATGGCATTTAAACAGGTATATACCTTTCCGATATAAACTGCGAGTAATAAAAGAATAATGAAAACTCGACGGAACAGAGCCTCGAACTCAAGACATCTCGAATACCAGCGATAAACCTTTACATTGAACCACAAGTTTCTCTGATGAATTTGTGCTTTAAACAGGTATATATACCTTTCTAACATAAACTGCGACTAATAATAGATTAATGAAAATTCGACGGAACCGAGTATCGAGCGCAAGGCATTTTGAATACCAACGACGAATCTATCCATTGAGCCACAAACTCCTCTGATGATTACGGGATTTAAACAGGTATATACCTTTCCAACATAAACTGCGAGTACAAATAGAATAATGAGAACTCGACGGAACCGTGTGTCGAACTTGAAACAACTTGAACACCATCGATGATCCTATCCATTGAGCCATAAATTCCTTTCTTGATTTTGGGATATAAACAAGTATATACCTTTTCAACATGAATTGCCAGTAATAATAGAAAAAGAAAAACTCGGCTGAACCGAGTCTCGAATTCGAGACATCTTGAATAACAGCGATGGATCTATCCATTGAGCCACAAATTCCGCTGTTGATTTTGGAATTTAAACAGGTATATACCTTTCCAACAAGAATTGCGAGAATAATAGAAGAATAAAAACTCGGCTTAACCGAGTCTAGAATTCAAGAAATCCTTAATACCAGCGATGAATCCATCTGTTAAGCCACAAGTTCTTCTGGTGATAATGGCATTTAAACAGGTATATACCTTTCCAATATAAACTGCGAGTAATAACAGAATAATGAAAACTCGACGGAACAGAGCCTCGAACTCAAGACATCTCGAATACCAGCGATAAACCTTTCCATTGAACCACGAGTTTCTCTGATGAATTTGTGCTTTAAACAGATATATACCTTTCCAACATAAACTGCGACTAATAATTGATTAATGAAAATTCGACGGAACCGAGACTCGAACCCAAGACATTTTGAACACCCGCGACGAATCTATCGTCACAAATTCATCTGATGATTACGGGATTTAAACAGGTATATATATACCTTTCCAATATAAACTGCGAGGAAGAATAGAATAATGAAAATTCGACGGAACCGAGTCTCGAGCCCAAGACATTTTAAACACCAGCGACGAATCCATCCATTGAGCCACAAATTCCTTTGATGATTACGGGATTTAAACAGGTATATACCTTTCAAATATAAACGGCGAGTATAAATATAATAATGAAACTCGACCGAACCGAGTCTTGAACTCAAGACATCGTGAATACCAGCGATAAATCTATCCATTGAGCCACAAATTCCTCTGATGATAACGGGATTTAAACAGGTATATACCTTTCAAACATAAACTGCGATTATAATTAGAATAATGAAAGCTCATTGAGCCACAAATTCCTTTGTTGATTTTGGGATTCAAAAACGTATATACCTTTCCAAAAAGAATTGCGAGTAATAATGTAAAAATGAATACTCGCCTGAACCGAATCTCGAATTCAAGACATCTTGAATACCAGCGACGAATCCATCCATTGAGCCACAAGTTCTTCTGATGATAATGGCATTTAAGCAGGTATATACCTTTCCAATATAAACTGCGATTATAATTAGAATAATGAAAGCTCAACGGAACCGAGTTTCGAGCCCAAGACATTTTTAACACCAGCGACGAATCTATCCATTGAGCCATAAATTTCTATGATGATAATGGCATTTAAACAGGTATAATATACCTTTCCAATATAAACTGCGAGTAATAACAGAATAATGAGAACTCAACGGAACAGAGCCTCGAACTCAAGATATCTTGAATACCAGCGATAAATCTTTCCCTTGAACCACAAATTCCTCTGATGAACTTTTGTTTTAAACAGGTATATACCTTACCAGCATAAACTGCGAGTAATAATAGACTAATGAAATTTCGACGGTACCGTGTCTCGAACTCAAGACAACTTGAACACTAGCGATGAATCTATCCATTGAGCCACAAAATTTTCTGATGATTATGGAATTTAAACAGGTATATACCTTTCCAATATAAACTGCGAGTGACAAAAGAATATTGAAAAATCGACGGAACCGAGTCTCAAATTCGAGACATCTTGAATACCATCGATGGATCTGTCCATTGAGCCACAAATTCCTTTGTTGATTTTGGGATTCAAACACGTATATACCTTTCCAAAAAGAAATGCGAGTAATAATAGAAAAATGAAAACTCGACTGAACCGAGTCTCGAATTCAAGACATCTTGAATACCAGCGACGAATCCATCCATTGAGCCACAAGTTCTTCTGATAATAATGGCATTTAAATAGGTATATACCTTTCCAATATAAACTGCGAGTAATAACAGAATAATGAAAACTCGACGGAACAGAGCCTCGAACTCATGACATCTCGAATACCAGCGATAAACCTTTACATTGAACCACAAGTTTCTCTGATGGATCTGTGCTTTAAACAGGTATATACCTTTCCAGCATAAACTGCGACTAATAATAGAATAATGAAAATTCGACGTAACCGAGTCTCGAACCCAAAACATTTCGAATATCAGCGACGAATCTATCCATTGAGCCACAAACTCCTCTGATGATTACGGGATTTAAACAGGTATATACCTTTCCAACATAAACTGCGAGTACAAATAGAATAATGAGAACTCGACGGAACTGTGTGTCGAACTTGAAACAACTTGAACACCAGCGATGATCCTATCGATTGAGCCATAAATTCCTTTCTTGATTTTGGGATTTAAACAAGTATATACCTTTTCAACATGAATTGCCAGTAATAATAGAAAAAGAAAAACTCGGCTGAACCGAGTCTCGAATTCGAGACATCTTGAATAACAGCAATGGATCTATCCAATGAGCCACAAATTCCGCTGTTGATTTTGGGATTTAAACAGGTATATACCTTTCCAACAAGAATTGCGAGAATAATAGTAGAATAAAAACTCGGCTGAACCGAGTATAGAATTCAAGAAATCTTGAATACCAGCGATGAATCCATCCGTTGAGCCACAAGTTCTTCTGATGATAATGGCATTTAAACAGGTACCTTTCCAATATAAACTGCGAGTAATAACAGAATAATGAAAACTCGACGGAACAGAGCCTCGAACTCAAGACGTCTCGAATACCAGCGATAAACCTTTCCATTGAACCACAAGTTTCTCTGATGAATTTGTGCTTTAAACATGTATATACCTTTCTAACATAAAATGCGACTAAAAATAGATTAATGAAAATTCGACGGAACCGAGAATCGAACACAAGACATTTTGAATACCAGCGACGAATCTATCCATTAAATCACAAATTCATCTGATGATTACGGGATTTAAACAGGTATATATATACCTTTCCAACATAAACTGCGAGTAATAATAGAATAATGAAAATTGGACGGAACCGAGTCTCGAGTCCAAGACATTTTGAACACCAGCGACGAATCCATCCATTGAGCTACAAATTCATCTGATGATTACGGGATTAAAACAGGTATATACCTTTCAAACATTAACTGCGAGTGTAAATATAATAATGAAACTAGACCGAACCGAGTCTTGAACTCAAGACATCGTGAATACCAGCGATAAATCTATCCATTGAGCCACAAATTCCTCTGATGATAACGGGATTTAAACACGTATATACCTTTCAAACATAAACTGCGATTATAATTAGAATAATGAAACCGAGTCTCGAGACCAAGACATTTTGAACATCAGCGACGAATCTATCCAATGAGCCTCATATTCATCTGATGATTACGGGATCTAAACAGGTATATATACCTTTCCAACATAAACTGCGAATACAAATAGAATAATGAGAGCTCGACGTTACCGAGTCCCGAGCCCAAGACATTTTGAACACCAGCGACGAATCTATCCATTGAGCCGCATATTCATCCGATCATATCGGGATTTAAACAGGTATATACCTTTCCAACATAAACTGCGAGTATAAATATGAAAGCTCGACCGATCGGAGTTTTGAACTCAAGACATCTTGAATACCAGCGATAACTCTATCCATTGAGCAACAAATTCCTCTGATGATTATGGAATTTAAACAGGTATATACCTTTCCAACATAAACTGCGACTAATAATTGATTAATGAAAATTCGACGGAACCGAGACTCGAACCCAAGACATTTTAAACACCAGCGACGAATCTATCCATTGAGCCACAAATTCCTTTGATGATTACGGGATTTAAACAGGTATATACCTTTCAAATATAAACGGCGAGTATAAATATAATAATGAAACTCGACCGAACCGAATCTTGAACTCAAGACCTCGTGAATACCAGCGATAAATCTATCCATTGAGCCTCAAATTCCTCTGATGATAACGGGATTTAAACAGGTATATACCTTTCCAACATAAACTGCGATTATAATTAGAATAATGAAAGCTCAACGGAACCGAGTTTCGAGCCCAAGATATTTTGAACACCAGCGACGAATCTATCCATTGAGCCATAAATTTCTCTGATGATAATGGCATTTAAACAGGTGTAATATACCTTTCCAATATAAACTGCGAGTAATAACAGAATAATGAGAACTCAACGGAACAGAGCCTCGAACTCAAGATATCTTGAATTCCAGCGATAAATCTTTCCATTGAACCACAAATTCCTCTGAAGAACTTTTGTTTAAACAGGCATATACCTTACCAGCATAAACTGCGAGTAATAATAGACTAATGAAATTTCGACGGGACCGTGTCTCGAACTCAAGACAACTTGAAAACTAGCGATGAATCTATCCATTGAGCCACAAAATTTTCTGATAATTATGGAATTTAAACAGGTACGTTTCCAATTTAAACTGCGAGTGACAAAAGAATATTGAAAAAATTGAGCCACAAATTCCTTTGTTGATTTTGGGATTCAAACACGTATATACCTTTCCAAAAAGAATTGCGAGTAATAATAGAAAAATGAATACTCGACTGAACCGAGTCTCGAATTCAAGACATCTTGAATACCAGCGACGAAACCATCCATTGAGCCACAAGTTCTTCTGATGATAATGGCATTTAAACAGGTATAAACCTTTCCAATATAAACTGCGAGTAATAACAGAATAATGAAAACTCGACGGAACAGAGCCTCGAACTCAAGACGTCACGAATACCAGCGATAAACCTTTCCATTGAACCACAAGTTTCTCTGATGAATTTGTGCTTTAAACAGGTATATACATTTCTAACATAAACTGCGACTAATAATAAATTAATGAAAATTCGACGGAACCGAGTCTCGAATCCAAGACATTTTGAAGACCAGCGACGAATCTATCTATTGAGCCACAAATTCCTCTGATGATTACGGGATTTTAAACAGGTATATACCTTTCAAACATTAACTGCGAGTATAAATATAATAATGAAACTAGACCGTACCGAGTCTTGAACTCAAGACATCGTGAATACCAGCAATAAATCTATCCATTGAGCCACAAATTCCTCTGATGATAACGGGATTTAAACACGTATATACCTTTCAAACATAAATTGCGATTATAATAAGAATAATGAAAGCTCAACGGAACCGAGTCTCGAGCCCAAGACATTTTGAACACCAGCGACGAATGTATCCATTGAGCCACATATTCTTCTGATGATAACGGGATTTAAACAGGTATATACCTTTCCAACATAAACTGCGAATACAAATAGAATAATGAGAGCTCGACGGGACCGAGTCTCGAGCACAAGACATTTTGAACACCAGCGACGAATGTATCCATTGAGCCACATATTCATCTGATGATAACGGGATTTAAACAGGTATATACCTTTCCAACATAAACTGCGAGTATAAATATGAAAGCTCGACCGATCGGAGTTTTGAACTCAAGACATCTTGAACACCGGCGATAACTCTATCCATTGAGTCACAAATTCCTCAGATGATTATGGAATTTAAACCGGTATATACCTTTCCAATATAAACTGCGAGTAACAAGAGGATAATGAAAACTCGACGGAACCGAGTATCGAATTCGAAACATCTTGAATACCAGCGATGGATCTATCCATTGAGCCACAAATTCCTCTGATGATAATGGGATTTAAACAGGTATATAACTTTCAAATATAAACGGCGATTATAAATATAATAATGAAACGCGACCGAACCGAGTCTTGAACTCAAGACATCGTGAATACCAGCGATAAATCTATCCATTGAGCCACAAATTCCTGTGATGATAACGTGATTTAAACATGTATATACCTTTCAAACATAAACTGCGATTATAATTAGAATAATGAAAGCTCAACGGAACCGAGTTTCGAGCCCAAGACATTTTGAACATCAGCGACGAATCTATCCAATAAGCCACATATTCATCTGATGATTACGGGATCTAAACAGGTATATAGCTTTCCAACATAAACTGCGAATAAAAATAGAATAATGAGAGCTCGACGGGACCGAGTCTCGAGCCCAAGACATTTTGAACACCAGCGACGAATCTATTCATTGAGCCACATATTCATCTGATGATAACAGGATTTAAACAGGTATATACCTTTCCAACATACACTGCGAGTATAAATATGAAAGCTCGACCGATCGGCGTTTTGAACTCAAGACATCTTGAATACCAGCGATAACTCTATCCATTGAGCCACAAGTTCCTCTGATGATTATGGAATTTAAACAGGTATATATCTTTCCAATATAAACTGCGAGTAACAAGAGGATAATGTAAACTCGACGGAACGGAGTCTCGAATTCGAAACATCTTGAATACCATCGATGGATATATCCATTGAGACACAAATTCCTTTGTTGATTACGGGATTTAGACAGACCTTTCAAACATAAATTGCGAGTATAAATAGAATAATGAAAGCTGGACGGAACCGACTCTTGAACTCAAGACTTATTGAATACCAGCGATAACTCTATTCATTGAGCCACAAATTCCTCTGATGATTTTGTGTTTTAAACAGGTATATACCTTTCAAACAAAAACTGCGACTAATAATAGAATAATGAGAGCTCGACAGAACCGAGTCTCGAACTCAAGACAACTTGAACACCAGCGATGAATCTATCCATTGAGCCACAAATTCCCTTGTTGATTACGGGATTTAGACAGGTATATACCTTTCAATCATAAACTGCGAGTATAAATAGAATAATGAAAGCTCGACGGAACCGAGTCTTGAACTCAAGACTTCTTGAATACCAGCGACGAATCTATCCATTGAGCTACATATTCATCTGATGATTACGGGATCTAAACAGGTATATACCTTTCCAACATAAACTGCGAGTATAAATATGAAAGCTCGACCGAACGGAGTTTTGAACTCAAGACATCTTGAATACCAGCGATAACTCTATCCATTGATCCACAAATTCCTCTGATGATTACGGAATTTAAACAGGTATATACCTTTCCAATATAAACTGCGAGTAACAAGAGGATAACGAAAACTCGACGGAACCGAGACTCGAATTCGAAACATCTTGAATAGCAGCGATGGATCTATCCATTGAGCCTCAAATTCCTTTGTTGATTACGGGATTTAGACAGGTATATATCTTTCAAACTAAAACTGCGAGTATAAATAGAATAATGAAAGCTCGACGGAACCGAGTGTCGAGTCCAAGACATTTTGAACATCAGCGACGAATCTATCTATTGAGCCACATATTCATCTGATGATAACGGGATTTAAACAGGTATATACCTTTCCAACATAAACTGCGAGTATAAATATGAAAGCTCGACCGAACGGAGTTTTGAACTCAAGACATCTTGAATACCAGCGATAACTCTATCCATTGATCCACAAATTCCTCTGATGATTACGGAATTTAAACAGGAATATACCTTTCCAATATAAACTGCGAGTAACAAGAGGATAACGAAAACTCGACGGAACCGAGACTCGAATTCGAAACATCTTGAATAGCAGCGATGGATCTATCCATTGAGCCTCAAATTCCTTTGTTGATTACGGGATTTAGACAGGTATATATCTTTCAAACTAAAACTGCGAGTATAAATAGAATAATGAAAGCTCGACGGAACCGAGTCTTGAACTCAAGACTTCTTGAATACCAGCGATAACTCTATTCATTGAGCCACAATTTCCTCTGATGATTTTGTGTTTTAAACAGGTATATACCTTTCAAAAATAAACTGCGACTAATAAAAATTCGACGGAACCGAGTCTCGAGCCCAAGACATTTTGAATACCAGCGACGAATCTATCCATTTAGCCACAATTTCCTCTGATGATTACGAGATTTAAACAGGTATATACCTTTCCAACATAAACTGCGAGTACAAATAGAATAAAAAGAATTCGACGGAACCGAATCTCGAGCCCAAGACATTTTGAACACCAGCGATGAATCCATCCATTGAGCAGCAAGTTCTTCTGATGATAATGGCAATTAAACAGGTATATACCTTTCCAATATAAATTGCGAGTAATAACAGAATAATGAAAACTCGACGGAACAGAGCCTCGAACCGAAGACATCTCGAATACCAGCGATAAACCTTTTCATTGAACCACAAGTTTCTCTGATGAACTTGTGTTTTAAACAGGTATATACCTTTCCAGCATAAACTGCGACTAATAATAGATTAATGAAAATTCGAAGGAACCGAGACTCGAACCCAAGACATTTTGAATACCAGCGACGAATCTATCCATTGAGCCACAAATCCCTCTGATGATTACGAGATTTAAACAGGTATATACCTTTCAAACATAAACTGCGATTATAATTAGAATAATGAAAGCTCAACGGAACCGAGTCTCGAGACCAAGACATTTTGAACATCAGCGACAAATCTATACAATGAGCCACATATTTATCTGGTGATTACGGGATCTAAACAGGTATATACCTTTCCAACATAAACTGCGAATACAAATAGAATAATGAGAGCTCGACGGGATCGAGTCTCGAGCCCAAGACATTTTGAACACCAGCAACGAATCTATCCATTGAGCCACATATTCATCTGATGATAACGGGATTTAAACAGGTATATACCTTTCCAATATAAACTGCGAGTAACAAGAGGATAATGAAAACTCGACGGAACCGATTCTCGAATTCGAAAAATCTTTAATACCAGCGATGGATCTATTCATTGAGCCACAAATTCCTTTGTTGATTACGGGATTTAGACAGGTATATACCTTTCAAACATAAACTGCGAGTATAAATAGAATAATGAAAGCTCGACGGAACCGAGTCTTGAACTCAAGACGTCTTGAATACCAGCGATAACTCTATTCATTGAGCCACAAATTCCTCTGATGATTTCGTGTTTTAAACAGGTATATACCTTTCAAACATAAACTGCGACTAATAATAGAATAATAAAAATTCGACGGAACCGTGTCTCGAGCCCAAGACATTTTGAATACCAGCGACGAATCTATCCATTTAGCCACAATTTCCTCTGATGATTACGGTATTTAAACAGGTATATACCTTTCCAACATAAACTGCGAGTACAAATAGAATAATGATAATTCGACGGAACCGAGTCTCGAACCCAAGACATTTTGAACACCAGCGATGAATCCATCCATTGAGCAGCAAGTTCTTCTGATGATCATGGCATTTAAACAGGTATATACCTTACCAGCATAAACTGCGAGTAATAATAGACTAATGAAATTTCGACGGGTCCGTGTCTCGAACTCAAGACAACTTGAACACTAGCGATGAATCTATCCATTGAGCCACAAAATCCTATGATGATTATGGAATTTAAACAGGTATATACCTTTCCAATATAAACTGCGAGTGACAAGAGAATAATGAAAAATCGACAGAACCGAGTCTCGAATTCGAGACATCTTAAATACCAGCGATGGATCTATCCATTGAGCCACAAATTCCGCTGTTGATCTTGGGATTTAAACAGGTATATACTTTTCCAACAAGAATTGCGAGTAATAATAAAAAAATAAAAACTAGACTGAACAGACTCTCGAATTGTAGACATCTTGAATACCAGCGATGAATCCATCCATTGAGCAGCAAGTTCTTCTGGTGATAATGGCATTTAAACAGGTACATACCTTTCCAATATAAACTACAAGTAACAACAGAATAAAAAAAACTCGATGGAACAGAGCCTCGAACTCAAGACATCTTGAATACCAGCGTTAAACCTTTTCATTGAACCACAAGTTTCTCTGATGAACTTGTGTTTTAAACAGGTATATATCTTTCCAGCATAAACTGCGAATAATAATAGAATAATGAAAATTCGACGTAGCCGAGTTTCGAACCCAAGCCATTTTGAATATCAGCGACGAATCTGTCCATTGAGCCACAAACTCCTCTGATGATTAGGTAATTTAAACAGGTATATACCTTTCCAACAAGAATTGCGAGAATAATAGTAGAATAAAAAACTCGGCTGAACCGAGTCTAGAATTCAAGAAATCTTGAATACCAGCGATGAATCCATCCGTTGAGCCACAAATGGCATTTAAACAGGTATATACCTTTCCAATATAAACTGCGAGTAATAACAGAATAATTAAAACTCGACGGAACAGAGCGTCGAACTCAAGACATCTCGAATACCAGCGATAAACCTTTCCATTGAACCACGAGTTTCTCTGATGAATTTGTGCTTTAAACAGGTTTCCAACATAAACTTTTCCAACCTTTCCAACATAAACTGCGACTAATAATTGATTAATGAAAATTCGACGGAACCGAGACTCGAACCCAAGACATTTTGAACACCAGCGACGAATCTATCCATTGAGTCACAAATTCTTTTGATGATTACGGGATTTAAACAGGTATATACCTTTCAAATATAAACGGCGAGAATAAATATAATAATGAAACTCGACCGAACCGAGTCTTGAACTCAAGACATCGTGAATACCAGCGATAAATCTATCCATTGAGCCACAAATTCCTCTGATGATAACGGGATTTAAACAGGTATATACCTTTCAAACATAAACTGCGATTATAATTAGAATAATGAAAGGTCAACGGAACCGAATCTCGAGCCCAAGACATTTTGAACTTCAGCGAAGAATCTATTCATTGAGCCACATATTCATCTGGTGATAACAGGATTTAAACAGATATATACCTTTCCAACATAAACTGCGAGTATAAATATGAAAGCTCGACCGATCGGCGTTTTGAACTCAAGACATCTTGAATACCAGCGATAACTCTATCCATTGAGCCACAAGTTCCTCTGATGATTATGGAATTTAAACAGGTATATACCTTTCCAATATAAACTGCGAGTAACAAGAGGATAATGAAAACTCGACGAAACGGAGTCTCGAATTCGAAACATCTTGAATACCAACGATGGATATATCCATTGAGCCACAAATTCCTTTGTTGATTATGGGATTTAGACAGACCTTTCAAACATAAACTGCGAGTATAAATAGAATAATGAAAGCTGGACGGAACCGAGTCTTGAACTCAAGACTTCTTGAATACCAGCGATAACTTTATTCATTGAGCCACAAATTCCTCTGATGATTTTGTGTTTTAAACAGGTATATACCTTTCAAACAAAAACTGTGACTAATAATAGAATAATGAGAGCTCGACAGAACCGAGTCTTGAACTAAAGACTTCTTGAACACCAGCGATGAATCTATCCATTGAGCCACAAACTCCTCTGATGATTGTGGAATTTAAACAGGTATATACCTTTCCAATATAAACTGCGAGTAACATGAGAATAATGAAAACTCGACGAAACCGAGTCTCGAATTCGAGACATCTTGAATACCAGCGATGAATCTATCCGTTTAGCCACAAATAATCCTTTGTTGATTTTGGGATTTAAACAGGTATATACTTTTCCAACATGAATTGCGAGTAATCATAGAAAAATAAAAACTCGACTGAACCGAGTCTCGAATTCAAGATATCTTGAATACCAGCGATGAATCCATCCATTGAGCAGCAAGTTCTTCTGATGATTATGGCATTTAAACAGGTATATACCTTACCAGCATAAACTCCGAGTAATAATAGACTAATGAAATTTCGTCGGGACCGTGTCTCGAACTCAAGACAACTTGAACACTAGCGATGAATCTGTCCATTGAGCCACAAAATCCTATGATGATTATGGAATTTAAACAGGTATATACCTTTCCAATATAAACTGCGAGTGACAAGAGTATAATGAATAATCGACAGAACCGAGTCTCGAATTCGAGACATCTTGAATACCAGCGATGGATCTATCCATTGAGCCACAAATTCCGTTGTTGAATTTGGGATTTAAACAGGTATATACTTTTCCAACAAGAATTGCAAGTAATAATAGAAAAATAAAAACTAGACTGAACAGAGTCGCGAATTGTAGACATCTTGAATACCAGCGATAAATCCATCCATTGAGCAGCAAGTTCTTCTGATGATAACGGGATTTAAACAGGTATATACCTTTCCAACATAAACTGCGAGTATAAATATGAAAGCTCGACCGATCGGAGTTTTGAACTCAAGACATCTTGAATACCAGCGATAACTCTATCCATTGAGCCACAAATTCCTCTGATGATTATGGAATTTAAACAGGTATATACTTTTCCAACATGAATTGCGAGTAATTATAGAAAAATAAAAACTCGACTGAACCGAGACTCGAATTCAAAACATCTTGAATACCAGCGATGGATCTATCCATTGAGCCACAAATTGCTTTGTTGATTACGGGATTTAGACAGAACTTTCAAACATAAACTGCGAGTATAAATAGAATAATGAAAGTCGGACGGAACCGAGTCTTGAACTCAAGACTTCTTGAATACCAGCGATAACTCTATTCATTGAGCCACAAATTCCTGTGGTGATTTTGTGTTTTAAACAGGTATATACCTTTCAAACAAAAACTGCGACTAATAATAAAATAATGAGAGCTCGACAGAACCGAGTCTCGAACTCAAGACAACTTGAACACCAGCGATGAGTCTATCCATTGAGCCACAAACTCCTCTGATGATTATGGAATTTAAACAGGTATATACCTTTCCAATATAAACTGCGAGTAACAAGAGGATAATGAAAACTCGACGGAACCGAGTTTCGAGCCCAAGACTTTTTGAACACCAGCGACGAATCTATCCATTGATCCACAAATTCCTCTGATGATTACGGGATTTAAACAGGTATATACCTTTCAAACATTAGCTGCGAGTATAAATATAATAATGAAACTAGACCGAACAGAGTTTTGAACTCAAGACATCGTGAATACCAGTGATAAATCTATCCATTGATCCACAAATTCCTCTGATGAAAACGGGATTTGAACACGTATATACCTTCCAAACATAAACTGCGAGTATAAATAGAATAATGAAAGCTCGACGGAACCGAGTCTTGAACTCAAGACTTCTTGAATACCAGCAATAACTCTATTCATTGAGCCACAAATTCCTCTGATGATTTTGTGTTTTAAACAGGTATATACCTTTCAAACATAAACTGCGAATAATAATAGAATAATGAGAGCTCGACAGAACCGAGTCTCGAACTCAAGACAACTTGAACACCAGCGATGAATCTATCCATTGAGCCACAAACTCCTCTGATGATTGTGGAATTTAAACACGTATATACCTTTCCAATATAAACTGCGAGTAACATGAGAATAATGAAAACTCGACGGAAACGAGTCTCGAATTCGAGACATCTTGAATACCAGCGATGGATCTATCCGTTTAGCCACAAATATTCCTTTGTTGATTTTGGGATTTAAACAGGTATATACTTTTCCAACATGAATTGCGAGTAATCATAGAAAAATAAAAACTCGACTGAACCGAGTCTCGAATTCAAAAAGATCTTGAATACCAGCGATGAATCCATCCATTGAGCAGCAAGTTCTTCTGATGATTATGGCATTTAAACAGGTATATACCTTACCAGCATAAACTGCGAGTAATAATAGACTAATGAAATTTCGACGGGACCGAGTCTCGAACTCAAGGGAATCTAAACGAATCTAAACAGGTATATACCTTTCCAACATAAACTGCGAGTATAAATATAAAAGCTCGACCGAACGGAGTTTTGAACTCAAGACATCTTGAATACCAGCGATAACTCTATCCATTGAGCCACAAATTCCTCTGATGATTATGGAATTTAAACAGGTATATACCTTTCCAATATAAACATGCAAGTAACAAGAGGATAATGAAAACTCGACGCAACCGAGTTTCGAGCCCAAGACATTTTGAACACCAGCGACGAATCTATCCATTGATCCACAAATTCCTCTGATGATTACGGGATTTAAACAGGTATATACCTTTCAAACATTAACTGCGAGTATAAATATAATAATGAAACTAGACCGAACAGAGTTTCGAACTCAAGACATCGTGAATACCAGGGATAAATCTATCCATTGAGCCACAAATTCCTCTGATGATAACGGGATTTGAACACGTATATACCTTTCAAACATAAACTGCGAGTATAAATAGAATAATGAAAGCTCGACGGAACCGAGTCTTGAACTCAAGACTTCTTGAATACCAGCGATAACTCTATTCAATGAGCCACAAATTCCTCTGATGATTTTGCGTTTTAAACAGGTATAATATACCTTTCAAACATAAACTGCGAATAATAATAGAATAATGAGAGCTCGACAGAACCGAGTCTGGAACTCAAGACAACTTGAACACCAGCGATGAATCTATCCATTGAGCCACAAACTCCTCTGATGATTGTGGAATTTAAAGAGGTATATACCTTTCCAATATAAACTGCGAGTAACATGAGAATAATGAAAACTCGACGGAAACGAGTCTCGAATTCGGGACATCTTGAATACCAGCGATGGATCTATCCGTTTAGCCACAAATATTCCTTTGTTGATTTTGGGATTTAAACAGGTATATACTTTTCCAACATGAATTGCGAGTAATCATAGAAAAATAAAAACTTGACTGAACCGAGTCTCGAATTCAAGACATCTTGAATACCAGCGATGAATCCATCCATTGAGCAGCAAGTTCTTCTGATGATTATGGCATTTAAACAGGTATATACCTTGCCAGCATAAACTGCGAGTAATAATAGACTAATGAAATTTCGACGGGACCGAGTCTCGAACTCAAGGGGATCTAAACGAATCTAAACAGGTATATACCTTTCCAACATAAACTGCGAGTATAAATATAAAAGCTCGACCGAACGGAGTTTTGAACTCATGACATCTTGAATACCAGCGATAACTCTTTCCATTGAGCCACAAATTCCTCTGATGATTATGGAATTTAAACAGGTATATACCTTTCCAATATAAACTGCAAGTAAAAAGAGGATAATGAAAACTCGACGGAACCGAGTTTCGAGCCCAAGACATTTTGAACACCAGCGACGAATCTATCCATTGATCCACAAATTCCTCTGATGATTACGGGATTTAAACAGGTATATACCTTTCAAACATTAACTGCGAGTATAAATATAATAATGAAACTAGACCGAACAGAGTTTTGAACTCAAGACATCGTGAATACCAGGGATAAATCTATCCATTGAGCCACAAATTCCTCTGATGATAACGGGATTTGAACACGTATATACCTTTCAAACATAAACTGCGAGTATAAATAGAATAATGAAAGCTCGACGGAACCGATTCTTGAACTCAAGACTTCTTGAATACCAGCGATAACTCTATTCATTGAGCCACAAATTCCTCTGAGGATTTTGCGTTTTAAACAGGTATAATATACCTTTAAAACAAAAACTGCGAATAATAATAGAATAATGAGAGCTCGACTGAACCGAGTCTCGAACTCAAGACAACTTGAACACCAGCGATGAATCTATCCATTGAGCCACAAACTCCTCTGATGATTGTGGGAATTAAACAGGTATATACCTTTCCAATATAAACTGCGAGTAACATGAGAATAATGAAAACTCGACGGAAACTAGTCTCGAATTCGGGACATCTTGAATACCAGCGATGGATCTATCCGTTTAGCCACAAATATTCCTTTGTTGATTTTGGGATTTAAACAGGTATATACTTTTCCAACATGAATTGCGAGTAATCATAGAAAAATAAAAACTCGACTGAACCGAGTCTCGAATTCAAGACATCTTGAATACCAGCGATGAATCCGTTCATTGAGAAGCAAGTTCTTCTGATGATTATGGCATTTGAACAGGTATATACCTTACCAGCATAAACTGCGAGTAATAATAGACTAATGAAATTTCGACGGGACCGTGTCTCGAACTCAAGACAACTTGAACACTAGCGATGAATCTATCCTTGAGCCACAAAGTCCTAAGATGATTATGGAATTTAAATAGGTATATACCTTTCCAATATAAACTGCGAGTGACAAGAGAATAATGAAAAATCGACAGAACCGAGGCACGAATTCGAGACATCTTGAATACCAGCGATGGATCTATCCATTGAGCCACAAATTCCGTTGTTGATTTTGGGATTTAAACAGGTATATACTTTTCCAACAAGAATTGCGAGTAATATTAGAAAAATAAAAACTAGACAGAACAGAGTCTCGAATTGTAGAAATCTTGAATACCAGCGATGAATCCATTCATTGAGCAGCAAGTTCTTCTGATTATAATGGCATTTAAACAGGTATATACCTTTCCAATATAAACTGCGTGTAATAACAGAATAATGAAAACTCGACGGAACAGAGCCTCGATCTCAATACATCTCGAATACCAGCGATAAATCTTTCCTTTGAACCACATGTTTCTCTGATGAATTTGTGTTTTGAACAGGTATATACCTTTCCAACATAAACTGCGAGTAATAATAGAATAATGAAAATTCGACGGAACCGAGTCTCGAGCCCAAGACATTTTGAACACCAGCGACGAATCTATTTATTGAGTCACAAATTCCTCTGATGATTACGAAATTTAAACAGGTATTTACCTTTCAAATATAAACTGCGAGTATAAATATAATATTGAAACTCGACCGAACCGAGTCTTGAACTCAAGATATCGTGAATACCAGCGATAAATCTATCCATTGAGCCACAAATACCTCTGATGATAACGGGATTTAAACAGATATATACCTTTCAAACATAAACTGCGATAATAATTAGAATAATGAAAGCTCAACGGAACCGAGTTTCGAGCCCAAGACATTTTGAACACCAGCGACGAATCTATCCATTGAGCCACAAATTTCTCTGATGATAATGGCATTTAAACAGGTATATACCTTTCCAATATAAACTGCGAGTAAAAACAGAATAATGAGAACTCGACGGAACAGAGCCTCGAACTCAAGATATCTTGAATACCAGCGATAAATCTTTGCATTGAACCACAAATTCCTCTGATGGACTTTGTTTTAAACAGGTATATACCTTACCAGAATAAACTGCGAGTAATAATAGAATAATGAAATTTCGACGGGACCGTGTCTCGAGCCCAAGACATTTTGAACACCAGCGACGAATCTATCCATTGATCCACAAATTCCTCTGATGATTACCGGATTTAAACAGGTATATACCTTTCAAACATTAACAACGAGTATAAATATAATAATGAAACTAGACCGAACAGAGTTTTGTACTCAAGACATCGTGAATACCAGCGATAAATCTATCCATTGATCCACAAATTCCTCTGATGATAACGGGATTTGAACACGTATATACCTTTCAAACATAAACTGCGAGTATAAATAGAATAATGAAAGCTCGACGGAACCGAGTCTTGAACTCAAGACTTCTTGAATACCATCGATAACTCTATTCATTGAGCCACAAATTCCTCTGATGATTTTGTGTTTTAAACAGGTATATACCTTTCAAACATAAACTGCGAATAATAATGAGAGCTCGACAGAACCGAGTCTCGAACTCAAGACAACTTGAACACCAGCGATGAATCTATCCATTGAGCCACAAACTCCTCTGATGATTGTGGAATTTAAACACGTATATACCTTTCCAATATAAACTGCGAGTAACATGAGAATAATGAAAACTCGACGGAAACGAGTCTCGAATTCGAGACATCTTGAATACCAGCGATGGATGTATCCGTTTAGCCACAAATATTCCTTTGTTGATTTTGGGATTTAAACAGGTATATACTTTTCCAACATGAATTGCGAGTAATCATAGAAAAATAAAAACTCGACTGAACCGAGTCTCGAATTCAAGACATCTTGAATACCAGCGATAAATCCATCCATTGAGCAGCAAGTTCTTCTGATGATTATGTCATTTAAACAGGTATATATACCTTACCAGCATAAACTGCGAGTAATAATAGACTAATGAAATTTCGACGGGACCGAGTCTCGAACTCAAGGGGATCTAAACGAATCTAAACAGGTATATACCTTTCCAACATAAACTGCGTGTATAAATATAAAAGCTCGACCGAGCGGAGTTTTGAACTCAAGACATCTTGAATACCAGCGATAACTCTATCCATTGAGCCACAAATTCCTCTGATGATTATGGAATTTAAACAGGTATATACCTTTCCAATATAAACTGCAAGTAACAAGAGGATAATGAAAACTCGACGGAACCGAGTTTCGAGCCCAAGACATTTTGAACACCAGCGACGAATCTATCCATTGATCCACAAATTCCTCTGATGATTACGGGATTTAAACAGGTATATACCTTTCAAACATTAACTGCGAGTGTAAATATAATAATGAAACTAGACCGAACAGAGTTTTGAACTCAAGACATCGTGAATACCAGGGATAAATCTATCCATTGAGCCACAAATTCCTCTGATGATAACGGGATTTGAACACGTATATACCTTTCAAACATAAACTGCGAGCATAAATAGAATAATGAAAGCTCGACGGAACCGAGTCTTGAACTCAAGACTTCTTGAATACCGGCGATAACTCTATTCATTGAGCCACAAATTCCTCTGATGATTTTGCGTTTTAAACAGGTATAATATACCTTTCAAACATAAACTGCGAATAATAATAGAATAATGAGAGCTCGACAGAACCGAGTCTCGAACTCAAGACAACTTGAGCACCAGCGATGAATCTATCCATTGAGCCACAAACTCCTCTGATGATTGTGGAATTTAAACAGGTATATACCTTTCCAATATAAACTGCGAGTAACATGAGAATAATTAAAACTCGACGGAAACGAGTCTCGAATTCGGGACATCTTGAATACCAGCGATGGATCTATCCGTTTAGCCACAAATATTCCTTTGTTGATTTTGGGATTTAAACAGGTATATACTTTTCCAACATGAATTGCGAGTAATCATAGAAAAATAAAAACTCGACTGAACCGAGTCTCGAATTCAAGACATCTTGAATACCAGCGATGAATCCATCCATTGAGCAGCAAGTTCTTCTGATGATTATGGCATTTAAACAGGTATATACCTTACCAGCATATACTGCGAGTAATAATAGACTAATGAAATTTCGACGGAACAGAGCCTCGATCTCAATACATCTCGAATACCAGCGATAAATCTTTCCTTTGAACCACAAGTTTCTCTGATGAATTTGTGTTTTGAACAGGTATATACCTTTCCAACATAAACTGCGAGTAATAACAGAATAATGAAAACTCGACGGAACAGAGCCTCGATCTCAATACATCTCGAATACCAGCGATAAATCTTTCCTTTGAACCACAAGTTTCTTTGATGAATTTGTGTTTTGAACAGGTATATACCTTTCCAACATAAACTGCGAGTAACAATAGAATAATGAAAATTCGACGGAACCGAGTCTCGAGCCCAAGACATTTTGAACACCAGCGACGAATCTATTTATTGAGTCACAAATTCCTCTGATGATTACGAAATTTAAACAGGTATTAACCTTTCCAATATGAACTGCGAGTAACAAGAGGATAATGAAAACTGGACGGAATCGAGTCTCGAATTCGAGACATCTTGAATACCAGCGATGGATCTATCCATTGAGCCACAAATTCCTTTGTTGATTTTGGGATTCAAACACGTATATACCTTTCCAAAAAGTATTGCGAGTAATAATAGAAAAATAAAAACTCGACTGAACCGAGTCTCGAATTCAAGACATCTTGAATACCAGCGATGAATCCATCCATTGAGCAGCAAGTTCTTCTGATTATAATGGCATTTAAACAGGTATATACCTTTCCAATATAAACTGCGAGTAATAACAGAATAATGAAAACTCGACGGAACAGAGCCTCGAACTCAAGACATCTCGAATACCAGCGATAAACCTTTCCATTGAACCACAAGTTTCTCTGATGAATTTGTGCTTTGAACAGGTATATACCTTTCCAACATAAACTGCGACTAATAATATATTAATGAAAATTCGACGGAACCGAGACTCGAACCCAAGACATTTTGAATACCAGCGACGAATCTATCCATTGAATCAGAAATTCATCTGATGATTACGGGATTTAAACAGGTATATACCCCTCCAACATAAACTGCGAGTATAAAAAGAATAGTGAAAGCTCGACCGAACCGAGTCTTGAACTCAAGATATCTTGAATACCAGCGATAAATCTATCAATTGAGCAACAAATTCCTCTGATGATAGCCGGATTTAAACAGGTATACACCTTTCAAACATAAACTGCTAGTATAAATAGAATAATGAAAGCTCGACGGAACCGTGTCTCGAACTCAAGACAACTTGAATACCAGCGATGAATCTATCAATTAAGCCACAAATTCCTCTGATGATTATGGAATTTTAAACTGGTATATACCTTTCCTATATAAACTGCGAGTAACAAGAGAATAATGAAAACTCGACGGAACCGAGTCTCGAATTCGAAATATCTTGAATATCAGCGATGGTTCTATCCATTGAGCCACAAATTCCTTTGTTGATTTCGGGATTCCAACATGAATTGCGTGTAATATTAGATTAATAGGAAATCAACTGAACCGAGTCTCAAATTCAAGACATCCTCAATACCAGCGATGAATCCATCCATTGAGACACAAGTTCTTCTGTCGATAATGGCATTTAAACAGGTACATTTCCAATATAAACTGCGAGTAATAAAATAATTATGAAAACTGTACTAAACCGAGTCTAGAACTCAAGACATCTTGAATACCAGCGGTAAATCTATCCATTGAGCCACAAACTCCTCTGATGATTACGTAATTTAAACAGGTATATACCTTTCCAATATAAACTGCGAGTAACATGAGAATAATCAAAACTAGACAGAACCGAGTCTCGAATTCGAGACATCTTGAATACCAGCGAAGGATCTATCCATTCAGCCATAAATATTCCTTTGTTGATTTTGGGATTTAAACAGGTATATACCTTTCCAATATAAACTGCGAGTACAAATAGAATAATGAGAGCTCGACAGAACCGAGTCTCGAACTCACGACAACTTGAACACCAGCGATGAATCTATCCATTGAGCCACAAACTCCTCTGCTGATTACGCAATTTAAACAGGTATATACCTTTCCAATATAAACTGCGAGTAACATGAGAGTAATCAAAACCCGACGGAACCGAGTCTCGAATTCGAGACATCGTGAACACCAACGATGGATCTATCCATTGAGCCACAAATATTCCTTTGTTGATTTTGGGATTTAAACAGGTATATGCCTTTCCAACATGAATTGCGAGTAATAATAGAAAAATGAAAACTCGACTGAACCGAGTCTCGAATTCAAGACATCTTGAATACCAGCGATGAATTCATCCATTGAGCCACAAGTTCTTCTGATGATAATGGCAATTAAACAGGTATATACCTTTCCAATATTAACTGCGAGTAATAACAGAATAATGAAAACTCGACGGAACAGAGCCTCGAACTCAAGACATCTCGAATACCAGCGATAAACCTTTCCATTGAACCACAAGTTTTTCTGATGAATTTGTGCTTTAAACAGGTATATACCTTTCCAACATAAACTGCGACTAATAATAGATTAATGAAAATTCGACGGAACCGAGACTCGAACACAAGACATTTTGAATAACAGCGACGAATCTATCCATTGAAACACAAATTCCTCTGGCGATTACGGGATTTAAACAGGTATATACCTTTCAAACATTAACTGCGAGTATAAATATAATAATGAAACTAGACCGAACCGAGTCTTGAACTCAAGACATCGTGAATACCAGCGATAAATCTATCCATTGAGCCACAAATTCCTCTGATGATAACGGGATTTAAACACGTATATACCTTTCAAACATAAACTGCGATTATAATTAGAATAATGAAAGCTCAACGGGACCGAGTCTCGAGCCCAAGACATTTTGAACACCAGCGACGAATCTATCCAATGAGCCACATATTCATCTGATGATTACGGGATCTAAACAGGTATATACCTTTCCAACATAAACTGCGAATACAAATAGAATAATGAAAGCTCAACGGGACCGAGTCTCGAGCCCAAGACATTTTGAACACCAGCGACGAATCTATCCAATGAGCCACATATTCATCTGATGATAACGGGATTTAAACAGGTATATACCTTTCCAACATAAACTGCGAGTATAAATATGAAAGCTCGACCGATCGGAGATTTGAACTCAAGACATCTTGAATACCAGCGATAACTCTATCCATTGAGCCACAAATTCCTCTGATGATTATGGAATTTAAACAGGTATATACCTTTCCAATATAAACTGCGAGTAACAAGAGGATAATGAAAACTCGACGGAACCGAGTCTCGAATTCGAAACATCTTGAATACCAGCGAAGGATCTATCCATTGAACCACAAATTCCTTTGTTGATTACGGGATTTAGACTGAACTTTCAAACATAAACTGCGAGTATAAATAGAATAATGAAAGCTGGACGGAACCGAGTCTTGAACTCAAGACTTCTTGAATACCAGTGATAAATCTAGCCATTGAGCCACAAATTCCTCTGATGATTTTGTGTTTTAAACAGGTATATACCTTTCAAACAAAAACTGCGATTAATAATAGAATAATGAGAGCTCGACAGAACCGAGTCTCGAACTCAAGACAACTTGAACACCAGCGATGAATCTATCCATTGAGCCACAAACTCCTCTAATGATTATGGAATTTAAACAGGTATACCTTTCCAATATAAACTGCGAGTAACATGAGAATAATGAAAACTCGACGGAACCGAGTCTCGAATTCGAGACATCTTGAATACCAGCGATGGATCTATCCGTTTAGCCACAAATATTCCTTTGTTGATTTTGGGATTTAAACAGGTATATACTTTTCCAACATGAATTGCGAGAAATCATAGAAAAATAAAAACTCGAATGAACCGAGACTCGAATACAAGACATGTTGAATACCAGCGATGAATCCATCCATTGAGCAGCAAGTTCTTCTGAACATTATGGCATTTAAACAGGTATATACTTTACCAACATAAACTGCGAGTAATAATAGACTAATGAAATTTCGACGGGACCGTGTCTCGAACTCAAGAAAACTTGAACACTAGCGATGAATCTATCCATTGAGCCACAAAATCCTATGATGATTATGGAATTTAAATAGGTAAATACCTTTCCAATATAAACTGCGAGTGACAAGAGAATAATGAAAAATCGACAGAACCGAGTATCGAATTCGAGACATCTTGAATACCAGCGATGGATCTATCCATTGAGCCACAAATTCCGTTGTTGATTTTGGGATTTAAACAGGTATATACTTTTCCAACAAGAATTGCGAGTAATAATAGAAAAATAAAAACTAGACTGAACAGAGTCTCGAATTGCAGACATCTTGAATACCAGCGATGAATCCATCCATTGAGCAGCAAGTTCTTCAGATGACAATGGCATTTAAACAGGTATACCTTTCCAATATAAACTGCGAGTAATAACAGAATAATGAAAACTCGACAGAACAGATCCTCGAACTCAAGACATCTCGAATACCAGCGATAAACCTTTCCATTGAACCACAAGTTTCTCTGATGGATTTGTGCTTTAAACAGGTATATATCTTTCCAACATAAACTGCGACTAATAATAGATTAATAAAAATTCGACGGAACCGAGACTCGAACCCAACACCTTTTGAATACCAGCGACGAATCTATCCATTGAATCACAAATTCATCTGATGATTACGGGATTTAAGCAGGTATATACCTTTCCAACATAAACTGCGAGTAATAATAGAATAATGAAAATTCGACGGAACCGAGTTTCGAGCCCAAGACATTTTGAACACCAGCGACGAATCTATCTATTGATCCACAAATTCCTTTGATGATTACGGGATTTAAACAGGTATATACCTTTCAAACATTAACTGCGAGTATAAATATAATAATGAAACTAGACCGAACCGAGTCTTGAACTCAAGACATCGTGAATACCAGCGATAAATCTATCCATTGAGCCCCAAATTCCTCTGATGATAACGGGATTTAAACACGTATATACATTTCAAACATAAACTGCGATTATAATTAGAATAATGAAAGCTTAACGGAACCGAGTCTCGAGCCCAAGACATTTTGAACATCAGCGACGAATCTATCCATTGAGCCACATATTCATCTGATGATACGGGATCTAAACAGGTATATACCTTTCCAACATAAACAGCGAATACAAATAGAATAATGAGAGCTCGACGGGACCGAGTCTCGAGCCCAAGACATTTTGAACACCAGCGACGAATCAATCCATTGAGCCACACATTCATCTGATGATAACGGGATTTAAACAGGTATATACATTTCAAACATAAACTGCGAGTTTAAATATGAAAGCTCGACCGAACGGAGTTTTGAACTCAAGACATCTTGAATACCAGCGATAACTCTATCCATTGAGCCACAAATTCCTCTGATGATTATGAAATTTAAACAGGTATATACCTTTCCAATATAAACTGCGAGTAGCAAGAGGATAATGAAAACTCGACGGAACCGAGTCTCGAATTCGAAACATCTTGAACACCAGCGATGGAAATATCCATTGAGCCACAAATTCCTTTGTTGATTACGGGATTTAGACAGGTATATACCTTTCAAACATAAACTGCAAGTATAAATAGAATAATGAAAGCTCGACGGAACCGAGTCTTGAAATCAAGACTTCTTGAATACTAGCAATAACTCTATTCATTGAGCCACAAATTCCTCTGATGATTTTGTGTTTTAAACAGGTATATACCTTTCAAACATAAACTGCGAGTAATAATAGAATAATGAGAGCTCGACAGAACCGAGTCTCGAACTCAAGACAACTTGAACACCAGCGATGAATCTATCCATTGAGTCACAAACTCCTCTGATGATTGTGGAATTTAAACAGGTATATACCTTTCCAATATAAACTGCGAGTAACATGAGAATAATGAAAACTCGACGGAACCGAGTCTCGAATTCGAGACATCTTGAATACCAGCGATGGATCTATCCGTTTAGTCACAAATATTCCTTTGTTGATTTTGGGATTTAAACACGTATATACTTTTCAAACATGAATTGCGAGTAATCATAGAAAAATAAAAACTCGACTGAACCGAGTCTCGAATTCAAGACATCTTGAATACCAGCGATGAATCCATTCATTGAGCAGCAAGTTCTTCTGATGATTATGGCATTTAAACAGGTATATACCTTACCAGCATAAACTGCGAATAATAATAGACTAATGAAATTTGGACGGGACCGTGTCTCGAACTCAAGACAACTTGAACACTAGCGATGAATTTATCCATTGAGCCACAAGTTCCTATGATGATTATGGAATTTAAATAGGTATAAAACTTTCCAATATAAACTGCGAGTGACAAGAGAATAATGAAAAATCGACAGAACCGAGTCTCGAATTCGAGACATCTTGAATACCAGCGAAGGATCTATCCATTGAACCACAAATTCCTTTGTTGATTACGGGATTTAGACAGAACTTTCAAACATAAACTGCGAGTATAAATAGAATAATGAAAGCTGGACGGAACCGAGTCTTGAACTCAAGACTTCTTGAATACCAGCGATGAATCCATCCATTGAGCAGCAAGTTCTTCTGAACATTATGGCATTTAAACAGGTATATACTTTACCAACATAAACTGCGAGTAATAATAGAATAATGAGAGCTCGACAGAACCGAGTCTCGAACTCAAGACAACTTGAACACCAGCGATGAATCTATCCATTGAGTCACAAACTCCTCTGATGATAATGGCCTTTAAACAGATATATACCCTTCCAATATAAACTGCGAGTAATAATAGAATAATGAAAATTCGACGGAACCGAGTCTCGCCCCAAGACATTTTGAACACCAGCGACGAATCTATTTATTGAGCCACACATTCCTCTGATGATTACGGGATTTAATCAGGTATTTACCTTTCAAATATAAACTGCGAGTATAAATATAATAATGAAACTCGACGGAACCGAGTCTTGAACTCAAGACATCGTGAATACCAGCGATAAATCTATCCATTGAGCCACAAATTCCTCTGATGATAACGGGATTTAAACAGATATATACCTTTTAAACATAAACTGCGATTATAATAGAATAATGAAAGCTCAACGGAACCGAGTTACGAGCCCAAGACATTTTGAACACCAGCGACGAATCTATCCATTGAGCCACAAATTTCTCTGATGATAATGGCATTTAAACAGGTATATACCTTTCCAATATAAACTGCGAGTAATAACAGAATAATGAGATCTCGACGGAACAGAGCCTAGAACTCAAGATATCTTGAATACCAGCGATAAATCTTTCCATTGAACCACAAATTCCTCTGATGAACTTTGTTTTAAACAGGTATATACCTTACCAGCATAAACTGCGAGTAATAATAGACTAATGAAATTTCGACGGGACCGTTCCTCGAACTCAAGACAACTTGTACACTAGCGATGAATCTATCCACTGAGCCACAAAATCCTCTGATGATTAAGGAATTTAAACAGGTATATACCTTTCCAATATAAACTGCGAGTGACCAGAGAATAATGAAAAATCGACGGAACCGAGTCTCGAATTCGAGACATCTTGAATACCAGCGATGGATCTATACATTGAGCCACAAATTCCTTTGTTGATTTTGGGATTCAAACACGTATATACCTTTCCAAAAAGAATTGCGAGTAATAATAGAAAAATAAAAACTCGATTGAACCGAGTCTCGAATTCAAGACATCTTGAGTACCAGCGATGAATTCATCCATTGAGCAGCAAGTTCTTCTGATGATAATGGCAATTAAACAGTTATATACCTTTCCAATATAAACTGCGTGTAATAACAGAATAATGAAAACTCGACGGAACAGAGCCTCGAACTCAAGACATTTCGAATACCAGCGATAAATCTTTTCTTTGAACCACAAGTTTCTCTGATGAATTCGTGTTTTAAACAGGTATATACCTTTCCAACATAAACTGCGACTAATAATAGAATAATGAAAATTCGACGGAACCGAGTCTCAAGCCCAAGAAATTTTGAATATCAGCGATGGATCTATCCATTGAGCCACAAATTCATCTGATGATTTCGGGATTTAAACAGGTATATACCTTTCCAATATAAACTGCGAGTACAAATAGAATAATGAGAGCTCGACAGAATCGAGTCTCGAACTCAAGACAACTTGAACACCAGCGATGAATCTTTCCATTGAGCCAGAAACTCCTATGATGATTACGTAATATAAACAGGTATATATATATATATATATACCTTTCCAATATAAACTGCGAGTAACATGAGAATAATCAAAACTCGACAGAACCGAGTCTCGAAATCGAGACATCTTGAACACCAACGATGGACCTATCCATTGAGCCACAAATATTCCTTTGTTGATTTTGGGATTTAAACAGGTATATGCCTTTCCAACATAAATTGCGAGTAATAATAGAAAAATAAAAACCCGACTGAACCGAGTCTCGAAATCAAGACATCTTGAATACCAGCAATGAATCCATCCATTGAGCCACAAGTTCTTCTGATGATAATGGCATTTAAACAGGTATATACCTTTCCAATATAAACTGCGAGTGACAAGAGAATAATGAAAAAGTGACGGAACCGAGTCTCGAGTTCGAGACATCTCGAATACCAGCGATAAATCTTTCCTTTGAACCACAAGTTTCTCTGATGAATTCGTGTTTTAAACAGATATATACCTTTCCAACATAAACTGCGAGTAATAATAGAATAATGAAAATTCGACGGAACCGAGTCTCGCCCCAAGACATTTTAAACACCAGCGACGAATCTATTTATTGAGCCACACATTCCTCTGATGATTACGGGATTTAATCAGGTATTTACCGTTCAAATATAAACTGCGAGTATAAATATAATAATGAAACTCGACGGACCCGAGTCTTGAACTCAAGACATCGTGAATACCAGCGATAAATCATTCCATTGAACCACAAATTCCTCTGATGAACTTTGTTTTAAACAGGTATATACCTTACCAGCATAAACTGCGAGTAATAATAGACTAATGAAATTTCGACGGGACCGTTCCTCGAACTCAAGACAACTTGAACACTAGCGATGAATCTATCCACTGAGCCACAAAATCCTCTGATGATTAAGGAATTTAAACAGGTATATACCTCTCCAATATAAACTGCGAGTGACATGAGAATAATGAAAAATCGACGGAACCGAGTCTCGAATTCGAGACATCTTGAATACCAGCGATGGATCTATCCATTGAGCCACAAATTCATCTGATGATTTCGGGATTTAAACAGGTATATACCTTTCCAATATAAACTGCGAGTACAAATAGAATAATGAAAATTCGACGGAATCGTGTCTCGAACTCAAGACAACTTGAACACCAGCGATGAATCTATCCATTGAGCCACAAACTCCTATGATGATTACGTAATTTAAACAGGTATATATATATACCTTTCCATTATAAACTGCGAGTAACATGAGAATAATCAAAACTCGACAGAACCGAGTCTCGAATTCGAGACATCTTGAATACCAGCGATGGATCTATCCATTGAGCCACAAATATTCCTTTGTTGATTTTGGGATTTAAACAGGTATTTACCTTTCAAATATAAACTGCGAGTATAAATATAATAATGAAACTCGACCGAACCGAGTCTTGAACTCAAGACATCGTGAATACCAGCGATAAATCTATCCATTAAGCCACAAATTCCTCTGTTGATTTGGGGATTTAAACAGGTTTATTCTTTTTCAACATAAATGGTTTGTAAAAATAGAATAATGAAATCTGGACGGAACCGAGTAACGAAATCAAGTCATCTCAATTACCAGCAATGAATCTACCCATAGAACCACGAATCCCTAGGTTGGTTTTGGGATTAAAACGGGTATAAACCTTCCCAACATAAATAGCGAGTAATAATAGAATAATTAAAACTCGACGGAGCCGAGTCACGAACTCAAGACATCTCGATCACCTGCAATGAATCTATTCATTGAGCCACAAATTCCTCTGTTGACTTCGGGATTTTAACAGGTATATATACCTTTCCAACATATATGGTTTGTAAAAATAGAATATTGAAAACAGGACAGAAACGAGTTTCGAACTCAAGAGATCTTGATTACCAGCGATGAATCTATCCTTTGAGCCACAAATTCCTCGATATAGGTATATACCTTTCCAACATAAATGGTTTGTAAAAATAGAATAATGAAAACTGGACGGAACCGAGTCACGATCTCCAGACATCTCGAATAACAGCTATGAATCTATTCATTGTACCACGAATACATCGGTTGATTTTGGGATTTAAATAGGTATATACCTTTCCGACATAAATGGTTAGTAAAAATAGAATAATGAAAACTCGGCGGAACCTAGTCAGGAACTCTAGGCATCTCGAATCCCAGCGATGAATCCATCCATTGAGTCACAAATTCCTCGGTTGATTTAGGTATTTTCAACAGGTATATATCTTTCCAACATATATTGTGAGAATTAATAGATTGATGAAATATCGACGGAACCGAGTGTCAAACTCATGACTTCTTGAACACAGGCGACGAATCTATCCATTGAGCCACAAATTCCTCGATTCGTTTTGAGATTTAAACAGGTATATACCTTTCCAACCTAAATTGCGAGTCATACTAGAATAATGAAAACTCTACGGAACGGAGTCTCGAATTCAAGACATCTTGAAAAACAACGATGAATCTATCTATTGAGCCACAAATTCTCCTTTTTGCTTCGGGATTTAAACAGATATATACCTTTCCAACATAAATTGCGAGTATAATAGAATAACGAAAACCCCACGGAACCACGGAACCACCTATCCAACCTAAATTGCGAGTAATACTAGAATAATGAAAACTCTACGGAACGAAGTCTCGAATTCAAGACATCTTGAAAACCAGCGATGAATCTATCCATTGAGCCACAAATTTTCCTTTTTGCTTTTGGATTTAAACAGTTATATACCTTTCCAACATAAATTGCGAGTATAATAGAATAACGAAAACCTCACGGAACCACGTCGCGAACTCAAGACATCTCGATTCCCAGCAATGAATCTATAGATGGAACCACGAATCCCTCGGTTGATTTTTGGATTTAAACCTTTAAAAAAATATATTGCTTATAATAATAGAATAATGAAAACTCGACGGAACCGAGTCGCGAACTCAAAACATCATGAATACCAGCTAATAATCTATCCATTGAACCTCAAATTCCTCGGTTGATTTTGGTATTTCAACAGGTATATATCTTTCCAACATAAATTGTGAGCATTAATAGATTAATGAAAAATCGACGGAACCGAGTCTCGAATCCAAGACTTCTTGTATACCAGCGATGAATCTATCCATCGAGCCTCAAATTCCTCGACTGAATTTGGGATTTAAACAGATATATACCTTGCCAACATAAATTGCGAGTAATAATAGAATAATTAAAACCCGACGGAACCGAGTCGCGAACTCAAGACATCTCGATTACTAGCAATAAATCTATCCATGGAATCTATCCTCGATTTAAACAGGTATATACCTTGCCAACATAATTTGCGAGTAATAATAGAATAATGAAAATTCGACAGAACCTAGTCGCGAATTCAAGACATCTTGAACACCAGAGATTAATCTATCCATTGAGCCACAAATTACTCGCTTTGTTTTATTATTTCAACAGGCATATATTCTTCCAACATAAATTGTGAGTAATAATAGATTAATGAAAAATCGACGGAACCGAGTCTCGAATTCAAGACATCTTGAATAACAGCAATGAATCTATACATTGAACCACAAATTCCTCGATTAATTTTTGAATTTAAACAGGTATATACATTTCCAACAAAAATGTTTAGTGAAAACAGAATAATGAAAACTGGACGGACCTGGAACACAAACTGAAGACATCTCGATTACCAGCAAAGAATCTTTCCATTTAACCACGAATCCCTCGGTTGATTTTGGGATTGAAACAGGTATATACATTACACGCTTAATTTTGGTATTTCAACAGTTGCATACCTTTCCAACATAAATTGCGAGTAATAATAGAATAATGAAAACTCGGCGAAACCTATCTCGAACTCAAGACATCTTGAAAACCAGCGATGAATCTCCCCATTGAGCCACAAATTCCTCTCTTTTTTGGGGGGATTTAAACAGATATATACTTATCCAACATAAATTGCGAGTAATAATAGAATAAAGAAAACTCGACGGAACCGAGTCGCGATCCCAAGACATCTTGAATACCAGCCATGAAACTATCTACTGAGCTACAAATTCTCTATTTAACTAGAGATTTAAACAGGTATATATACCTTTCCAACCTATATTGCGAGTAATAATAGAATAAAGAAACTCGACGAAAACGAGGCTCGAATTAAGGACATCTTGAATTCAAGCGACGAATCTATCCATTGAACTACAAATTCATCTGTCAATTTTGGAATTTAAACAGGTTTCCAACATAAATGGTTAGTAAAAATAGAATAATGAAAACTCGACGGAACCAAGCCACGAACTCAAGACATATCGATTACCTGCACTTAATTTATTCATTGAACCACAAATACCTCGTATGGATTAGGGATTTAAACAGATTTTTACCTTTCCAACACAAATGGTTAGTAAAAATAGAATAATGAAAACTGGACGGAACCGAATCACGAAATCAAGACATTTCGATTACATGCAATGAATCTATCTATAGAACCAACAATCCCTAGGTTGGTTTTGGGATTAAAATAGGAATAAACCTTCCCAACATAAATAACGAGTAATAACGAGTAAATAACGAATAATTAAAACTCTACGGAACGGAGTCTTGAACTCAAGACATCTCGATTACCAGCAATGAATCTATCCATGGAACCACGAAACACTCGGTTGATTTTGAGATTTAAACATATATATACTTTTCCAACATAAAGTGCGTGTAAGAATCGAATAATGAAAACTCTGCGAAGCGAAGTCTTGAACTCAAGACATCTTGAATGCCAGCGATGAATCTAGACATTGAACCACAGATTCCCCGAATAATTTTTGCATTTGAACAGGTATTTACATTGCCAATATAAATTGCGAGTAATAATAGAATAATGAAAACTCGGCGGAACCGAATCTCGAACTTAAGACATCTTGAACACCAGCGATAAACCTTTCCATTGAACCACAAGTTTCTCTGATGAATTTGTGCTTTGAACAGGTATATACCTTTCCAACATAAACTGCGACTAATAATATATTAATGAAAATTCGACGGAACCGAGACTCGAACCCAAGACATTTTGAATACCAGCGACGAATCTATCCATTGAATCAGAAATTCATCTGATGATTACGGGATTTAAACAGGTATATACCCCTCCAACATAAACTGCGAGTATAAAAAGAATAGTGAAAGCTCGACCGAACCGAGTCTTGAACTCAAGATATCTTGAATACCAGCGATAAATCTATCAATTGAGCAACAAATTCCTCTGATGATAGCCGGATTTAAACAGGTATACACCTTTCAAACATAAACTGCTAGTATAAATAGAATAATGAAAGCTCGATGGAACCGTGTCTCGAACTCAAGACAACTTGAATACCAGCGATGAATCTATCAATTAAGCCACAAATTCCTCTGATGATTATGGAATTTAAACTGGTATATACCTTTCCTATATAAACTGCGAGTAACAAGAGAATAATGAAAACTCGACGGAACCGAGTCTCGAATTCGAAATATCTTGAATATCAGCGATGGTTCTATCCATTGAGCCACAAATTCCTTTGTTGATTTCGGGATTCCAACATGAATTGCGTGTAATATTAGATTAATAGGAAATCAACTGAACCGAGTCTCAAATTCAAGACATCCTCAATACCAGCGATGAATCCATCCATTGAGACACAAGTTCTTCTGTCGATAATGGCATTTAAACAGGTACATTTCCAATATAAACTGCGAGTAATAAAATAATTATGAAAACTGTACTAAACCGAGTCTAGAACTCAAGACATCTTGAATACCAGCGGTAAATCTATCCATTGAGCCACAAACTCCTCTGATGATTACGTAATTTAAACAGGTATATACCTTTCCAATATAAACTGCGAGTAACATGAGAATAATCAAAACTAGACAGAACCGAGTCTCGAATTCGAGACATCTTGAATACCAGCGAAGGATCTATCCATTCAGCCATAAATATTCTTTTGTTGATTTTGGGATTTAAACAGGTATATACCTTTCCAATATAAACTGCGAGTACAAATAGAATAATGAGAGCTCGACAGAACCGAGTCTCGAACTCAAGACAACTTGAACACCAGCGATGAATCCATCCATTGAGCCACAAACTCCTCTGCAGATTACGCAATTTAAACAGGTATATACCTTTCCAATATAAACTGCGAGTAACATGAGAGTAATCCAAACCCGACAGAACCGAGTCTCGAATTCGAGACATCGTGAACACCAACGATGGATCTATCCATTGAGCCACAAATATTCCTTTGTTGATTTCGGGATTTAAACAGGTATATGCCTTTCCAACATGAATTGCGAGTAATAATAGAAAAATGAAAACTCGACTGAACCGAGTCTCGAATTCAAGACATCTTGAATACCAGCGATGAATTCATCCATTGAGCCACAAGTTCTTCTGATGATAATGGCAATTAAACAGGTATATACCTTTCCAATATTAACTGCGAGTAATAACAGAATAATGAAAACTCGACGGAACAGAGCCTCGAACTCAAGACATCTCGAATACCAGCGATAAACCTTTCCATTGAACCACAAGTTTTTCTGATGAATTTGTGCTTTAAACAGGTATATACCTTTCCAACATAAACTGCGACTAATAATAGATTAATGAAAATTCGACGGAACCGAGACTCGAACACAAGACATTTTGAATAACAGCGACGAATCTATCCATTGAATCACAAATTCCTCTGGCGATTACGGGATTTAAACAGGTATATACCTTTCAAACATTAACTGCGAGTATAAATATAATAATGAAACTAGACCGAACCGAGTCTTGAACTCAAGACATCGTGAATACCAGCGATAAATCTATCCATTGAGCCACAAATTCCTCTGATGATAACGGGATTTAAACACGTATATACCTTTCAAACATAAACTGCGATTATAATTAGAATAATGAAAGCTCAACGGGACCGAGTCTCGAGCCCAAGACATTTTGAACACCAGCGACGAATCTATCCATTGAGCCACATATTCATCTGATGATTACGGGATCTAAACAGGTATATACCTTTCCAACATAAACTGCGAATACAAATAGAATAATGAAAGCTCAACGGGACCGAGTCTCGAGCCCAAGACATTTTGAACACCAGCGACGAATCTATCCAATGAGCCACATATTCATCTGATGATAACGGGATTTAAACAGGTATATACCTTTCCAACATAAACTGCAAGTATAAATATGAAAGCTCGACCGATCGGAGATTTGAACTCAAGACATCTTGAATACCAGCGATAACTCTATCCATTGAGCCACAAATTCCTCTGATGATTATGGAATTTAAACAGGTATATACCTTTCCAATATAAACTGCGAGTAACAAGAGGATAATGAAAACTCGACGGAACCGAGTCTCGAATTCGAAACATCTTGAATACCAGCGAAGGATCTATCCATTGAACCACAAATTCCTTTGTTGATTACGGGATTTAGACAGAACTTTCAAACATAAACTGCGAGTATAAATAGAATAATGAAAGCTGGACGGAACCGAGTCTTGAACTCAAGACTTCTTGAATACCAGTGATAAATCTAGCCATTGAGCCACAAATTCCTCTGATGATTTTGTGTTTTAAACAGGTATATACCTTTCAAACAAAAACTGCGATTAATAATAGAATAATGAGAGCTCGACAGAACCGAGTCTCGAACTCAAGAAAACTTGAACACCAGCGATGAATCTATCCATTGAGCCACAAACTCCTCTAATGATTATGGAATTTAAACAGGTATACCTTTCCAATATAAACTGCGAGTAACATGAGAATAATGAAAACTCGACGGAACCGAGTCTCGAATTCGAGACATTTTGAATACCAGCGATGGATCTATCCGTTTAGCCACAAATATTCCTTTGTTGATTTTGGGATTTAAACAGGTATATACTTTTCCAACATGAATTGCGAGTAATCATAGAAAAATAAAAACTCGAATGAACCGAGACTCGAATTCAAGACATGTTGAATACCAGCGATGAATCCATCCATTGAGCAGCAAGTTCTTCTGAACATTATGGCATTTAAACAGGTATATACCTTACCAGCATAAACTGCGAGTAATAATAGACTAAAGAAATTTCGACGGGACCGTGTCTCGAACTCAAGAAAACTTGAACACTAGCGATGAATCTATCCATTGAGCCACAAAATCCTATGATGATTATGGAATTTAAATAGGTATATACCTTTCCAATATAAACTGCGAGTGACAAGAGAATAATGAAAAATCGACAGAACCGAGTATCGAATTCGAGACATCTTGAATACCAGCGATGGATCTATCCATTGAGCCACAAATTCCGTTGTTGATTTTGGGATTTAAACAGGTATATACTTTTCCAACAAGAATTGCGAGTAATAATAGAAAAATAAAAACTAGACTGAACAGAGTCTCGAATTGCAGACATCTTGAATACCAGCGATGAATCCATCCATTGAGCAGCAAGTTCTTCAGATGACAATGGCATTTAAACAGGTATACCTTTCCAATATAAACTGCGAGTAATAACAGAATAATGAAAACTCGACGGAACAGATCCTCGAACTCAAGACATCTCGAATACCAGCGATAAACCTTTCCATTGAACCACAAGTTTCTCTGATGGATTTGTGCTTTAAACAGGTATATACCTTTCCAACATAAACTGCGACTAATAATAGATTAATAAAAATTCGACGGAACCGAGACTCGAACCCAACACCTTTTGAATACCAGCGACGAATCTATCCATTGAATCACAAATTCATCTGATGATTACGGGATTTAAGCAGGTATATACCTTTCCAACATAAACTGCGAGTAATAATAGAATAATGAAAATTCGACGGAACCGAGTTTCGAGCCCAAGACATTTTGAACACCAGCGACGAATCTATCCATTGATCCAAAAATTCCTTTGATGATTACGGGATTTAAACAGGTATATACCTTTCAAACATTAACTGCGAGTATAAATATAATAATGAAACTAGACCGAACCGAGTCTTGAACTCAAGACATCGTGAATACCAGCGATAAATCTATCCATTGAGCCACAAATTCCTCTGATGATAACGGGATTTAAACACGTATATACATTTCAAACATAAACTGCGATTATATTTAGAATAATGAAAGCTTAACGGAACCGAGTCTCGAGCCCAAGACATTTTGAACATCAGCGACGAATCTATCCATTGAGCCACATATTCATCTGATGATACGGGATCTAAACAAGTATATACCTTTCCAACATAAACAGCGAATACAAATAGAATAATGAGAGCTCGACGGGACCGAGTCTCGAGCCCAAGACATTTTGAACACCAGCGACGAATCAATCCATTGAGCGACACATTCATCTGATGATAACGGGATTTAAACAGGTATATACATTTCAAACATAAACTGCGAGTTTAAATATGAAAGCTCGACCGAACGGAGTTTTGAACTCAAGACATCTTGAATACCAGCGATAACTCTATCCATTGAGCCACAAATTCCTCTGATGATTATGAAATTTAAACAGGTATATACCTTTCCAATATAAACTGCGAGTAGCAAGAGGATAATGAAAACTCGACGGAACCGAGTCTCGAATTCGAAACATCTTGAACACCAGCGATGGAAATATCCATTGAGCCAGAAATTCCTTTGTTGATTACGGGATTTAGACAGGTATATACCTTTCAAACATAAACTGCAAGTATAAATAGAATAATGAAAGCTCGACGGAACCGAGTCTTGAAATCAAGACTTCTTGAATACCAGCAATAACTCTATTCATTGAGCCACAAATTCCTCTGATGATTTTGTGTTTTAAACAGGTATATACCTTTCAAACATAAACTGCGAGTAATAATAGAATAATGAGAGCTCGACAGAACCGAGTCTCGAACTCAAGACAACTTGAACACCAGCGATGAATCTATCCATTGAGTCACAAACTCCTCTGATGATTGTGGAATTTAAACAGGTATATACCTTTCCAATATAAACTGCGAGTAACATGAGAATAATGAAAACTCGACGGAACCGAGTCTCGAATTCGAGACATCTTGAATACCAGCGATGGATCTATCCGTTTAGTCACAAATATTCCTTTGTTGATTTTGGGATTTAAACACGTATATACTTTTCAAACATGAATTGCGAGTAATCATAGAAAAATAAAAACTCGACTGAACCGAGTCTCGAATTCAAGACATCTTGAATACCAGCGATGAATCCATCCATTGAGCAGCAAGTTCTTCTTATGATAATGGCATTTAAACAGGTATATACCTTACCAGCATTAACTGCGAATAATAATAGACTAATGAAATTTGGACGGGACCGTGTCTCGAACTCAAGACAACTTGAACACTAGCGATGAATTTATCTATTGAGCCACAAGTTCCTATGATGATTATGGAATTTAAATAGGTATAAAACTTTCCAATATAAACTGCGAGTGACAAGAGAATAATAAAAAATCGACAGAACCGAGTCTCGAATTCGAGACATCTTGAATACCAGCGATGGATCTATCCATTGAGCCACAAATTCCATTGTTGATATTGTGATTTAAACAGGTATATACTTTTCCAACAAGAATTGCGAGTAATAATAAAAAAATAGAAACTAGACTGAACAGAGTTCGAATTGTAGACATCTTGAATACCAGCGATGAATCCATCCATTGAGCAGCAAGTTCTTCTGATGATAATGGCCTTTAAACAGATATATACCCTTCCAATATAAACTGCGAGTAATAATAGAATAATGAAAATTCGACGGAACCGAGTCTCGCCCCAAGACATTTTGAACACCAGCGACGAATCTATTTATTGAGCCACACATTCCTCTGATGATTACGGGATTTAATCAGGTATTTACCTTTCAAATATAAACTGCGAGTATAAATATAATAATGAAACTCGACGGAACCGAGTCTTGAACTCAAGACATCGTGAATACCAGCGATAAATCTATCCATTGAGCCACAAATTCCTCTGATGATAACGGGATTTAAACAGATATATACCTTTTAAACATAAACTGCGATTATAATAGAATAATGAAAGCTCAACGGAACCGAGTTACGAGCCCAAGACATTTTGAACACCAGCGACGAATCTATCCATTGAGCCACAAATTTCTCTGATGATAATGGCATTTAAACAGGTATATACCTTTCCAATATAAACTGCGAGTAATAACAGAATAATGAGATCTCGACGGAACAGAGCCTAGAACTCAAGATATCTTGAATACCAGCGATAAATCTTTCCATTGAACCACAAATTCCTCTGATGAACTTTGTTTTAAACAGGTATATACCTTACCAGCATAAACTGCGAGTAATAGTAGACTAATGAAATTTCGACGGGACCGTGCCTCGAACTCAAGACAACTTGTACACTAGCGATGAATCTATCCACTGAGCCACAAAATCCTCTGCTGATTAAGGAATTTAAACAGGTATATACCTTTCCAATATAAATTGCGAGTGACCAGAGAATAATGAAAAATCGACGGAACCGAGTCTCGAATTCGAGACATCTTGAATACCAGCGATGGATCTATACATTGAGCCACAAATTCCTTTGTTGATTTTGGGATTCAAACACGTATATACCTTTCCAAAAAGAATTGCGAGTAATAATAGAAAAATAAAAACTCGATTGAACCGAGTCTCGAATTCAAGACATCTTGAATACCAGCAATGAATTCATCCATTGAGCAGCAAGTTCTTCTGATGATAATGGCAATTAAACAGTTATATACCTTTCCAATATAAACTGCGTGTAATAACAGAATAATGAAAACTCGACGGAACAGAGCCTCGAACTCAAGACATTTCGAATACCAACGATAAATCTTTTCTTTGAACCACAAGTTTCTCTGATGAATTCGTGTTTTAAACAGGTATATACCTTTCCAACATAAACTGCGACTAATAATAGAATAATGAAAATTCGACGGAACCGAGTCTCAAGCCCAAGAAATTTTGAATATCAGCGATGGATCTATCCATTGAGCCACAAATTCATCTGATGATTTCGGGATTTAAACAGGTATATACCTTTCCAATATAAACTGCGAGTACAAATAGAATAATGAGAGCTCGACAGAATCGAGTCTCGAACTCAAGACAACTTGAACACCAGCGATGAATCTTTCCATTGAGCCACAAACTCCTATGATGATTACGTAATTTAAACAGGTATATATATATATATATATACCTTTCCAATATAAACTGCGAGTAACATGAGAATAATCAAAACTCGACAGAACCGAGTCTCGAAATCGAGACATCTTGAACACCAACGATGGACCTATCCATTGAGCCACAAATATTCCTTTGTTGGATTTGGGATTTAAACAGGTGCCTTTCCAACAAAAATTGCGAGTAAGAATAGAAAAATAAAAACCCGACTGAACCGAGTCTCGAATTCAAGACATCTTGAATACCAGCGATGAATCCATCCATTGAGCCACAAGTTCTTCTGATGATAATGGCATTTAAACAGGTATATACCTTTCCAATATAAACTGCGAGTGACAAGAGAATAATGAAAAATTGACGGAACCGAGTCTCGAGTTCGAGACATCTCGAATACCAGCGATAAATCTTTCCTTTGAACCACAAGTTTCTCTGATGAATTCGTGTTTTAAACAGGTATATACCTTTCCAACATAAACTGCGAGTAATAATAGAATAATGAAAATTCGACGGAACCGAGTCTCGCCCCAAGACATTTTGAACACCAGCGACGAATCTATTTATTGAGCCACACATTCCTCTGATGATTACGGGATTTAATCAGGTATTTACCGTTCAAATATAAACTGCGAGTATAAATATAATAATGAAACTCGACGGACCCGAGTCTTGAACTCAAGACATCGTGAATACCAGCGATAAATCATTCCATTGAACCACAAATTCCTCTGATGAACTTTGTTTTAAACAGGTATATACCTTACCAGCATAAACTGCGAGTGATAATAGACTAATGAAATTTCGACGGGACCGTGCCTCGAACTCAAGACAACTTGAACACTAGCGATGAATCTATCCACTGAGCCACAAAATCCTCTGATGATTAAGGAATTTAAACAGGTATATACCTTTCCAATATAAACTGCGAGTGACATGAGAATAATGAAAAATCGACGGAACTGAGTCTCGAATTCGAGACATCTTGAATACCAGCGATGGATCTATCCATTGAGCCACAAATTCCTTTGTTGATTTTGGGATTCAAACACGTATATACCTTTCCAAAAAGAATTGCGAGTAATAATAGAAAAATAAAAACTCGACTGAACCGAGTCTCGAATTCAAGACATCTTGAATACCAGCGATGAATTCATCCATTGAGCAGCAAGTTCTTCTGATGATAATGGCATTTAAACAGTTATATACCTTTCCAATATAAACTGCGAGTAATAACATAATAATGAAAACTCGACGGAACAGAGCCTCGAAATCAAGACATTTCGAATACCAGCGATAAATCTTTTCTTTGAACCACAAGTTTCTCTGATGAATTCGTGTTTTAAACAGGTATATACCTTTCCAACATAAACTGCGACTAATAATAGAATAATGAAAATTCGACGGAACCGAGTCTCAAGCCCAAGACATTTTGAATATCAGCGATGGATCTATCCATTGAGCCACAAATTCATCTGATGATTTCGGGATTTAAACAGGTATATACCTTTCCGATATAAACTGCGAGTACAAATAGAATAATGAAAATTCGACGGAATCGAGTCTCGAACTCAAGACAACTTGAACACCAGCGATGAATCTATCCATTGAGCCACAAACTCCTATGATGATTACGTAATTTAAACAGGTATATATATATACCTTTCCATTATAAACTGCGAGTAACATGAGAATAATCAAAACTCGACAGAACCGAGTCTCGAATTCGAGACATCTTGAATAACAGCGATGGATCTATCCATTGAGCCACAAATATTCCTTTGTTGATTTTGGGATTTAAACAGGTATTTACCTTTCAAATATAAACTGCGAGTATAAATATAATAATGAAACTCGACCGAACCGAGTCTTGAACTCAAGACATCGTGAATACCAGCGATAAATCTATCCATTAAGCCACAAATTCCTCTGTTGATTTGGGGATTTAAACAGGTTTATTCTTTTTCAACATAAATGGTTTGTAAAAATAGAATAATGAAATCTGGACGGAACCGAGTAACGAAATCAAGTCATCTCAATTACCAGCAATGAATCTACCCATAAAACCACGAATCCCTAGGTTGGTTTTGGGATTAAAACGGGTATAAACCTTCCCAACATAAATAGCGAGTAATAATAGAATAATTAAAACTCGACGGAGCCGAGTCACGAACTCAAGACATCTCGATCACCTGCAATGAATCTATTCATTGAGCCACAAATTCCTCTGTTGACTTCGGGATTTTAACGGGTATATATACCTTTCCAACATATATGGTTTGTAAAAATAGAATATTGAAAACAGGACAGAAACGAGTTTCGAACTCAAGAGATCTTGATTACCAGCGATGAATCTATCCTTTGAGCCACAAATTCCTCGATATAGGTATATACCTTTCCAACATAAATGGTTTGTAAAAATAGAATAATGAAAACTGGACGGAACCGAGTCACGATCTCCAGACATCTCGAATAACAGCTATGAATCTATTCATTGTACCACGAATAAATACATCGGTTGATTTTGGGATTTAAATAGGTATATACCTTTCCGACATAAATGGTTAGTAAAAATAGAATAATGAAAACTCGGCGGAACCTAGTCAGGAACTCTAGGCATCTCGAATCCCAGCGATGAATCCATCCATTGAGTCACAAATTCCTCGGTTGATTTAGGTATTTTCAACAGGTATATATCTTTCCAACATATATTGTGAGAATTAATAGATTGATGAAATATCGACGGAACCGAGTGTCAAACTCATGACTTCTTGAACACAGGCGACGAATCTATCCATTGAGCCACAAATTCCTCGATTCGTTTTGAGATTTAAACAGGTATATACCTTTCCAACCTAAATTGCGAGTAATACTAGAATAATGAAAACTCTACGGAACGGAGTCTCGAATTCAAGACATCTTGAAAAACAACGATGAATCTATCTATTGAGCCACAAATTCTCCTTTTTGCTTCGGGATTTAAACAGATATATACCTTTCCAACATAAATTGCGAGTATAATAGAATAACGAAAACCCCACGGAACCACGGAACCACCTATCCAACCTAAATTGCGAGTAATACTAGAATAATGAAAACTCTACGGAACGAAGTCTCGAATTCAAGACATCTTGAAAACCAGCGATGAATCTATCCATTGAGCCACAAATTCTCCTTTTTGCTTTTGAATTTAAACAGTTATATACCTTTCCAACATAAATTGCGAGTATAATAGAATAACGAAAACCTCACGGAACCACGTCGCGAACTCAAGACATCTCGATTCCCAGCAATGAATCTATAGATGGAACCACGAATCCCTCGGTTGATTTTTGGATTTAAACCTTTAAAAAAATATATTGCTTATAATAATAGAATAATGAAAACTCGACGGAACCGAGTCGCGAACTCAAAACATCATGAATACCAGCTAATAATCTATCCATTGAACCTCAAATTCCTCGGTTGATTTTGGTATTTCAACAGGTATATATCTTTCCAACATAAATTGTGAGCATTAATAGATTAATGAAAAATCGACGGAACCGAGTCTCGAATCCAAGACTTCTTGTATACCAGCGATGAATCTATCCATCGAGCCTCAAATTCCTCGACTGAATTTGGGTTTTAAACAGATATATACCTTGCCAACATAAATTGCGAGTAATAATAGAATAATTAAAACCCGACGGAACCGAGTCGCGAACTCAAGACATCTCGATTACTAGCAATAAATCTATCCATGGAATCTATCCTCGATTTAAACAGGTATATACCTTGCCAACATAATTTGCGAGTAATAATAGAATAATGAAAATTCGACAGAACCTAGTCGCGAATTCAAGACATCTTGAACACCAGAGATTAATCTATCCATTGAGCCACAAATTACTCGCTTTGTTTTATTATTTCAACAGGCATATATTCTTCCAACATAAATTGTGAGTAATAATAGATTAATGAAAAATCGACGGAACCGAGTCTCGAATTCAAGACATCTTGAATAACAGCAATGAATCTATACATTGAACCACAAATTCCTCGATTAATTTTTGAATTTAAACAGGTATATACATTTCCAACAAAAATGATTAGTGAAAACAGAATAATGAAAACTGGACGGACCTGGAACACAAACTGAAGACATCTCGATTACCAGCAAAGAATCTTTCCATTTAACCACGAATCCCTCGGTTGATTTTGGGATTGAAACAGGTATATACATTACACGCTTAATTTTGGTATTTCAACAGTTGCATACCTTTCCAACATAAATTGCGAGTAATAATAGAATAATGAAAACTCGGCGAAACCTATCTCGAACTCAAGACATCTTGAAAACCAGCGATGAATCTCTCCATTGAGCCACAAATTCCTCTCTTTTTTGGGGGGATTTAAACAGATATATACTTATCCAACATAAATTGCGAGTAATAATAGAATAAAGAAAACTCGACGGAACCGAGTCGCGATCCCAAGACATCTTGAATACCAGCCATGAAACTATCTACTGAGCTACAAATTCTCTATTTAACTAGAGATTTAAACAGGTATATATACCTTTCCAACCTATATTGCGAGTAATAATAGAATAAAGAAACTCGACGAAAACGAGGCTCGAATTAAGGACATCTTGAATTCAAGCGACGAATCTATCCATTGAACTACAAATTCATCTGTCAAATTTTGGAATTTAAACAGGTTTCCAACATAAATGGTTAGTAAAAATAGAATAATGAAAACTCGACGGAACCAAGCCACGAACTCAAGACATATCGATTACCTGCACTTAATTTATTCATTGAACCACAAATACCTCGTATGGATTAGGGATTTAAACAGATTTTTACCTTTCCAACACAAATGGTTAGTAAAAATAGAATAATGAAAACTGGACGGAACCGAATCACGAAATCAAGACATTTCGATTACATGCAATGAATCTATCTATAGAACCAACAATCCCTAGGTTGGTTTTGGGATTAAAATAGGAATAAACCTTCCCAACATAAATAACGAGTAATAACGAGTAAATAACGAATAATTAAAACTCTACGGAACGGAGTCTTGAACTCAAGACATCTCGATTACCAGCAATGAATCTATCCATGGAACCACGAATCACTCGGTTGATTTTGAGATTTAAACATATATATACTTTTCCAACATAAAGTGCGTGTAAGAATCGAATAATGAAAACTCTGCGAAGCGAAGTCTTGAACTCAAGACATCTTGAATGCCAGCGATGAATCTAGACATTGAACCACAGATTCCCCGAATAATTTTTGCATTTGAACAGGTATTTACATTGCCAAAATAAATTGCGAGTAATAATAGAATAATGAAAACTCGGCGGAACCGAATCTCGAACTTAAGACATCTTGAACACCAGCGATAAATTTATACATTGAGCCACAAATTCCTCTGATGATAACGGGATTTAAACAGATCTGCGATTATAATTAGAATAATGAAAGCTCAACGGAACCGAGTTACGAGCCCAAGACATTTTGAACACCATCGACGAATCTATCCATTGAGCCACAAATTTCTCTGATGATAATGGCATTTAAACAGGTATATACCTTTCCAATATAAACTGCGAGTAATAACAGAATAATGAGAACTCGACGGAACAGAGCCTAGAACTCAAGATATCTTGAATACCAGCGATAAATCTTTCCATTGAACCACAAATTCCTCTGATGAACTTTGTTTTAAACAGGTATATACCTTACCAGCATAAACTGCGAGTAATAATAGACTAATGAAATTTCGACGGGACCGTGCCTCGAACTCAAGACAACTTGAACACTAGCGATGAATCTATCCACTGAGCCACAAAATCCTCTGATGATTGAGGAATTTAAACAGGTATATACCTTTCCAATATAAACTGCGAGTGACAAGAGAATAATGAAAAATCGACGGAACCGAGTCTCGAATTCGAGACATCTTGAATACCAGCGATGGATCTATCCATTGAGCCACAAATTCCTTTGTTGATTTTGGGGTTCAAACACGTATATACCTTTCCAAAAAGAATTGCGAGTAATAATAGAAAATGAAAAACTCGACTGAACCGAGTCTCGAATTCAAGACATCTTGAATACCAGCGATGAATTCATCCATTGAGCAGCAAGTTCTTCTGATGATAATGGCAATTAAACAGTTATATACCTTTCCAATATAAACTGCGAGTAATAACAGAATAATAAAAACTCGACGGAACAGAGCCTCGAACTCAAGACATTTCGAATACCAGCGATAAATCTTTTCTTCGAACCACAAGTTTCTCTGATGAATTCGTGTTTTAAACAGGTATATACCTTTCCAACATAAACTGCGACTAATAATAGAATAATGAAAATTCGACGGAACCGGGTCTCAAGCCCAAGACATTTTGAATATCAGCGATGGATCTATCCATTGAGCCACAAATTCATCTGATGATTTCGGGATTTAAACAGGTATATACCTTTCCAATATAAACTTCGAGTACAAATAGAATAATGAGAGCTCGACAGAATCGAGTCTCGAACTCAAGACTACTTGAACACCAGCGATGAATCTATCCATTGAGCCACAAACTCCTATGATGATTACGTAATTTAAACAGGTATATATATATACCTTTCCATTATAAACTGTGAGTAACATGAGAATAATCAAAACTCGACAGAAGCGAGTCTCGAATTCGAGACATCTTGAATACCAGCGATGGATCTATCCATTGAGCCACAAATATTCCTTTGTTGATTTTGGGATTTAAACAGGTATATGCCTTTCCAACATGAATTGTGAGTAATAATAGAAAAATAAAAACCCGACTGAACCGAGTCTCGAATTCAAGACATCTTGAATACCAGCGATGATTCCATCCATTGAGCCACAAGTTCTTCTGATGATAATGGCATTTAAACAGGTATATACCTTTCCAATATAAACTGCGAGTGACAAGAGAATAATGAAAAATTGACGGAACCGAGTCTCGAGTTCGAGACATCTCGAATACCAGCGATAAATCTTTCCTTTGAACCACAAGTTTCTCTGATGAATTCGTGTTTTAAACAGGTATATACCTTTCCAACATAAACTGCGAGTAATAATAGAATAATGATAATTCAACGGAACCGAGTCTCGAGCCCAAGACATTTTGAACACCAGCGACGAATCTATTTATTGAGCCACAAATTCCTCTGATGATTACGGGATTTAAACAGGTATTTACCTTTCAAATATAAACTGCTAGTATAAATATAATAATGAAACTCGAAAGAACCGAGTCTTGAACTCAAGACATCGTGAATACCAGCGATAAATTTATCCATTAAGCCACAAATTCCTCTGTTGATTTGGGGATTTAAACAGGGTTATTCCTTTTCAACATAAATGGTTTGTAAAAATAGAATAATGAAATCTGGACGGAACCGAGTAACGAAATCAAGTCATCTCAATTACCAGCAATGAACCTACCCATAGAACCACGAATCCCTAGGTTGGTTTTGGGATTAAAACGGGTATAAACCTTCCCAACATAAATAGCGAGTAATAATAGAATAATTAAAACTCGACGGAGCCGTGTCACGAACTCAAGACATCTCGATCACCTGCAATGAATCTATTCATTGAGCCACAAATTCCTCTGTTGACTTCGGGATTTTAACAGGTATATATACCTTTCCAACATATATGGTTTGTAAAAATAGAATATTGAAAACAGGACAGAAACGAGTTTCGAACTCAAGAGATCTTGATTACCAGCGATGAATCTATCCTTTGAGCCACAAATTCCTCGATATAGGTATATACCTTTCCAACATAAATGGTTTGTAAAAATAGAATAATGAAAACTGGACGGAACCGAGTCACGATCTCCAGACATCTCGAATAACAGCTATGAATCTATTCATTGTACCACGAATACATCGGTTGATTTTGGGATTTTTGATTTTTTTCCAACATGAATGGTTAGTAAAAATAGAATAATGAAAACTCGGCGGAACCTAGTCAGGAACTCTAGGCATCTCGAATCCCAGCGATGAATCCATCCATTGAGTCACAAATTCCTCGGTTGATTTAGGTATTTCAACAGGTATATATCTTTCCAACATATATTGTGAGAATTAATAGATTAATGAAAAATCGACGGAACCGAGTGTCAAACTCATGACTTCTTGAACACAGGCGACGAATCTATCCATTGAGCCACAAATTCCTCGATTGGTTTTGAGGTTTAAACAGGTATATACCTTTCCAACCTAAATTGCGAGTAATACTAGAATAATGAAAACTCTACGGAACGGAGTCTTGAATTCAAGACATCTTGAAAAACAACGATGAATCTATCTATTGAGCCACAAATTCTCCTTTTTGCTTCGGGATTTAAACAGATATATACCTTTCCAACATAAATTGCGAGTATAATAGAATAACGAAAACCCCACGGAACCACCTATCCAACCTAAATTGCGAGTAATACTAGAATAATGAAAACTCTACGGAACGAAGTCTCGAATTCAAGACATCTTGAAAACCAGCGATGAATCTATCCATGGAGCCACAAATTCTCCTTTTTGCTTTTGGATTTAAACAGTTATATACCTTTCCAACATAAATTGCGAGTATAATAGAATAACGAAAACCTCACGGAACCACGTCGCGAACTCAAGACATCTCGATTCCCAGCAATGAATTTATAGATGGAACCACGAATCCCTCGGTTGATTTTTGGATTTAAACTATTAAAAAAATATATTGCTTATAATAATAGAATAAAGTAAACTCTACGGAATGGAGTCTCAAACGCAAGAAATCTTGAATGCAAGCGATAAATCTATACATAGAACCACAAATTCCTTGATTAATTTTTGGATTTAAACAGGTAAACAGGCCAACATAAATTGCGAGTAATAATAGAATAATGAAAACTCGACGGAACCGAGTCGCGAACTCAAAACATCTTGAATACCAGCGATGAATCTATCCATTGAGCCACAAATTCCTCGGTTGAATTTGGTATTTCAACAGGTATATATCTTTCCAACATAAATTGTGAGTATTAATAGATTAATGAAAAATCGACGGAACCGAGCCTCAAATTCCTCGACTGAATTTGGGATTTAAACAGATATATACCTTGCCAACATAAATTGCGAGTAATAATAGAATAATTAAAACCCGACGGAACCGAGTCGCGAACTCAAGACATCTCGATTACTAGCAATAAATCTATCCATGGAATCTATCCTCGATTTAAACAGGTATATACCTTGCCAACATAATTTGCGAGTAATAATAGAATAATGAAAATTCGACAGAACCTAGTCGCGAATTCAAGACATCTTGAACACCAGAGATTAATCTATCCATTGAGCCACAAATTACTCGCTTTGTTTTGGTATTTCAACAGGCATATATTTTTCCAACATAAATTGTGAGTAATAATAGATTAATGAAAAATCGACGGAACCGAGTCTCGAATTCAAGACATCTTGAATAACAGCAATGAATCTATACATTGAACCACAAATTCCTCGATTAATTTTTGGATTTAAACAGGTATATACATTTCCAACAAAAATGTTTAGTGAAAACAGAATAATGAAAACTGGACGGACCTGGAACACAAACTGAAGACATCACGATTACCAGCAAAGAATCTTTCCATTTAACCACGAATCCCTCGGTTGGTTTTGGGATTGAAACTGGTATATACATTACACGCTTAATTTTAGTATTTCAACAGTTGCATACCTTTCCAACATAAATTGCGAGTAATAATAGAATAATGAAAACTCGGCGGAACCTATCTCGAACTCAAGACATCTTGAAAACCAGCGATGAATCTCTCGATTGAGCCACAAATTCCTCTCTTTTTTGGGGGGATTTAAACAGATATATACTTATCCAACATAAATTGCGAGTAATAATAGAATAAAGAAAACTCGACGGAACCGAGTCGCGAACCCAAGACATCTTGAATACCAGCCATGAAACTATCTACTGAGCTACAAATTCTCTATTGAAATAGAGATTTAAACAGGTATATATACCTTTCCAACATATATTGCGAGTAATAATAGAATAAAGAAACTCGACGAAAACGAGGCTTGAATTAAGGACATCTTGAATTCAAGCGACGAATCTATCCATTGAACTACAAATTCATCTGTCAATTTTGGAATTTAAACAGGTTTTCAACATAAATGGTTAGTAAAAATAGAATAATGAAAACTCGACGGAACCGAGCCACGAACTCAAGACATATCGATTACCTGCACTTAATTTATTCATTGAACCACAAATACCTCGTATGGATTAGGGATTTAAACAGATTTATACCTTTCCAACATAAATGGTTAGTAAAAATAGAATAATGAAAACTGGACGGAACCGAATCACGAAATCAAGACATTTCTATTACATGCAATGAATCTATCTATAGAACCAACAATCCCTAGGTTGGTTTTGGGATTAAAATAGGAATAAATCTTCCCAACATAAATAACGAGTAATAACGAGTAAATAACGAATAATTAAAACTCTAAGGAACGGAGTCTTGAACTCAAGACATCTCGATTACCAGCAATGAATCTATCCATGGAACCACGAATCACTCGGTTGATTTTGACATTTAAACATATATATACTTTTCCAACACAAAGTGCGAGTAAGAATCGAATAATGAAAACTCGACGGAACCGAGTCTCGAGCCCAAGACATTTTGAACATCAGCGACGAATCTATCCAATGAGCCACATATTCATCTGATGATTACGGGATCTAAACAGGTATATTCCTTTCCAACATAAACTGCAAATACAAAGAGAATAATGAGAGCTCGACGGGACCGAGTCTCGAGCCCAAGACATTTTGAACACCAGCGACGAAACTATCCATTGAGCCACATATTCATCTGATGATAACGGGATTAGAACAGGTATATGCCTTTCCAACATAAACTGCGAGTAAAATATGAAAGCTCGACCGATCGGCGTTTTGAACTCAAGACATCTTGAATACCAGCGATAACTCTATCCATTGAGCCACAAGTTCCTCTGATGATTATGGAATTTAAACAGGTATATATACCTTTCCAATATAAACTGCGAGTAACAAGAGGATAATGAAAACTCGACGGAACCGAGTCTTGAATTCGAAACATCTTGAATACCAACGATGAATATATCCATTGAGCCACAAATTCCTTTGTTGATTACGGGATTTAGACAGACCTTTCAAACATAAACTGCGAGTATAAATAGAATAATGAAAGCTGGACGGAACCGAGTCTTGAACTCAAGACTTCTTGAATACCAGCGATAACTCTATTCATTGAGCCACAAATTCCTCTGATGATTTTGTGTTTTAAACATGTATATACCTTTCAAACAAAAACTGCGACTAATAATAGAATAATGAGAGCTCGACAGAACCGAGTCTCGAACTCAAGACAACTTGAACACCAGCGATGAATCTATCCATTGAGCCACAAACTCCTCTGATGATTGCGGAATTTAAACAGGTATATACCTTTCCAATATAAACTTCGAGTAACATGAGAATAATGAAAACTCGACGGAACCGAGTCTCGAATTCGAGACATCTTGAATACCAGCGATGGATCTATCCGTTTAGCCACAAATATTCCTTTGTTGATTTTGGGATTTAAACAGGTATATACTTTTCCAACATGAATTGCGAGTAATCATAGAAAAATAAAAACTCGACTGAACCGAGTCTCGAATTCAAGACATCTTGAATACCAGCGATGAATCCATCCATTGAGCAGCAAGTTCTTCTGATGATTATGGCATTTAAACAGGTATATACCTTACCAGCATAAACTGCGAGTAATAATAGACTAATGAAATTTCGACAGGACCGTGTCTCGAACTAAAGACAACTTGAACACTAGCGATGAATCTATCCATTGAGCCACAAAATCCTATGATGATTATGGATTTTAAACAGGTATATACCTTTCCAATATAAATTGCGAGTGACAAGAGAATAATGAAAAATCGACAGAACCGAGTCTCGAATTCGAGACATCTTGAATACCAGCGATGGATCTATCCATTGAGCCACAAATTCCGTTGTTGATTTTGGGATTTAAACAGGTATATACTTTTCCAACAAGAATTGCGAGTAATAATAGAAAAATAAAAACTAGACTGAACAGAGTCTCGAATTGTAGACATCTTGAATACCAGCGATGAATCCATCCATTGAGCAGCAAGTTCTTCTGATGATAATGGCATTTAAACAGGTATATACCTTTCCAATATAAACTGCGAGTAATAACAGAATAATGAAAATTCGACGGAACAGAGCCTCGAACTCAAGACATCTCGAATACCAGCGATAAACCTTTCCATTGAACCACAAATTTCTCTGATGAATTTGTGCTTTAAACAGGTATAATATACCTTTCCAACATAAACTGCGACTAATAATAGATTAATGAAAATTCGACGGAACCGAGACTCGAACCCAAGACAATTTGAACACCAGCGATGAATCTATCCATTGAGCCACAAACTCCTCTGATGATTGTGGAATTTAAACAGGTATATACCTTTCCAATATAAACTTCGAGTAACATGAGAATAATGAAAACTCGACGGAACCGAGTCTCGAATTCGAGACATCTTGAATACCAGCGATGGATCTATCCGTTTAGCCACAAATATTCCTTTGTTGATTTTGGGATTTAAACAGGTATATACTTTTCCAACATGAATTGCGAGTAATCATAGAAAAATAAAAACTCGACTGAACCGAGTCTCGAATTCAAGACATCTTGAATACCAGCGATGAATCCATCAATTGAGCAGCAAGTTCTTCTGATGATTATGGCATTTAAACAGGTATATACCTTACTAGCTTAAACTGCGAGTAATAATAGACTAATGAAATTTCGACGGGACCGTGTCTCGAACTCAAGACAACTTGAACACTAGCGATGAATCTATCCATTGAGCCACAAAATCCTATGATGATTATGGATTTTAAACAGGTATATACCTTTCCAATATAAATTGCGAGTGACAAGAGAATAATGAAAAATCGACAGAACCGAGTCTCGAATTCGAGAAATCTCGAATACCAGCGATGGATCTATCCATTGAGCCACAAATTCCGTTGTTGATTTTGGGATTTAAACAGGTATATACTTTTCCAACAAGAATTGCGAGTAATAATAGAAAAATAAAAACTAGACTGAACAGAGTCTCGAATTGTAGACATCTTGAATACCAGCAATGAATCCATCCATTGAGCAGCAAGTTCTTCTGATGATAATGGCATTTAAACAGGTATATACCTTTCCAATATAAACTGCGAGTAATAACAGAATAATGAAAATTCGACGGAACAGAGCCTCGAACTCAAGACATCTCGAATACAAGCGATAAACCTTTCCATTGAACCACAAATTTCTCTGATGAATTTGTGCTTTAAACAGGTATATACCTTTCCAACATAAACTGCGACTAATAATAGATTAATGAAAATTCGACGGAACCGAGACTCGAACCCAAGACAATTTTAATACCAGCCACGAATCTATCCATTGATCCACAAATTCCTCTGATGATTATGGGATTTAAACAGGTATATACTTTTCAAACATTAGCTGCGAGTAAAAATATAATAATGAAACTAGACCGAACCGAGTCTTGAACTCAAGACATCGCGAATGCCAGCTATAAATCTATCCATTGAGCCCACAAATTCCTCTGATGATAACGGGATTTTAATACGTATATACCTTTCAAACATAAACTGCGATTATAATTAGAATAATGAAAGCTCAACGGAACCGAGTCTCGAGCCCAAGACATTTTGAACATCAGCGACGAATCTATCCATTGAGCCACATATTCATCTGATAATTACGGGATCTAAACAGGTATATACCTTTCCAACATAAACAGCGAATACAAATAGAATAATGACAGCTCGGCGGGACCGAGTCACGAGCCCAAGACATTTTGAACACCAGCGACGAATCAATCCATTGAGCCATATATTCATCTGATGATAACGGGATTTAAACAGGTATATCTATACCTTTCCAACATAAACTGCGAGTATAAATATGAAAGCTCGACTGAACGGAGTTTTGAACTAAAGACATCTTGAATACCAGCGATAACTCTATCCATTGAGCCACAAATTCCTCTGGTGATTATGGAATTTAAACAGGTATATACCTTTCCAATATAAACTGCGAGTAACAAGTGGATAATGAAAACTCGACGGAACCGAGTCTCGAATTCGAAACATCTTGAACACCAGCGATGGATATATCCATTGATCCACAAATTCCTTTGTTGATTAGGGGATTTAGACAGGTATATACCTTTCAAACATAAACTGCGAGTATAAATAGAATAATAAAAGCTCGACGGAACCGAGTCTTGAACTCAAGACTTCTTGAATACCAGCGATAACTCTATTCATTGAGCCATAAATTCCTCTGATGATTTTGTGTTTTAAACAGGTATATACCTTTCAAACATAAACTGCGACTAATAATAGAATAATGAGAGCTCGACAGAACCGAGTCTCGAACTCAAGACAACTTGAACACCAGCGATGAATCTATCCATTGAGAAACAAACTCCTCTGATGATTGTGCTGACCTCCTTTGATGACCTTTACAATATAAACTGCGAGTGACAAAAGAATATTGAAAAATCGGCGGAACCGAGTCTCGAATACGAGACAACTTGAACACCAGCGATGAATCTATCCATTGAGCCACAAATTCCTCTGATGATTACGGGATTTAAACAGGTATATACCTTTCAAACATTAACTGCGAGTATAAATATAATAATGAAACTAGACCGAACCGAGTCTTGAACTCAAGACATCGTGAATACCAGCGATAAATCTATCCATTGAGCCACAAATTCCTCTGATGATAACGGGATTTAAACACTTATATACCTTTCAAACATAGACTGCGATTATAATTAGAATAATCAAAGCTCAACGGAACCGAGTCTCGAGCCCAAGACATTTTGAACATCAGCGACGAATCTATCCATTGAGCCACATATTCATCTGATGATTACGGGATCTAAACAGGTATATACCTTTCCAACATAAACTGCGAATACAAATAGAATAATGAGAGCTCGACGTGACCGAGTCTCGAGCCCAAGACATTTTGAACACCAGCGACGAATCAATCCATTGAGCCACATATTCAACTGATGATAACGGGATTTAAACAGGTATATACCTTTCCAAAATAAACTGCGAGTATAAATATGAAAGCTCGACCGAACGGAGTTTTGAACTCAAGACATCTTGAATACCAGCGATAACTCTATCCATTGAGCCACAATTTCATCTGATGATTATGGAATTTAAACAGGTATATAACTTTCCAATATAAACTGCGAGTAACAAGAGGATAATGAAAACTCGACGGAACCGAGTCTCGAATTCGAAACATCTTGAACACCAGCGATGGATCTATCCATTGAGCCACAAATTCCTTTGTTGATTACGGGATTTAGACAGGTATATACCTTTCAAACATAAACTGCGAGTATAAATAGAATAATGAAAGCTCGACGGAACCGAGTCTTGAACTCAAGACTTCTTGAATACAAGCGATAACTCTATTCATTGAGTCACAAATTCCTGTGATGATTTTGTGTTTTAAACAGGTATATACCTTTCAAACATAAACTGCGACTAATAATAGGATAATGAGAGCTCGACAGAACCGAGTCTCGAACTCAAGACAACTTGAACACCAGCGATGAATCGATCCATTGAGCCACAAACTCCTCTGATGATTGTGGAATTTAAACAGGTATATATATATACCTTTCCAATATAAACTGCGAGTGACAAAAGAATATTGAAAAACCGACGGAACCGAGTCTCGAATTCGAGACAACTTGAACACTAGCGATGAATCTATCCATTGAGCCACAAAATTTTCTGATGATAATGGAATTTAAACTGGTAAATACCTTTCTAATATAAACTGCAAGTGACAAAACAATATTGAAAAATCGCCGGAACCGAGTCTCGAATTGTAGACATCTTGAATACCAGCAATGAATCCATCCATTGAGCAGCAAGTTCTTCTGATGATAATGGCATTTAAACAGGTATATACCTTTCCAATATAAACTGCGAGTAATAACAGAATAATGAAAATTCGACGGAACAGAGCCTCGAACTCAAGACATCTCGAATACAAGCGATAAACCTTTCCATTGAACCACAAATTTCTCTGATGAATTTGTGCTTTAAACAGGTATATACCTTTCCAACATAAACTGCGACTAATAATAGATTAATGAAAATTCGACGGAACCGAGACTCGAACCCAAGACAATTTTAATACCAGCCACGAATCTATCCATTGATCCACAAATTCCTCTGATGATTATGGGATTTAAACAGGTATATACTTTTCAAACATTAGCTGCGAGTAAAAATATAATAATGAAACTAGACCGAACCGAGTCTTGAACTCAAGACATCGCGAATGCCAGCTATAAATCTATCCATTGAGCCACAAATTCCTCTGATGATAACGGGATTTTAATACGTATATACCTTTCAAACATAAACTGCGATTATAATTAGAATAATGAAAGCTCAACGGAACCGAGTCTCGAGCCCAAGACATTTTGAACATCAGCGACGAATCTATCCATTGAGCCACATATTCATCTGATAATTACGGGATCTAAACAGGTATATACCTTTCCAACATAAACAGCGAATACAAATAGAATAATGACAGCTCGACGGGACCGAGTCACGAGCCCAAGACATTTTGAACACCAGCGACGAATCAATCCATTGAGCCATATATTCATCTGATGATAACGGGATTTAAACAGGTATATCTATACCTTTCCAACATAAACTGCGAGTATAAATATGAAAGCTCGACTGAACGGAGTTTTGAACTAAAGACATCTTGAATACCAGCGATAACTCTATCCATTGAGCCACAAATTCCTCTGGTGATTATGGAATTTAAACAGGTATATACCTTTCCAATATAAACTGCGAGTAACAAGTGGATAATGAAAACTCGACGGAACCGAGTCTCGAATTCGAAACATCTTGAACACCAGCGATGGATATATCCATTGATCCACAAATTCCTTTGTTGATTAGGGGATTTAGACAGGTATATACCTTTCAAACATAAACTGCGAGTATAAATAGAATAATAAAAGCTCGACGGAACCGAGTCTTGAACTCAAGACTTCTTGAATACCAGCGATAACTCTATTCATTGAGCCATAAATTCCTCTGATGATTTTGTGTTTTAAACAGGTATATACCTTTCAAACATAAACTGCGACTAATAATAGAATAATGAGAGCTCGACAGAACCGAGTCTCGAACTCAAGACAACTTGAACACCAGCGATGAATCTATCCATTGAGAAACAAACTCCTCTGATGATTGTGCTGACCTCCTTTGATGACCTTTACAATATAAACTGCGAGTGACAAAAGAATATTGAAAAATCGGCGGAACCGAGTCTCGAATACGAGACAACTTGAACACCAGCGATGAATCTATCCATTGAGCCACAAATTCCTCTGATGATTACGGGATTTAAACAGGTATATACCTTTCAAACATTAACTGCGAGTATAAATATAATAATGAAACTAGACCGAACCGAGTCTTGAACTCAAGACATCGTGAATACCAGCGATAAATCTATCCATTGAGCCACAAATTCCTCTGATGATAACGGGATTTAAACACTTATATACCTTTCAAACATAGACTGCGATTATAATTAGAATAATCAAAGCTCAACGGAACCGAGTCTCGAGCCCAAGACATTTTGAACATCAGCGACGAATCTATCCATTGAGCCACATATTCATCTGATGATTACGGGATCTAAACAGGTATATACCTTTCCAACATAAACTGCGAATACAAATAGAATAATGAGAGCTCGACGTGACCGAGTCTCGAGCCCAAGACATTTTGAACACCAGCGACGAATCAATCCATTGAGCCACATATTCAACTGATGATAACGGGATTTAAACAGGTATATACCTTTCCAAAATAAACTGCGAGTATAAATATGAAAGCTCGACCGAACGGAGTTTTGAACTCAAGACATCTTGAATACCAGCGATAACTCTATCCATTGAGCCACAATTTCATCTGATGATTATGGAATTTAAACACAGGTATATAACTTTCCAATATAAACTGCGAGTAACAAGAGGATAATGAAAACTCGACGGAACCGAGTCTCGAATTCGAAACATCTTGAACACCAGCGATGGATCTATCCATTGAGCCACAAATTCCTTTGTTGATTACGGGATTTAGACAGGTATATACCTTTCAAACATAAACTGCGAGTATAAATAGAATAATGAAAGCTCGACGGAACCGAGTCTTGAACTCAAGACTTCTTGAATACAAGCGATAACTCTATTCATTGAGTCACAAATTCCTGTGATGATTTTGTGTTTTAAACAGGTATATACCTTTCAAACATAAACTGCGACTAATAATAGGATAATGAGAGCTCGACAGAACCGAGTCTCGAACTCAAGACAACTTGAACACCAGCGATGAATCGATCCATTGAGCCACAAACTCCTCTGATGATTGTGGAATTTAAACAGGTATATATATATACCTTTCCAATATAAACTGCGAGTGACAAAAGAATATTGAAAAACCGACGGAACCGAGTCTCGAATTCGAGACAACTTGAACACTAGCGATGAATCTATCCATTGAGCCACAAAATTTTCTGATGATAATGGAATTTAAACTGGTAAATACCTTTCTAATATAAACTGCAAGTGACAAAACAATATTGAAAAATCGCCGGAACCGAGTCTCGAATTCTAGACATCTTGAATACCAGCGATGGATGTATCCATTGAGCCACAAATTCCTTTGTTGATTTTGGGATTCAAACACGTATATACCTTTAAAAAAAGAATTGCGAGTAATAATAGAAAAATGAAAACTCGACTGAACCGAGTCTCGAATTCAAGACATCTTGAATACCAGCGACGAATACATCCATTGAGCCACAGGTTCTTCTGATGATAATGGCATTTAAACAGGTATATTATACCTTTCCAATATAAACTGCGAGTATAAATATGAAAGCTCGACCGATCGGAGTTTTGAATACAAGACAACTTGAATACCAGCGATAACCCTATCCATTGAACCACAAGTTTCTCTGATGAATTTGTGCTTTAAACAGGTATATACCTTTCTAACATAAACTGCGACTAATAATAGATTAATGAAAATTCGACGGAACCGAGACTCGAACCCAAGACATTTTGAATACCAGCGACGAATCTATCCATTGAATCACAAATTCATCTGATGATTACGGGATTTAAACAGGTATATACCTTTCCAACATAAACTGTGAGTAGTAATAGAATAATGAAAATTCGACGGAACCGAGTCTCGAGCCCAAGACATTTTGAACACCAGCGACGAATCTATCCATTGAGCCACAAATTCCTCTGATGATTACGGGATTTAAACAGGTTTATAACTTTCAAACATTAACTGCGAGTATAAATATAATAATGAAACTAGACCGAACCGAGTCTTGAACTCAAGACATCGTGAATACCAGCGATAAATCTATTCAATGAGCCACAAATTCCTCTGATGATAACTGGATTTAAACACGTATATACCTTTCAAACATAAACTGCGATTATAATTAGAATAATGAAAGCTCAACGGGACCGAGTCTCGAGCCCAAGACGTTTTGAACACCAGCGACGAATCTATCCAATGAGCCACATATTCATCTGATGATTACGGGATCTAAACAGGTATATACCTTTCCAACATAAACTGCGAATACAAATAGAATAATGAGAGCTCGACGGGACCGAGTCTCGAGCCCAAGACATTTTGAACACCAGCGACGAATCTATCCATTGAGCCACATATTCATCTGATGATAACGGGATTTAAACAGGTATATACCTTTCCAACATAAACTGCGAGTATAAATATGAAAGCTCGACCGATCGGAGTTTTGAACTCAAGACAACTTGAATACCAGCGATAACTCTATCCATTGAGCCACAAATTCCTCTGATGATTATGGAATTTAAACAGGTATATACTTTTCCAACATGAATTGCGAGTAATCATAGAAAAATAAAAACTCGACTGAACCGAGACTCGAATTCGAAACATCTTGAATACCAGCGATGGATCTATCCATTGAGCCACAAATTCCTTTGTTGATTACGGGATTTAGACAGACCTTTCAAACATAAACTGCGAGTATAAATAGAATAATGAAAGCAGGACGGAACCGAGTCTTGAACTCAAGACTTCTTGAATACCAGCGATAACTCTATTCATTGAGCCAAAAATTCCTCTGATGATTATGGAATTTAAAGAGGTGTATAACCTTTCCAATATAAACTGCGAGTTGAGCCTTACTTACCAGCATAAACTGCGAGTAATAATAGACTAATGAAATTTCGACGGGACCGTGTCTCGAACTCAAGACAACTTGAACACTAGCGATGAATCTATCCATTGAGCCACAAAATCCTATGATGATTATGGAATTTAAATAGGTATATACCTTTCCAATATAAACTGCGAGTGACAAGAGAATAGTGAAAAATCGACAGAACCGAGTATCGAATTCGAGACATTTTGATTACCAGCGATGGATCAATCCATTGAGCCACAAATTCCGTTGTTGATTTCGGGATTTAGACAGGTATATACCTTTCCAACAAAAATTGCGAGTAATAATAGAAAAATAAAAACTAGACTGAACAGAGTTTCGAATTGCAGACATCTTGAATACCAGCTATGAATCCATCCATTGAGCAGCAAGTTCTTCTGATTATAATGGCATTTAAACAGGTATATACCTTTCCAATATAAACTGCGAGTAATAACAGAATAATGAAAACTCGACGGAACAGAGCCTCGAACTCAAGACATCTCGAATACCAGCGATAAACCTTTCCATTGAACCACAAGTTTCTCTGATGGATTTGTGCTTTAAACAGGTATATACTTTTCCAACATAAACTGCGACTAATAATAGATTAATGAAAATTCGACGGAACCGAGACTCGAACCCAAGACCTTTTGAATACCAGCGACGAATCTATCCATTGAATCACAAATTCATCTGATGATTACGGGATTTAAACAGGTATATACCTTTCCAACATAAACTGCGAGTAATAATAGAATAATGAAAATTCGACAGAACCGAGTCTCGAATTCGAGAGATCTTGAATACCAGAGATGGATCTATCCATTGAGGGACAAATTCCGTTGTTGATTTTGGGATTTAAACAGGTATATACTTTTCCAACAAGAATTGCGAGCAATAATAGAAAAATAAAAACTAGACTGAACAGAGTCTCGAATTGTAGACATCTTGAATACCAGCGATGAATCCATCCATTGAGCAGCAAGTTCTTCTGATGATAATGGCATTTAAACAGGTATATACCTTTCCAATAAAAACTGTTATTATAATTAGAATAATGAAAGCTTAACGGAACCGAGTCTCGAGCCCAAGACATTTTGAACATCAGCGACGAATCTATCCATTGAGCCACATATTCATCTGATGATTACGGGATTTAAAAAACAGGTATATACCTTTCCAACATAAACTGCGAATACAAATAGATTATTAAGAGCTCGACAGGACCGAGTCTCGAGCCCAAGACATTTTAAACACCAGCGACGAATCAATCCATTGAGCCACATATTCATCTGATGATAACGGGATTTAAACAGGTATATACCTTTCCAACATAAACTGCGAGTATAAATATGAAAGCTCGACCGAACGGAGTTTTGAACTCAAGACATCTTGAATACCAGCGATAACTCTATCCATTGAGCCACAAATTCCTCTGATGATTATGGAATTTAAACAGGTGTATAACCTTTCCAATATAAACTGCGAGTAACAAGAGGATAATGAAAACTCGACGGAACCGAGAATCGAATTCGAAACATCTTGAACACCAGCGATGGATCTATCCATTGAGCCACAAATTCCTTTGTTGATTACGGGATTTAGACAGGTATATACCTTTCAAACATAAACTGCGAGTATAAATAGAATAATGAAAGCTCGACGGAACCAAGTCTTGAAATCAAGATTTCTTGAATACCAGCGATAACTCTATTTATTGAGCCACAAATTCCTCTGATGAACTTTGTTTTAAACAGGTATATACCTTACTAGCATAAACTGCGAGTAATAATAGACTAATGAAATTTCGACGGGATCGTGTCTCGAACTCAGGACAACTTGAACACTAGCGAGAATCTATCCATTGAGCCACAGAATCCTCTGATGATTATGGAATTTAAACAGGTATATACCTTTCCATTATGAACTGCGAGTGACAGGAGAATAATGAAATATCGACGGAACCGAGTCTCGAATTCGAGACATCTTGAATACCAGCGATGAATCTATCCATTGAGCCACAAATTCCTTTGTTGATTTTGGGATTCAAACACGTACATACCTTTCCAAAAAGAATTGCGAGAAATAATAGAAAAATAAAAACTCGACTGAACCGAGTCTCGAATTCAAGACATCTTGAATACCAGCGATGAATTCATCCATTGAGCAGCAAGTTCTTCTGATGATAATGGCATTTAAACAGGTATATACCTTACCAATATAAACTGCGAGTAATAACAGAATAATGAAAACTCGACGGAACAGAGCCTCAAACTCAAGACATTTCGAATACCAGCGATAAATCTTTTCTTTGAACCACAAGTTTCTCTGATGAATTCGTGTTTTAAACAGGTATATACCTTTCCAACATAAACTGCGACTAATAATAGAATAATGAAAATTCGACGGAACCGAGTCTCAAGCCCAAGACATTTTGAATACCAGCGACGAATCTATCCATTTAGCCACAAATTCCTCTGATGATTACGGGATTTAAACAGGTATATACCCTTCCAACATAAACTGCGAGTATAAAAAGAATAATGAAAGCTCGACCGAACAGAGTCTTGAACTCAAGACATCTTGAATACCAGCGATAAATCTATCAATTGAGCCACAAATTCCTCCGATGATAGCTAGATTTAAACAGGTATATACATTTCAAACATAAACTGCGATTATCAATAGAATAATGAAAGCTCGACGGAACCGTGTCTCGAAATTACGACAACTTGAACACCAGCGATGAATCTATCCATTGAGCCACAAATTTCTCTGATGATTATGGAATTCAAACAGGTATATACCTTTCCAATATAAACTGCGAGTAACATGAGAATAATGAAAACTCGACGGAACCGAGTCTCGAATTCGAGACATCTTGAATACAGCGATGGATCTATCCGTTGAACCACAAATATTCCGTTGTTGATTTTGGGATTTAAACAGGTATATACTTTTCCAACATGAATTGCGAGTAATCATAGAAAAATAAAAACTCGACTGAACCGAGTCTCGAATTCAAGACATCTTGAATACCAGCGATGAATTCATTCATTGAGCAGCAAGTTCTTCTGATGTTAATGGCATTTAAACAGGTATATACCTTTCCAATATAAACTGCGAGTAATAACAGAATAATGAAAACTCGACGGAACAGAGCCTCGAACTTAATTCATCTCGAATACCAGCGATAAACCTTTCCTTTGAACCACAAGTTTCTCTGATGAATTTGAGTTTTAAACAGGTATATACCTTTCCAACATAAACTGCGAGTAATAATAGAATAATGAAAATTCGACGGAACCGAGTCTCGAGCCCAAGACATTTTGAACACCAGCGACGAATCTATTTATTGAGCCACAAATTCCTCTGATGATTACGGGATTTAAACAGGTATTTACCTTTCAAACATTAACTGCGAGTATAAATATAATAATGAAACTCGACCGAACCGAGCCTTGAACTAAAGACACCGTTAATACCAGCGATAAATCTATCCATTGAGCCACAAATTCCTCTGATGATAACGGGATTTACACAGATATATACCTTTCAAACATAAACTGCGATTATAATTAGAATAATGAAAGCTCAACGGAACCGAGTTTCGAGCCCAAGACATTTTGATCACCAACGACGAATCTATCCATTGAGCCACAAATTTCTCTGATGATTATGGCATTTAAACAGGTATATACCTTTCCAATATAAACTGCGAGTAATAACAGAATAATGAGAACTCGATGGAACAGAGCCTCGAACTCAAGATATCTTGAATACCAGCTATAAATCTTTCCATTGAACCACAAATTCCTCTGATGAACTTTGTTTTAAACAGGTATATACCTTACCAGCATAAACTGCGAGTAATAATAGACTAATGAAATTTCGACGGGATCGTGTCTCGAACTCAAGACAACTTGAACACTAGCGATGAATCTATCCATTGAGCCACAAAATCCTCTGATGATTATGGAATTTAAACAGGTATATACCTTTCCTATATAAACTGCGAGTGAAAAGAGAATAATGAAAAATAGACGGAACCGAGTCTCGAATTCGAGACATCTTGAAAACCAGCGATGGATCTATCCATTGAGCCACAAATTCCTTTGTTGATTTTGGGATTCAAACACGTATATACCTTTCCAAAACGAATTGCGAGTAATAATAGAAAAATAAAAACTCGACTGAACCGAGTCTGGAATTCAAGACATCTTGAACACCAGCGACGAATCTATCCATTGAGCCACAAATTTCTCTGATGATAACGGGATTTAAACAGATATATACCTTTCAAACATAAACTGCGATTATAATTAGAATAATGAAAGCTCAACGGAACCGAGTTTCGAGCCCAAGACATTTTGATCACCAACGACGAATCTATCCATTGAGCCACAAATTTCTCTGATGATTATGGCATTTAAACAGGTATATACCTTTCCAATATAAACTGCGAGTAATAACAGAATAATGAGAACTCGACGGAACAGAGCCTCGAACCCACGACATTTTGAATACCAACGACGAATCTATCCATTGAGCCACAAATTCATCGGATGATTTGGGATTTAAACAGGTATATACCTTTCCAATATAAACTGCGAGTACAAATAGATTAATGATAGCTCTACAGAAACGAGTCTCGAACTCAAGACAACTTGAACACCTGCGATGAATCAATCCATTGAGCCACAAACTCCTCTGATGATTACGTAATTTAAACAGGTATATACCTTTCCAATATAAACTGCGAGTAACATGAGAATAATCAGAACTAGACAGAACCGAGTCTCGAATTCGAGACATCTTGAATACCAGCGATGGATCTATCCATTCAGCTACAAATATTCCTTTGTTGATTTTGGGATTTAAACAGGTATATACCTTTCCAATATTAACTGCGAGTACAAATAGAATAATGAGAGCTTGACAGAACCGAGTCTCGAACTCAAGACAACTTGAACACCAGCGATGAATCTATCCATTGAGCCACAAACTCCTGTGATGATTACGTAATTTAAACAGGTATATACCTTTCCAATATAAACTGCGAGTAACATGAGAATAATCAAAACTCGACAGAACCGAGTCTCGAATTCGAGACATCTTGAACACCAACGATGGATCTATCCATTGAGCCACAAATATTCCTTTGTTGATTTTGGGATATTTAAACAGGTATATGCCTTTCCAACATGAATTGTGAGTAATAATAGATAGATTCATTGCATGTAATCGAAATGCCTTGATTTCGTGATTCGGTTCCGTCCAGTTTTCATTATTCTATTTTTACTAACCATTTATGTTGGAAAGGTAAAAATCTGTTTAAATCCCTAATCCATACGAGGTATTTGTGGTTCAATGAATAAATTAAATGCAGGTAATCGATATGTCTTGAGTTCGTGGCTCGGTTCCGTCGAGTTTTCATTATTCTATTTTTACTAACCATTTATGTTGGAAACCTGTTTAAATTCCAAAATCGACAGAGGAATTTGTGGCTCAATGGAAAGATTCGTCGCTTGTATTCAAGATGTCTTGAATTCGAGCCTCGGTTTCGTCGAGTTTCTTTATTCTATTATTACTCGCAATATATGTTGGAAAGTTATATACCTGTTAAATCCCTAATTGAATAGAGGAATTTGTGGCTCAATGGATAGATTCATCCCTGGTATTCAAGATGCCTTGATTTCGAGACTCGGTTCCGTCAATTTTTCATTAACCTATTAATACTCACAATTTATGTTGGAAAGATATATACCTGTTGAAATACCCAGATAAACCGAAGAATTTGTGGCTCAATGGATAGATTCATCGCTGGTATTCAAGATGTTTTGAGTTCGCCACTCGGTTCAGTCGAGTTTTCATTATTCTGTTATTACTTGCAATTTATGTTGGCAAGCTATATACCTGCTCAAATCCAAAAATTAATCGAGGAATTTGTGGCTCATTGTATCGATTCATTGCTGGCATTCAAGATGTCTTGAGTTTGAGACTCCGTTCCGTAGAGTTTTCATTATTCTATTATTTCTCGCAATTTATGTTGGAAAGGTTTAAAACCTGTTTAAAACCTAAATTCAATCGAGTAATTTGTGGCTAAATGGACAGATTTATCGCTGGAATGCAAGATATCTGGAGTTCGAAACTCGGTTCCGTCGATTTTTCATTAATCTATTATTACTAGCAATTTATGTTGGAAAGATATATACCTGTTGAAAAACCAAATTCAATTGAGGAATTCGTGGCTCAATGGATAGATTCATCGCTGGTATACAAGATGTCCTTAGTTCGAGACTCGGTTCCGTCGATTTTTCATTAATCTATTAATACTCAGAATTTATGTTGGAAATATATATCCCTGTTGAAATACCAAAATCAACCGAGGAATTTGAGGTTCAATGGATAGATTATTAGCTGGTATTCATGATGTCTTGAGTTCGCGACTCGGTTCCGTCGAGTTTTCATTATTCTATTATTACACGCAATTTATGTTGGAAAGGTAAATATTACTAAAAATCAAACGAGAAATTTGTTGCTCAATGGATAGATTCATCGCTGGTATTCGAGATGCCTTCAGTTCTAGCTTCGCTTTCGTCGAGTTTCCTTATTCTATAATTACTCCCAATATATGTTAGAAAGGTATATACCTTTTTAAATCCTATATTCAATAGGGAAATTTGTGGCTCAATGGATAGATTCATCGCCTGTGTTCATGAAGTCATGAGTTCGATAAGCGGTTCCGTCGATTTTACATTAATCTATTAATTCCCACAATTTATGATGGTAAGATATATACCTGTTGAAATACGAAAATCAACCGAGGAATTTGTGGCTTAATTGATAGATTATTCGCTGGTATTCAAGATGTCTTGTTTTAGCGAATCGGTTTCGTCGAGTTTTCAATATTCTAATATTACTCGCAATTTATGTTGGAATGGTATATACCTGTTTAAATCACTAAATGAAAAGAGGCTTTTGTGGCTCAATGGATAGATTCATCGCTGGCGTTCAAGATGTCTTTAGTTCCAGACTCGGTTCCGCCGAGTTTTCATTATTCTATTGTTACTCGCAATTTATGTGGGAAAGGTCTACGACTCGGTTTCGTCAAGTTTTCATTATTCTATTATTAATCGCAATTTATGTTGGCAAGGTAAACCTGTTTAAAACCAAAATTCAATCAAGGAATTTGTGGCTCAATGGATAGATTCATCGCTGGTATTCAAGACGCCATGAGTTCGAGAATCAGTTCCGATGAGTTTTCATTATTCTAATTTTACTAACCATTTAAGTTGGAAAGGTATATACCTGTTTAAATTCCAAAATCAAAAGTGGAATTTGTGGTTCAATGGGAAGTTTCTTCGCTGGTATTCAAAATGTCTTGAGTTTGAGACTCGGTTCTGCCGAGTTTTCATTATTCTATTATTACTCCCAATTTATGTTGGCAAGGTAAATACCTGTTTAAATCGAGGACAGATTCCATGGATAGATTCATTGCTGGTAATCGAGATGTCTTGAGTTCGCAACACAGTTCCGTCGGGTTTTAAATATTCTATTATACTCGCAATTTATGATGGAAAGATATATACCTGTTTAAATCCCAAATTCAGTCGAGGAATTTGTGTTTCGATGGATAGATTCATCGCTGGTATACAAGATGGCGAGTTCGAGACTCCGTTCCGTCAAGTTTTCATTATTCTATTATCACTCGCAATTTATGTTGGCAAGGTATATATACCTGTTTAAAACCCGCATTCAATCGAGGAATTCGAGGCTCAATGGATAGATTCATCGCTGGTATTCAAGATGTCTTGAGTTCGAAAATAGGTTCCGTCGAGTTTTTATTATTCTAAATTTACTAATCATTTATGTTGGAAAGGTATATACCTTTTAAATTTCAAAATCAACAAAGGAATTTTTGGTTCAATGGATAGATTCTTCGCTGGTATGCAAGATGCCTTGAATTTGAGACTCCGTTCCGTAGAGTTTTCAATATTCTATTATTACTCGCAATTTATGTTGGAAAGGTGTATACCTGTTTAAAACCTAAATTTAATCCAGGAATTTGTGGGTCAATGGATAGATTCATCGCTGGTATTCAGGATGTCTTGAGTTCGAGAATCGGTCCCGTCGAGTTTTCATTATTCTAATTTTACTAACCATTTATGTTGTAAAGGTATATACGTTTTAAATTTCAAAATCAACAAAGGAATTTTTGGTTCAATGGATAGATTCTTCGCTGGTATGCAAGATGCCTTGAATTTGTGACTCCGTTCCGTAGAGTTTTCATTATTGTAATATTACTTGCAATTTATGTTGGAAAGGTAAATACCTGTTTAAATCACAAAATAAAAATAGAAATTTTTGGCTCAATGAGTAGACTCATAACTGGTGTTCAAAATGCCTTGAGTTCGAGACTCGGTTCTGCCGAGTTTTAATTATTCTATTCTTACTTGCAATTTATGTGGGAAAGGTCTGCGACTCGATTCCGTCAAGTTTTCATTATTCTATTATTACTCGCAATTTGTGTTGGAAAGGAATATACCTGTTTAAAACCTAAATTCAACCGAGGAATTTGTGGCTCAATAGATAGATTCATCGCTGGTGTTCAAGATGTCTTGAGTTCGAGACTCGATTCCGTCGAGGTTTCATCATTTTATTTTTATTAATCATTTATTTTGAAAGGTTTATACCTGTTTAAATCTGATAATCGACAAAGGAATTTGTGGTTCAATGGATAGATTCTTTGCAGGTATTCAAGATTTCTCGAGTTTGAGACTCCGTTCCGTAGAGTTTTCATTATTCTTACTCGCAATTTATGTTGGAAAGGTATATATATACCTGGCGTTCCAGACGTCTTGAGTTCTCGACACGGTTCTGTCGAGTTTTCATTATTCTGATATTACTCCCAATTTATGTTGGCAAGGTAATCTAGGACAGACTCCATGGATAGATTCATTGCTGGTAATCAAGATGTCTTGAGTTCGCAACACAGTTTCGTCGGGTTTTAATTATTCTATTATACTCGCAATTTATGATGGAAAGATATATACCTGTTAAAATCCCAAATTTAGTCGTGTAAATTGTGTTTCGATGGATAGATTCATCTCTGGTATGCAAGATGTTATGAGTTCGAGACTCGGTTCCGTCGATTTTTCATCAATCTATTAATACTCACAATTTATGTTGGAAAGATATATACCTGTTGAAATACCAAAATCAACCGAAGAATTTGTGGCTCAATGGATAGATTCATCGCTGGGATTCAAGATCTTTAGAGTTCGCGACTCGGTTATGTCAAGTTTTCATTATTCTAATATTACTCGCAATTTATGTTGGCAAGGTATATACCTGTTTAAAACCTGAATTCAATCGAGGAATTTGTGACTCAATGGACAGATTCATCGCTGGTATTTAAGATGTCTTGAGTTCGAGAATCGGTTCCGTCGAGTTATCATTATTCTAGTTTTACTAACCATTCAAGTTGGAATAGTATATATCTGTTTAAATCCCAAAATCAAAAGTGGAATTTGTGGTTCAATGGGAAGATTCTTCGCTGGTATTCAAGATGTCATAAGTTTGAGACTCCGTTCCGTAGAGTTTTCATTATTCTATTATTACTCGCAATTTATGTTGGAAAGGTGTATACCTGTTTAAAACCTAAATTTAATCCAGGAATTTGTGGTTAAATGGATAGATTCATCGCTGGTATTCAAGATGTCTTGAGTTCGAGACTCGGTTCCGTCGAGTTTCAATTATTCTAATTTTACTAACCATTTATGTTTGAAAGGTATATACCTGTTTAAATCTGAGAATCAACAGAAGAATTTGTGGTTCAATAGATAGATTCTTTGCAGGTTTTAGAGATGTCTCGAGTTTGAGACTCCGTTCCGTAGAGTTTTTATTATTCTATTATTACTCGCAATTTATGTTGGAAAGGTATATACCTGTTTAAATCCCAAAGTAAAAAGAGGAATTTGTGGCTCAATGGGTAGACTCATCGCTGGTGTTCAAGATGCTTTGAGTTCGACACTCGGTTCTGCCGAGTTTTCATTGTTCTATTGTTACTCGCAATTTATGTTGGGAAGGTATACAACTGTTGAAATACCAAAACAAAGCGAGTAATTTGTGGCTCAGTGGATAGATTAATCGCTGGCGTTCCAGACGTCTTGAGTTCGCGACTCGGTTCTGTCGAGTTTTCATTATTCTATTATTACTCCCAATTTATGTTGGCAAGGTAAATACCTGTTTTAAATCGAGGACAGATTCCATGGAAAGATTCATTGCTGGTAATCGAGATGTCTTGAGTTCGCAACACAGTTCCGTCGGGTTTTAATTATTCTATTATACTCGCAATTTATGATGGAAAGATATATACCTGTTTAAATCCCAAATTCAGTCGAGGAATTTGTGTTTTGATGGATAGATTCATCGCTGGTATACAAGATGTCTTGAGTTCGAGACTCGGTTCCGTCGATTTTTCAGCAATTTATTAATACTCACAATTTATGTTGGAAAGATATATACCTGTTGAAATACCAAAATCAACCGAAGAATTTGTGGCTCAATGGATAGATTCATCGCTGGGATTCAAGATGTTTTGAGTTCGCGACTCGGATCCGTCAAGTTTTCATTATTCTATTATTACTCGCCATTTATGTTGGCAAGGTATATACCTGTTTAAAACCTAAATTCCATCGATGAATTTGTGGCTCAATGGATAGATTCATCGCTGGTAATCGAGGTCTCTTGAGTTCGAAACTCGGTTTCATGGAAATTTTATTAATCTATTAATACTCACAATTTATGTTGGAAAGATATATACCTGTTGAAATACTAAAATAAACCGGGGAATTTTTCGCTCAATGGATAGATTCATCGCTTGTATTCGAGATGTCTTGGGTTCGTGACTCGGTTCCGTCGAGTTTTAATTATTCTTTTTTTACTAATCATTTAGGTTGGAAAGGAATATACCTGTTTAAATCACAAATTCAATAGAGTAATTTGTGGCTCAATGGTTGATTCATCGTTGGTGTTCAAGATGTCGTGAGTTTGAGACTCGGTTCCGTCGATTTTTTCATTAATCTATTAATACTCACAATTTATGTTAGAAAGATATATATATACCTGTTGAAATACCAAAGGCAACCGAGGAATTTGTGGCTCAACAGATAGATTCATCGCTGGTATTCAAGATTTCATTATTTTATTATAACTCACAATTGAAGTTGGAAAAGTTTACAATTGTTTAAATAGCAAAATCGAGCGAGTAATTGGTGGCTCAATGCATAGATTTATTGCTAGGACTCAAGATGTCTTGAGTTCGAGACTCTGTTCCGTAGAGTTTTCATTAATCCATTGTTACTCGCAATTTACGTTGGAAAGTATCCATTCGAGGAATTTGTGCCTCAATGGATCGATTCATCGGAGGTATTCAAGATGTCTTGACTTCGAGACTCCGTTACGTAGAGTTTTCATTATTCTATTATTACTCGCAAATTATGTTGGAAAGGTATATACCTGTTTAAATCGCAAATTCAATCGAGGAATTTGTGGCTCAATGGATCGATTCATCGCTGGTATTCAGGATGTCTTGAGTTCGAGATTCGGTTCCGTCGATTTTTTGTTAATCTATTAATACCCACAATTTAGGTTGGAAAGATATATACCTGTTGAAATACCAAAATCAAAAGAGGAATTTTTGGCTCAATGGGTAGATTCACCGCTGGTATTCCAGAGGTTTTGAGTTCGCGACTCGGTACCGCCGAGTTTACATTATTCTATTATTACTCGCTATTTATGTTGGCAAGGAATATACCTGTTTAAATCCAAAAATTAATAAAGGAATTTGTGGTTAGTTATAGATTTATCGCGGGCATTCAAGATGTCTGTAGTTCGAGACTCCGTTCTGTAGAGTTTTCATTGTTCTACTATTACTCGCAATTTATGTCGGAAAGGTATATACCTGTTTAAATCCCAAAATCAAACGAGGGATTCGTGGTTCAATGGATAGATTCATTGCTGGTATTCGAAATGTCCTGGGTTCTTGTCTAGGTTCCGTCGAGTTTTTATCATTCTATTTTTACTAAACAATTATGTTGGTAAGGTATATACCTGTTTAAATCCCAAATTCAATAAAGGAATTTGTGGCTCAATGGATAGATTAATCGCTGGTGTTCTAGAAGTCATGAGTTCGACACTCGGTTTCGCCGATTTTTTCATTAATCTATTAATAGTCACAATTTATGTTGGAAAGATAAATACTTGTTTAAATATCAAAATCAACCGAGGAATTAGTGGCACAATGGATAGATTCTTTGCTGGTATTCAACATCTCTTGAGTTCGAGTCTCGTTTCCGTCGAGATTTCATTATTTTTTTATAACTCACAATTGATGTTGGAAAAGTTTACAACAGTTGAAATAGCATTATCGAGCGAGTAATTGGTGGCTCAATGCATAGATTTATCGCTAGCACTCAAGATGTCTTGAGTTCGAGACTCCGTTCCGTAGAGTTTTCATTAATCCATTGTTACTCGCAATTTACTTTGGAAAGGTATATACCTTTTTAAATCCCAAATCCATTCGAGGAATTTGTGCCTCAATGGATCGATTCATTGGAGGTATTCAAGATATCATGAGTTCGAGACTCCGTTACGTAGAGTTTTCATTATTCTATTATTACTCGCAATTTATGTTGGAAAGGTGTATACCTGTTTAAATCGCGGACTCAATCGAGGAATTTGTGGCTCAATGGATCCATTCATCGCTGGTATTCAGGATGTCTTGAGTTCGAGATTCGGTTCCGCCAATTTTTTATTAATCTATTAATACCCACAATTTAGGTTGGAAAGATATATAGCTGTTGAAATACGAAAATCAACCGTGGAATTTGTGACTCAATGGGTAGATTCACCGCTGGTATTTCAGAAGATTTGAGTTTGCGACTCGGTTATGCCGAGTTTACATTATTCTTTTATTACTCGTAATTTATGTTGGCAAGGAATATACCTGTTTAAGTCAGAAATCTAATCGATGATTTTGTGGATATGTATAGATTTATCGCAGGCATTCAAGATGTCTGGAGTTCGAGACTCCGTTCTGTAGAGTTTTCATTGTTCTGTTATTACTCGCAATTTATGTGGGGAAGGTATATACCTGTTTAAATCCAAAAATTTATCCAGGAATTTGTGGTTCAATGCATAGATTTATCGCTGGAATTCAAGATGTCTTGAATTCGAGACTCCGTCACGCAGAGTTTTCATTTATGTATATATTCTCGTAATTTATTTTGGAAAGATATATACCTGATTAAATCCCAAATTAAATCGAGGAATTTGTGGCGCAATGGTTCTATTCACCGCTGGTATTTGAGATGTCATGAGTTCGAGACTCGGTTCCGTCGAATTTTTATTATTCTATTTTTACTCACCATTTAGGTTGGAAAGGTATATACCTGTTTAAATCCCAAAATCATCACAGAAGTTTGTGGCTCAATGAATAGATTCATCGCTGGTGTTCAAGAAGTCATGAGTTCGAGCCTCGGTTCCGTAGAATTTACGTTATTCTGTTATTACTCTCAATTTATGTTGAAAAGGTATATACCTGTTTAAATCCGAAAATCTACCGTGGGATTCGTGGTTCAATGGATAGATTCATTGCTGGTATTCGAAATGTCTTGGGTTCTTGACTTGGTTACGTCGAATTTTCATTATTCTATTTTTACTAAACAATTATGTTGGTAAGGTATATATCTGTTTAAATCCCAAATTCAATAAAGGAATTTGTGGCTCAAAGGATAGATTCATCGCTGGTTTTCTAGAAGTCATGATTTCGAGACTCGGTTTCGTCGATTTTTACGTTAATCTATTAATACTCACAATTTATGTTGGAAAGATATATACTTGTTGAAATATCCAAACCAACCGAGGAATTAGTGGCTCAATGGATATATTCTTTGCTGGTATTCAAGATTTCTTGAGTTCGATTCTCGTTTCCGTCGAGATTTTATTATTTTATTATAACTCACAATTGATGTTAGAAAAGTTTACAACTGTTGAAATAGCAAAATCGAGCGAGTAATTGGTGGCTCAATGCATAGATTTATCGCTAGCACTCAAGATGTCTTGAGTTCGAGACTCTGTTCCGTAGAGTTTTCATTAATCCATTGTTACTCACAATTTATGTTGGAAGGGTATATATATACCTGTTTAAATCAAAAATACATTAGAGGAATTTGTGGCTCAATGAATAGATTCATCGCTGGTGATCGATACTCGGTTCCGTAGATTTTTTCATTAATCTATTAATACTAACAATTTATGTTGGAAAAATAAATACCTGTTGAAATACCAAAGACAACCGAGGAATTTATGGCTCAATAGTTAGATTCATCGCTGGTATTCAAGTTCTCTTGAGTTCGAATCTAGGTTCCGTCGATATTTCATTAATTTATTATTATTCACACGGTATATTTTTTATAACGATTTATGTTCGAAACCTGTTTAAATCCCAGAATCATCAAAGGAATTTGTGGCTCAATGGATAGATTCTTCGCTGGTGTTCAAGAGGTCTTGAGTTCGAGACTCGGTTCCGTAGACTTTTCGTTATTCTGTTATTACTCTCAATTTATGTTGGAAAGGTATACCTGTTTAAATCCCATAATCAACCGAGGGATTCGTGGTTCAATGGATAGATTCATTACTGGTATTCGAGATGTCTTGGGTTCGTGACTAGGTTTCGTCGAGTTTTCATTATACTATTTTTACTAACCAATTATGTTGGTAAGGTATATACCTGCTTAAATCCCATATTCAACAGAGGAATTTGTGGCTCAATGGGTAGATTCATTGCTGGTGTTGAAGAGGTCATGAGTTCAAGACTCTGTTCCGGCGACTTTTTCATTAATCTATTAATACTCACAATTTATGTTGGAAAGAAAACCTGTTGAAATACCAAAACCAACCGAGGAATTTGTGGCTCAGTACATAGATTCATCGCTGCTATTCAAGAACTTTTGAGTTCGAGTCTCGATTCCGTCGAGCATTCTTTATTTTATTATATGTCACAATTGATGTTGGAAAGGTTTACAACTGTTGAAATAGCAAAATCGTGCGAGTAATTGGTGGCTCAATGAATAGATTCGTCGCTGTTATTCACGATGTCTTGAGTTCGAGATTCATTTCCGTGGAGTTTTCGTTGTTCGACTACACTCGCAATTTACGTTGGAAAGGTATACCTGTTTAAATCCCAAAATCAGCAGAGGAATTTGTGGCCCAATTGATAAATTCATGGTTGGTATTCAAGATGTCTTGAGTACGCGACTCGCTTCCGCCCAGTTTTTAATATTCTATTTTTATACAAAAATATCATGTTCTCATTCCACAGAAATATAAGTTTTTTGTAAGCTTTCGTTAGAACATAGTCTTGTCTGAAGAAGTTAGACTATGTTCTAACGAAAGCTTACAAAAAACTTATATTTCTGTGGAATGAGAACATGATATTTTTGTATATTAGCTTGTTATTATCTCATTCGTGTATCCTTGTGAATTCTCTCACACACGGATCCAGGATTGTAAGAAAACAAGGAGGAGGGATAGGTAGTTCATTGCAAGATATCAACGAATCACGTAAATTTGCATCTTGGCATAGTACTTGTAATGCTTGTACCCCACGATGGGTCCTACTGACTCCCGAATCAAAAGCTGCATCGAAACTGAGAATGATCGTACCCGATCAACCTCAAATAGACTACAGAAACTGGCTATCAAACAAACTAAACTATCTCACCACCGAACAACCAATTCATCAAAAATGGACTCTCGCCAAAGGGCCTACAATTCAAACTCAAGAAATGCGTCGTGCCGATCAAAAATCCAGATAAATGGAAGAACATCCACAAAGAATTTTCCAAACAATTAACTCGACAAGCACTTAGAGAGTGCGAAATTGAACTAAAAACAGTCACACAAGAAATTGATAACTTAAAACAGGAATTTCAGTCACATTATAAAAGAGATGATTGGAACAAACTTAACAAAAAATTGGAAAAACGAATAGAACAGCTTGAGAAACAACTAGAAAAAACTAGGAAAAACAAAATTTCAAAACGGACACAGCCAACCAATTTGCCAGAAATAAAAGATTCACCCAAAACTCCAAAAATAAAAAGACGCCGACGATTCACCAAAGGTCACAAAAGAAAATCTAAGAAAACTGGACCAGTCAAATCAACTGTACACCACCTATCTAATTTAGAGCTAACGGAATCCCATGTTAAACTCTTAGAACGAGGATTAGGATTCAGCGTCACTCCGGGAATGGTAGATAAATTTCAATTGGCAGCAGACATAGACAGAACCGCCAGAAATTACAGATTGAAAGAATATTTTAGTAACCTTGATCCTACCCAAGAAACACACAAAAACTCAAATTCGACCGACACATACCCACCCGGACTACGACCAAGAAAAAGATGGACACCTGAAGATGGACGTAATAAAGATCTCGACGACTATATTAAAATTGTTAAATAAGAAGTAATCGAAAATATTCCAAAGAAAAAGGCCTACTGCAATTTACCGCAAGATGAAAATTTGGCTTTCCAAGATCTCAAACGTCGAGCCGGAAAAGATATTAACTTTAATCTTGTCTGAAGAAGTTAGACTATGTTCTAACGAAAGCTTACAAAAAACTTATATTTCTGTGGAATGAGAACATGATATTTTTGTATATTAGCTTGTTATTATCTCATTCGTGTATCCTTGTGAATTCTCTCACACACGGATCCAGTATTGCAAGAAAACAAGGAGGAGGGATAGGTAGTTCATTGCAAGATATCAACGAATCACGTAAATTCTATTTTTACTCGCAATTATTGTTAGCAAAGTATATACCTGTTTAAATCCAAAAATTAATCGAGGAAGTTGTGGTTCAATGTATAGATTCATGGCTGGCATTCAAGATGTCTAGAGTTCGAGACTCCGTTCCGTGGAGTTTTCGTTATTCTATTATTACTCGCAAATTATGTTGAAGACGTATATACCTGTTTAAATCCCCAAATCGTCAGAGGAATTTGTGGCTCGATGGATATGTTCATCGCTGGTATTCAAGATGTCTTGAGTTCGCGACTAGGTTCCGTCGATTTTTGATTATTCCATTATTACTCGCAATATAGGTTGGAAAGGTATATTCCTGTTTAAATCCGAATATTAATCGAGGAATTTGTGGCTCAGTGCAAATATTCATCGCTGGTGTTCAAGATGTCTTGAGTTCAAGACTCGGTTCCTCCGATTTCCCAAATTCAATAGAGGAGTTTGTGGCTCAATGGATAGATTCATCGCTGCTATTCTAGATGTCTTGAGTTCGAGAGTCGGTTCCGTCGCTATCACAATAATCTATTAATACTCACAATTTATGTTGGAAAGGTATATACCTGTTTAAATCCCATAATCAACCGAGGGATTCGTGGTTCAAAGGATCGATTTATTGCTGGTGACCGATATGTCTTGAGTTCGAGACTCGGTTCCGTCGAATTTTCATTTAGCCAATAATACTCGCAATTTACATTGGAAAGGTAACTATTTAAAATCCAAAAATCAATTTAGGAGTTTGTAACACAATGGTTCGATTCATCGCTGGTTATCAAGTTTTCATGAGTTCGAAACTTGGTTCCGTAGAATTTTCATTATACTCTTATTACTTTCAATTTCTGTTTGAAAGATATAAATAACCCTTTAAATCCCAAAATCAAACGAGGAATTTATGTCTCAATGGATAGATTCAATGCTGGTATTCCAGATGTTTTGAATTCGAGCCTCGGTTTCGTCGAGTTTCTTTATTCTATTATTACTCACAATATATGTTGGAAAGATATATACCTGTTTAAATCCTAAATTCAATAAAGAAATATTTCGCTCAATGGATAGATTCATCGCTGTTGTTCAACAAGTCAAGAGTTCGAGACTCGGTTGAGTCGATTTTTCATTAATTCATTAATACACAAAATTTAAGTTGGAAAGATTAATACCTGTTGAAATACCAAAATCAACAGCGGAATTCGTGGGTCAATGGCTAGATTCATCGCTGGTATTCAAGATGTCTTGAAATCGAGCCTCGGTTTCGTCGAGTTTCTTTATTCTATTATTACTCGCAGTTTATGTTGGAAAGGTATATACCTGTTCAAACCCCAAAATAAAAAGAGGAATTTGTGGCACAATTGCTCGATTCATTGCTGGTATTCGAGATGTCATTAATTCGAGACTCGGTTCCGTAGAATTTTCCATATTCTATTATTACACGCAATTTATGTTTGAAAGGTATGTACTTCTTTAACTACCGAAATCAAACGAGGGATTTGTGGTTCAATGGATCGATTCATTGCTGGTGATCGAGATGTCTTGAGTTCGAAACTCTTTTCAGTCGACTCATCATTATTATATTTTTACTCACCATTTATGTTGGAAAGGTATTTACCTGTTTAAATCCCAAAATCAACAGAGGAATTTGTGGCCCAATGGATAGGTTCATCGCTGGTATTCAAGATGTCTTGAGTTCGAGACTCGGTTCCGTCTGGTTTATATTGTTCCAATATTACTCGCAATTTTCGTGGGAAAGGTATATACCTTTTTAAATCCCCAAAAAAATTTAGGTGTTTGGGGCACAATGGTTCCATTCATCGCTGGTATTCGAGTTATCATGAGTTCGAGACTCGGTTCCGTAGGATTTTCAATATTCTATTATTACTCTCAATTTATGTTGGAAAGGTATATACCTGTTTAAATCTTAAAATCAACCGAGGATTTTTTATCTCAATGGATAGATTCAATGCTGGCATTCAAGATATCTCGAATTCGAGCCTCGGTTTTGTCGAGTTTCTTTATTCTATTATTACTCGCAATACATGTTGGAAAGATATATACCTGTTTAAATCCTAAAACAAGCGAGGGAGTTTGTGGCTCAATGGATAAATTCATGGTTGGTATTCAAGATGTCTTGAGTTCGCGACTCGGTTCCGTCCAGTTTTCATTATTCTATTTTTACTCGCAATTCATGTTGGCAAGGTATATACCTGTTTAAATCCAAAAATTAATCGAGGGCTTTGTGGTTCAATGTATAGATACATGGCTGGCATTCAAGATGTCTTGAGTTCGAGACTCCTTTACGTGGAGTTTTCAATATTCTATTATTATTCGCCATCTATGTTGGAGAGGTATATACCTGTTTAAATCCCAAAATCAACAGGGGGATTTGTGGCTCAATAGATAGATTCATCGCTGGAATTCAAGATGTCTTGAGTTCGAGACTCGGTTCCGTGGCATTTTCAATATTTTATTATTACTCTCAATTTATGTTGGAAAGGTATATACCTGTTTAAATCCCAAAATCTACCAAGGGTTTTTTGTCTCCATGGATATTTTCATTGCTGGTATTCAATATGTCTTTTTTTTTTATTGAAATTCCCTCAGAGCAAGGACACAGAAGAAGAATCAAACTTGAAAATTCTCCTGGAGCCACTAAAGTGCAAAGAGCTACATAAAATGCAGGAGTAGGAACTAAAGAATCCCCATCCCTGATAGAAGTCTATTAAGGCGAGTTTTAAAGCCTTGTAGATCAACACGATCAGGAAAACAGCAAGAAGGCAAGGAATTCCAAAGTTTCGATATTCTCGGAAAAAAGCTTCTTGCATAAAACTGTTTGTGACATTGTGGAACCTCCACAGTGAATAGGTGCGAATTGGTAGCCAATCGTGTTGATCGGTTAAAAATTTTGTACTGAGGAACGAGAGCAGAAAGCTCCTTTGAACAAAGACCATTATAATATCTGTAAAATAAACATAGCGAGGCAACGTTGCGGCGGTGTGTCAAACTTTGCAGACAGCAGGAAAGTTTAAGACTAATCATATTGACCACACGACGTTGAATACGATCGAGCATGCTAAGAACTTTGACAGCGGCACTGCCCCAAATGTGACAGCAATACTCCATACGGGGTCGAATCAATGATTTGTACAAATGGAGAATGATTTCGGGAGTGAGATAATGGCGAGCTCGATATAGAGAACCGACTTTCATCGAAGCTTGTTTAGCAATACTAGTGACATATTCATTCCAACTCATGTCCTTAGACAGTGAGAGTCCAACAAGACAAATATTTAAGGATTCCTCCAGAACAGTACCAGATAATGAGATTTGGGTTGCATTCGTATTAGTGTAACGATTACTTGATAAAACTTTAGTCTTCTGCGAGTTAAGAGTTACCTGTCAAGTGTCACCCCAATTAGATACTGAATTCGAGCCTCGGTTTCGTCGAGTTTCTTTATTCTATTATTACTCGCAATATATGTTGGAAAGGTGTATACCTGGTTAAATACCGAATTTAAAAGAGTAATCTAAGGCTCAATGGCTAGATTCATCGCTGGTGTTCAAAAAGTCATGAGTTCGAGACTCCGTTCTGCAGAATTTTCATTGTTCTATTATTACTGGCAATTTATGTTGGAAAGATATATACCTGATGAAATACAAAAATCAACCGAGGCATTTGTGGCTCAATGGGTAGATTCATCGCTGGTATTCGAGATGTCTTGGGTTCGCGACTCGGTTCCGTCGATTTTTCATTAATCTATTAATACTCACAATTAAGGTTAGAAAAATATATACTTGTTGAAATATCAAAATTAACCGAGGAATTTGTGGCTCAATGGATAGATTCGTTGTTGGTATTCAAGATGTCTTGAGTTCGAGACTCGGTTCAGTCGATTTCTTGAGTTCGAGACTCGGTTCCTTCGAGTATTCATTGTTCCAATATTAAACGCAATTTACGTTGGAAAGGTATATTACTTTTAAAATCCAAAAATCAATCTAGGAGTTTGTGGCACAATGGTTCTATTCATCGCAGGTATTCAAGTTATCATGAGTTCGAAACTGTGTTCCGTAGAATTTTCATTATACTATTATTACTCTCAATTTATGTTTGAAAGATATACCCCTATAAATTCCAAAATCAAACAAGGAATTTATGTCTCAATGGATAGATTCAATGCTGGTATTCAAGATGTCTTGAATTCGAGCTTCGGTTTCGTCGAGTTTCTTTATTCAATTATTACTCTCAATATATATTGGAAATATTTATACCTGTTTAAATCCTAAATTCAATAGAGGAATATGTGGCTCAATGGATAAATTCATCTCTGGTGTTCAACAAGTCAAGAGTTCGAGACTCGGTTCCGTCGATTTTTCATTAATCTAATAAAACACAAAATTTAATTTGGAAAGACAAATACCTGTTGGAATGCTATAATCAACCGCGGAATTCGTGGTCAATGGACAGATTCATCGCTGGTATGCAAGATGTCTTGAATTCGAGCCTCGGTTTCGTCAAGTTTCTATTTTCTATTACTACTCGCAATATATGTTGGAAAGATATATACCTGTTTAAATCTCAAATTCAATAGAGGAATATATGGCACAATTGATAGATTCTTCGCTGGTGTTCAAAAACTCAAGAACTCCAGACTCGGTTCCGTCGATTTCTCATTAAACTATTAATATTAGCAATTTATGTTGGAAAGGTAAACAACTGTTTAAATACCTGAATCAAGCGAGTAATTTGTGGCTCAATGGGTAGATTCATCGCAGGTATTCAAGATGTTTTGAGTTTGAGACTCGGTTCCGTCGAGTTCAAATATTCCTCGTGATTTATGTTGGAAAATATATTCCTGTTTAAATCAAAAAATTAATCTAGGTATTTGTGGCACAATGGTTCGATTCATCGCTGGTATTCAAGATGCCATGAGTTCAAGACTCGTTTCCGTAGAATTTTCATTATTCTATTATTACTCTCATTATATGTTATGAAGTTATATACCTGTTTAAATCCCAAAATCAACCGAAGGATTCGTGGTTCAATGGATCGATTCATTGCTGGTATTCTAGATGTCTTGAGTTCGTGTCTCGGTTCTGTCGAGTTTTTATTATTCTATTTTCACCAACCATTTATGTTGGAAGGGCATATACCTGTTCAAATCCCAAAATCAACCGAGGAATTTGTGGCACAATAGATAGATTCATCGCTGGTATTCAAGATGTCTTAAAATCGAGCCTCGGTTTCGTCGATTTCCTTTATTCCATTATCACTCGCAATTTATGTTGGAAAGATATATATATACCTGAGAAATTTGTGGCACAATGGATCGATTCAATGCTGGTGATCGATATGTCTTGAGTTCGAGACTCAATTCAGTCGGGTCATCATTATTCTATTTTTACTCACCATTTATGTTGGAAAGGAATTTACCTGTTTAAATCCCAAAACCATCAGAGGAATTTGTGGCTCAATGGATAGATTCAACGCTGGTATTCAAGATGTCTTGAGTTCGAGACTGGGTTCCGTCGAGTTTTTATTGTTCCAATATTACTTGCAATTTACGTTGGAAAGGTATATATACCTCTTTAAATCCGAAAACAATTTAGGAGTTTGTGGCACAATGGTTTGATTCATCGCTGGTATTCAAGTTATCATGAGTTCGAGACTCGGTTCCGAAGAAATTTCATTATTCTATTATTATTCTCAATTTATGTTGGAAAGGTATATACCTGTTTAAATCCCAAAATCAACCTAGGATTTTTTGTCTCAGTGGATAGATTCATTGCTGGTATTCAAGATGTCTTGAATTCGAGCCTCTGTTTCGTCGATTTTCTTTATTCTATTATTACACGCAATATATGTTGGAAAGTTATATTCCTGTTTAAATCCTAAATTCAATAGAGGAATACGTGGCTCAATGGATAGATTCATCGCTGGTGTTCAAGAAGTCAAGAGTTCGAGACTCGGGTCCGTCGAGTTTTTATTGTTCCAATATTCCTCGCAATTTATGTTGGAAAGTTATATTCCTGTTTAAATACAAAAATCTATCTAGGTATTTGTGGCACAATGGTTCGGTTAATCGCTGGTATTTAAGATGCCATGAGTTCGAGACTCGTTACCGTATAATTTTTATTATTCTATTATTACTCGCAATTTATGTTGGAAAGGTATATACTTCTTTAACTACCGAAATAAAACGAGGGATTTGCGGCTCAATGTATATATTCGTCGCTGGTATTTAAGATGTCTTGAGTTCGAGTATCCGTTCCGTAGATTTTTCATTATTCTATTATTAATCGCAATTTATTTTGGAATGGTATATACCTTTTTAAATCCAAAAACAATTTAGGAGTTTGTGGCACAATGGTTCGATTCATCGCTGGTATTCAAGTTATCATGAGTAAGAAACTTGGTTCCGTAGATTTTTCATTAATCTATTAATACACACAATTTAAGTTGGAAAGATTTATACCTGTTGAAATACAAAATTCAACCGCGGAATTCGTGGGTCAATGGACAGATTCATTGCTGTTATTCAAGATGTCTTGAATTCGAGCCTCGGTTTCGTCGATTTTCTTTATTCTATTATTACACGCAATATATGTTGGAAAGATATATACCTGTTTAAATCCTGAATTCAATAGAGGAATATGTGGCTCAATGAAGAGGTTCATGGTGTTCAAGAAGTCAAGAGTTCGAGACTCTGGTCCGTCGAGTTTTTATCGTTCTAATATTCCTCGCAATTTATGTTGGAAAGTTATATTCCTGTTTAAATACAAAAATCTATCTAGGTATTTGTGGCACAATTGTTCGATTAATCGCTGGTATTTAAGATGTCATGAGTTCGAGACTCGTTTCCGTATAATTTTCATTATTCTATTATTACTCGCAATTTATGTTGGAAATGTATGTATACCTCTTTAAATCCGAAAACAATTTAGGAGTTTGTGGCGCAATGGTTTGATTCATCGCTGGTATTCAAGTTATCATGAGTAAGAGACTCGGTTCCGTAGATTTTTCATTAATCTATTAATACACACAATTTAAGTTTGAAAGATATATACCTGTTGAAATACAAAAATCAACCGCGGAATTCGTGGGTCAATGGACAGATTCATCGCTGATGTTCAAGATGTCTTAGATTCGAGCCTCGGTTTCGTCGAGTTTCTATATTCTATAACTACTCGCAATATATGTTGGAAAGTTATATACCTGTTTAAATCCCAAAATTAATAGAGGAATATGTTGCTCAATGGCTGGATTCTTCGCTGGTGTTCAAGAAGTCAAGAGTTCGCGACTCGGTTCCGTAGAATTTTCATCATTCTATTACTACTCGCAATTTATGTTGGAAAGGTATATACTTATTTAACAACCGGATACAAACGAGGGATTTGTGGCTCAATGTATATATTTGTCGCTGGTATTTAAGATGTCTTGAGTTCGAGTATCCGTTCCGTAGATTTTTCATTATTTTATTATTACTCACAATTTATGTTGGAAAGGTATATACTTGTTTAAATCTCAAAATCAACCGAGGGATTCGTGGTTCAATGGATCGATTCATTGCTGGTGATTGAGATTTCTTGAGTTCGAGACTCGGTGCAGTCGAGTAATCATTATTTGATTTTTACTCACCATTTATGTTGGAAAGGTATATATCTGTTTAAATCCCAAAATCAACCGAGGAGTTCATATCTCAATGGATAGATTTATTGCTGGTATTCAAGATGTCTTTAATTCAAGCCTCAGTTTCGTCGAGTTTCTTTATTCTGTTATTATTCGCAATATGTGTTGGAATGACATATACCTGTTTAAATCTTAAATTCAATAGAGGAATATGTGGCTCACGGGATAGATTCATTGCTGGTGTTCACGAAGTCAAAAGTTCGAGACTCGGTTCCGTCGATTTTTCATTTATCTATTAATACACACAATTTAAGTTGTAAAGATATATACCTGTTGAAATACGAAAACCAAGCGCGGAATTCGTTGGTCAATGGACAGATTCATCGCTGGTATTCAAGATGTCTTGAATTCAAGCCTCGGTTTCGTCTAGTTTCTTTATTCTATTATTACTCGCAATATATGTTGAAAAGATATATGCCTGTTTAAATCCTAAATTCAAAAGAGTAATTTGAGGCGCAATCGATAGAGTGATCGCTGGTGTTCAAATTGTCTTGAGTTCGAGACTCGGTTTCGCCGAATTTTTATTGTTCTAATATTACTCGCAATTTACGTTGGAAAGGTATATATACCTGTTTAAATTCAAAAATCAATCTAGGAATTTGTGGCACAATGGTTCGATTCATCGCTGGTATTCAAGATGTCATGAGTTCGAGACTCGGATCCGTAGAATTTTTATTATTCTATTATTACTCTCAAATTATGTTGGAAAGGTATATATATACCTGTTTATATCCCATAATCATCCGAGGGATTCTTAATTCAATTCATTGCTGGTATTCAAGATCTCCTGAGTTCAAGACTCGGTTCCGTCGAGATTTCATTATTTAATTATTACTCACAATTGTTGTTGGAAAGGTATATACCTGTTTAAATTTTAAAATCGTGAGAAGAATTTGTGGCTCAATGGATTGATTAGTCGCTGGTGTTATATATGTCTTGATTTCGAGCCTCGCTTCCGATCGAGTTTTCATTATTCTATTATTACTCGCAATTTATGTAGGATAGGTATATACTTATTTAAATACCGAAATCAAACGTCGAATTTGTCGCTCAATGGATAGATTCATTGTTGGTATTCAAGATGACTTGAGTTCGAGTCTCCGGTCAGTGGAGTTTTCGTTATTCTATTTTTACTAACCATTTATGTTGGAAAGGTATATACCTGCTTGAATCCCAATATCAACAGAGGAATTTGTGGCGCAATGGATAGATTCATAGCTGGAATTCAACATGTCTTGAGTTCGAGGCTCGGTTCCGTAGAATTTTCATTTTTCTATTATTACTCTCAATTGATGTTGGAAAGATATATAACTGTTTAAATCCCGAAACCAATCGAGTGATTCGTGGTTCAATTTATAGATTCATTGCTGGTATTCGAGACTTCTTGAGTTCGTGATTCGTTTCCGTCGAGTTTTCATTATTCGATTTTTACTAACCATTTATGTTGGAAAGGTGTATACCTGTTGAAATCCCAAAATTGAAAGAGGAATTTATGGCTCAATAGATAGATTCATCGCTGGTATTCAAGATGTCTTGAATTTTAGCCTCGGTTTCGTCAAGTTTCTATATTCTATTATTACACGCAATATATGTTGGAAAGGTATATACCTTTTTAAATCCCAAAATATACCGAGGGATTCGTGGGTCAAGGGATCGATTTATTGCTGGTTATCGAGACGTCTTAAGTTCGTGACTCGGTTCCGTCCAGTTTTCATTATTCTATTTTTACTAACCATTTATGTGGAAAAGGTATAAACCTGTTTGAATACCAAAGACAACCGAGGAATTTGCGGCTTAATGGATAGTTTCATCGCTGGTATTAAAGATGACTTGGGTTCGCGACTCGGTTCCGTCGAGTTTTTATTATTTTATTAAAACTCGCAATTTATGTTGGAAAGGTATATACCCCTTTAAATCCTAAAATAAAAAGAAGAATTTGTTGCTCAATGGAAGGTCTTGAGTTCGAGACTTGGTTACGCCGAGTTTTCATTAATCTAATATTATTCACAATTTATTTTGGAAATGTATACAATTGTTGAAATATCAAAATAAAGCGAGTAATTTCCGGCTCAATTGATAGATTCATCGCTGGTATTCGAGATGCCTTGAGTTCGAAACTCGGTTCCGTCGAATTTTCTATGTTCTAATAATACTCGCAATTTACGTTGAAAAGATATATTCCTGCCTAAATCCAATAATCCATCTGGAAAATAGTGGCACAATGGTTCGATTAATCGCTGGTAATCTAGATGACATGAATTCGAGACTCGCTTCCGTAGAATTTTCGCTATTCTATTATAACTCTCAATTTATTTTGGGAAGGTATATACATGTTTAAATCCCAAAATCAAATGAGGGATTTGTGGTTCAATGGAGGGATTCATCGCTGGTAATCAAGATGTCTTGAGTTCGCGACTCGGATCCGTCGATTTTTTATAATTCTATTATTGCTCGCAATTTATTTTGAAAAAGTATATACCGATTTAAAGCCCAAATTAAAAAGAAGAATTTGTGACTCAGTGGATAGATTCATCGCTGGTATTCGGGACATCTTGAGTTGGAGTCGCGGTTCCGTCGATTATACATTAATCTATTAATACTCACAATTTATGTTGGAAAAATATTTATCTGTTGAAATACCAAAATCAACCGAGGAATTTGTGGCTCAATTGATAGATTCATCGCTTGTGTTCAAGATGTCTTGTGGTCGCGATTCGGTTCCGTCGATATTTCATTATTCTATTATTATTCGCAATTTATGTTGGACAGGTATATACCTGTTTAAATCCTAAAATAAAAAGAGGAATTTGTTGCTCGATGGATAGATTATTCGCTGGTGATCAAGATATCTTGAGTTCGAGACTCGGTTCCGCCGAATTTTCATTATTCTATTATTACTCGCAATTTAAGTTGGAAAGGTTTAAATCCTTAAATAAGAAGAGGAATTTGTATCTCAATGGATAGATTCATTGCTGGTATACACGAAGTCATGAGTTCGAGACTCGGTTCCGTAGAAATTTCATTATTCTATTATTACTCTCAATTTATGTTGAAAGGTATATACCTGTTTAAATAACAAAGTCAACCGAGGGATTCGGGGTTCAATGGATAGATTCATTGCTGATGTTCGAGATGTCTTGAGTTCGTGACTCGGTTCCGTCGAGTTTTCGCTATTCTATTTTTAATAACCATTTATGTTGGAAAGATATATATACCTGTTTAAATCCCGAAAAAGAACGCAAAATTTGTGGCGCAATGGATAGATTCATCGCCGGTATTCGAGATGACATGAATTGGAGACTCGGTTCCGTAGAATTTTCATTATTGTATTATTACTCGAATTTTATTTCGGAAAGGTATAATATACCTGTTTAAATCCCAAAATCAAACGAGGGATTCGTATTTCAATGGATTGATTCATTGTTGGTGATGGTGATGTCTTGATTTCGAGACTCGGTTCCGTACAGTTTTCATTATTCTATTATTACACGCAATTTATGTTGGAAAGGTGTGTATACCTGTTTAAATCCCCAAATAAAAAGTGGAATTTTTGGTGCAATGAATAAATTCATTGCGGGTATTCAAGAGGTGTTGAGTTCGAGTTATTTCTTGCAATTTATGTTGGAAAGGTATACAACTGTTGAAATACCAGAATAAAGCGAGTAATTTGTGGCTCAATGGATAGATTGATCGCTGGTATTCAAGATGTCTCGAGTTCGAGATTCGGTTCCGGCGAGTTTTCATTGTTCTAATATTACTCGTAATTTATGTTGGAAAGGTACCTTTTTAAATTCCAAAATCAATCGAGAGATTTGTGGCTTATTGGATAGATTTATCACTGGTATTCAAGATGTCATAAGTTCGAAACTCGGTTCCGTCGACTTTTCATTATTCTATTATTAATCACAATTTTTATTGAGAAGGTATATATACCTTTTTAAATTCCTAAATCAACAGAAAAATTTGTCGCTCAATGAACAGCTTTATCGCTGGTATTCAATATGTCTTTGTTCTAGCTTCGGTTTTGTCGAGTTTTTTTATTCTATTATTACTCGCAAATCATGTTGAAAAGATATATACCTGTTTAAATCCCGAAGTCAATCGAGGAATTTGGGGTTCAATGGATAGATTCATCGCTTATCTTCAAGATGTCTTGATTTCAAGACTCTTTTCCGTCGAGTTTTTTTTATTCTATAATTACTCACAATTTATGTTGGAAAGATACCTGTTTAAATCTCAAAATCAACCGAGAAAATTTTGGCTCAATAGATAGAGTCATCACTGTTATTGAAGATGTCTCGAGTTTGAGCCTCGGTTTCGTCGATTTTCTTTATTCTATTTTTACCCCTAATTTATGTTCGAGAGTTATATAAACTTCTTACCTGGAAACGGATTAAACAGAAGTTTGTTGGGCATGTGATGCCAGTTTTACTATGTAGATAACCAAGATGGAATTATGCTGCCATGAGCAAGTGATAATTTGAAGGTAATAAATTTCATAGAAAGACCTGCATTATTCTGATTAACATAAAAGCACATGCCATGTAACATAACACTGCATCGAAAAATTTTTATCATGAGCAATGTTTGTAGACCGAACATATCTGCATCAAAATAACATTCATCAACCTGAAAAAGACTTCTCTGCATGACCATAAAAATTTTCTTGAGATTGTAATCAATGAAATGATTGTCATAATTTTATGAATGCTCTTTCAAGGGTCGTATTTTGCTTGGAGAAAGTGGAACCTATCAGAAATAATTAATTTTTACTGCGAAAAATCGTAAAAGGGCATCACAACTCTTAACGAGGTGATATTTCCACAAATTTATACTATAGATCCAAATGTCGACAAGAAGTCCATATAAGTGACAATTTGAATACAAAAAATATTTATAAAATTTGCCTTATTGGACAAACAGATATGAACTGGGATCAATTTTTTAAGGCAAATCATGAAATGCATAACGACCAGAAATCTGATTGCATAAAATGCATTGAATAAGCATCAAAAGAATTTTGCCCTCCACGGAGAGGGTTAAACATAGCTTGTCAGGTCACCTCACCTCGAGTGACACCATATTAAGAACTTTCAAGGAATTTATTTGGTCATCAGTACACGAGATGCATCAAAAAACTACACTAAATAGCAGAATGTAAAATGCATAACAAACATAACTATGTTGCCTATTTATAATTGGGCAGAAAAATATTAATTAAAAAATATTTTAGCGACAGTCAGTATTGGAGGGGGGTAGAGAATACTCCCATTGTTTTGTAATGCATGGTCAGTCAAAAACCTTAGGCAATTTTTGCAACAACAATTAGGAACCTCATCATTTCTGCAGTATATATAAACACTTTGATCGATTTCAGGAATGTATCCCTACATAATAGTGGAAATTATCCACAAATATATTTCACTGTGGCTTCCAACTTGGCAACAGAGTGGATCAATGTTTTAGAGAGGATGCCAGTTTTACTGAGCAGAAAACAAACTAAGACAAAGCGATCTCATGTCACTAAACAAAATTAAATCATAACTTTCCTGCAAGACCAAACAAATTCACTTGAAACCAAGGTACGATATAGCAGTCAGTTCGCTTATGACTGCTATTGCGGGCCATTTATTTCAGGGAGGTGGGATTACCAATTAATATTAACAGAAATGTCGAACACCATTTCACATAAGGTACAAGAGAAAATTTCATTTTAAATAAAAATTATTTGTTAAATCAATTCACAGCAATACCCAATAACACAGCATGACATTGCATTGAATGTATAAATATTAAAATTTGAGTTGCATTCAAAACATTCAATTTTCAACATCCATCAAATTTCTCCATTATGGCACCATATTTGAAGATATTTTCTAAAAAATTTACTGAGTAAACAATGGGTATTGAAGTTTCGCTATCAATTGTGCAGTAAGTTACACCACTCTGTAGTCCGAATGTATGTAATGCAAAATGATCGGTAAGATAAATAGAGGGCCGCGTGATTTAGAAGCGATATGATCAAGCGTTTCCTGAAATAGAGTGAACTAACTATACCCCAAAAGACTCTCGAAGAAATTTGACATCTATGAACATTTAAAAGTATTTTCAATCTTACACAAAAATATTCCATAACCCGAAAAGTTTGCAAATACACAAAAGCGGTACGGTACGCAATGGTAAATATTTGCTATCTAAACCACAAGTAGAATTTGAAATATATTTATTGAAAATATAAGTTGGGTGGACAATTTTGGAATTCTTGACAAAGTCTTATTCAATATTTTTGCAGATAATGTTAGTAGTCAAACCATCATCTGCGTATTTTCTACCTACACTGACTATAACCAGGAGAAGATGGCGTCGGTGTTGCGTAGTTGGATCAGCCAATTTTCCATACATCAGTCCAGCTATGTGCAATTTCCAAGGTTTCACCACTAGCCCGAATTTGCTGTTTTAGCAGACAATATTGTTACCATCTATTAACATATGGTGAGTGGCTAATTTTCCATTCACAATGAATTTCAACCTGGAACGGGTTGAATCTATTACACTCAGAATGTTCGGATCAGTTTAGATCAAACAGATTGCGAAATATAATATTTTCTTGATACAAAACAAAACAAAAAAATTACAGTTAGTACAACAAATAGGCCGGAATTTAAAAGAATTCATGTAGGTAAAATAGTAAAATTTACATATATTTTATACATATATTTTGACACCTTTTATGGATTGATAATTTGTTTAGTAGCTTGCGTTGCTTATCAAAACCAATATATTATTACAGTATTGGGATAAACAATTTGCGTTTGAGATTTTTAAATATGGTATATGAAAATATGGTCATAGGACTAAGGAAATATTGTATTGGTAATTGCACCACTTTGTTTAATTCCTTAAAGTAAGCAACTTATCAACTACACTTAAGACCTCATAGATGATTTTTTTCCTGGCAACACCAATCCTAGAAAACTTATTATTAGGTATAACGTGAGACTATTTAAATAAACTAATGTGTATAAAACAGTCTTGAGTATGATCAAATATATATCTCATTGGTAGTGACAGGCGTGTCATTCATTCACAAAAACGAAATTTAATAATTTATGTAGAGCGGTTTTGATGGTTCCAAAACCATACGCATGTCTGTGTATGAATGAAAATCACCTAAAATGTTATTTTAGGCAGTTTAAAAATTTAATTTCCTGAATAGAAGTAGACTCAGAAAGATTGGATTATAAATGAAATTATTAAAGATAGCATTTGAAAATAAATACATCTAAAAGTGATAACTAAAAATGTGGAACTATCTGAATCTTGGCTATCTGTAATACGTTTTCCCTGTAATATACTACCAACAATACTATTTTTTATCATTTTAATCTACAATAACAAATATAATTTCTATTACCATTAAGCATTTTCTAACAAATCTCAACACACACACAGACTAGTGGTAGAAATGCCTTCAAAACTTCAGTGATTACTAACGGTCTTTACATTGAATCAGGGTACAAGTTTCTGCATAATAACTTCTCACTTTATTGTTTTTGCAACAACTCATCTAAGCACATATGATAATGCAAAGATCGATTTTAACTATCTAGAATATAAACTCCCAAATTCACATTTTTCGAAAAAATAAGGCTTAAAAATTTAGATATTGAATATTATATAAATATAAATATATTGAATTAATATTAAATTCTAAAGGATTCTCACGGCATTTCATATTTGGCTAATGGGTGGGATTTTAGGGAAATTTGACAGACTTGAAAAAAATATATATATATGTATATATATATATAAATTGAGACAATCCAATATTTTGATTTTAAAATATTTAAATCCTTAACTTGTATGCAAAACAAACTTAAACTATTGTATTTCTGCAGACACAACAGACAACTTAAACACGACTTCATAGCTAGATTCAAATTTCAGTGGCATTAGTTTTGTCAAGCATAATTAATTTTAATATAGATTTTTACATATTGTCGGAATAAAGTATAACATGGACAAATAATTTAAAAGCTTTACCGTATTCAACAGCAAGATTACTATTACCATTATACGAATCTGATGGACGAAGACTTCAGTTGTCTGAAAACACCAAATTTTATCATTGTCCGACTGTTAATCACATGATTAAGTGTTCTAAAGGAAAAAATGAAATAGACAATTTTATGTTGGTGTTCATGGAAGCTTTAAAGGTAATATTATTTTAAATAATGTAACCCCAAGTAAATTAATTATGTGTTGATCATTGAGATTGCACCTCAATGAGAGTCTTGGATTCTGTCAAATATTTCTAACTGCTGATCCTTGCAAAACGGATTCTATATTTTTTGGAAAGGACAATGAAGTCTGCATAATAACCTTATGTAAATGTGTCACATCATCGAACCTTGTCTTTAGTGGAATGTCTTTATAATAGTAAATAGATGGTGAATATGGTATGGGAAGAATGCAGGATAGAGAAGCTAATGTAGCTATTTATGCAGTATATTGGTGCCCGAAATCTAAAAAAAAGGAGGGAAGTGTTGAGGGCTTCACTTCTTCATAGAACCCACCGCGACACTTCGACTGTCCAGGCTAGAAGGTGAGATGAGTAACCTCACCATGACAAAATGACCATCGCACACAGTAAACTTGCATTGCTTTGCAGCACGGGCACATAGGAAAAATGTCCGAGATGTCAAAAACAGTCAATTTTATCGGGATTATTGAGGCCAGGTATTTGGGTACGAGCCATATAACCCTTGCTTTCAGGTTGACATTCGGGATGACGTCAGCACTTTATCTTAACACTTTAAATATTACTTCCAACAATTTTGTAATCTCGAAAATGCGTCACTCGTACCAATTTATTGTCTATTTGCCTAATAACAGCAAAAGAAAGATTTTGCAAATAATAGCCTAATCTTCTTATTCATACATCACAACTTTCTTTTCTTGTATTCTTACCTCTTCTCTTCTTCTGTCCTAGAAAACAATACTTTGACGATGACATGTGCATGTCGATTCCCCGTCACTTTTTCCCTCTTTATGGATGGTATTGTCCTTATCGTGACAAGCTTTCCAAAGAAAATTAACTAACGCCAAAGCAACGAATTAGGTAGCGTAATAGATTCTTAAGTGGCAAGTTGTGGTGCCCGAAATCTAGTTGTACGATTCTCATTCCCGTTAGGAGATTTCTAATGCTAAACGAGAACTTCGCTACCACAGTACCTGGGTACCGTTAGTAATTTTGGCCTATCCCCTTAGATTTTAAAAATATTATATTGTTAGAACCAAATTAACTACCGGTAAACCTGAAACAGTAACCGAGTAAACATGAATTGTTGCTGGATTGCATCGAAGGCAAATTCAGAATTGCAGGCAGTAACAACTGACGTATCTAAACTAGTATACACATGTTTATTTATTTTTTCTTTATTCAAGTTCATTAAAAGCAAGCCTTGAGCAAAAGTCTGATTCTGAATTAGCAAATATGTGATTTCACATTAATACAGCATATCATCATGCCAATTAGGTTAAGAAATATTGAATGCTGTACAATGTATCACAGCTGTATGCATGAATTTACAAAAAAAAAAAAAAACGTATTAGAACGCTCAACCAGCCCTCAGATTTTTTTTTGCGTAGTTAATCCTGCATAACACATAACAGAACCATGAAACAACGCAAGACCAAACGAGCTGCAACCACGAAGCGTTGGATGCATGTATTTATTACCTACAAAAACGATCTCTCAAATCCGTCCTTATATCCGTTCATATCAAACTATGTGTTTATCGTAACGCATGATTTTAATATATCACAAGAAAGTAGTCAATTTCGTGGCTTCCCACTCTTTGACTTCTCACACTCTTTCCCTTACTTCTGCCTCACCATTTGTTCTCTTTCTCTCTCCTTAACTTAGTTGAAGAACGTAAAGATCGCAGATTCTAATTGGGGACGAAGGGCTATTTTTTGGCTATCCACGCTCCAAATGCAAACCTTTGATGGCTAAATCCGAAACGCTAGACATCTATGACTTGGTCGTTGTCATTGGAACCCCCTCCCCCCTTACATTTTGCGAAAGACAGCGATTTTGATTTTCAACTGAAAAAGACTTCATTCTGATTAATATTCTATGCCAAAGCAAAGAAAAAAATGAGATCACTCTGAAGTCGTGGCTACATTTGGCTTTTTTGCAGATTTGGCTTTTTCGTTTTTTCACAATTTTGTCTTGCTATTCCGTATTATAAGATTCTGCACCGCTGCGCGGAAGGAAGAAGCGGGAGTTTTCCCACGTGCTGCCCCTCACCCACCACGATGTTAAATATTGAGGTGTATTTACATTAAAAAATGTCTGAATTCAGCTCTATTTGAGGAAATATAACAAATTACGACATTCGGAGCATAATTTGACAAATATTATATTGCTCAAATGTAAGAGATTGCGCACAACATACGCGGTGCTGTAATATACAAATGTTGGAAAATTGCGTACAAAAAAGTAGTTTAGTCAAAGTTTTACCATAGGCCTACTTTATTTTTGGGTACTAATTTTACCCCCGCGCCTTAAACATAAGTTAAGTTAAGTTGAACATAAATTTTCCTAAAAGTTTCATGTCACTCATCTGAATACATATCCAGAAGCCAACTATAGGCTAACAGGGTTAGTTACATTGGAAAGCTGCGAAATTTTTCATTCGTACATAACAGATTGAGATGTTGTCATGGATTTTAACGAGCCGGAATCGAACACGTGATGGCAACATGATAAATATTTGGCCATCGCTCCCTATTTTTTACAGAAAAGACTGAGCTTGGGTGAACTCTTTGAAGGAGATTTACCCAAAACACCGAAAAGCAATGGAACTCCATTACTCACAATATACACTCAAAAAAATATCGATTGGACACAAGTTTGTGAAGATCAAAATTTGCACGTGAGTTCCAGAAAACCGCAATCTCCGGAAGGATGCTTTTTTGATAAAATTATTTGTAAAAAGTTATTATCCATCATGTTCAGCCCACTGGCAGATGGACTAACACAAACCTGACAGAAATAACCAAGACCTCGCATCATGCACTTGCACAAATGCAACGACCTCTGGAGAACGATACCGCCAATCGCGATACATGGGCCCATCTTCTATAAATGGTGCTGGGCGATATTAAAAATGTATTACATCCAAGTCGAATCTCTAGGAATTGAAGACCAATATTTTTGTGAGGAGAGGTCTCAGATATTGAAATTAGAAGTATATAATATAACAACAGAAAAAACCTTTCATGAGTTGACTTCCAACATTTTCATCGAAGCAATATCATAAAGGTGAAACCCTAGATGTGATTATTATGTTCAGAGCTGGCTGGTCATCAAAAATAGACGATGGTTTCAAATTGGAAACATTTACAATGAAACTGTGTGCATATTTTTAGCGCCCATGCTTGCACATTCTTCGCATGACATTCGTTTTAAGTTGCTACAATATCGGTTGAAGTAATCGTCGTCTCGTTCCACCCATCCCCGATTATCAGAATAGAGAAATATTTTCCCGAATATAGCCACATTGGTAAACCGATCTCCTAATATGTGTAAAAAGATAAAGATCTGTGGTATTTTGTTAGAAGAATGGCTTTTGACAAACCCATACATTTGATTAGCACTCACATAACTTCTAAACAATTAAACTTCTAAAACACGCATTGAGCAACATGAGGAACTTTGTGCGCTCTTATTATATATATATATATATATATAACAAAAATGCATTAAAAATCGTCAAAATATAATAAAACTTCATTCGTGCTGCAATTCAACATTATGGAGGTCGATAAAAACCTAAATGGAACTGAATGACACAGACGACACTTAGTCTTTGCTATATCGAAAGGAAGTTGTCGATGCTCTTTTATGTCCGGCGAAGAGGTCAGTAAATAGTAATAGTAGATTCAGTCAGTGACAGATTGTGTCGTTAGTGCTTGATTTGTGGAGGAATGATATGAGCCTTAAGAAAGTTTAAGAAAGCTTATATGAGAAAGCTTATTTCAATAAGCACAGAAACGATTTTTTTTATTTTTAGAACGATTTTTTTGCATTTTATTGTGTGAAAATGCATTGCAAAATGCTGGTGCTGTTGGTTAGAATTGAGGATGAAATGCATCTTCTCCTTTCACCCAATTGGAAATTTTTTGTAATGAAGCGTAAGTCACTGACTTAACAACACATATTTTGAAAACTTTTTTCTTATTAAGTATATTGCGTTGGTATCGCAGCTTGAAGATATTTGGTTTCAAGTACCGGTCGGACGATATCACCCCCACCCGGACACTCGGCATCCTGAGTTACTCATGGCCACCCAATAACAAAGAGCTTACAAGAGTTGCGTATTCGATCGTCCTTCATCGAGTTCAAGTGCACAAATTGTATTGAGTTCGAGTTTATCACAATTTAGCGACACCATGGGGTGAGATTTTATAATTACGTGATTCGATCCCTCTAAATCTTTGCAAACAATTCATGTCAATGGTGTGGTGTGGGCTTTACAATACCGGAAAACCATGGAAACGATGTAGTGTCCTCTATCGGTAACATTAAAAAAGGCAGTCGACTAACAATCAATTTAGTGCATCGACGTATAAGATACGTAAGGAATATTCTAAAGACCGTACCGAGCGGGAGTATTTTCAATAATCACCAAGGCGGTTTTACAATAACAAGTCCTCTTGTTGTAGAGTTCTTTGATTTATCTCTCGAATATTTGTTGTGTTAGTGGTCGTTAGATTTGCTTCGAGTGGAAAGAACGCGAAATGCCTTTTTGACGCCCAAATGCGTCTCACGATGCTTTTTGTATTTTCAAGTTGTTTGCATATTATCAACCGCGATTTTATAGAGATATATATTTAAAAAAATATGAAATATATATAAATATACATCAAACTTCATACCACTGACGCGCCCATGTTAAGCGTTCAAGAATACTTAGTGATTACATTCACTTAACTACCAAAACTAGGTAAAGTATTACTGGGTGACCTAGTTTCACTTTCAAAGCTAAATAGTACATTGATTAGAAAACAGGTAGATTAGGTAGTCGTTGTTTGACTGATTTAAATTCATTTTAATTGATTTAAGAGCTAGAATCTGCTATTGGTTTATTATAAAAAAAAAGATTGATACAGTTTTTTAGTTCTAAGAACCTAGTTTTTTACACCGTGTACCTACTACACCGACTATTCAAACAGCGACTAAGAGCTATTATGTTACAAATTGGTCTGAAGAAATAGGCACTACAATGCCGTGAGAAACATGACCCAAGTATATAGTTTCAGCCAGATAATCGAACCATATATGATAACGACTCGGGACGCGCATTCTCATATAATGTAAAATACCTATTGTTTTTTTTTTACCCCAAAATGGTGTATTTTGACACGTAAAATTCCAAAAAGTTTTGCGATTTTAAAAATTGGTTTCCACTTGTATGTTTTCTCCACCTTCCGCCGTCATTCTAGGGGATTAATTTTTATGCATCACCAACTAATCGACGTCGAGAGGCACAGGATTCTAATATTTGCTGACTCTGAAGATATGCGATTATTAGCACGCTCTGACAATTTGTTTTATTATTTTCTATAAGAATATGAGCATTCTGCAGAATAATATAATTGATGCCATTGTTTAAACTCTAGTAGATAGTATTTTTGTTGGTCTGACTTTGGATGATCGTTATGGCAATATAATTGGCTATTAAGTTCACGTAAGAGAACGTGCGACCTGTCACTGCCATCGTGCTCTCCCCAATCTTGGACCGTTCATGAACGGCACGATCCATCACTGGCCCATACCAAATAAAATGTTACTGACTGGTCTGAATGTTCTTGTGTTCTTTAAACGAATCAAGCATAAACTACACATTTAGAAAGCTCACAGAAAGTAACAATTAAACAAGAAAATTTGCTGCCACTCCGATGAAACAAAAAAAATATGTTACCTCCTGAACATATTGGAAAAATGCACCAAAAATACTTTCAAGCCTATGAATTTGTCTTTGAATTGATTTTTTGATCGGGATAAGGTAGCAGATATCACGCTAATAATCGACAAAATTATCTAATCGAGTACAAATGAACTTCATAAATTGCGATAAAAATATAGTAAATTTACTGGTAATTTGCATATTTCAAATGTTTAAAATTGATTACTTGAAGTAACGAAGTAACTTTGCTGTCAAACAATGGCGATGCGATTCTACTGTATCATTGTTACAGTGTATGGACCGCGCCGTTAACGCACGAATGAAATAAACTCAATGAAATTTAAACTGAAAAAATCACAAACAATTACAATTCAAATTAACATCAGAATTATATTTTTCGAGATAAAAACATGAAAATCCTCCATAATATTTTATTATTGAAAAAAATGCCAACATGCTCGTACACAGTTTTTCTAGTGCAGATGAGGAAAGTTCCCTGCCAAGTTAACGACACTTAACAAAGAGTGCAATAACTTGAGTACGCTCAAAAGAATTGACCTCGATAAGTTGATCCATTCAGAATCAACGCCTGTAAAGGTAAAACTAAAACTAAATAAGGCGAATGAGTAATTTGCATTCTCATATAATATTCCAATGTCTTTGCTCAATATTTTTTATCTCATTTTCAACCACTTCTGTGTACCATCCTGCATTCTGTGTTGTGACATTGATTGCTTCGTTATAGTACAAAGCAGCTCTACATCCATTGCAGGTATTCATCAAACACCGAGCTTAAGTAAATCTTGGACATGAAAGTATTTCACATAGATGTGGGCATCATTGTACGGGGTATTGACCGGGAAGACATGTTGGAAAATAAAACAAATATAAAAAACGAATAGCACTCATTGTACTTGAATATTGTAGTTCATTTATTTAGAGAAGATTTCCGCATAGAGAGTACTTCCCAGTTTTTCAATTCAACTCTTTGCTGTATAAGTGCCCTTTAGTTGATTACTTAAGACGCTGCTTTCGGTCATGCTCGGAACGATTTTTAATATGAAAAAAACATCCCGAAAAAATGGAAACAAACATGGGTAAGAGGTTCAGGAGTCGTTTTACACGCATACAAATTTTATTTCTGCACTTTTTCGTATGACCAAGGCCAAACCCTCTCGGACAAGAACGTTATGACAATGGCAATAAAAAACATCAGCAATAGCAATACAAAGAGTTGCAATACAGTCTGACCTTGGTGTAGAAAGACTATTTAACCTCTTATCTAACATTTTATTCTCATTCTATAGCATCCTTAATTTTAGCATAGAGACCAGACCCACTTGCGTAAAGGCATGGAAGAAAGATGAGCAGTTAGTCCCACGATAACCCGACCAGAAGCAAACATAGGGAATGTACTATTTACATGAATGTGCTGATGATTATTTTTATTGAAACAAATAGATTGCACAGTCATTCATATGAATATTATAATAATTGTCACCGTACATACTTTCTTCCAATATATAGAGTTTTAATTGTATAGTGAGACAGCTCGAAAATTTACGCCGAAACGTTCTCATTGGAGGAATTATGACCTGAAAATGACGGTGTCGAAGAACGATTGGTCTCACTTACTATAGACGCCGATACTGAACTACGAAAATAACAAACAAGATTCGAAAATTTAACTAAAGTTACCTGTCGCAACTGGTCAAACCGGAACTACCGGTTGAATTGGCACCACTGGTTGCACTGGTACTACTGGTCGCAATGGTAATACTAGAGGGTACGGCACTGCAGGAACTGGTTGGACTTGTATGATTGGAGGTTGTGATGCAACTTGAATTCGTCGAGCCGGTCGTATGCCAATGAGTAAAATTGGCAAGAGAATTGGAAGCAAATTATTCTTACTGTTAGGTTCTGAAAACAAAAAATCATTTGCCAAAGATACATTGGTGTGTATATTTAATCACCGCTGCATTGCGTGCTTGAATGCTAAAAAATATTCTTGGCTTGATGTCGCACAACGATGGAATCGAGTAAGTAGATCGGGTTGTAATTCTGACTATGCAATGCAAAATCATTTGGAATTGGATTAAAGTTCGGGTGTTATACGAAAATCTAAATCCAAATATTCAGCAGCAAATAATCAATTCTTTCATGACAATCTCCTCAAATTATGCAAAGCAATCGGTGCCTTCGAATTCAATTATATTGATATAAGCAAAAATGTAATTCCCGTTCACGCTGAGGAAACAAACGAAATTTGATGAAATCAAAAATATTTTGATCCTATTTCGTCTTTAAAATATGACTACTTTATCTTATGTCACATGTTTTTGTTTTTATTAGCAATTTCCGAACAGTATCTGTGTTTAGAATCATTAAATTAAACTGTCCATTGAAGAATTAAATAGATTACAATAATATAAATTGTAATGTTAGAAAAACGCATATATTATTTGATATGTGGGTGAAGGATCTAGGCAATCCTATTTGTACCTCTTATGACGTTGCTGATCATATTATCTCCCGAAAATACTTAAAAATTGTAGGAAGAAATTAAACCAAACATCATTAATGTTTTCATGCTGTGTAAAAATTTATTGTTGGAATCGGCTAGTTTTTAGCGCATACATAAAACCAAATATCAGATTAGACAAAATTTTAATTAAAAAAAAACTTTTCCTAATGGAATCAAATTAACGATGGATTTAAAACAGGGGATAACACATTTCTTCATAAAACATTTGCAATGACAAAAAGTCCATTGATTTCTGACGAAATATTCTAATATCTTAGTTCACAATCATTTTTTATCTCATTTTCAGCCACTGATACTGCATTGTAGTGTCACATCTACGCCTCCGTCAAAGAACACAGCTGTACATCCATTGCAGGTATTCATCACACACTGAGCTCTAGGAAATCTTGGACATTGAAGTCTTTCACATAGATCTGGACATCCTTGTACGGAGTATTGACCTTGTGGACATGCTAGAAAATCAAACAAGTTGATAAATATTACGAATGTAGCAAAATGGAATAGAGCATCGCATAATTAAATGACAGCAGCACGTATAGAGCATGGGAATAGGAGGATAAGTACAGTGACGCGTACGTGACAGCAAATCACTCGTTGTTAGGGAAATTAACTGTACTGTGTTTCATGTGAAAGCGCTGCTGCATTTCAAATTTCTTTTATGCAATACTTCTCTATTTAGTGAGAGTACAGAGACACCAAAGTTACAACCGATTGATTATTTTAGTGGCTTTTTGTTATTAAAGTGGACGTTTGTTGTCTCTTTTAGACGTCGCTTTCGACCTTGGTTAGAGAGAACTAATATATATAAAAAGTATTACCAGTGCATTTCAGGACTGAAAGGTCATGGGTATGACTGGATCAAATTGATACTTTTTAGGATTCAATTATTATTTGGATATGCGCTCGAATGGGATCTAATCAAATCAAATCATTTTCATTCTACATGAAAGGAAATTGCCCTGTTTTTGTCAATATATTTTATTCGCTCACAATATCACAATAAGAAATCTACAGCTACGATTCTTCTAATATTCCACAATTTTACATATAGTATATCCAATGACCGATTTGGAAAATTTGTGGTTTAAATCTTTTTGGATTTTCCAGTTCTATGTGCAAATATAGAGTGCAATAAATCGATTTCCAATGAGAACAATTTTGTCAAAAATTTTCTTTTGTCAAGTATGTGACATTGATGGATCGCGTCGATTAGACTCGGTCTATTTGTGATGCATACTTGACAAAATAGATACTCTGATTGGATTGGGCTATGTTCTACTCCCGATTACGATACAACTTATATCACAACATGCATGCAATTAAAAAAAAGCAAATGATATATACCTAGACGAACTGGTGCTACTGGTTGTACTGGTACTACTGGTTGAACTGGTACGACTGGTTGTACTGGTATTATAGGACGATAAGGTACTACATGAACAGGTCGTTGGACTTGAATGATTGGAGGTCGCGGTGCAACTGCAGGTGCCCGTGGTCTATTAGCATTCATAAGTGCGTAGAGAAGTAGAAGGGTACTATAATCAGGCTTTGGTTCTTAAAATAAAAAATTTCCGTTATGAAAAAATTTCAACAGTGCGCATTTTTAACTTCATCATCAATGTGGTAGAATAACATGTTTTGAATGTCAAGAAAATCTCTCTTTCACAACTTTATTTCAGATGAAATAAAAATTATCGTCCATTATATTTTCTAAATACTGTGTCGAATCAGCTAAGATTGGGAAACATATGTAATTAGAAGTATTAAAAATTCTACATTTATAAATTTAAGTGTTAAGATGACCATATTTTATATAAATTGAACTGTGGAATTAAAATGTGGGGCATTTTGGTTTCCAATTTCAGACATGTAATGTAGTTTTTTTAAGGTTTCCCTGCAAAATACCTGAAAGTAATTTTTCTTGTGAAGTTTATTGAATCAAGTAATAAAGATTTAAAAAGAAGATAATTTGTATCGCGTTATCTTGACAATGCCATCAATTGCATACGAAAGATTCTATTTCTACTAATTATCCTTACTATTTTTATCCATGCACATAGGTCCGCATCCATCAGAACAACAATAATATCCCTCATCACAGTCACAGGTTATCTCATCAGCGAACGTAGGACATGTGTAGGTGGAAACCATTGGGTATAAGCATTTCTTATGTAATTCACCCCATCCTGGAAACGGGAAATAGTTGAGCGTTGTATTAGAGCGGAAGAAAATTAATCTCAATAAACGAAAAACAAATAAACAAAGAATACAAGCACTAGGATGTTCCTTATTGGCGGGATCTATCAGTAAGTTAGGGATCCTGACCTCGAGCTTAAAGTATGAACACGCGTGCACAAAGTATTTCTGACTATAAGTTACATTCGCCATTTTTTTTTGTTCCTTAGCAGAAAAAAATTATAGAAGCATCTTTTGTCAAGTTTGTGTCACTGACGGAACGTCGATGAGACGCGTATCATCAGCGGCACGGGCTTGACAAAACGAAATGTCTGATAGAATTTACTCAGCATAAAAGCGTTTTCAATCATATTTTGCATGATACCCTTTCAAATATTTCTTATTTAGGCCCGAGCAACAGATAGAACCCGAAATATTGATATGCAGGAAGCGATAGGACGTGAACGATGCTTTCATCGCCGATGGCAAATACATATCACTGCACTTTATTATATTGGTTCTGTCCTCTCTGAATTATTTTCAACTTAGAGTGCAGTTGTTGGTATTTTATTTTGTACTAGTTCTTCTCCAGCTGAATGCCCATTTTTTTTTTCATTTTTTGCACTCCTTTGGACTTTGCTTGGAGCTGATTTCATCAAAAAAATATCTAAATAAGGACTCACGTGTTTTGCACCTGTATCCACTGTATCCCCACGGACAAACACAGGTAAATTTATCTGTTGAGTCATCGTCTACACACAATTTATATTCATCCTTACACATTTTTACATTAGCAGGATCCATGCAACCTGAAATATTTGAAGATCAACCATGATTTCTCATTTCCTGTTGGTTTTGTATTCTACTTAAAGCTCCATAACTCACTCTATTGGCAAAAGCTACATTTCTTTTTACAGACTTTAATTTGTGTCTGGTGGAAAGATCAAAGGTTGAATAAAACAACACACGTAGCGATGTGGCAACCTAATTCTCATTTAAACTTGGTAAATCGAATTTACTAAAGACCTTTTTGGGGGTATTCGAAAATAAAAGTCACCGAATTGTCTATTTCAGAAACATTTTCAAGATCAAAATAAGGTTTAACTACTTTTTAAACCTGATACATAGTTGATTGTTTTCAAATATCTAGTTAAAAATCAGCTAAATTTACCTATTTTACCTAGTGAATTAACTAGGTGAAATTTCAAACAGAAATCTCGGTAAAAGTTGAATTAAGTATACCAGATATCTGCAAAACTAGGTAAAAAAAGTACTTCGAAAATGAACTCGGTAAACTCTATAAATGTGCTTTTACTTAGAATTGCCAAAACTTGACACACGTATTCTGCGATTCTGTTGTTAAAAAAAAATTTCGTTTCAAACCATGGGCAAAAATGGAGAAGAAAAAGGGAAAATTTCTAAAAAATTAGGACATTAGTGCCCAAATAAAGCGCCCTTATAAAACAGAGATTACAATATGGCCAGCTGGTTCGTTTTCGTATTAATGTTATTGTATAGCATCTGTGGTCATTAGTTCAATAGTATTCATTATAGTTTTTGCCGACAGTGTTAATAATATAGCTAGAAGGTATATTATTAACACTGTCGGCAATGTGATTTAGAATTCGAGTAAAAAACCATTGCTGCAAGTTACTCGAGTAAATTCACCGCACTGTAATAAAAAAGGCAACAAAATCACTGATCTTTGACAGTAATATGTGTTTGTTTGGCTGTATTGAAATAAATTTTAATTTGACTTTTTTGCCAAATACGAGGTGTTGATGGAACGCGCAGCAAAGGTGCGGTCCATCAACAGCCCACAATTGGCATAACGCTCATCAACATGCCCTTTTTTAAACTTTGGAAATATGTAATTACAGCAAATGTGGTAGTGATAACGTGGAGATAACTCGATCAAATCTGTAACATGATGACTTTCCAACGACTCTTTATAAGCATGTTCGAAATATATGTGAATTCTGTTACAGGGTTTTTCATGGGATGGTACAGCCAAATAGAGGCCATGAAAAAGATTCAACTTCTTTTTTATTTCCTTATATGAAGAAAACTAATAAAACTTCATAAAATTGCAAAATCTACGTTACCCATAAGCTGAGAAATACATCTCGATGAACAGGCATCATCTCCGAGGCAGCAGATCCCGCCATCGCTACATGGATTATCATCATCGCATTCTAAGATCCCGACACTCAATGTGCATAATCCATCTAAGCTGGTGGGGTAAGGGCATGTTTCATCCCATTGTTCCGCTTGAATAAGAAAAACAAAAAATAATAAAGAATAAAGAAGAAAAGAATTTTCAGCCTGTTTTAGCTTCGCGCGTGAGGGTTATATAGAATTGCTATAATGTTAATTATTCTATGCATGTTGTAAGAGTCCACTAATATGGTAAAAATAAACTGTGGATAGTTCTCTTATCTCCCTTATTATCTTATTTTATTACTTCATTATTTTTTATCGTTTTATATGCAGCTTCTGCACTGCGTCGTCACAATGATAAAATTACAGTACAATTTGAGATCACATTGCTGATAAAGTTTTCTTTCAATATCGCAAAATGGAATAACAGCAAAGTAATATAACTGTTAAAAAACAGCGATTTTACTGTATTCCCGATACAATGTGTTGAGCGACATACAATATGATTGGCAAACTGGGGAATGGATACTGAGTCCCAACAACTAGACTTTACGCAAAAAATACCTAAAATGCAACTGAACCACCCCTTTAAAGTACATTGAACAAAAAATGCTAGAAAAATCACTGGTCTTTGACAGTAATTTTACAAAACGATTTTTTAAACGATTCAAAAATGCATTTTTTGGCGTAATGTTGGGTGGTGATAGAACTCACCGCGAACGTAGGGACCATCAACACCCTTAAATGGCTTTTAAAACGACCTTTTGGAAATATGCAATTACTGCAAATGACCATTAAATTTACTGTACGTTTGTTAGCTTGTGGCCTCTTCTTTGTACCTTTTAGTCGTCTTTTACGACACACGTGAAATACGCTAGCACAATTCTATTCCGCATCTACAAACCACAGTGTATTTAGTCAATGTTGCTTTACTTACGTTCCATGCAGTCTGTTCCACCGTATCCTAATGGGCAAGAGCAGAATTTAGCTTCTTCATTTTCGTAACAGACTTTGTTTCCAGGACAATCGTCGTTTGCTCCACAGAGTATGTCTGAGTAAAGTAATCTTGATCAATACTTACTCATGGTTAAAGTACAATATTCTAATTAGAACATTTTATTTTGTGAAACATTAGCCGCAGGCACGTTCCACCAGTCACCCATGCATGACTAAACATTCTCTTTTTGAAGGGTCATTGATTGGAAAGCACGCTTTGTTGATTATAATTTTACCCAGATATTAAAGAAAGTAATGCGCAGTACGGCATACAAATACGAGGTGTTAATGGAACGCATCGCGAAGGTGGGGTCTATCAACAACTCGTAATTGGCATAAATCTCAACAACATGGCGTTTTTTCAACTTTGGAAATATGCAATTATTTCAAATGGCCATTCACTTCACTTTACATTTGTTACAGCTTATTTGCTAAAATGAAAATGAGCGAGTCGACTGATGAAGCGTACTATTGAAGCAAGATAAATCTAGTCATTTTGGTTCTTGCTTGGAATAAATAAAGGTTTAATAGAAAACAACGGATATCATTCCCGTTTTAATAGATAACAAAGATGTCAATATTCTTTCTATCCGTAGCTTGAAAATGCTTTTGTGGGGTATATTAAAGACTTTTTAGCAAGACTTATTGTCATGCATTGATTGATTTTCAATATAAAATAAAATATATATTATACAGGTATAAAATCAAAAGGCTGTATTTTTCAAATTTTTTACCTGGATCAATTACGCAAGATAACGTACAGCCATCAGAGCAACAGATATAGTTTTCCTCACATCCTTCATCACGACAGATATTGCTCCACGATGAGCAATCCTTTGGTAAGTCCTCTGGTACTGTGCATTTATCATTTATCATCGAAGTAGCTGTAATATTAAAAATGATTATAATATTACTCACATTCGAGGCTGGGTAATTCATTTCGGCGACTCGACCCGCATCGAAGTATAATTGCTTGGAATAAATCGGAAATGGGAATAAAAACTCCAAAATTCAAATGGAATTTTTATTTGTATTATTTAAATTTTTACAAGCAAAATGCCAGTCACATATTTTCGGTTTGCTAAATTTTTGGCCTTATAAAGTACACGTGATAATTGAAAATTCATTGTCTCCCGATCACAAATTTTGTTTTGTCACGCATGTGCCATAGATGAACCGATGCGATTCAGCAGAGGCACATACGTGGCAGAAGATACTTTTCCGATTTGGTTGTTACAGTTGTAATTCAGATGATTTTCTATCTGTAGATTTTTTATTTAGCTTTTATGTACAAATTATCATTATAAAAGCGAGATATTTTGCCGTTCATACAGAATTAGCAACTTGATCCAATTCGAAAAAAAACAGTAAATTCAATGTACTTTAGTTACAGCCTAGAAAAAATGCCTAAAATTGGAACTGTCCAGCATGATCAATATACGTCCGGTCATCTATTCATTCTAATTTTTGATTTCTCCACTAAACTGAACAATGAGAGTAATTATACCTGATAAAATAAAACTAAAACAATATATGTTTTTTGCCAATTATGGGCAGTTGATTGAATGATAGGTACGAACTTTAGAATATTCCTAACGTATTCCAACAAGTCGTAAAAGGCGACGATGCTTCCTTTTTAGGCGCCGCTTCCGGCCTTACACAAAAGAATGAATTTAAAAGAAAGCAGTGTGGTCCATCAACAGTCCATACTTGGCATAGATCTCGTCAGCAAGGCGGTTTGAAACTTTGGAAATACTGAAATACTGTGAATCAACATCAAAATTACTGGACATTTATCATAGTGTGTGAAAGCAATTATGTTTTCCCATTGGGGTCAAAGAAAAAAAATAAAATAACCTGGGTTACTTACGTTCATCACAATTTGTTCCCGTAAATCCATATGAACAATAACAGTGGGGTGGTACCTCGTCAACATAGCATACTCTTGTATCGCCACAGATTTCAGGGCCTGAATCACAGTGAGTACCTGTGGGGGGAAGATTATCGGTTGAGGTTTTCACAATCATGCGCAACATAAAGGAGTCCGGGGGCCAAGTTCCAGATGTTAAATTTTCATGGATAGAGGAATAATCGCTCACGAGGAAAAGGGAAATGCTTGGAGGAGCGGTTTAAGATGGAAAAGGTGAATACCGTCCGAACACCCCTGGTTCCGACGTTGAGATGATTTATATTTGTAAGAAAGAATGTGTTTGTTATCTTGTTTAAACTAACATGTATTCAAAATCAATAATTTAAACAAATAACTGAAACATTTTACAAATCACCTGTGCGACCGGCACCTGCCCCTACCTCTTTATTATTCTAGGTTTTCTGTTTTGTTGCGCCCTTTGAGTCAGCCACATGATCTATCGGAAAACTTTGACTGCAACCATGGCCAAATAGTGAACTTTGCGTAGCTTCGAATCAATTGCGTAAGGTCGAATCAATGTTCAAAAGTAGGTAGATACGGTTATTAGAATAGTCCTATCGTATTTCCTGCGTACCGTAAAAGGCGACTAAAATGGAGCAAATGAGTGGTAGATGGTTTTTACCATTACACAGGGCCAGATACCACACACTGCGCTTTATCATGCGGTTCAGTTCCGTTTGGAATGTTTTCCGTTTAGAGTGCAGTTGCTGGTGCCACATCTTTTAGTAGTCATCTGCTTTTAAGTGGCCGTTAGTTGGTTACTTCCAGGCATTGCTTCCGACTTTGCTGAGACTGAATTTTTATGGCAAAACCTCTACATCGTGTGCAGGAGCAAGAAGAGTAGACATTGTGGATAGCAATAGGCCTAAACAAAACCGAATCGTGTCGAATTTGATTTGCATAATTTTTTCTAGTCGGATCCAATCACTAAATCTATATAAATAACCAAATATCACGCTTTTATTACTACAATATGTCTCGATTAAGAAAATCCAGAAATTCATAGTTTATAATTATAATTAATAATAATATTATAAATTATATTATAATTTATGACTGGTATTAGTATTAACAGACCTGAAGCAATCGCTTTTCAATTTAGTCAAAATCGTTTGCATTTTGTCCTTGTGCTCCGAATCACCGAATTAAAATGCTCAGTCCGAGTAGCAATCAGATACTGATGGTTCGCATCAGATAATATGAATATTTTTATAAAGCTTATATTTCACGTTTCATAGTCTATATCTTGCGAACTTCGTTTGAAAATTTGCTTTTTCTGGACGCCATGCTAACCGCAAGAACAAACAAAAAAAAAATACCCTAATCGTGTTTCAGCTACATTGACAATTTATTATACAACGAAATCCTCGACTTTGATAGAAATTTATACAATCTAAATGAATCTTATCGCAGAGCAGACTCAGTCAAAGTATTTTTTAATTCCGCAAAGAAGTTTTTAAATTTTATTGTTATTTTTAAAAAAAAAGGGTTCAATTTGTATATATCAATTAATTATCATTTTTTAATATTCCAGTATATATGTAAACAAACCTGATCCATTCACTAAAACCATCAGAGCAAATAAAACTACAATACAGCATTTTACGTTCATCATGAGCGTTGACTATTTCAACCTCACAGACAAATCACAATGATCGCTCTAGCGTCCCGGCGTGAATGATCAATAGAACCGAACGTTACCAATTTTAAAGCCATGATTTAAAATTTAACTTGGCCTGTGGGCAAGCGGAGAACTGGTACAACAGAATTCACTTATAATACCGTTTAAACCGTTACAATTTGCAAATACTGAAATTAGATATAAATCTGTGTGAACTTTATCAAGTAAACAATCACGTCTATTGCGGTAAGATCAAGTATGTCTCATTTTCGTTTACTCGGCATGCGGGCAAGCGGAGAACTGGTACAACGGAATTCACTTACAACACCGTTTAAACCGTTACAATTTGCAAATACTGAAATTAGATATAAACCTGTGTGAACTTTATCAAGTACACAATCACGCCTAAGACCAAATATGTTACATTTTCGTTTATAAAGCAATTTAAGCTTTAACCTTTACAACGACAGTTCCATCTGACCACAAGACTTATTATTTTCTTGTTCACGTTGTATCAGACATATGTCGCAGATGGATAGCTCCATCGAGGCGCGGGGTATCTGTGGCTTATGCTTGACAAAGCCAAATATCTGATTATGCAAAATGGACTTTTCTGTAAAGACATTCATCAATAAAAATGCTTACCTACATGGCCAGGAAAAAGGCTTGTGTACGATCATCGCGAGGCTGCAGAGACTAAGAGCTACTATGCTACAAATTGATCTGACGAAATACGCACTTCAATACCTCAACTGCAGAAACATGACCAACGTAAATAGTTTCAGCCAGATAATTGAACCATATATATGATAACGACTCGGGACGCGCATTCTCATCTAATATAAAAGACCTATTGTTTTTTTTTTCTTTTTATCCCAAAATGGTGTATTTTTAAAACGAAAAATTCAGAAAAGTTTTGCGGTTTAAAGTTTAAAAAAATTGGTTTCCACTTGTATGTTTGCTGCACCTTCCGCCGTCATTCTGGGTAATTAATTATTATGCATGACCAACTGATCGACGTCGAGAGGCACAGGATTCCAATATCTGCTGATTCTGAAGATATGCGATTCTTAGAACAATGTGACGTTTTTTTTTTTATTATTTTCTATGAGAATATAAGCATTCTGCGAAATAATGTAATTGGTGCCATTGTTTCAATTCCAGTAGATAATATTTTTGTTGGTCTGACTTTGGATCGTTATAGCAATATAATTGGCTATTAGGTTCACAGGGAACGTGCGATCCGTCACTGCCATCGTGCTCTCCCCAATCTAGGACCGTTCCATCCACGATCCATGACTGGCCCTTACCTAGCAAAATATTACTGACTGGTCTGAATGTTCTTGCTTTCTGTAAACAAAAAAAGCATAAACACTACACGTTTAGAAAGCTCACAGAAGAAACAATTAAACAAGAAAGTTTGCTGCTACTCCGATGAAACACAAATAAATATGTTACCTTCTGAACATATCGGAAAAATGCACCGAAAATACTTTCAAGCCTAAGAATTTTTCTTTGAATTGATTTTTTGATCGGGATAAAGTAGCAGATATCACGCTAAAAATCTACAAATTTATAAAATCTAGTACTAAAGAACCTCATACATAGCGAAAAAACATAGTAAATTTACTGGTAATCGAATATATTTCAAATGTTTGAAATCGAATACTCGATGAAATTTGTGCCAAGTATGGGCCTTAATATCACGAAGTAACTTTGCTGTCAAACAATGGCGATGCGATTCTACTGTATCATTGTTACAATGTTTGGACCGCGCCGTTAACGCACGAATGAAATAAACTCAATAACATTTAAACTGACAAATACATGAACGATTACAATTCAAATTAACATCGGAATTTTATTTTTCGAGATAAAAACATGAAAATCTTTCATAATATTTTATTATTGAGAAAAAACAATGCCAACATGCTCGTACACAGTTTTTGTAGTGCAGAGGGGGAAAGTTCCCTGCCGTGTTAACGAACCTCAACAAAGAGGGTAATAACTTGAGTACGCTCAAGAGAAGTGACCTTGATCAGTTGTTCCACTAAGAATGAGTGCCTGTAAAGGAAAAACTGAAACTAAATAAGGACGAATTAGTTGTATTCACCGTACTGTCACCGTACATACTTTTTTCCAATATATAGCGTTTTAATTGTATAGTGGGACAGCTCGAAAATTTACAACAAAACGATCTCATTGTACAAAATATTACCTAAAAATGACATTGTCAAAGAACCATTGGTCTTACTTACTAAGGACGCCGATACTGAACTACAAATATAACAATAATACTTAAATAAAGTTACCCTTCGCAACTGGTCAAACCGGAACTACCGGTTGAATTTTCACCACTGGTTGCACTGGCACTACTGGTTGCACTGGTAATACTAGAGGGTAGGGCACTGCAGGAACTGGTTGGACTTGTATTATTGGAGGTTGTGGTGCAACTTGAATTTGTCGAGCCGGTTGTCTGCCAACGAGGAAAATTGGCAAGAGAATTGGAAGTAAATTATTCTTACTGTTAGGTTCTGAAAAAAAACATCAGCCAAATCATTAGCCAAAATATACATTGATATGTATATTTATTCACCACTGCATTGCCTGTTTGAATGCCAAAAAATATCCTTGGCTCGATGTCGCAAAACGACGGAATCGAGTAAGTAGATCAGTTTGTAATTCTGACTATGCGAAGCAAAAGCATTTGAAATTGGATTAATGTTCGGGTGTTTTTCGAAAATCTAAATCCAAATATTCAGCAACAAATATCAATTTTAACATGACAATCTCCTCAAATTATGCAAAGCAATCGATGCCTTCGAATTCAATTATAATGATATAAGCAAAAATGTAATTCCCGTTCATCGCTGGGGAAACAAAGAAATTTGATAAAATAAAAATATTTCGATCCTATTTTGTCTCTAAAATATGACTACTTTATCTTATGTCACATGTTTCTGTTTTTATTAGCAATTTCCCAACGGTATCTGTGTTTGGAATCATTAAATTAAACTGCCTATTGAAGAATTAAATAGATTACAATAATATCAATTGTAATGTTAGAATAAACGCCTATATTATTTGATATGTGGCTGAAGGATCTAGCTTTAGGTTTGGGGCCGGCATTAAAGTCTCGAAAACGTTCATGAAACAGTAACTACGCCACCGGAGTAGTCGATGATACTATAACGCAATTGCGACCGGTAAAATGTCAACTATGGCTTTGAGAGATTCTGACTGTCTCAAGTGCATTCACCAAAATCCATACACATTGGTCCGCATCCATTCAAACAACAATATTTCTCCAGCACAATCACAGGTTGTCTCTTCAACGATTATGGTACATGTATAGCTGGGAACCATCGAATATGGGCATTCCTTATGCAACTCATTCAATCTCATCCGTTTTTTCGTCTTTGAATATATATTATATATAACCCTCACTCCTCACAAACATCTTTGGTCAATATTTTTCTAACTGAGATGGGAGGTTGGGCTTCGTAATTTCACTTGAATTATTTTTTTTCGAAAGACAAATTAGTATGAATTAAGTATGCGCTTTTATGGTTTGAATAATCTTGAATTATATAGCACAAAAAAATCTGGTCATAAACCTTAAAAATGACGAAATACAAAACTCTGGCAAAAACACAATAAAATAATAGTTTGTTTGTTGTACTTTTTCTAGAACCCAAACCGATTTCCTGACGTCTTTTAGGGAGGTGTTCGAATTATTTTCTATGCCCTGTACGTGAATTGACTGGGGTGCTTATACCCAACACCTGTTACACACGGGCTTTTGCATACAATGTGTGTCTTCAGTCTTCCAGATAATACGATCGCACTTGAACGAGCTGGGCCACCGAGGGATCCAATTTTCTGATTACATACACCAAGTTTGGGTCAATGCCAAGATAAGGCAATCCTATTCGTACCTCTCACGACGTTGCTGATCATATTATCTCCCGAAAATACTAAAAATTGTAGGAAGAAATTAAACCAAACATATTATTGTTTTCATGCTGTGTAAAAATTTATTGTTGGAATCGGCTAGTCTTTAGCCCATACATAAAACCAAATATCAGATTGGACAAAATGTTAATTAACAAAAAACTTTTTCTAATGGAATCAAATTAACGATGGATTTAAAACAAGGGATAACTCATTTCATCAAAAAACATTTGCAATGACAAAAAGTCCATTGATTTCTGGCGAAATATTCCAATATCTTAGTTCACAATCATTTTTTATCTCATTTTCAGCCACTGATACTGCATTGTAGTGTCACATCTACGCCTCCGTTAAAGAACACAGCTGTACAACCATTGCAGGTATTTATCACACACTGAGCTCTAGGAAATCTTGGACATTGAAGTCTTTCACATAGATCTGGACATCCTAGTACGGAGTATTGACCTTGTGGACATGCTAGAAAATCAAACAAGTTGATAAATATTACGAATGTAGAAAAATGGAATAGAGCATTGCATAATTAAATGACAGCAGCAAGTATAGAGAATGGGAATAGGAGGATAAGTACAGTGACGCGTACATGACAGCAAATCACTCGTTGTTAGGCAAATTAACTGTATTGTGTTTCATGTGAAAGCGCTGCTGCCTTTCAAATTTCTTTTATGCAATACTTCTCTATTTAGTGAGAGTACAGAGATACCAAAGCTACAGCCGATTGATTATTGTAGTAGCTTTTTGTTATTAAAGTGGCCGTTTGTTGTCTCTTTTGGACGTCGCTTTCGACCTTGGTTAGAGAGAATTAATATATATAAAAAGTATTACCAGTGCATTTCTGGACTGAAAGGTCATGGGTATGATTGGATCAAATTGATACTTTTTAGGATTCAATTATTATTTGGATATGCGCTTGAATGGGATCTAATCAAATCAAATCATTTTCATTCTACATGAAAGGAAATTGCCCTGTTTTTGTCAATATATTTTATTCGCTCACAATATCACAATAAGAAATCTACAGCTACGATTCTTCTAATATTCCACAATTTTACATATAGTATATCCAATGACCGATTTGGAAAATTTGTGGTTTAAATCTTTTTGGATTTTCCAGTTCTATGTGCAAATATAGAGTGCAATAAATCGATTCCAATGAGAACAATTTTGTCAAAAATTTTCTTTTGTCAAGTATGTGACATTGATGGATCGCGTCGATTAGACGCGGTCTATTTGTGGCGCATACTTGACAAAATAGATACTCTGATTGGACTGGGCTATGTTCTACTCTCGATTACGATACAACTTATATCATAACATGCATGCAATTAAAAAAAGCAAATAATATATACCTAGACGAACTGGTGCTACTGTTTGAACTGGTACCACTGGTTGAACTGGTACGACTGGTTGTACTGGTAATATAGGACGATAAGGTACTACATGAACAGGTTGTTGGACTTGAATGATTGGAGGTCGCGGTGCAACTGCAGGTGCCCGTGGTCTATTAGCATTCATAAGTGCGTAGAGAAGTAGAAGGGTACTATAATCAGGCTTTGGTTCTTAAAATAAAAAATTTCCGTTATGAAAAAATTTCTACAGTGCGCATTTTTAACATCATCATCAATGTGGTAGAATAACATGTTTTGAATGTCAAGAAAATCTCTTTTTCACAACGTTATTTCAGATAAAAAAAAAAATCGTCCATTATATTTTCTAAATACTGTGTCGAATCAGCTCAGATTGGGAAACATATGTAATTAGAAGTATTAAAAATTCTACATTTATAAATTTGAGTGTTAAGAAGACCATATTTTATATAAATTGAACTGTGGAATTAAACTGTGGGACATTTTAGTAAACAATTTCAGACACGTTATCCTGACAATGTCATCAATTGTATTCGAAAGATTCTAATTCTTCTAAATAAACGTTTACCAATATCCTTACTATTTTTATCCATACACATAGGTCCGCATCCATCAGAACAACAATAATATCCCTCATCACAGTCACAGGTTATCTCATCAGCGAACGTAGCACATGTGTAGGTAGAAACCATTGGGTATGAGCATTTCTCATCTAATTCACCCCATCCTGGAAACAGGAAAAATAAACAAAGAACACAAGCACTAGGATGTTCCTTATTGGCGGAATCTATCATTAAGTTAGAGATCCTGACCTCGAGCTCAAAGTATGAACATGCGTCCACAAAGTGTTTCTGAATATGAGTTACATTCACTATTTTCTTTGTTCATCAGCAGAAAATATGGTAGAAGCATCTTTTGTTAATTACGTGTCACTTATGGAACGTCGATGAGACGCGATCCATCTGTGGCGCATGCTTGACAAAACGAAATTTTTGATAGAAATTAGTCAGCATAAAAGCTTTTTCAATCATATATTGAATGATACCCTTTCAAATATTTCTTATTTAAGCCCGAGGAACAGATAAAACCCGAAATGTTGATATGCAGGACGTGACAGGACATGAACGATGATTTCATCGCCGATGGCAAAAACATATTTCTGCACAATATTATATTGGTTCTGTCCTCTCAGAATTATTTTCAACTTAGAGTGCAATTGTTGTTATTTTATTTTATACTAGTTCTTCTCCAGCTGAATGCCCATTATTTATTTCATTATATGCACTGCTTTAGGCTTCGTTCGGAGCTGATTTCATTAAAAAAATATCTAACTAAAGGACTTACGTGTTTTGCACCTGTATCCACTGTATCCCCACGGACAAACACAGGTAAATTTATCTGCTGAGTCATCGTCTACACACAATTTATATTCATCCTTACACATTTTTACATTAGCAGGATCCATGCAACCTGAAAATGAAATAGGTATATTTCAGGCTCGATCGTTATTTCTCATTTCCTGTTGTTTTTGTATTCTACTTAAAGCTCCATAACTCACTCTATTGGCAAAAGCTACATTTCTTTTTACAGACTTTAATTTTTGTCTGTTGGGAAGATCAAATGAAAATAAGGGTTACCGAGTTTTTATCTCTAAGTACCTACTTTTTAAACCTAATACCTAGTTGATTGTTTTCAAGTATCTAGTTAAAAATTAGGTAAATTTACCTATTTTCCCTGGTGAATTAACTAGGTGAAATTTCAAACAGAAATCTCGGTAGAAGTTGAATTAAGTATACCAGATATCTGCAAAACTAGGTGAAAAAGTACTTCGAAAATGAACTTGGTAAATTCTATAATGGTGCTTTTACTTAGAATTGCCAAAACTTGAAACAAGTATTCTGCGATTCTGTTTAAAAAAAAATTTCGTTTCACACCATGTGCAAAAATTGAGAAGAAAAAGGGAAAATTTCTAAAAAATTAGGACATTAGTGCCCAAATCTCATAAAACAGAGATTACAATATGGCCAGCGGGTTCGTTTTTGTATTAATGTTATTGTATAGCATATGTGGTCATTAGTTCAATAGTATTCATTATAGTTTCTGCCGACAGTGTTAATAATATAGCTAGAAGGTATATTATTAACACTGTCAGCAATGTGATTTAGAGTTCGAGTAAAAAACAATTGCTGCAAGTTACTCGAGTAAATTCACCGCACTGTAATAAAAAATGCAACAAAATCACTGATCTTTGACAGTAATATGTGTTTGTTTGGCTGTATTGAAATAAATTTTAATTTGACTTTTTTGCCAAATACGAGGTGTTGATGGAACGTGCAGCAAAGGTGCGGTCCATCAACAGCCCACAATTGGCATAACGCTCATCAACGTTAAACTTTGGAAATATGTAATTACAGCAAATGTGGAAGTGATAACGTGGAGATAACTCGATCAAATCTGGAACATGATCACTTTCCAACGACTCTTTATAAGCATGTTCGAAAAATATGTGACTTCTGTTACAGGGTTTTTCATAGGATGATACAGTCAAATAGAGGACATGAAAAAGATTCAACATCTTTTTTATTTCCTTATATGAAGAAAACTAATAAAACTACTTAAAATTGTAAAATCTACGTTACCCATAAGCTGAGAAATACATCTAGATGAACAGGCATCATCTCCTAGGCAGCAGATTCCCCCATCGCTACATGGATTATCATCATCGCATTCTAAGATCCCGGCAGTCAATGTGCATAATCCATCTAAGCTGGTGGGGTAAGGGCATGTTTCATCCCATTGTTCCGCTTGAATAAGAAAAACAAAAATAATAAAGAATAAAGAAGAAAAGAATTTTAAGTCTGATTTAGCCTCTCGTGTGAGGGTTATATAGAATTGCTATAATGTTTATTATTCTATGCATGTTGTAAGAGTCCACTAATATGGTAAAAATAAACTGTGGATAGTTCTCTTATCTCCCTTATTATCTTATATTATTACTTCATTATTTTTTTATCGCTTTATATGCAGCTTCTGCACTGCGTCTTCACAATGATAAAATTACAGTAGTTTCACTGGTTATTTTCAGTAATTCTATATTTTCCGAATTTGAGATGACATTGCTGATAAAGTTTTCTTTCAATATCGCAAAATGGAATAACTGCAAAGTAATATTACTGTTAAAAAACAGCGACTTTACTGTATTCCCGATACAATGTGTTGAGCGACATACAATATGATTAGCAAATTGTGAATGGATACTGAAGATAGAGTCCCAACAACTAGACTCTACGCAAAAAAAAATACCTAAAATGCAATTGAACCACCCCTATAAAGTACATTGAACAAAAATGCAAGAAAAAATCACTGGTCTTTGACAGTAATTATACAAAACGATTTTTTTAAACGATTCAAAATTGCTTTTTTTGGCGTAATGTTGGGTGTTGATAGAACTCACCGCGAACGTAGGGACCATCAACACCCCTTAATTGGCTTAAATTTTAAAACGACCTTTTTAAATTTTGGAAATATGCAATTACTGCAAATGACCATTAAATTTACTGTACGTTTGTTAGCTTGTGGCTTCTTTTTTGTACCTTTTAGTCGTCTTTTACGACACACGTGAACACACGTGAAATACACTAGCACAATACGCTAGCACAATTCTATTCCGCATCAACAAACCACAGTGTATTTAGTCAATGTTGCTTCACTTACATTCCATGCAGTCTGTTCCACCGTATCCTAATGGGCAAGAGCAGAATTTAGCTTCTTCATTTTCGTAACAGACTTTGTTTCCAGGACAATCGTCGTTTGCTCCACAGAGTATGTCTGAGTAAAGTAATCTTGATCAATACTTACTCATGGTTAAAGTACAATATTCTAATTAGAACATTTTATTTTGTGAAACATTAGCCGCAGGCACGTTCCACCAGCCACCCATGCATGACTAAACATTCTCTTTTTGAAGGGTCATTGATTGGAAAGCACGCTTTGTTGATTATAATTTTACCCAGATATTAAAGAAAGTAATGCGTAGTACGGCATACAAATACGAGGTGTTAATGGAACGCATCGCGAAGGTGGGGTCTATCAACAACTCGTAATTGGCATAAATCTCAACAACATGGCGTTTTTTCAACTTTGGAAATATGCAATTATTTCAAATGGCCATTCACTTCACTTTACATTTGTTACAGCTTATTTGCTAAAATGAAAATAAGCGAGTCGACTGATGAAGCGTACTATTGAAGCAAGATGAATCTAGTCATTTTGGTTCTTGCTTGGAATAAATAAAGGTTTAATAAAAAAAACAACGGATATCATTCCCGTTTTAATAGATAACAAAGATGTCAATATTCTTTCTATCCGTAGCTTGAAAATGCTTTTGTGGGGTATATTAAAAACTTTTTAGCAAGACTTATTGTCATGCATTGATTGATTTTCAATATAAAATAAAATATATATTATACAGGTATAAAATCAAAAGGCTGTATTTTTCAAATTTTTTACCTGGATCAATTACGCAAGATAACGTACAGCCATCAGAGCAACAGATATAGTTTTCCTCACATCCTTCAGCAGGACAGGTATTGCTCCACGATGAGCAATCCTTTGGTAAGTCCTCTGGTACTGTGCATTTATCATTTATCATCGAAGTAGCTGTAATATTAAAAATGATTATAATATTACTCACATTCGAGGCTGGGTAATTCATTTCGGCGACTCGACCCGCATCGAAGTATAATTGCTTGGAATAAATCGGAAATGGGAATAAAAACTCCAAAATTCAAATGGAATTTTTATTTGTATTATTTAAATTTTTACAAGCAAAATGCCAGTCACATATTTTCGGTTTGCTAAATTTTTGGCCTTATAAAGTACACGTGATAATTGAAAATTCATTGTCTCCCGATCACAAATTTTGTTTTGTCACGCATGTGCCATAGATGAACCGATGCGATTCAGCAGAGGCACATACGTGGCAGAAGATACTTTTCCGATTTGGTTGTTACAGTTGTAATTCAGATGATTTTCTATCTGTAGATTTTTTATTTAGCTTTTATGTACAAATTATCATTATAAAAGCGAGATATTTTGCCGTTCATACAGAATTAGCAACTTGATCCAATTCGAAAAAAAACAGTAAATTCAATGTACTTTAGTTACAGCCTAGAAAAAAATGCCTAAAATTGGAACTGTCCAGCATGATCAATATACGTCCGGTCATCTATTCATTCTAATTTTTGATTTCTCCACTAAACTGAACAATGAGAGTAATTATACCTGATAAAATAAAACTAAAACAATATATGTTTTTTGCCAATTATGGGCAGTTGATTGAATGATAGGTACGAACTTTAGAATATTCCTAACGTATTCCAACAAGTCGTAAAAGGCGACGATGCTTCCTTTTTAGGCGCCGCTTCCGGCCTTACACAAAAGAATGAATTTAAAAGAAAGCAGTGTGGTCCATCAACAGTCCATACTTGGCATAGATCTCGTCAGCAAGGCGGTTTGAAACTTTGGAAATACTGAAATACTGTGAATCAACATCAAAATTACTGGACATTTATCATAGTGTGTGAAAGCAATTATGTTTTCCCATTGGGGTCAAAGAAAAAAAATAAAATAACCTGGGTTACTTACGTTCATCACAATTTGTTCCCGTAAATCCATATGAACAATAACAGTGGGGTGGTACCTCGTCAACATAGCATACTCTTGTATCGCCACAGATTTCAGGGCCTGAATCACAGTGAGTACCTGTGGGGGGAAGATTATCGGTTGAGGTTTTCGCAATCATGCGCAGCATAAAGGAGTCCGGGGGCCAAGTTCCAGATGTTAAATTTTTATGGATAGAGGAATAATCGCTCACGAGGAAAAGGGAAATGCTTGGAGGAGCGGTTTAAGATGGAAAAGGTGAATACCGTCCGAACACCCCTGGTTCCGACGTTGAGATGATTTATATTTGTAAGAAAGAATGTGTTTGTTATCTTGTTTAAACAAACATGTATTCAAAATCAATAATTTAAACAAATAACTGAAACATTTTACAAATCACCTGTGCGACCGGCACCTGCCCCTACCTCTTTATTATTCTAGGTTTTCTGTTTTGTTGCGCCCTTTGAGTCAGCCACATGGTCTATCGGAAAACTTTGACTGCAACCATGGCCAAATAGTGAACTTTGCGTAGCTTCGAATCAATTGCGTAAGGTCGAATCAATGTTCAAAAGTAGGTAGATACGGTTATTAGAATAGTCCTATCGTATTTCCTGCGTACCGTAAAAGGCGACTAAAATGGAGCAAATGAGTGGTAGATGGTTTTTACCATTACACAGGGCCAGATACCACACACTGCGCTTTATCATGCGGTTCAGTTCCGTTTGGAATGTTTTCCGTTTAGAGTGCAGTTGCTGGTGCCACATCTTTTAGTAGTCATCTGCTTTTAAGTGGCCGTTAGTTGGTTACTTCCAGGCATTGCTTCCGACTTTGCTGAGACTGAATTTTTATGGCAAAACCTCTACATCGTGTGCAGGAGCAAGAAGAGTAGACATTGTGGATAGCAATAGGCCTAAACAAAACCGAATCGTGTCGAATTTGATTTGCATAATTTTTTCTAGTCGGATCCAATCACTAAATCTATATAAATAACCAAATATCACGCTTTTATTACTACAATATGTTATTGTATAGCATATGTGGTCATTAGTTCAATAGTATTCATTATAGTTTCTGCCGACAGTGTTAATAATATAGCTAGAAGGTATATTATTAACACTGTCAGCAATGTGATTTAGAGTTCGAGTAAAAAACAATTGCTGCAAGTTACTCGAGTAAATTCACCGCACTGTAATAAAAAATGCAACAAAATCACTGATCTTTGACAGTAATATGTGTTTGTTTGGCTGTATTGAAATAAATTTTAATTTGACTTTTTTGCCAAATACGAGGTGTTGATGGAACGTGCAGCAAAGGTGCGGTCCATCAACAGCCCACAATTGGCATAACGCTCATCAACGTTAAACTTTGGAAATATGTAATTACAGCAAATGTGGAAGTGATAACGTGGAGATAACTCGATCAAATCTGGAACATGATCACTTTCCAACGACTCTTTATAAGCATGTTCGAAAAATATGTGACTTCTGTTACAGGGTTTTTCATAGGATGATACAGTCAAATAGAGGACATGAAAAAGATTCAACATCTTTTTTATTTCCTTATATGAAGAAAACTAATAAAACTACTTAAAATTGTAAAATCTACGTTACCCATAAGCTGAGAAATACATCTAGATGAACAGGCATCATCTCCTAGGCAGCAGATTCCCCCATCGCTACATGGATTATCATCATCGCATTCTAAGATCCCGGCAGTCAATGTGCATAATCCATCTAAGCTGGTGGGGGTAAGGGCATGTTTCATCCCATTGTTCCGCTTGAATAAGAAAAACAAAAATAATAAAGAATAAAGAAGAAAAGAATTTTAAGTCTGATTTAGCCTCTCGTGTGAGGGTTATATAGAATTGCTATAATGTTTATTATTCTATGCATGTTGTAAGAGTCCACTAATATGGTAAAAATAAACTGTGGATAGTTCTCTTATCTCCCTTATTATCTTATATTATTACTTCATTATTTTTTTATCGCTTTATATGCAGCTTCTGCACTGCGTCTTCACAATGATAAAATTACAGTAGTTTCACTGGTTATTTTCAGTAATTCTATATTTTCCGAATTTGAGATGACATTGCTGATAAAGTTTTCTTTCAATATCGCAAAATGGAATAACTGCAAAGTAATATTACTGTTAAAAAACAGCGACTTTACTGTATTCCCGATACAATGTGTTGAGCGACATACAATATGATTAGCAAATTGTGAATGGATACTGAAGATAGAGTCCCAACAACTAGACTCTACGCAAAAAAATACCTAAAATGCAATTGAACCACCCCTATAAAGTACATTGAACAAAAATGCAAGAAAAATCACTGGTCTTTGACAGTAATTATACAAAACGATTTTTTAAACGATTCAAAATTGCTTTTTTGGCGTAATGTTGGGTGTTGATAGAACTCACCGCGAACGTAGGGACCATCAACACCCCTTAATTGGCTTAAATTTTAAAACGACCTTTTTAAATTTTGGAAATATGCAATTACTGCAAATGACCATTAAATTTACTGTACGTTTGTTAGCTTGTGGCTTCTTTTTTGTACCTTTTAGTCGTCTTTTACGACACACGTGAACACACGTGAAATACACTAGCACAATACGCTAGCACAATTCTATTCCGCATCAACAAACCACAGTGTATTTAGTCAATGTTGCTTCACTTACATTCCATGCAGTCTGTTCCACCGTATCCTAATGGGCAAGAGCAGAATTTAGCTTCTTCATTTTCGTAACAGACTTTGTTTCCAGGACAATCGTCGTTTGCTCCACAGAGTATGTCTGAGTAAAGTAATCTTGATCAATACTTACTCATGGTTAAAGTACAATATTCTAATTAGAACATTTTATTTTGTGAAACATTAGCCGCAGGCACGTTCCACCAGCCACCCATGCATGACTAAACATTCTCTTTTTGAAGGGTCATTGATTGGAAAGCACGCTTTGTTGATTATAATTTTACCCAGATATTAAAGAAAGTAATGCGTAGTACGGCATACAAATACGAGGTGTTAATGGAACGCATCGCGAAGGTGGGGTCTATCAACAACTCGTAATTGGCATAAATCTCAACAACATGGCGTTTTTTCAACTTTGGAAATATGCAATTATTTCAAATGGCCATTCACTTCACTTTACATTTGTTACAGCTTATTTGCTAAAATGAAAATAAGCGAGTCGACTGATGAAGCGTACTATTGAAGCAAGATGAATCTAGTCATTTTGGTTCTTGCTTGGAATAAATAAAGGTTTAATAAAAAAAACAACGGATATCATTCCCGTTTTAATAGATAACAAAGATGTCAATATTCTTTCTATCCGTAGCTTGAAAATGCTTTTTGTGGGGTATATTAAAAACTTTTTTAGCAAGACTTATTGTCATGCATTGATTGGTTTTGAATATAAAATAAAATATATATTATACAGGTATAAAATCAAAAAACTGTATTTTTCAAATTTTTTACCTGGATCAATTACGCAAGATAACGTACAGCCATCAGAGCAACAGATATAGTTTTCCTCACATCCTTCAGCAGGACAGGTATTGCTCCACGATGGGCAAGACTCTGGTAAGTCCTCTGGTACTGTGCATTTATCATTTATCATCGAAGAAGCTGTAATATTAAAAATGATTATAATATCACACACATTTGAGGCTGGGCAATTCCTTTCGGCGACTTGACTCGCTTCGAAGCATATTTACTTCGAATAAATCGACAATGGGAATAAAAAATTCAAAATTGAAATGCAATTTACATTTGTATTATTTTTATTGTTTCAATTTTTACGAGCAAAATGTTATTCACATGTTTTCGACTTGCTAAATTTTTGGCCTTATAAAGTACACGTGTGATAATTGAAAATTCATTGTCTCCCGATCACAAATTTTGTTTTGTCACGCATGTGCCATAGATGAACCGATGCGATTCAGCAGAGGCACATACGTGGCAGAAGATACTTTTCCGATTTGGTTGTTACAGTTGTAATTCAGATGATTTTCTATCTGTAGATTTTTTATTTAGCTTTTATGTACAAATAATCATTATAAAAGCGAGATATTTTGCCGTTCATACAGAATTAGCAACTTGATCCAATTCGAAAAAAAAAAACAGTAAATTCAATGTACTTTAGTTACAGCCTAGAAAAAATGCCTAAAATTGGAACTGTCCAGCATGATCAATATACGTCCGGTCATCTATTCATTCTAATTTTTGATTTCTCCACTAAACTGAACAATGAGAGTAATTATACCTGATAAAATTAAACTAAAACTATAAATGTTTTTTGCCAATTATGGGCAGTTGATAGAATGGTAGGTACGAATATTCCTAACGTATTCCTACGAGTCGTAAGAGGCGACGTTACATCCTTTTTAGGCACCGCTTCCGGTCTTACTCAGAAGAGTAAATTTAAAAAATAAAAGGTGCGTCCATCAAAAGTCCATACTTGGCATGCATCTCGTCAACAAGGCGCTTTGAAACTTTGCAAATACTGAAATCAACATTAAAATTAGTGGACATATATAACATTGTATGAAAGCAATTAAGTTTTTCCATCGGCGTCAAAGCAAAAAAATAAAATAACCTGGGTTACTTACGTTCATCACAATTTGTTCCCGTAAATCCATATGAACAATAACAGTGGGGGGTGGTACCTCGTCAACATAGCATACTCTTGTATCGCCACAGATTTCAGGGCCTGAATCACAGTGAGTACCTGTGGGGGGAAGATTATCGGTTGAGGTTTTCGCAATCATGCGCAGCATAAAGGAGTCCGGGGGCCAAGTTCCAGATGTTAAATTTTTATGGATAGAGGAATAATCGCTCACGAGGAAAAGGGAAATGCTTGGAGGAGCTGTTTAAGAAGGAAAAGGTGAATACCGTCCGAAAACACCCCTGGTTCCGACGTTGAGATGATTTATATTTGTAAGAAAGAATGTGTTTGTTATCTTGTTTAAACAAACATGTATTCAAAATCAATAATTTAAACAAATAACTGAAACATTTTACAAATCACCTGTGCGACCGGCACCTGCCCCTACCTCTTTATTATTCTAGGTTTTCTGTTTTGTTGCGCCCTTTGAGTCAGCCACATGGTCTATCGGAAAACTTTGACTGCAACCATGGCCAAATAGTGAACTTTGCGTAGCTTCGAATCAATTGCGTAAGGTCGAATCAATGTTCAAAAGTAGGTAGATACGGTTATTAGAATAGTCCTATCGTATTTCCTGCGTACCGTAAAAGGCGACTAAAATGGAGCAAATGAGTGGTAGATGGTTTTTACCATTACACAGGGCCAGATACCACACACTGCGCTTTATCATGCGGTTCAGTTCCGTTTGGAATGTTTTCCGTTTAGAGTGCAGTTGCTGGTGCCACATCTTTTAGTAGTCATCTGCTTTTAAGTGGCCGTTAGTTGGTTACTTCCAGGCATTGCTTCCGACTTTGCTGAGACTGAATTTTTATGGCAAAACCTCTACATCGTGTGCAGGAGCAAGAAGAGTAGACATTGTGGATAGCAATAGGCCTAAACAAAACCGAATCGTGTCGAATTTGATTTGCATAATTTTTTCTAGTCGGATCCAATCACTAAATCTATATAAATAACCAAATATCACGCTTTTATTACTACAATATGTCTCGATTAAGAAAATCCAGAAATTCATAGTTTATTATTATAATTAATAATAATATTATAAATTATATTATAATTTATGACTGGTATTACTATTAACAGACCTGAAGCAATCGCTTTTCAATTTAGTCAAAATCGTTTGCATTTTGTCCTTGTGCTCCGAATCACCGAATTAAAATGCTCAGTCCGAGTAGCAATCAGATACTGATGGTTCGCATCAGATAATATGAATATTTTTATAAAGCTTATATTTCACGTTTCATAGTCTATATCTTGCGAACTTCGTTTAAAAATTTGCTTTTTCTGGACGCCATGCTAACCGCAAGAACAAAAAAAAAAAAAATACCCTAATCGTGATTCAGCTACATTGACAATTTATTATACAACGAAATCCTCGACTTTGATAGAAATTTATACAATCTAAATAAATCTTATCGCAGAGCAGACTCAGTCAAAGTATTTTTTAATTCCGCAAAGAAGTTTTTAAATTTTATTGTTATTTTTTTAAAAAAAAGGGTTCAATTTGTATATATCAATTAATTATCATTTTTTCAATATTCCAGTATATATGTAAACAAACCTGATCCATTCACTAAAACCACCAGAGCAAATAAAACTGCAATACAGCATTTTACGTTCATCATGATCGTTTTTTATTTCAACCTCGCAGACAAAACACAATGATCGCTCTAACGTCCCGGCGTCAATGATCCATAGAACCGAACGTTACCAATTTTAAAGCCATGATTTAAAATTTAACTTGGCCTGTGGGCAAGCCAGGTACTGGTAAATACGGAAATCATTAATAACACCGTTTAAACCGTTATTATTTGCAAATACTGAGATTGGATATATATCTGTGTGAACTTTATACACAGTCACGCCTATACCGGTTAAGATCAAGTATGTCTCATTTTCGTTTACTCGGCATGCGGGCAAGCGGAGAACTGGTACAACGGAATTCACTAATAACACCGTTTAAACCGTTACAATTTGCAAATACTGAGATTAGATATAAATCTGTGTGAACTTTATCAAGTACACAATCACGCCTATTCCGGTAAGACCAAATATGTTACATTTTCGTTTATAAAGCAATTTAAGCTTTAACCTTTACAACAACAGTTCCATCTGGCCAGAAGACTTATTTGCTTGTTCACGTTGTATCAGACATATGTCGCAGATGGATAGCTCCATCGAGGCGCGGGGTATCTGTGGCTTATGCTTGACAAAGCCAAATATCTGATTATGTAAAATGGACTTTTCTGTAAAGACATTCATCAATAAAAATGCTTTCCGACATGGCCAAGAAAAAGGCTTGTGGACGATCATCGCGAGGCTGCAGAGACTAAGAGCTACTACGCTACAAATACGCACTTCAATACCTCAACTGCAGAAACATGAACAACGTAAATAGTTTCAGCCAGATAATCGAACCATATATGACAACTACTCGGGACGCGCGCATTCTCATCTAATATAAAAGACCTATTTTTTTTTTTTATCCCAAAATTGTGTATTTTGAAACGAAAAATTCAGAAAAGTTTTGTGGTTTCAAGATTAAAAAAATTGGTTTCCACTTGTATGTTTGATGCACCTTCCGCCGTCATTCTGGGTAATTAATTATTACGCATGGACCAACTGATCGACGTCGAAAGTCACAGGATTCCAATATCTGCTGATTCTGAAGATATGCCATTCTTAGAACAATCTGACGATTTTTTTTTTAATATTTTCTATGAGAATATAAGCATTCTGCGGAATAATATAATTGGTGCCATTGTTTCAACTCCAGTAGATAATATTTTTGTTGGTCCGACTTTGGATCGTTATAGCAATATGATTGGCTAATAAGTTCAAGGGGAACGTGCGATCCGTGACTGCCATCGTGCTCTCCCCAATCTAGGACCGTTCCATCCACGATCCATTACTGGCCCATACCTAGCAAAATATTACTTACTGGTCTGAATGTTCTTGCTTTCTGTAAACGAAAAAAAGCATAAACACTACACATTTAAAAAGCTCACAGAAGAAACAATTAAACAAGAAAATTTGCTGCTACTCCGACGAAAAAAAAAAAAATATGTTATCTTCTGAACATATTGGAAAAATGCACCAAAAATACTTTCAAGCCTAAGAATTTGTCTTTGAATTGATTTTTTGATCGGGATAAAGTAGCAGATATCACGCTAAAAATCTACAAAATTATCTAATCTAGTACTAAAGGTATGGGCCTTAATATCACGAAGTAACTTTGCTGTCAAACAATGGCGATGCGATTCTACTGTATCATTGTTACAATGTTTGGACCGCGCCGTTAACGCACGAATGAAATAAACTCAATGACATTTAAACTGGCAAATACATGAACGATTACAATTCAAATTAACATCAGAATTATATTTTTCGAGATAAAAACATGAAAATCTTTCATAATATTTTATTATTGAGAAAAAGCAATGCAACATGCTCGCACGCAGTTTTTGTAGTGCAGAGGAGGAAAGTTCCCTGCCTTGTTAACGAACCTCAACAAAGAGGGTAATAACTTGAGTACGCTCAAGAGAAGTGACCTTGATCAGTTGGTCCACTGGTCCACTGTAAAGGAAAAACTGAAACTAAACAAGGACGAATGAGTGATTTGTATTCACCGTACCGTCACCGTACATACTTTTTTCCAATATACAGCGTTTTAATTGTATAGTGGGACAGCTCGAAAATTCACACCAAAACGATCTCATTGTACAAAATATTACCTAAAAATGACATTGTCAAATAACCATTGGTCTTACTTACTAAGGACGCCGATACTGAACTACAAATATAACAATAAGATTTAAATAAAGTTACCTGTCGCAACTGGTCAGACCGATATTGAATTTTCACCACTGGTTGCACTGGTACTACTGGTTGCACTGGTAATACTAGGGGGTAGGGCACTGCAGGAACTGGTTGGACTTGTATTATTGGAGGTTGTGGTGCAACTTGAATTTGTCGAGCCGGTTGTCTGCCAACGAGGACAATTGGCAAGAGAATTGGAAGTAAATTATTCTTACTGTTAGGTTTTGAAAACAAACATCAGCCAAATCATTAGCCAAAATATACATTGATGTGTATATTTATTCACCACTGCATTGCCTGTTTGAATGCCCAAAAATATCCTTGGCTCGATGTCGCAAAACAGTGGTATCGAGTAAGTAGATCAGGTTGTAATTCTGACTATGCGAAGCAAAATCATTTGAAATTGGATTAATGTTCGGGTGTTTTTCGAAAATCTAAATCCAAATATTCAGCAACAAATATCAATTTTTACATGACAATCTCCTCAAATTATGCAAAGCAATCGATGCCTTCGAATTCAATTATAATGATATAAGCAAAAATGTAATTCCCGTTCATCGCTGGGGAAACAAAGAAATTTGATAAAATCAAAAATATTTCGATCCTATTTTGTCTCTAAAATATGACTACTTTATCTTATGTCACATGTTTCTGTTTTTATTAGCAATTTCCCAACAGTATCTGTGTTTGGAATCATTAAATTAAACTGCCCATTGAAGAATTAAATAGATTACAATAATATCAATTGTAATGTTAGAATAAACGCCTATATTATTTGATATATGGGTGAAGGATATAGCTTTAGGTTTGGGACCGGCATTAAATGCTCGAAAACGTTCATGAAACAGTAACTACGCCATCGGAGTAGTCGATGATACTATAACGCAATTGCGACCGGTAAGCTGTCAACTATGGCTTTGTGATATTCTGATTCTCTCACGTTCATTCACCAATATCCATTCACATTGGTCCGCATCCATTAGAACAATAATATTTTTCCATCACAATCACAGGTTGTCTCATCAACGATCATGGTACATGTATAGCTGGGAACCATCGAGTATGGGCATTCCTTATTCAACTCATCCGGTCTCATCCGTTTTTTCGTCTTTGAATATATATTATATATAACCTTCACTCCTCACAAACATCTTTGGTCAATATTTTTCTGACTGAGATGGGAGGTTGGGCTTCGTAATTTCACTTGGATTGTTTTTTTTTCGAAAGACAACTTAGTATGAATTAAGTATGCGCTTTTATGGTTTGAATAAAATAATCTTGAGTTATATAGCACAAAAAAAAATCTGGTCATGAACCTTAAAAATGACGAAATACAAAACTCTGGCAAAAACACAGTAAAATCATAGTTTGTTTGTTGTAATTTTTCTAGAACCTAAACCGATTTCTTTACTTCTTTTGGGGAGGAGTTCGAATAATTTTTTATGCCCTGTACGTGAATTGACTGGGGTGCTTATACCCAACACCTGTTACACACGGGCCTTTGTATACATTGTGTGTCTTCAGCCTTCCAGATAATACGATAGCACTTGAACGAGCTGGGCCACCGAAAGATCCAATTTTCTGATTACGTACACCAAGTTTGGGTCAATGCCAAGATAAGGCAATCCTATTTGTACCTCTCACGACGTTGCTGATCATATTATCTCCCGAAAATACTCAAAAATTATAGGAAGAAATTAAACCAAACATCATTAATGTTTTCATGCTGTGTAAAAATTTATTGTTGGAATCGGCTAGTTTTTAGCCCATACATAAAACCAAATATCAGATTAGACAAAATGTTAATTAACAAAAAACTTTTCCTAATGGAATCAAATTAACGATAGATTTAAAACAAGGGATAACACATTTCTTCATAAAACATTTTGTAATGACAAATAGTTCATTGGTTTCTGATGAAATATTCCAATGTTTTAGTTCACAATCATTTTTTATCTCATTTTCAGCCACTGATACTGCATTGTAGTGTCACATCTATGCCTCCGTCAAAGAACACAGCTGTACATCCATTGCAGGTATTCATCACACACTGAGCTTGAGGAAATCTTGGACATTGAAGTCTTTCACATAGTTTTGGACATCCTTGTACGGAGTATTGACCTTGTGGACATGCTAGAAAATCAAACAAGCTGATAAATATTACGAATGTAGAAAAATGGAATAGAGCATCGCATAATTAAATGACAGCAGCACGTATGGAGCATGGGAATAGGAGGATAAGTACAGTGACGCGTACGTGACAGCAAATCACTCGTTGTTAGGCAAATTAACTGTATTGTGTTTCATGTGAAAGCGCTGCTGCCTTTCAAATTTCTTTTATGCAATACTTCTCTATTTAGTGAGAGTACAGAGATACCAAAGCTACAGCCGATTGATTATTGTAGTAGCTTTTTGTTATTAAAGTGGCCGTTTGTTGTCTCTTTTAGACGTCGCTTTCGACCTTGGTTAGAGAGAATTAATATATATAAAAAGTACTACCAGTGCATTTCTGGACTGAAAGGTCATGGGTATGATTGGATTAAATTGATACTTTTTATGATTCAGGTATTATTTGGATATGCGCTCGAATGGGATCTAATCAAATCATTAATTCTACATGAAAAGAAATTGTCCTGTTTTTGTCAATATGTTTTATTCGCTCACAATATCACAATAAGAAATCTACAGCTACGATTCTACAAATATTCCACAATTTTTCTTATCGTATATACCGTGACCGATTTGGAAAATTTGTTGTTCAAATCTATTTGGATTTCCAGTTCTGTGTGCAAATATACAGTGCAATAAATCGATTTCCAATCAGAACAATTGTGTCAAAAATTTTCTTTTGTCAAGTATGTGACATTGATGGATCGCGTCGATAAGCCGCGGTCCATTTGTGGCGCATACTTGACAAAATAGATACTCTGATTGGATTGGGCTATGTTCTACTCTCGATTACGATACAACTTATATCATAACATGCATGCAATTAAAAAAAGCAAATAATATATACCTAGACGAACTGGTGCTACTGTTTGAACTGGTACTATTGGTTGTACTGGTACGACTGGCTGCACTGGTAATATAGGACGATAAGGTACTACATGAACAGGTTGTTGGACTTGAATGATTGGAGGTCGCGGTGCAACTGCAGGTGCCCGTGGTCTATTAGCATTCATAAGTGCGTAGAGAAGTAGAAGGGTACTATAATCAGGCTTTGGTTCTTAAAATAAAAAATTTCCGTTATGAAAAAAATTTTACAGTGCGCATTTTTAACTTCACCATCAATGTGGTAGAATAACATGTTTTAAATGTCAAGAAAATCTCTTTTTCACAACGTTATTTCAAATAAAAAAAAAATTATCTTCAAATATATTTTCTAAATACGGTGTCGAATCAGCTCAGATTGGGAAACATATGTAATTAGAAGTATTAAAAATTCTACATTTATAAATTTGAGTGTTAAGAAGACCATATTTTATATAAATTGAACTGTGGAATTAAACTGTGGGACATTTTAGTAAACATTTTCAGACATGTAATATAGTGTTTTTAAGGTTTCCCTGCAAAATACCTAGAAATAATTTTTCTTGTGAAGTGTATTGAAGCAAGTAATAAAGATATAGAAAGAAGATAATTTGTATCACGTTATCCTGACAATGTCATCAATTGCATACGAAAGATTCTATTTCTACTAAATAAACGTTCACCAATATCCTTACTATTCTTATCCATACACATAGGTCCGCATCCATCAGAACAACAATAATATCCCTCATCACAGTCACAGGTTATCTCATCAGCGAACGTAGGACATGTGTAGGTGGAAACCATTGGGTATAAGCATTTCTCATGTAATTCACCCCATCCTGGAAACAGGAAATAGTTGAGCGTTGTATTAGAGCGGAAGAAAATTAATCTCAATAAACGAAAAACAAATAAACAAAGAATACAAGCACTAGGATGTTCCTTATTGGCGGGATCTATCAGTAAGTTAGGGATCCTGACCTCGAGCTTAAAGTATGAACACGCGTGCACAAAGTATTTCTGACTATAAGTTACATTCGCCATTTTTTTTGTTCCTTAGCAGAAAAAAATTATAGCAGCATCTTTTGTTAAGTTTGTGTCACTGACGGAACGTCGAAGAGACGCGTATCATCAGCGGCACGGGCTTGACAAAACGAAATGTCTGATAGAATTTACTCAGCATAAAAGCGTTTTCAATCATATTTTGCATGATACCCTTTCAAATATTTCTTATTTAGGCCCGAGCAACAGATAGAACCCGAAATATTGATATGCAGGAAGCGATAGGACGTGAACGATGCTTTCATCGCCGATGGCAAATACATATCACTGCACTTTATTATATTGGTTCTGTCCTCTCTGAATTGTTTTCAACTTGGTGTGCAGTTGTTGGTATTTTATTTTGTACTAGTTCTTCTCCAGCTGAATGCCCATTTTTTTTTTTCATTTTTTGCACTCCTTTGGACTTTGCTTGGAGCTGATTTCATCAAAAAAATATCTAAATAAGGACTCACGTGTTTTGCACCTGTATCCACTGTATCCCCACGGACAAACACAGGTAAATTTATCTGTTGAGTCATCGTCTACACACAATTTATATTCATCCTTACACATTTTTACATTAGCAGGATCCATGCAACCTGAAAATAAAATAAATATTTGAAGATCAACCATGATTTCTCATTTCCTGTTGGTTTTTGTATTCTACTTAAAGCTCCATAACTCACTCTATTGGCAAAAGCTACATTTCTTTTTACAGACTTTAATCTGTGTCTGGTGGAAAGATCAAAGGTTGAATAAAACAACACACGTAGCGATGTGGCAACCTAATTCTCATTTAAACTTGGTAAATCGAATTTACTAAAGACCTTTTTGGGGGTATTCGAAAATAAAAGTCACCGAATTGTCTATTTCAGAAACATTTTCAAGATCAAAATAAGGTTTAACTACTTTTTAAACCTGATACATAGTTGATTGTTTTCAAATATCCTCAGCTAAATTTACCTATTTTACCTAGTGAATTAACTAGGTGAAATTTCAAACAGAAATCTCGGTAAAAGTTGAATTAAGTATACCAGATATCTGCAAAACTAGGTAAAAAAGTACTTCGAAAATGAACTCGGTAAACTCTATAAATGTGCTTTTACTTAGAATTGCCAAAACTTGACACACGTATTCTGCGATTCTGTTGTTAAAAAAAATTTCGTTTCAAACCATGGGCAAAAATGGAGAAGAAAAAGGGAAAATTTCTAAAAAATTAGGACATTAGTGCCCAAATAAAGCGCCCTTATAAAACAGAGATTACAATATGGCCAGCTGGTTCGTTTTCGTATTAATGTTATTGTATAGCATCTGTGGTCATTAGTTCAATAGTATTCATTATAGTTTCTGCCGACAGTGTTAATAATATAGCTAGAAGATATATTATTAACACTGTCGGCAATGTGATTTAGAATTCGAGTAAAAAACCATTGCTGCAAGTTACTCGAGTAAATTCGCCGCACTGTAATAAAAAATGCAACAAAATCACTGATCTTTGACAGTAATATGTGTTTGTTTGGCTGTATTGAAATAAATTTTAATTTGACTTTTTTGCCAAATACGAGGTGTTGATGGAACGCGCAGCAAAGGTGCGGTCCATCAACAGCCCACAATTGGCATAACGCTCATCAACATGCCCTTTTTTAAACTTTGGAAATATGTAATTACAGCAAATGTGGGAGTGATAACGTGGAGATAACTCGATCAAATCTGTAACATGATGACTTTCCAACGACTCTTTATAAGCATGTTCGAAATATATGTGAATTCTGTTACAGGGTTTTTCATAGGATGATACAGTCAAATAGAGGACATGAAAAAGATTCAACATCTTTTTTATTTCCTTATATGAAGAAAACTAATAAAACTACTTAAAATTGTAAAATCTACGTTACCCATAAGCTGAGAAATACATCTAGATGAACAGGCATCATCTCCCAGGCAGCAGATTCCCCCATCGCTACATGGATTATCATCATCGCATTCTAAGATCCCGGCAGTCAATGTGCATAATCCATCTAAGCTGGTGGGGTAAGGGCATGTTTCATCCCATTGTTCCGCTTGAATAAGAAAAACAAAAAATAATAAAGAATAAAGAAGAAAAGAATTTTAAGCCTGATTTAGCCTCTCGTGTGAGGGTTATATAGAATTGCTATAATGTTTATTATTCTATGCATGTTGTAAGAGTCCACTAATATGGTAAAAATAAACTGTGGATAGTTCTCTTATCTCCCTTATTATCTTATATTATTACTTCATTATTTTTTTATCGCTTTATATGCAGCTTCTGCACTGCGTCTTCACAATGATAAAATTACAGTAGTTTCACTGGTTATTTTCAGTAATTCTATATTTTCCGAATTTGAGATGACATTGCTGATAAAGTTTTCTTTCAATATCCCAAAATGGAATAACTGCAAAGTAATATTACTGTTAAAAAACAGCGACTTTACTGTATTCCCGATACAATGTGTTGAGCGACATACAATATGATTAGCAAATTGTGAATGGATACTGAAGATAGAGTCCCAACAACTAGACTCTACGCAAAAAAATACCTAAAATGCAACTGAACCACCCCTTTAAAGTACATTGAACAAAAATGCAAGAAAAATCACTGGTCTTTGACAGTAATTATACAAAACGATTTTTTAAACGATTCAAAATTGCTTTTTTGGCGTAATGTTGGGTGTTGATAGAACTCACCGCGAACGTAGGGACCATCAACACCCCTTAATTGGCTTAAATTTTAAAACGACCTTTTTAAATTTTGGAAATATGCAATTACTGCAAATGACCATTAAATTTACTGCACGTTTGTTAGCTTGTGGCTTCTTCTTTGTACCTTTTAGTCGTCTTTTACGACACACGTGAACACACGTGAAATACACTAGCACAATACGCTAGCACAATTCTATTCCGCATCAACAAACCACAGTGTATTTAGTCAATGTTGCTTCACTTACGTTCCATACAGTCTGTTCCACCGTATCCTAATGGGCAAGAGCAGAATTTAGCTTCTTCATTTTCGTAACAGACTTTGTTTCCAGGACAATCGTCGTTTGCTCCACACAGTTTGTCTGAGTAAAGTAATCTTGATCAATACTTACTCATTATTAAAGTACATTATTCTAATTAGAACATTTTCTTTTGCAAAACATTAGCCGCAGGCACGTTCTACCAGCCACCCATGCATGACTAAACATTCTCTTTTTGAAGGGTCATTGATTGGAAAGCACGCTTTGTTGATTATAATTTTACCCAGATATTAAAGAAAGTAATGCACAGTACGGCATACAAATACGAGGTGTTAATGGAGCGCATCGCGAAGGTGGGGTCTATCAACAACTCGTAATTGGCATAAATCTCAACAACATGGCGTTTTTTCAACTTTGGAAATATGCAATTATTTCAAATGGCCATTCACTTCACTGTACATTTGTTACAGCTTATTTGCTAAAATGAAAATGAGCGAGTCGACTGATGAAGCGTACATTTGAAGCAAGATGCATCTAGTCTTTTTGGTTCTTGCTTGGAATAAATAAAGATTTAATAGAAAACAACGGATAGCATTCCCGTTTTAATAGATAACAAATATGTCAATATTCTATCTATCTGTAGTTTGAAAATGCCTTTTGTGGGGTATATAACAGACTTTTAAGCGCAACTTATTGTCATGCATTGATTGGTTTTCAATATAAAATAAAATATATATTATACAGGTATAAAATCAAAAAACTGTATTTTTCAAATTTTTTACCTGGATCAATTACGCAAGATAACGTACAGCCATCGGAGCAACAGATATAGCTTTCCTCACATCCTTCAGCAGGACAGGTATTGCTCCACGACGGGCAATCCTTTGGTAAGTCCTCTGGTACTGTGCATTTATCATTTATCATCGAATTAGCTGTAATATTAAAAATGATTATAATATTACTCACATTCGAGGCTGGGTAATTCATTTCGGCGACTCGACCCGCTTCGAAGTATAATTGCTTCGAATAAATCGGAAATGGGAATAAAAACTCCAAAATTCAAATGCAATTTTTATTTGTATTATTTTTATTATTTAAATTTTTACAAGCAAAATGCCAGTCACATGTTTTCGACTTGATAGATTTTTGGCCTTATAGAGGACACGTAAGAATTGAAAATTCATTGTCTCCCTATCACAAATTTTGTTTTGTCACGCATAAGCCATAGATGAACCGATGCGACTCAGCAGAGGCACATACGTGGCAAAAGATACTTTTCCGATTTGGTTGTTACAGTTGTAATTCAGATGATTTTCTATCTGTAGATTTTTTATTTAGCTTTTATGTACAAATAATCATTATAAAAGCGAGATATTTTGCCGTTCATACAGAATTAGCAACTTGATCCAATTCGAAAAAAAAAACAGTAAATTCAATGTACTTTAGTTACAGCCTAGAAAAAATGCCTAAAATTGGAACTGTCCAGCATGATCAATATACGTCCGGTCATCTATTCATTCTAATTTTTGATTTCTCCACTAAACTGAACAATGAGAGTAATTATACCTGATAAAATAAAACTAAAACTATATATGTTTTTTGCCAATTATGGGCAGTTGATTGAATGATAGGTACGAACTTTAGAATATTCCTAACGTATTCCAACAAGTCGTAAAAGGCGACGATGCTTCCTTTTTAGGCGCCGCTTCAGGCCTTACACAAAAGAATGAATTTAAAAAAAAGCAGTGTGGTCCATCAACAGTCCATACTTGGCATAGATCTCGTCAGCAAGGCGGTTTGAAACTTTGGAAATACTGAAATACTGTGAATCAACATCAAAATTACTGGACATTTATCATAGTGTGTGAAAGCAATTATGTTTTCCCATTGGGGTCAAAGAAAAAAAATAAAATAACCTGGGTTACTTACGTTCATCACAATTTGTTCCCGTAAATCCATATGAACAATAACAGTGGGGTGGTACATCGCCAACATAGCATACTCTTGTATCGCCACAGATTTCAGGGCCTGAATCGCAGTGAGTACCTGTGGGGGGAATATTATCGGTTGAGGTTCTCACAATCATGCGCAGCATAAAGGAGTCCGGGGGCCAAGTTCCAGATGTTAAATTTTCATGGATAGAGGAATAATCGCTCACGACGAAAAGGGAAATGCTTAGAGGAGCCGTTTAAGATGGAAAAGGTGAATACCGTCCGAACACCCCTGGTTCCGACGTTGAGATGATTTATATTTGTAAGTAAGAATGTGTTTGTTATCTTGTTTAAACGAACATATATTCAAGATCAATAATTTAAACAAATAACTGAAACGGTTTACAAATCACCTGTGCGACCGGCACCTGCCCCTACCTCTTTATTATTCTAGGTTTTCTGTTTTGTTGCGCCCTTTGAGTCAGCCACATGGTCTATCGGAAAACTTTGACTGCAACCATGGCCAAATAGTGAACTTTGCGTAGCTTCGAATCAATTGCGTAAGGTCGAATCAATGTTTAAAAGTAGGTAGATACGGTCTTTAGAATAGTCCTATCGTATTTCCTGCGTACCGTAAAAGGCGACTAAAATGGAGCAAATGAGTGGTAGATGGTTTTTACTATTACACAGGGCAAATGCCACACCATCGCTTTTCAATTTAGTCAAAATCGTTTAAATTTTGTCCTTGTGCTCCGAATCACCGAATTAAAATGCTCAGTCCTAGTAGCAATCAGATACTGATGGTTCGCATCAGATAATATGAATATTTTTATAAAGCTTATATTTCACGTTTCATAGTCTATATCTTGCGAACTTCGTTTGAAAATTTGCTTTTCCTGGACGCCATGCTAACCGCAAGAACAAACAAAAAAAAAATACCCTAATCGTGTTTTAGCTACATTGACAATTTATTATACAACGAAAACATCGACTTTGATAGAAATTTATACAATCTAAATGAATCTTATCGCAGAGCAGACTCAGTCAAAGTATTTTTTAATTCCGCAAAGAAGTTTTTAAATTTTATTGTTATTTTGACAAAAAGGGTTCAATTTGTATATATCAATTAATTATCATTTTTTAATATTCCAGTATATATGTAAACAAACCTAATCCATTCACTAAAACCACCAGAACAAATAAAACTGCAATACAGCATTTTACGTTCATCATGATCGTTTTCTATTTCAACCTCGCAGACAAAACACAATGATTGCTCTAACGTCTCGGCGTGAATGATTCATAGAATCGAACGTTACCAATTTTAAAGCCAAGATTTAAAATTTAACTTGGCCTGTGGGCAAGCCAGGTACTTGTAAATACGGAAATCATTAATAACACCGTTTGAAACGTTACAATTTGCGAATACTGAGATTAGATATATATCTGTGTGAACTTTATCAAGTGCACAATCACGCCTATGCCGGTAAGATCAAATATGTTACATTTTCGTTTATAAAGCAATTTAAGCTTTAACCTTTACAACAACAGTTCCATCTGACCAAAAGACTTATTTTCTTGTTCACGTTGTATCAGACATATGTCGCAGATGGATAGCTCCATCGAGGCGCGGGGTATCTGTGGCTTATGCTTGACAAAGCCAAATATCTGATTATGTAAAATGGACTTTTCTGCAAAGACATTCATCAATAAAAATGCTTACCGACATGGCCAAGAAAAAGGCTTGTGGACGATCATCACGAGGCCGCAGAGACTAAGAGCTACTGTGCTACAAATTGATCTGACGAAATACGCACTTTAATACCTCAACTGGAGAAACATGACCAACGTAAATAGTTTCAGACAGATAATCGAACCATATATATGATAACGACTCGGGACGCGCATTCTCATATAATATAAAAGACCTATTGTTTTGTTTTTGTTTTTTTACCCCAAAATGGTGTATTTTGAAACGAAAAATTCAGAAAAGTTTTGCGGTTTCAAGTTTAAAATAATTGGTTTCCACTTGTATGTTTGCTCCTCCTTCCGCCGTCATTCTGCGCAATTAATTTTTATGCATGACCAACTGATCGACGTCGATGGGCACAGGATTCCAATATCTGCTGATTCTGAAGATATGCGATTCTTAGCACAATCTGACGATTTTTTTTAATATTTTCTATGAGAATATAAGCATTCTGCGGAATAATATAATTGGTGCCATTGTTTCAACTCCAGTAGATAATATTTTTGTTGGTCCGACTTTGGATGGTTATAGCAATATAATTGGCTAATAAGTTCAAGGGGAACGTGCGATCCGTCAATGCCATCGTGCTCTCCCCAATCTTGGACCGTTCCATCCACGATCCATTACTGGCCCATACCTAGCAAAATGTTACTGACTGGTCTGAATGTTCTTGCTTTCTGTAAACGAAAAAAGCATAAACACTACACATTTAGAAAGCTGCTCATAGAAGTAACAATCAAACAAGAAAATTTGCTGCTACTCCGATGAAACAAAAAAAAAAATATGTTACCTTCTGAACATATTGGAAAATGCACCAAAAATACTTTCAAGCCTAAGATTTTTTGATTGGGAAAAAGTAGCAGATATCACGCTAAAAATCTACAAAATTATCTAATCTAGTACTAATGAACCCCATACATTGCGATCAAAACATAGTGAATTTACTGGTAATTTGAATATATTTCAAATGTTTGAAATCGAATACCCGATGAAATTTGTGCCAAGTATGGGCCTTGATATCACGAAGTAACTTTGCTGTCAAACAATGGCCTTGTGATTCTACTGTATCATTGTTACAATGTTTGGACCGCGCCGTTAACGCACGAATGAAATAAACTCAATGAAATTTAAACTGACAAATACATGAACGATTACAATTCAAATTAACATCAGAATTATATTTTTCGAGATAAAAACATGAAAATCTTTCATAATATTTTATTATTGAGAAAAAGCAATGCAACATGCTCGCACGCAGTTTTTGTAGTGCAGAGGAGGAAAGTTCCCTGCCTTGTTAACGAACCTCAACAAAGAGGGTAATAACTTGAGTACGCTCAAGAGAAGTGACCTTGATCAGCTGGTCCACTAAGAATGAGTGCCTGTAAGGGAAAAACTAAAACTAAATAAGGACGAAAGAGTGATTTGTATTCACCGTACCGTCACCGTACATACCTTTTTCCAATATATAGCGTTTTAATTGTATAGTGGGACAGCTCGAAAATTTACAGCAAAACGATCTCATTGTACAAAATATTACCTAAAAATGACGGTGTCAAAGAACCATTGGTCTTACTTATTAAGGACGCCGATACTGAACTACAAATATAACAATAAGATTTAAATAAAGTTACCTGTCGCAACTGGTCAAACCGGAACTACCGGTTGAATTTTCACCACTGGTTGCACTGGTACTACTGGTTGCACTGGTAATACTAGAGGGTAGGGCACTACAGGAACTGGTTGGACTTGTATTATTGGAGGTTGTGGTGCAACTTGAATTTGTCGAGCCGGTTGTCTGCCAACGAGGAAAATTGGCAAGATAATTAGAAGTAAATTATTCTTACTGATAGGTTCTGAAAACAAACATCAGCCAAATCATTAGCCAAAATATACATTGATGTGTATATTTATCCAACACTGCATTGCCTGTTTGAATGCCAAAAAATATCCTTGGCTCGATGTCACAAAACAATGGTATCGAGTAAGTAGATCAGGTTGTAATTCTGACTATGCGAAGCAAAATCATTTGAAATTGGATTAATGTTCGGGTGTTTTTCGAAAATCTAAATCCAAATATTCAGCAACAAATATCAATTTTTACATGACAATCTCCTCAAATTATGCAAAGCAATCGATGCCTTCGAATTCAATTATAATGATATAAGCAAAAATGTAATTCCCGTTCATCGCTGGGGAAACAAAGAAATTTGATAAAATCAAAAATATTTCGATCCTATTTTGTCTCTAAAATATGACTACTTTACCTTATGTAACATGTTTCTGTTTTTATTAGCAATTTCCCAACAGTATCTGTGTTTGGAATCATTAAATTAAACTGCCCATTGAAGAATTAAATAGATTACAATAATATCAATTGTAATGTTAGAATAAACGCCTATATTATTTGATATGTGGCTGAAGGATCTAGCTTTAGGTTTGGGACCGGCATTAAATGCTCGAAAACGTTCATGAAACAGTAACTACGCCATCGGAGTAGTCGATGATACTATAACGCAAGTGCGACCGGTAAACTGTCAACTATGGCTTTGAGATATTCTGATTCTCTCACGTTCATTCACCAATATCCATTCACATTGGTCCGCATCCATTAGAACAATAATATTTTTCCATCACAATCACAGGTTGTCTCATCAACGATCATGGTACATGTATAGCTGGGAACCATCGAGTATGGGCATTCCTTATTCAACTCATCCGGTCTCATCCGTTTTTTCGTCTTTGAATATATATTATATATAACCTTCACTCCTCACAAACATCTTTGGTCAATATTTTTCTGACTGAGATGGGAGGTTGGGCTTCGTAATTTCACTTGGATTGTTTTTTTTTCGAAAGACAACTTAGTATGAATTAAGTATGCGCTTTTATGGTTTGAATAAAATAATCTTGAGTTATATAGCACAAAAAAAAATCTGGTCATGAACCTTAAAAATGACGAAATACAAAACTCTGGCAAAAACACAGTAAAATCATAGTTTGTTTGTTGTAATTTTTCTAGAACCCAAACCGATTTCTTGACTTCTTTTGGGGAGGTGTTCGAATTATTTTCTATGCCCTGTACGTGAATTGACTGGGGTGCTTATACCCAACACCTGTTACACACGGGCCTTTGTAGACATTGTGTGTCTTCAGCCTTCCAGATAATACGATCGCACTTGAACGAGCTGGGCCACCGAGGGATCCAATTTTCTGATTACATACACCAAGTTTGGGTCAATGCCAAGACAAGGCAATCCTATTTGTACCTCTCACGACGTTGCTGATCATATTATCTCACGAAAATACTCAAAAATTGCAGGAAGAAATTAAACCAAACATCATTAATGTTTCCATGCTGTGTAAAATTTATTGTTGGAATCGGCTAGTTTTTAGACCATACATAAAACCAAATATCAGATTAGACAAAATGTTAATTAACAAAAAACTTTTCCTAATAGAATCAAATTAACGATGGATTTAAAACAAGAGATAACACATTTCTTCATAAAACATTTTGTGATGACAAAAAGTCCATTGGTTTCTGATGAAATATTCCAATGTTTTAGTTCACAATCATTTTTTAATTCATTTTCAGCCACTGATACTGCATTGTAGTGTCACATCTATGCCTCCGTCAAAGAACACAGCTGTACATCCATTGCAGGTATTCATCACACACTGAGCTTGAGGAAATCTTGGACATTGAAGTCTTTCACATAGTTTTGGACATCCTTGTACGGAGTATTGACCTTGTGGACATGCTAGAAAATCAAACAAGCTGATAAATATCACGAATGTAGAAAAATGGAATAGAGCATCGCATAATTAAATGACAGCAGCACGTATAGAGAATGGGAATAGGAGGATAAGTACAGTGACGCGTACGTGACAGCAAATCACTCGTTGTTAGGCAAATTACCTGTACTGTGTTTCATGTTAAAGCGCTGCTGCCTTTTAAATTTCTTTTATGCAATACTTCTCTATTTAGCGAGAGTACAGAGATACCAAAGCTACAACCGATTGAGAATTGTAGTAGCTTTTTGTTATTAAAGTGGCCGTTTGTTGTCTCTTTTAGACGTCGCTTTCGACCTTGGTTAGAGAGAATTAATATATATAAAAAGTACTACCAGTGCATTTCTGGACTGAAAGGTCATGGGTATGATTGGATTAAATTGATACTTTTTATGATTCAGGTATTATTTGGATATGCGCTCGAATGGGATCTAATCAAATCATTAATTCTACATGAAAAGAAATTGTCCTGTTTTTGTCAATATGTTTTATTCGCTCACAATATCACAATAAGAAATCTACAGCTACGATTCTACAAATATTCCACAATTTTTCTTATCGTATATACCATGACCGATTTGGAAAATTTGTTGTTTAAATCTATTTGGATTTCCAGTTCTATGTGCAAATATACAGTGCAATAAATCGATTTCCAATCAGAACAATTGTGTCAAAAATTTTCTTTTGTCAAGCATGTGACATTGATGGATCGCGTCGATGAGACGCGGTCCATTTGTGGCGCATACTTGACAAAATATATACTCTGATTGGGCTATGTTCTACTCTCGATTACGATACAACTTATATCATAACATGCATGCAATTAAAAAAAAACAATAATATATACCTAGACGAACTGGTGCTACTGGTTGTACTGGTACGACTGGCTGCACTGGTAATATAGGACGATAAGGTACTACAGGAACAGGTTGTTGGACTTGAATGATTGGAGGTCGCTGTGCAACTGCAGGTGCCCGTGGTCTATTAGCATTCATAAGTGCGTAGAGAAGTAGAAGGGTACTATAATCAGGCTTTGGTTCTTAAAATAAAAAATTTCCGTTATGAAAAAATTTCAACAGTGTGCATTTTTAACTTCACCATCAATGTGGTAGAATAACATGTTTTGAATGTCAAGAAAATTTCTCTTTCGCAACGTTATTTCAGATGAAAAAAAATTATCGTCCACTATATTTTCTAAATACTGTGTCGAATCAGCTCAGATTGGGAAACATATGTAATTAGAAGTATTAAAAATTTTGCATTTATAAATGTAAGTGTTAAGATGACCATATTTTAAATAAATTGAACTGTGGAATTAAAATGTGGGGCATTTTGGTTACCAATTTCAAACCTGTAATGTAGTTTTTTTAAGGTTTCCCTGCAAAATACCAGAAAGTAATTTTTCTTGTGAAGTTTATTGAATCAAGTAATAAAGATATAAAAAGAAGATAATTTGTATCCCCTTATCCTGACAATGTCACCAATTGCATTCGAAAGATACTATTTCTTCCAAATAAACGTTTACCAATATCCTTACTATTTTTATCCATACACATAGGTCCGCATCCATCAGAACAACAATAATATCCCTCATCACAGTCACAGGTTATCTCATCAGCGAACGTAGCACATGTGTAGGTAGAAACCATTGGGTATGAGCATTTCTCATGTAATTCACCCCATCCTGGAAACAGGAAAAGGTTGAACGTTGTTTTAGAATGGAAGAAAATCAATCTCAATAAACGAAAAATAAATAAACAAAGAACACAAGCACTAGGATGTTCCTTATTGGCGGAATCTATCATTAAGTTAGATATCCTGACCTCGAGCTCAAAGTATGAACACGCGTACACAAAGTATTTCTGAATATGAGTTACATTCACTATTTTCTTTGTTCATCAGCAAAAAAAATGGTAGAAGCATCTTTTGTTAATTACGTGTCACAGATGGAACGTCGATGAGACGCGATCCATCTGTAGCGCATGCTTGACAAAACGAAATTTTTGATAGAAATTACTCAGCATAAAAGCTTTTTCAATCATATATTGAATGATACCCTTTCAAATATTTCTTATTTAAGCCCGAGCAACAGATAAAACCCGAAATGTTGATATGCAGGACGCGATAGGACGTGAACGATGCTTTCATCGCCGATGGCAAATACATATCACTGCACTTTATTATATTGGTTCTGTCCTCTCTGAATTATTTTCAACTTAGAGTGCAGTTGTTGGTATTTTATTTTGTACTAGTTCTTCTCCAGCTGAACGCCCATTATTTTTTTTTTAATTTTGTGCACTCCTTTGGACTTTGCTTCGTTCGGAGCTGATTTCATCAAAAAAATATCTAAATAAGGACTCACGTGTTTTGCACCTGTATCCACTGTATCCCCACGGACAAACACAGGTAAATTTATCTGCTGAGTCATCGTCTACACACAATTTATATTCATCCTTACACATTTTTACATTAGCAGGATCCATGCAACCTGAAATATTTGAAGATCAACCATGATTTCTCATTTCCTGTTGGTTTTGTATTCTACTTAAAGCTCCATAACTCACTCTATTGGCAAAAGCTACATTTCTTTTTACAGACTTTAATTTGTGTCTCTGGTGGAAAGATCAAAGGTTGAATAAAAAACAACACACGTAGCGATGTGGCAACCTAATTCTCATTTAAACTTGGTAAATCGAATTTACTAAAGACATTTTTGGGGGTATTCGAAAATAAAAGTCACCGAATTGTCTATTTCAGAAACATTTTCAAGATCAAAATAAGGTTTAACTACTTTTTAAACCTGATACATAGTTGATTGTTTTCAAATATCTAGTTAAAAATCAGCTAAATTTACCTATTTTACCTAGTGAATTAACTAGGTGAAATTTCAAACAGAAATCTCGGTAAAAGTTGAATTAAGTATACCAGATATCTGCAAAACTAGGTAAAAAAAGTACTTCGAAAATGAACTCGGTAAACTCTATAAATGTGCTTTTACTTAGAATTGCCAAAACTTGACACACGTATTCTGCGATTCTGTTGTTAAAAAAAAAAATTTTTTACCTCCATTTGCAAAAATGGAGAAGAAAAAGGGAAAAAAAATAGGACATTTGTGCCCAAATCACGTAAAACAGAGATTACAATATGGCCAGCGGGTTCATTTTCGTATTAATGTTAATGTATAGCATCTGTGGTCATTAGTTCAATAGTATTCATCATAGTTTCTGCCCACAGTGTTAATAATATAGCTAGAAGGTAAATTATTAATATTATCAGCAATGTGATTTAGAATTCGAGTAAAAAACCATTGCTGCAAGTTACTCGAGTAAATTCATCGCACTGTAACAAAAAATGCAACAAAATCACTGATCTTTGACAGTAATATGTGTTTGTTCGGCTGCATTGAAATAAATTTTAATTTGACTTTTTTGCCAAATACGAGGTGTTGACGGAACGCGCAGCAAAGGTGCGGTCCATCAACAGCCCACAATTGGCAGAACGCTCATCAACTTTAAACTTTGGAAATATGTAGTTACTGCAAATGTGGTTGTGAATCGTGGAGATGGCTCGGTCAAACCTGGAACATGATGACTTTCCAACGACGCTTTACAAGCATGTTCAAAATATAAGTGGCCTCTGGTGAGGGTTTTTTCATAGGATGATGCAGCAAAATAGAGGACATGAGAAAGATTCAACATCTTTTTTATTTTCTTATTAAGAGAAAACCAATAAAACTACTTTAAATATGAAAATCTACGTTACCCATAAGCTGCGAAATACATCTAGTAGAACAGGCATCATCTCCGAGGCAGCAGGTTTGACCATCGCTACATGGATTATCATCACCGCATTCTATGTTGAAGTTAGCAAGTGTGCATAATCCATCTAAGCTGGTGGGGTAAGGGCATGTTTCATCCCATTGTTCCGCTTGAAAAAAAAAAAAAAAAAATAATAAGAAATAAAGAATTAAAGAAATTTGAGCCTGTTTTAGCCTCGTACGTGAGGGTTGTATAGAATTGCTATATTGTTAATTATTCTATGCATGTTGTAAAAGCCCACTAATATGGTAAAAATAAACTGTGGATAGTTGTATTATCTCCTCTATTATCTCATTTTATTGCTTCATTATCTATGTTTTCCGCTTTATATGCCGCTTCTGCACTGCGTCTTCACAATGAAAATTATAAAGTTTACAGTTTTTTTGAGATCACATTGCTGATAAAGTTTTCTTTCAATATCGCAAAATGGAATAACAGCAAAGTAATATAACTGTTAAAAAACAGCGATTTTACTGTATTCCCGATACAATGTGTTGAGCGACATACAATATGATTGGCAAACTGGGGAATGGATACTGAGTCCCAACAACTAGACTTTACGCAAAAAATACCTAAAATGCAACTGAACCACCCCTTTAAAGTACATTGAACAAAAAATGCTAGAAAAATCACTGGTCTTTGACAGTAATTTTACAAAACGATTTTTTAAACGATTCAAAATTGCATTTTTTGGCGTAATGTTGGGTGGTGATAGAACTCACCGCGAACGTAGGGACCATCAACACCCTTAAATGGCTTTTAAAACGACCTTTTTGAATTTTGGAAATATGCAATTACTGCAAATGACCATTAAATTTACTGTACGTTTGTTAGCTTGTGGCCTCTTCTTTGTACCTTTTAGTCGTCTTTTACGACACACGTGAAATACGCTAGCACAATTCTATTCCGCATCTACAAACCACAGTGTATTTAGTCAATGTTGCTTTACTTACGTTCCATGCAGTCTGTTCCACCGTATCCTAATGGGCAAGAGCAGAATTTAGCTTCTTCATTTTCGTAACAGACTTTGTTTCCAGGACAATCGTCGTTTGCTCCACAGAGTATGTCTGAGTAAAGTAATCTTGATCAATACTTACTCATGGTTAAAGTACAATATTCTAATTAGAACATTTTATTTTGTGAAACATTAGCCGCAGGCACGTTCCACCAGTCACCCATGCATGACTAAACATTCTCTTTTTGAAGGGTCATTGATTGGAAAGCACGCTTTGTTGATTATAATTTTACCCAGATATTAAAGAAAGTAATGCGCAGTACGGCATACAAATACGAGGTGTTAATGGAACGCATCGCGAAGGTGGGGTCTATCAACAACTCGTAATTGGCATAAATCTCAACAACATGGCGTTTTTTTCAACTTTGGAAATATGCAATTATTTCAAATGGCCATTCACTTCACTTTACATTTGTTACAGCTTATTTGCTAAAATGAAAATGAGCGAGTCGACTGATGAAGCGTACTATTGAAGCAAGATGAATCTAGTCATTTTGGTTCTTGCTTGGAATAAATAAAGGTTTAATAGAAAACAACGGATATCATTCCCGTTTTAATAGATAACAAAGATGTCAATATTCTTTCTATCCGTAGCTTGAAAATGCTTTTGTGGGGTATATTAAAGACTTTTTAGCAAGACTTATTGTCATGCATTGATTGATTTTCAATATAAAATAAAATATATATTATACAGGTATAAAATCAAAAGGCTGTATTTTTCAAATTTTTTACCTGGATCAATTACGCAAGATAACGTACAGCCATCAGAGCAACAGATATAGTTTTCCTCACATCCTTCATCACGACAGATATTGCTCCACGATGAGCAATCCTTTGGTAAGTCCTCTGGTACTGTGCATTTATCATTTATCATCGAAGTAGCTGTAATATTAAAAATGATTATAATATTACTCACATTCGAGGCTGGGTAATTCATTTCGGCGACTCGACCCGCATCGAAGTATAATTGCTTGGAATAAATCGGAAATGGGAATAAAAACTCCAAAATTCAAATGGAATTTTTATTTGTATTATTTAAATTTTTACAAGCAAAATGCCAGTCACATATTTTCGGTTTGCTAAATTTTTGGCCTTATAAAGTACACGTGATAATTGAAAATTCATTGTCTCCCGATCACAAATTTTGTTTTGTCACGCATGTGCCATAGATGAACCGATGCGATTCAGCAGAGGCACATACGTGGCAGAAGATACTTTTCCGATTTGGTTGTTACAGTTGTAATTCAGATGATTTTCTATCTGTAGATTTTTTATTTAGCTTTTATGTACAAATTATCATTATAAAAGCGAGATATTTTGCCGTTCATACAGAATTAGCAACTTGATCCAATTCGAAAAAAAACAGTAAATTCAATGTACTTTAGTTACAGCCTAGAAAAAATGCCTAAAATTGGAACTGTCCAGCATGATCAATATACGTCCGGTCATCTATTCATTCTAATTTTTGATTTCTCCACTAAACTGAACAATGAGAGTAATTATACCTGATAAAATAAAACTAAAACAATATATGTTTTTTTTGCCAATTATGGGCAGTTGATTGAATGATAGGTACGAACTTTAGAATATTCCTAACGTATTCCAACAAGTCGTAAAAGGCGACGATGCTTCCTTTTTAGGCGCCGCTTCCGGCCTTACACAAAAGAATGAATTTAAAAGAAAGCAGTGTGGTCCATCAACAGTCCATACTTGGCATAGATCTCGTCAGCAAGGCGGTTTGAAACTTTGGAAATACTGAAATACTGTGAATCAACATCAAAATTACTGGACATTTATCATAGTGTGTGAAAGCAATTATGTTTTCCCATTGGGGTCAAAGAAAAAAAATAAAATAACCTGGGTTACTTACGTTCATCACAATTTGTTCCCGTAAATCCATATGAACAATAACAGTGGGATGGTACATCGTCAACATAGCATACTCTTGTATCGCCACAGATTTCAGGGCCTGAATCACAGTGAGTACCTGTGGGGGGAAGATTATCGGTTGAGGTTTTCACAATCATGCGCAACATAAAGGAGTCCGGGGGCCAAGTTCCAGATGTTAAATTTTCATGGATAGAGGAATAATCGCTCACGAGGAAAAGGGAAATGCTTGGAGGAGCGGTTTAAGATGGAAAAGGTGAATACCGTCCGAACACCCCTGGTTCCGACGTTGAGATGATTTATATTTGTAAGAAAGAATGTGTTTGTTATCTTGTTTAAACAAACATGTATTCAAAATCAATAATTTAAACAAATAACTGAAACGGTTTACAAATCACCTGTGCGACCGGCACCTGCCCCTACCTCTTTATTATTCTAGGTTTTCTGTTTTGTTGCGCCCTTTGAGTCAGCCACATGATCTATCGGAAAACTTTGACTGCAACCATGGCCAAATAGTGAACTTTGCGTAGCTTCGAATCAATTGCGTAAGGTCGAATCAATGTTCAAAAGTAGGTAGATACGGTTATTAGAATAGTCCTATCGTATTTTCCTGCGTACCGTAAAAGGCGACTAAAATGGGAGCAAATGAGTGGTAGATGGTTTTTACCATTACACAGGGCCAGATACCACACACTGCGCTTTATCATGCGGTTCAGTTCCGTTTGGAATGTTTTCCGTTTAGAGTGCAGTTGCTGGTGCCACATCTTTTAGTAGTCATCTGCTTTTAAGTGGCCGTTAGTTGGTTACTTCCAGGCATTGCTTCCGACTTTGCTGAGACTGAATTTTTATGGCAAAACCCTCTACATCGTGTGCAGGAGCAAGAAGAGTAGACATTGTGGATAGCAATCGGCCTAAACAAAACCGAATCGTGTCGAATTTGATTCGGATAATTTTTTAGCGTCGGATACAATCACTAAATCTATATAAAAACCAAATATCCCGAATTTATTACTGCAATATGTTTGGATTAAAAAAATCCAAAAATTTATAGTTTATAATATATAATTAATAATAATAATATTATAAATTATATTATAATTTATGACTGGTATTAGTATTAACAGACCTGAAGCAATCGCTTTTCAATTTTTAGTCTATTGAAAAATCGTTTGCATTTTGTCCTTGTGCTCCGAATCACCGAATTAAAATGCTCAGTCCGAGTAGCAATCAGATACTGATGGTTCGCATCAGATAATATGAATATTTTTATAAAGCTTATATTTCACGTTTCATAGTCTATATCTTGCGAACTTCGTTTGAAAATTTGCTTTTTCTGGACGCCATGCTAACCGCAAGAACAAACAAAAAAAAAAATACCCTAATCGTGTTTCAGCTACATTGACAATTTATTATACAACGAAATCCTCGACTTTGATAGACATTTATACAATCTAAATGAATCTTGTGGCAGAGCAGACTCAGTCAAAGTATTTTGTAATTCCGCAAAGAAGTTTTTAAATGTTGTTTTTTTTTTGAAAAAAAGGGTTCAATTTGTATATATCAATTAATTATCATTTTTAAATATTCCAGTATATATGTGTAAACAAACCTGATCCATTCACTAAAACCATCAGAGCAAATAAAACTACAATACAGCATTTTACGTTCATCATGAGCGTTGACTATTTCAACCTCACAGACAAATCACAATGATCGCTCTAGCGTCCCGGCGTGAATGATCAATAGAACCGAACGTTACCAATTTTAAAGCCATGATTTAAAATTTAACTTGGCCTGTGGGCAAGCGGAGAACTGGTACAACAGAATTCACTTATAATACCGTTTAAACCGTTACAATTTGCAAATACTGAAATTAGATATAAATCTGTGTGAACTTTATCAAGTAAACAATCACGCCTATTGCGGTAAGATCAAGTATTCTCATTTTCGTTTACTCGGCATGCGGGCAAGCGGAGAACTGGTACAACGGAATTCACTTACAACACCGTTTAAACCGTTACAATTTGCAAATACTGAAATTAGATATAAACCTGTGTGAACTTTATCAAGTACACAATCACGCCTAAGACCAAATATGTTACATTTTCGTTTATAAAGCAATTTAAGCTTTAACCTTTACAACGACAGTTCCATCTGACCACAAGACTTATTATTTTCTTGTTCACGTTGTATCAGACATATGTCGCAGATGGATAGCTCCATCGAGGCGCGGGGTATCTGTGGCTTATGCTTGACAAAGCCAAATATCTGATTATGCAAAATGGACTTTTCTGTAAAGACATTCATCAATAAAAATGCTTACCTACATGGCCAGGAAAAAGGCTTGTGTACGATCATCGCGAGGCTGCAGAGACTAAGAGCTACTATGCTACAAATTGATCTGACGAAATACGCACTTCAATACCTCAACTGCAGAAACATGACCAACGTAAATAGTTTCAGCCAGATAATCGAACCATATATATGATAACGACTCGGGACGCGCATTCTCATCTAACATAAAAGACCTATTTTTTTTTTCTTCTTCTTATCCCAAAATGGTGTATTTTGAAACGAAAAATTCAGAAAAGTTTTGCGGTTTAAAGTTTAAAAAAAAATGGTTTCCACTTGTATGTTTGCTGCACCTTCCGCCGTCATTCTGGGTAATTAATTATTATGCATGACCAACTGATCGACGTCGAGAGGCACAGGATTCCAATATCTGCTGATTCTGAAGATATGCGATTCTTAGAACAATCTGACAATTTTTTTTTTATTATTTTTTATGAGAATATAAGCATTCTGCGGAATAATGTAATTGGTGCCATTGTTACAACTCTAGTAGATAATATTTTTGTTGGTCCGACTTTGGATCGTTATAGCAATATAATTGGCTATTAAGTTCACAGGCAACGTGCGATCCGTCACTGCCATCGTGCTCTCCCCAATCTAGGACCGTTCCATCCACGATCCATTACTGGCCCATACCTAGCAAAATATTACTGACTGGTCTGAATGAAACAAAAATAAATATGTTACCTTCTGAACATATCAGAAAAATGCACCAAAAATACTTTCAAGCCTAAGAATTTGTCTTTGAATTGATTTTTTGATCGGGATAAAGTAGCAGATATCACGCTAAAAATCTACAAAATTATATAATCTAGTACTAAAGAACCTCATACATAGCGAAAAAAACATAGTAAATTTACTGGTAATCGAATATATTTCAAATGTTTGAAATCGAATACTCGATGAAATTTGTGCCAAGTATGGGCCTTAATATCACGAAGTAACTTTGCTGTCAAACAATGGCGATGCGATTCTACTGTATCATTGTTACAATGTTTGGACCGCGCCGTTAACGCACGAATGAAATAAACTCAATAACATTCAAACTGACAAATACATGAACGATTACAATTCAAATTAACATCAGAATTATATTTTTCGAGATAAAAACATGAAAATCTTTCATAATATTTTATTATTGAGAAAAAGCAATGCAACGTGCTCGCACACAGTTTTTGTAGTGCAGAGGAGGAAAGTTCCCTGCCGTGTTAACGAACCTCAACAAAGAGGGTAATAACTTGAGAACGCTCAAGAGAAGAATGAGTGCCTGTAAAGGAAAAACTGAAACTAAATAAGGACGAATTAGTTGTATTCACCGTACCGTCACCGTACATACTTTTTTCCAATATATAGCGTTTTAATTGTATAGTGGGACAGCTCGAAAATTTACAACAAAACGATCTCATTGTACAAAATATTACCTAAAAATGACATTGTCAAAGAACCGTTGTTCTTACTTACTAAGGACGCCGATACTGAACTACAAATATAAAAATAAGACTTAAATAAAGTTACCTGTCGCAACTGGTCAAACCGGAACTACCGGTTGAATTTTCACCACTGGTTGCACTGGCACTACTGGTTGCACTGGTAATACTAGAGGGTAGGGCACTGCAGGAACTGGTTGGACTTGTATTATTGGAGGTTGTGGTGCAACTTGAATTTGTCGAGCCGGTTGTCTGCCAACGAGGAAAATTGGCAAGAGAATTGGAAGTAAATTATTCTTACTGTTAGGTTCTGAAAACAAACATCAGCCAAATCATTAGCCAAAATATACATTTATATGTATATTTATTCAACACTGCATTGCCTGTTTGAATGCCAAAAAATATCCTTGGCTCGATGTCGCAAAACGACGGAATCGAGTAAGTAGATCAGTTTGTAATTCTGGACTATGCGAAGCAAAATCATTTGAAATTGGATTAATGTTCGGGTGTTTTTCGAAAATCTAAATCCAAATATTCAGCAACAAATATCAATTTTAACATGACAATCTCCTCAAATTATGCAAAGCAATCGATGCCTTCGAATTCAATTATATTGATATAAGAAAAAATGTAATTCCCGTTCATCGCTGGGAAAACAAAGAAATTTGATAAAATAAAAATATTTCGATCCTATTTTGTCTCTAAAATATGACTACTTTATCTTATGTCACATGTTTCTGTTTTTATTAGCAATTTCCCAACGGTATCTGTGTTTGGAATCATTAAATTAAACTGCCCATTGAAGAATTAAATAGATTACAATAATATCAATTGTAATGTTAGAATAAACGCCTATATTATTTGATATGTGGCTGAAGGATCTAGCTTTAGGTTTGGGGCCGGCATTAAAGTCTCGAAAACGTTCATGAAACAGTAACTACGCCACCGGAGTAGTCGATGATACTATAACGCAATTGCGACCGGTAAAATGTCAACTATGGCTTTGAGAGATTCTGACTATCTCAAGTGCATTCACCAATATCCATACACATTGGTCCGCATCCATTAAAACAACAATATTTCTCCATCACAATCACAGGTTGTCTCATCAACGATCATGGTACATGTATAGCTGGGAACCATCGAGTATGGGCATTCCTTATGCAACTCATTCAATCTCATCCGTTTTTTCGTCTTTGAATATATATTATATATAACCCTCACTCCTCACAAACATCTTTGGTCAATATTTTTCTAACTGAGATGGGAGGTTGGGCTTCGTAATTTCACTTGAATTATTTTTTTTCGAAAGACAAATTAGTATGAATTAAGTATGCGCTTTTATGGTTTGAATAATCTTGAATTATATAGCACAAAAAAATCTGGTCATAAACCTTAAAAATGACGAAATACAAAACTCTGGCAAAAACACAGTAAAATCATAGTTTGTTTGTTGTACTTTTTCTAGAACCCAAACCGATTTCCTGACGTCTTTTAGGGAGGTGTTCGAATTATTTTCTATGCCCTGTACGTGAATTGACTGGGGTGCTTATACCCAACACCTGTTACACACGGGCTTTTGCATACAATGTGTGTCTTCAGTCTTCCAGATAATACGATCGCACTTGAACGAGCTGGGCCACCGAGGGATCCAATTTTCTAATTACATACACCAAGTTTGGGTCAATGCCAAGATAAGGCAATCCTATTCGTACCTCTCACGACGTTGCTGATCATATTATCTCCCGAAAATACTAAAAATTGTAGGAAGAAATTAAACCAAACATCATTATTGTTTTCATGCTGTGTAAAAATTTATTGTTGGAATCGGCTAGTCTTTAGCCCATACATAAAACCAAATATCAGATTGGACAAAATGTTAATTAACAAAAAACTTTTTCTAATGGAATCAAATTAACGATGGATTTAAAACAAGGGATAACTCATTTCATCAAAAAACATTTGCAATGACAAAAAGTCCATTGATTTCTGGCGAAATATTCCAATATCCTAGTTCACAATCATTTATTATCTCATTTTCAGCCACTGATACTGCATTGTAGTGTCACATCTACGCCTCCGTTAAAGAACACAGCTGTACAACCATTGCAGGTATTCATCACACACTGAGCTCTAGGAAATCTTGGACATTGAAGTCTTTCACATAGATCTGGACATCCTAGTACGGAGTATTGACCTTGTGGACATGCTAGAAAATCAAACAAATTGATAAATATTACGAATGTAGAAAAATGGAATAGAGCATCGCATAATTAAATGACAGCAGCACGTATAGAGCATGGGAATAGGAGGATAAGTACAGTGACGCGTACATGACAGCAAATCACTCGTTGTTAGGCAAATTAACTGTATTGTGTTTCATGTGAAAGCGCTGCTGCCTTTCAAATTTCTTTTATGCAATACTTCTCTATTTAGTGAGAGTACAGAGATACCAAAGCTTCAGCTGATTGATTATTGTAGTAGCTTTTTGTTATTAAAGTGGCCGTTTGTTGTCTCCTTTAGACGTCGCTTTCGACCTTCGTTAGAGAGAATTAATATATATAAAAAGTATTACCAGTGCATTTCTGGACTGAAAGGTCATGGGTATGATTGGATCAAATTGATACTTTTTAGGATTCAATTATTATTTGGATATGCGCTTGAATGGGATCTAATCAAATCAAATCATTTTCATTGTACATGAAAAGAAATTGCCCTGTTTTTGTCAATATATTTTATTCACTCACAATATCACAATAAGAAATCTACAGCTACGATTCTTCAAATATTCCACAATTTTTCATATCATATACCCCACGACCGATTTGGAAAATTCGTGGTTTAAATCGTTTGGATTTCCCAGATCTATGTGCAAATATAGACTGCAATAAATCGATTTCCAATGAGAACAATTTTGTCAAAAATTTTTTTTTTGTCAAGTATGTGACATTGATGGATCGCGTCGATTAGACGCGGTCCATTTGTGGCGCATACTTGACAAAATAGATACTCTGATTGGATTGGGCTATGTTCTACTCTCGATTGCGATACAACTTATATCATAACAAGCATGCAATTAAAAAAAGCAAATGATATATACCTAGACGAACTGGTGCTACTGGTTGTACTGGTACTACTGGTTGAACTGGTACGACTGGTTGTACTGGTATTATAGGACGATAAGGTACTACAGGAACAGGTTGTTGGACTTGAATGATTGGAGGTCGCGGTGCAACTACAGGTGCCCGTGGTCTATTAGCATTCATAAGTGCGTAGAGAAGTAGAAGGGTACTATAATCAGGCTTTGGTTCTGAAAGTAAAAAATTTCTGTTAGGAAAAAATTTCAACAGTGCGCATTTTTAACTTCACCACCAATGTGGTAGAATAACATGTTTTGAATGTCAAGAAAATCTCTTTTCACAACGTTATTTCAGATAAGAAAAAGTTATCGTCCATTATATTTTCTAAATACGGTGTCGAATCAGCTCAGATTGGGAAACATATGTAATTAGACGTATTAAAAATTCTACATTTATAAATTTGAGTGTTAAGAAGACCATATTTTTTACAAATTGATCCGTGGAATTAAACTGTGGGACATGTTGGTTAACAATTTCAGACATGCAATGTAGGGTTTCCCTGCAAAATACCTAGAAGTAGTTTTTCTTGTGAATTTTTTTGAAGCAAGTAATAAAGATATAGAAAGAAAATAATTTGTATCGCGTTATCCTGACAAAGCCATCAATTGCATTCGAAAGATTCTATTCCTTCTAAATAAGCGTTTACCAATATCCTTACTATTTTTATCCATGCACATAGGTCCGCATCCATCAGAACAACAATAATATCCCTCATCACAGTCACAGGTTATCTCATCAGCGAACGTAGCACATGTGTAGGTGGAAACCATTGGGTATGAGCATTTCTCATGTAATTCACCCCATCCTGGAAACAGAAAAAGGTTGAACGTTGTGGAAGAGTGGAAGAAAACCAATCCCAATAAATGAAAAATAATTAAACAAAGAACACAAGCACTAGGATGTTCCTTATTGGCGGGATCTATCAGTAAGTTAGAGATCCTGACCTCGAGCATAAAGTATGAACACGCGTGCACAAAGTATTTTCGACTATCAGTTACATTCGCTATTTTCTTTGTTCCTAAGCAGAAAAAATGATAGGAACATTTTTTGTTAAGTTTGTGTCATTGACGGAACGTCGATGAGACGCGTTTCATCAGCGGCACGGGATTGATAAAACAAAATTTCTGATAGAAATTACTCAGCATAAAAGCGTTTTCAATCATATTTTGAATGATACCCTTTCAAATATATCTTATTTAAGCCCGAGCAACAGATAGAACCCGAAATAATGATATGCAGGACGCGGTAGGACGTGAATGATGTTTTCATCGCCGATGGCAAATACAAATCACTGCACTTTATTATATTGGTTCTGTCCTATCTGAAGTATTTTCAACTTAGAGTGCAGTCGTTGGTATTTTATTTTGTACTAGTTCTTCTCCGGCTGAATGCCCATTATTTTTTTTTAATTTTGTGCACTCCTTTGGACTTTGCTTCGTTCGGAGCTGATTTCATCAAAAAAATATCTAAATAAGGACTCACGTGTTTTGCACCTGTATCCACTGTATCCCCACGGACAAACACAGGTAAATTTATCTGCTGAGTCATCGTCTACACACAATTTATATTCATCCTTACACATTTTTACATTAGCAGGATCCATGCAACCTGAAAATAAAATAGGTATATTTGAAGCTCAACCATGATTTCTCATTTCCTGTTGTTTTTGTATTCTACTTAAAGCTCCTTAACTCACTCTATTGGCAAAAGCTACATTTCTTTTTACAGACTTTAATTTGTGTCTGGTGGAAAGATCAAAAGTTGAATAAAACGACACACGTAGTGATGTGGCAACCTAATTCTCATTTAAACTGGATAAATCGAATTTACTAAAGACTTTTTTGGGGGTATTCGAAAATAAAATCATCGAATTGCCTATTTCATAAACATTTTCAAGATCAAAATAAGGTTTAACTACTTTTTAAACCTGATACCTAGTTGATTTACCTATTTTCCCTGGTGAATTAACTAGGTGAAATTTCAAACAGAAATCTCGGTAAAAGTTGAATTAAGTATACCAGATATCTGCAAAACTAGGTTAAAAAGTACTTCGAAAAGGATCTCGGTAAACTCTATAATGGTGCTTTTACTTAGAATTGCCAAAACTTGACACACGTATTCTGCGACTCTGTTGATAAAATAAAATTTCGTTTCACACCATGTGCAAAAATGGAGATGAAAAAGGGAAGATTTCTAAAAAATTAGGACATTAGTGCCCAAATCTCATAAAACAGAGATCACAATATGGCCAGCGGGTTCGTTTTCGTATTAATGTTATTGTATAGCTTCTGTGGTCATTAGTTCAATAGTATTTATTATAGTTTCTGCCGACAGTGTTAATAATACAGCTAGAAGGTAAATTATTAATATTATCAGCAATGTGATTTAGAATTCGAGTAAAAAACCATTGCTGCAAGTTACTCGAGTAAATTCACCGCACTGTAATAAAAAATGCAACAAAATCACTGATCTTTGACAGTAATATGTGTTTGTTTGGCTGCATTGAAATAAATTTTAATTTGACTTTTTTTGTCAAATACGTGGGACGGAACGCGCAGCAAGGGTGCGGTCCATCAACAGCCCACAAATGGCATAACGCTCATCAACTTTAAACTTTGGAAATATGTAATTACAGCAAATGTGGGAGTGATAACGTGGAGATAACTCGATCAAATCTGGAACATGATCACTTTCCAACGACTCTTTATAAGCATGTTCGAAATATATGTGACTTCTGTTACAGGATTTTTCATGGGATGATACAGCCAAATAGAGGCCATGAAAAAGATTCAACATCTTATTTATTTCCTTATATGAAGAAAACTAATAAAACTACTTAAAATTGTAAAATCTACGTTACCCATAAGCTGAGAAATACATCTAGATGAACAGGCATCATCTCTTAGGCAGCAGATTCCCCCATTGCTACATGGATTATCATCATCGCATTCTAAGATCCCGACACTCAATGTGCATAATCCATCTAAGCTGGTGGGGAAAGGGCATGTTTCATCCCATTGTTCCGCTTGAATAAGAAAAACAAAAAATAATAACGAATAAAGAAGAAAAGAATTTTATGTGTTTATGTGTTGAGCGCATTTAATATGATTGGCTGGTGAATGGATTGGTCTAAATAAGGGCAACTTGATGGCAATGAGCTACCGAAGATACAGTTCTCTCAACTAGACTCTACGAAAAATGCCTTAAATGCAACTAAACCACCTCCTTAAAGTACAGTGAACAAAAAATGCAAAAAACATCACTGGTCTTTGACAGTAATTTTATAAAGCGATTTAGGAAAAGGTTTAAAATTGCCTTTTTTCGCGTAATGTTGGATGTTGATAGAACTCACCGCAAAGGTATGGTTCATCAACAACTCTTAATTGGCATAAATCTTTTTAACACGACGTTTTTGGAAATATGCAATTACTGCAAATGACCATTAAATTTACTGTACGTTTGTTAGCGTGTGGCCTCTTTTTGTACCTTTTAATCGGCTTTTACGACACACATGAAATATGCTAGCACAATTCTATCCCGCATCAACAAACCACAGTGTATTTAGTCAATGTTGCTTCACTTACGTTCCATGCAGTCTGTTCCACCGTATCCCATTGGGCAAGAGCAGATTTTCATACCTCCAGTATCGTAACAGACTTTGTTTCCAGGACAATCATCGTTTGCTCCACAGCGTATATCTGAGTAACGTAATCTTGATCAATACTTACTCATAATAAAAGTATATTATTCTAATCAGAACATTTTATTTTGTGAAACATGAGTCGAAGGCGCGTTCCACCAGACACCCATGCATGACTAAACATTCTCTTTTTGAAGGGTCATTGATTGGAAAGCGACGCTTTATTGATTATAATTTAACCCAAATATGAAAGATAGTAATGCGCAGTACGGCATACAAATACGAGAGGTTATTGGAACGCAACGCAAAGGTGGGGTCTATCAACAACTCATAATGGACATAAATCTCATCAACATGGCGTTTTTTCATGGGAAATATGCAATTACTTCAAATGGCCATTTAATTTACTGTACATTTGTTACAGCGTATTTGCTAAAATAAAAATGAGCGAGACGACTGATAAAGTGTACATTTGAAGCAAGATGCATCTATTCATTTTGGTTTTTGCTTGGAATAAATAAAGGTTTAATAGAAAACAACGGATAGCATTCCCGTTTTAATAGATAACAAATATGTCAATATTCTATCTATCTGTAGTTTGAAAATGCCTTTTGTGGGGTATATAACAGACTTTTAAGCGCAACTTATTGTCATGCATTGATTGGTTTTCAATATAAAATAAAATATATATTATACAGGTATAAAATCAAAAAACTGTATTTTTCAAATTTTTTACCTGGATCAATTACGCAAGATAACGTACAGCCATCGGAGCAACAGATATAGCTTTCCTCACATCCTTCAGCAAGACAGGTATTGCTCCACGACGGGCAATCCTTTGGTAAGTCCTCTGGTACTGTGCATTTATCATTTATCATCGAATTAGCTGTAATATTAAAAATGATTATAATATTACTCACATTCGAGGCTGGGTAATTCATTTCGGCGACACGACCCGCTTCGAAGTATAATTGCTTCGAATAAATCGGAAATGGGAATAAAAACTCCAAAATTCAAATGCAATTTTTATTTGTATTATTTTTATTATTTAAATTTTTACGAGCAAAATGCCAGTCACATGTTTTCGACTTGATAGATTTTTGGCCTTATAGAGGACACGTAAGAATTGAAAATTCATTGTCTCTCTATCACAAATTTTGTTTTGTCACGCATAAGCCATAGATGAACCGATGCGACTCAACAGAGGCACATACGTGGCAAAAGATGCTTTTCCGATTTGGTTGTTACAGTTGTAATTCAGATGATTTTCTATCTGTAGATTTTTTATTTAGCTTTTATGTACAAATTATCATTATAAAAGCGAGATATTTTGCCGTTCATACAGAATTAGCAACTTGATCCAATTCGAAAAAAAAACAGTAAATTCAATGTACTTTAGTTACAGCCTAGAAAAAATGCCTAAAATTGGAACTGTCCAGCATGATCAATATATGTCCGGTCATCTATTCATTCTAATTTTTGATTCCCCACTAAACTGAACAATGACAGTAATTAGACCTGATAAAATAAAACTAAAACTATATATGTTTTTTGCAACTAAAAATAATGAGGAATAAAGAACTTTAAGCCTGTTTTAACCTCGCGCTTGAGGGTTATATAGAATTGCTATAATGGTAATTATTTTATGCATGTTGTAAGAGTCCACTAATATGGTAAAAATAAACTGTGGATAGTTCTCTTATCTCCCTTATTATCTTATTATTATTACTTCATTATTTTTTATCGCTTTATATGCAGCTTCTGCACTGCGTCTTCACAATGATAAAATTACAGTAGTTTCACTGGTTATTTTCAGTAATTCTATATTTTCCGAATTTGAGATCACATTGCTGATAAAGTTTTCTTTCAATATCGCAAAATGGAATAACTGCAAAGTAATATTACTGTTAAAAAACAGCGATTTTACTGTATTCCCGATAGAATGTGTTGAGCGACATACAATATGATTGGCAAACTGGTGAATGGATACTGAAGATAGAGTCCCAACAACTAGACTCTAAGCAAAAAAATACCTAAAATGCAACTGAACCACCCCTTTAAAGTACATTGAACAAAAAATGCAAGAAAAATCACTGGTCTTTGACAGTAATTTTACAAAACGATTTTTTAAACGATTCAAAATTACTTTTTTTGCGTAATGTTGGGTGTTGATAGAACTCACCGCGAACGTAGGGACCATCAACACCCCTTAATTGGCTTAAATCTTTTTAAAACGACCTTTTTGAATTTTGGAAATATGCAATTACTGCAAATGACCATTAAATTTACTGTACGTTTGTTAGCTTGTGGCTTCTTCTTTGTACCTTTTAGTCGTCTTTTACGACACACGTGAAATACGCTAGCACAATTCTATTCCGCATCAACAAACCACAGTGTATTTAGTCAATGTTGCTTCACTTACGTTCCATGCAGTCTGTTCCACCGTATCCTAATGGGCAAGAGCAGAATTTAGCTTCTCCATTTTCGTAACAGACTTTGTTTCCAGGACAATCGTCTTTTGCTTCACAGCGTATGTCTGAGTAAAGTAATCTTGATCAATACTTACTCATGGTTAAAGTACATTATTCTAGTTAGAACATTTTATTTTGTGAAACATTAGCCGCAGGCACGTTCCACCAGCCACCCATGCATGACTAAACATTCTCTTTTTGAAGGGTCATTGATTGGAAAGCACGCTTTGTTGATTATAATTTTACCCAGATATTAAAGAAAGTAATGCGCAGTACGGCATACAAATACGAGGTGTTAATGGAACGCATCGCGAAGGTGGGGTCTATCAACAACTCAAAATTGGCATAAATCTCAACAACATGGCGTTTTTTCAACTTTGGAAATATGCAATTATTTCAAATGGCCATTCACTTCACTTTACATTTGTTACAGCTTATTTGCTAAAATGAAAATGAGCAAGTCGACTGATGAAGCGTACATTTGAAGCAAGATGCATCCAGTCATTTTGGTTCTTGCTTGGAATAAATAAAGGTTTAATAGAAAACAACGGATAACATTCCCGTTTTAATAGATAACAAAGATGTCAATATTCTATCTATCTGTTGCTTGAAAATGCTTTTTGTGGGGTATAATACAGACTTTTAAGCGCAACTTATTTTCATGCATTGATTGGTTTTCAATATAAAATAAAATATATATTATACAGGTATAAAATCAAAAGGCTGTATTTTTCAAATTTTTTACCTGGATCAATTACGCAAGATAACGTACAGCCATCGGAGCAACAGATATAGTTTTCCTCACATCCTTCAGCAGGACAGGTATTTCTCCACGATAGGCAATCCTTTGGTAAGTCCTCTGGTACTGTGCATTTATCATTTATCCTCGAAGTAGCTGTAATAATAAAAATGATAATAATATTACTCCCATTTGAGGCTGGGTAATTCATTTCGGCGACTCGACCCGCTTCGAAGTATAATTGCTTGGAATAAATCGGAAATGGGAATAAAAACTCCAAAATTCAAATGGAATTTTTATTTGTATTATTTTTATTATTTAAATTTTTACAAGCAAAATGCCAGTCACATATTTTCGGTTTGCTGAATTTTTGGCCTTATAAAGTACACGTGATAATTGAAAATTCATTGTCTCCCGATCACAAATTTTGTTTTGTCACGCATGTGCCATAGATGAACCGATGCGATTCAGCAGAGGCACATACGTGGCAGAAGATACTTTTCCGATTTGGTTGTTACAGTTGTAATTCAGATGATTTTCTATCTGTAGATTTTTTATTTAGCTTTTATGTACAAATTATCATTATAAAAGCGAGATATTTTGCCGTTCATACAGAATTAGCAACTTGATCCAATTCGAAAAAAATACCAGTAAATTCAATGTACTGTAGTTACAGCCTAGAAAAAATGCCTAAAATTGGAACTGTCCAGCATGATCAATATACGACCGGTCATCTATTAATTCTAATTTTTGATTTCTCCACTAAACTGAACAATGTAATTATACCTGATATAATAAAACTAAAACAATATATGTTTTTGGCCAATTATGGGCAATTGATTGAAATGTAGGTACGAACTTTAGAATATTCCTAACGTATTCCAACAAGTCGTAAAAGGCGACGATGCTTCCTTTTTAGGCGCCGCTTCCGGCCTTACGCAAAAGAATGAATTTAAAAAAAAGCAGTGTGGTCCATCAACAGTCCATACTTGGCATAGATCTCGTCAGCAAGGCGGTTTGAAACTTTGGAAATACTGAAATACTGTGAATCAACATCAAAATTACTGGACATTTATCATAGTGTGTGAAAGCAATTATGTTTTCCCATTGGGGTCAAAGAAAAAAAATAAAATAACCTGGGTTACTTACGTTCATCACAATTTGTTCCCGTAAATCCATATGAACAATAACAGTGGGGTGGTACATCGCCAACATAGCATACTCTTGTATCGCCACAGATTTCAGGGCCTGAATCGCAGTGAGTACCTGTGGGGGGAATATTATCGGTTGAGGTTCTCACAATCATGCGCAGCATAAAGGAGTCCGGGGGCCAAGTTCCAGATGTTAAATTTTCATGGATAGAGGAATAATCGCTCACGAGGAAAAGGGAAATGCTTAGAGGAGCCGTTTAAGATGGAAAAGGTGAATACCGTCCGAACACCCCTGGTTCCGACGTTGAGATGATTTATATTTGTAAGTAAGAATGTGTTTGTTATCTTGTTTAAACGAACATATATTCAAGATCAATAATTTAAACAAATAACTGAAACGGTTTACAAATCACCTGTGCGACCGGCACCTGCCCCTATCTCTTTATTATTCTAGGTTTTCTGTTTTGTTGCGCCCTTTGAGTCAGCCACATGGTCTATCGGAAAACTTTGACTGCAACCATGGCCAAATAGTGAGCTTTGCGTAGCTTCGAATCAATTGCGTAAGGTCGAATCAATGTTTAAAAGTAGGTAGATACGGTCTTTAGAATAGTCCTATCGTATTTCCTGCGTACCGTAAAAGGCGACTAAAATGGAGCAAATGAGTGGTAGATGGTTTTTACTATTACACAGGGCAGATGCCACACACTGCGCTTTATCATGCGGTTCAGTTCCGTTTGGGATGTTTTCCGTTTAGAGTGCAGTTGCTGGAGCCACATCTTTTAGTAGTCATCTGCTTTTAAGTGGCCGTTAGTTGGTTACTTCCAGGCATTGCTTCCGACTTTGCTGAGACTGAATTTTTATGGCAAGGCTCTACCCGACAGCTGAAACCGACAGCTCAAATGTCAGAGATCTACTAAAAATTATTTAGCGACAGAAACTGCACTCTAAAGAGAAAACAACCCGTGCAGAACTGAGTCACCATGGAGAAGTGCAAGTCAAGGAGCGGTCCATCTGTGGCTTAGGTTCGGCAAAATCATATTTTGTGTTTAAATGCTACTCTAATTGCACATCAATATTTTTAAGTCACAAATCATCATTCCCAATTATTAAGTCTCAATAATTAAATTAAAAAAGCAACAATTTTGATTTTACAATATCAGCGATATGAATGCCGGTATGACAGTAAGAAGGTGTTTGTTTTCTTGTTTAAACGAACGAATACTCGAAATCAATAATTCAAACAAATAACTAACACGGTCTACAAATCATCTGTGCGATCGGCACCTGTCCCTGCCTCTTTATTCTTTTAGGTTTTCTGTTTTATTGCGCCCATTGAGTCAGCCACATGGTCTACCGGAAAACTTTCACTGCAGCCATGGCCAAATGTTAAACATCGCGTAGCTTCAAATCAATTATGTAAGTTCGAATCAATATTTCAAAGTAGGTACGTACGGTCTTTAGAATAGTCCTAACGTATTTTCTGCGTACCGTAAGAGGTGACTAAAAGGGAGCGAATGAGTGGTAAATGGTTTACCATTACACACGGCAGGTACCACTCACTGCGCTTTACCACGCGGTTCAGTTCCGTTTAGAGTGCAGTTGCTGGCACCACATCTTTTAGCAGCTCTCTGTTTTTAAATGACCGTTAGTTACTTTCTGTCGGGCATTGCTCACGACCTTGCTCAGGGTAAATTTTTATGAAAAAACTCTACAATATGTGCAGGAACTGGAGGAATAGAAATTGTTGGTAGCAATAGGGCTGAGCAAAACCGAATCGTTTCGAATTTTATTCGGATAATTTTTTCGAGTCGGATCCAATCACTAAATCTAGCAAACGCTTTTAAATTTAATCAAAATCGTTTTCATTTTGACCTTAAGAATCCAAAACTTCCCTTTGCCAGCAATTTTGGATGCCATCCTAACAGCATGAACAAACAAAAAATATACCCTTATCGCGTTTTAGTTACATTGGCAATTTATTATACAACGAAAAAATGGACTTTGATAGACATTTATACAATCTAAATGAATCTTATCGCAGAGCGGACTCAGTCAAAGTATTTTGTAATTTCGCAAAGAAGTTTTTAAATGTTGTTGTTATTTTGAAAAAAAGGTTCAATTTGTATATATCAATTAATTATCATTTTCAAATATTCCAGTAGATATGTATACAAACCTGATCCATCAGGATCTCCATCTATTAAAACCACCAGAGCAAATAAAACTGCAATACAGCATTTTACGTTCATCATGATCGTTGACTATTTCAACTTCGCAGACAAAACACAATGACCGTTCTAACGTCCAGTGGACTTTGATCAAAAGAACCGAGCGTTACCAATTTTAAGCAACGATTTAAAATTTAACTCGGCCTGAAGGCAAGCTAATAACTGGTACAAACGGAGTAATGGCACTAATTCAATAATAACACCGTTTAAACCAGTACAATTTCCGAATAATGAGATTTAATATAAATCTGTGTGAACTTTATCAAGTAAACAATCACGCCTGCACCGCTAAGACCAAACATGCCTCATTTTCGTTCATAAGGAAAATTTAAGCTTTAACCTTTATAAGGACAATTCCATCTAACCAGAAGACTTATTCACTTGTTCACATTGTATCAAGCATATGCCATAGATGGATCGCGCCAAATATGTGATTAGGTGAAATAAACTTTTCTATGTAGATATTTAGCGATGAAAATGCTTACCGCCATGGCCAAGATGAAGGCTTGTGGAAGATTACCAAGAAGCTGCAAATCTGTGACTGGTATTGAAGTAGCTGAGTACTTATGAAATTAAACAGAAGAAATTATCTAGAGCGCAAATTTCAAAAACAATCTGAAATTTTCGACGCCTTATATCTAGTATTAATTAATCTGGTGGATAAATAAAATTCAAATACATTTTCATTTTAAAAATTGTACTAAATATCACCCCCATGAATTCATTTGATAAAATTTAATCTGGTTCGTTTGTCTGTTGATCTCCTATAAATATTTTGGGCAATAATAATATTCATTTCCACTTCAGAATATTATTATTAAAAAGAAATATTTGTTTAAAATAAATATTCCCAATTATTTTGGGACAAGGATATTATTCTTTTCATTGTTTCAGAATATTGTATAAAAAAACTACTTGTATGCTGTTGAAGTTTAATTTCGTTTAAGAGTTTTTTTTAAGTACACTGTAAAAACATGCAACACAATCACTGGTCTTTGACAGTAATTTTATTCAAATTCAAAATTGACTTTTTTGCCCAAATATGAGATATTGATGAAACTCACCGCGAAGATGCGGACCATAAACAGCTCATAATTGGCATAAATCTCATCAATGTGGCGTTTTTTACTTTGGAAATATGCAATTACTGCAAATAACCAATAAATTAACTCTCTTTTTTCTATTTTTATCGCTAATTAGTAAACAATAAGCGTTTTCTAAGTTTTCTCATTGAGTTTTGCCGTAAAAGTAAATTTTTTAAAAATCGAGTGGGATTTTAAACAAAGCATATTAAAAAGACACACAATCGAAATAGTTTTGATTTTTTTGTTCTAGAGATTACTGCTCTATAAGATAACGCGTGGAATGTAAGTACGGGATAATTAGTTAATATCAATATTGGTGAAATCGAAGCTGGAGGTTACATGATCGCGATAACGGGGGTTAGTGAGGCACATTTCATATTTTTATTGATTCAGGGGTTCGATTTGTTTCGAAAAATTGTCTATAATAATGTTTGAATTCCAAACGATTCAGCCGGCTCCCATCACATGAAAAGCTTATTATTTGCTTACAATAAGAACTATACCAGTACATCCATTAGCCATGCTGTAAAATTTTTCAAAAAGAAAATATTCCCACTAGTTTTTACGATGAAAACACGAATGTTTTGTAGATAATTTTTATGTTATCTTGTGAAGTGTCGGTGATAATGACCATTTTGAGTTCGCTGCTGATACTTCAAAATTAGTCGATGCATCGGTACATCCACAAAAAGACAGGAATTAGAACATTTAGGACCTTTTCAGCTAAGTCCTTTTTAGCAACAGAAATAGAGAATTAAACTCAAATGCTTTTGTTTCATTTTGCTTTACATTATATTAATTCAATACAAGTGCCTGGGTAGTTGATACCAGTCCTCGTTGCCTTGAAAGATTTGCGTTAAAAATATTAAGTAAAGTAGATGGATACATAAAATCATTTTTCTTGCTACTTCTGATTATTTGCCGTTGGTATAAATTATTCCACATTCTAAAGTTACTTCTCTTTCTCTATAGAAGAACATATCTCTACATCCATTACATTTATTCAACACAGACTGAGCTTGAGGATAATTCGAACATGTAAGTTGCTCACATGTATTAGGGTATCCTTGTATGTGATATTGACCGGCAGGGTACACTGGGAAGAATTAAAATGCGCTAATAAAAGGATGTGCAGAAGAGAGATTAAGATTTATTATGATGCCGGCAATGGAAGCGTGGCGGGTGTACAAGTTAAAGAACCCCAAATTTTGAGAAGGCGGAAAATTACCCCTTCCAAGATTTTGGAAATCATCCTAATATTCGAAGAAGCAAAATATTATTCGACAATAAACGTTTTGGAGAACTGGTCCTACTGGTTGCAATGGAATTACTAGACGAAGTGGTTGAACTGGAGCTACTGGTTAGACTTGAATGACAGTAGGATTTTGGACTTTATGATTTGAGGTTATAGCGCTGGAAAAAAATATTTCATATCATGTCGGATTAAATGTTAGTATTATATGTTGCTAAAACGTCGGATACTGAGATATGAAATTTCACGTCTAGAATTCAAATGATAAAAAACCCCAAATTTTTTTCAATTAAACGCAAGCTCATAAAAGTGCAAAATTGAAAAAGCAAAATTCATAGGCAAAGCATCCAAACAATTTCTTGCTTTCCTTCATGACTTGATTATGAATTATGACTTATTATGAGTTATGAATATGAGCTACAAAATATGATTTCCTAAATTGGAATATATTATTACGGAAACGAATAGTCATATTTAGTGTATATACCTTCAAGCAAACACGATGAAAAGGCAATTTCCTTACAATCATAATCCACACACATGGGTCCACATCCATTAGAACAGCAATATTTTCTTCCATCACAGTTACAAGTTGTCTCATCAGTGATCATATCGCACATGTAACTGGGAATTGGGTAGAAACATTTCCTATGCAACTCATCGGAACCTAGTTTTCTTGAAAAAAGGATACATGTATAAATGATATCAGGGAAATGGCATTAAGGAAAAAAGTTATTTTATTATTATTATTTTATTTTTTTAAAGAGCGAATAAAAATCTTTTTTTTTTGTTAAGCATAGGCTACGCACCTGTGACCTAATCCGTCAGCGTCAAGGATTCATTTTTGGAATAGTTTGGTTTATATAAAATGACTTAAAACAGTAAAGATATTTGTTTGCTACTAGGATAATGATAACCCGTCGTTTTATTATAAACGTCGGTCAAAAATCCCGGTTAAAATCTGTATGCAATGTTTCCGCTTATATGTTATATTTAACTACTGTCTCAAAAAATGAGGTAAACGCTGCTCTTTTGCAATAATTTGAGATGAGGTACTGTCCATCAACAACCCATACTTGGCATAAATCTCATCTCATCGAAACGGTTTCGAATTTTCAAAATATTCAATTACTGGATGTTACCGGTACATTCACTGTACTTTTGTAACAGTGTATACTGTACCTCAAAGCTTTTGTGTTTAGTAATAGCTAACCTGCTTTGCCCAGTCGGAATATACTGCGCTGGAATGCTTTTCTAATCATGAGTCACTTATGCTCACGATGGCGACGGACTATCTGTGGCTCATGCTTGACGTAATACAATTTTTGATTGGCTCATTACTGTCCCAAACTTGATTAAAGCAAATGACAAAGAAAAAATATGGACTGTGCCACCGAGGCTCGGTCCGTCTGTAAATTCTTTTATTCTCTAGCGCCTGCTTAAAACAGAGGAAAATTTTGGGAAAAAATGTGATACCCACGTTTATTCTTCTTTGGATATATTCATATATATTATGCTTTCTAAATTTCAAAAATCATCCAAGCTATTCCCTTGTTTTGCACTTTTATCCACTATATCCCCACGGACAAGTACATTCCATCATACTCAGGAACCATGCAACTTGCAGAACATATTGCTTTGGTTTTTAGTATTATTAGCGAAGTTTAATTGTTAATGTGAATATTTTGTGTGGTACCCACAAAATGCCTTGCTGAAGGGCACGCCCGGTGATGAAACGGTCAAGCAGCAAACCATCGGCTTAACCAACCAGGTTAACATTAGCCGACAAGTTTATATTCATGTACCAACTGAGAATGCGTAAATGCAACAATAATTCAATACACGCCACAGATGTACCGCGGCAATACTAAGATTGTCTTGTTTGGTCAATTTACTTGGCCTTACCGTTAGCCAACTTCATAACACTTTGGCCAAGTTGCTTCTGCATTATCAGGTTGCTCTCATGCTCGATTATATGTCTGATTCAAACAAAAATATCTACAATGTGAAACGAAAGGTTAGGACACGGTAAAACTCAGAAATATGGCCTTTCCATAAGCTTAAGGTATTTACCGAGTAAGCTTAAAATAATTGCAAAAAATAGGTATTAAAACGATTTAAGCTCAAAACTGACTTTTGGCTTCCGCTTAAGTTTATGTCACATGATTAGATTCCGTCGCGAGCTTAGGTCGACTTTTTGGCTTCCACAGGTGTTCTTCACAAACCCGAATCCCTAAGAGAAATAATGTGAAAAAACAATTTATGTTAAACATGATTCAAATATGGACTGTGCCACCGAGGCTCGGTCCGTCTGTGACTCATGTTTAAAAATTTTTTGACAGAGAAGTATAAGGCTGCACTGTAGCGAAAATTGCAACAAAGTTACTGGTCTTTGACAGTAATTTTACTTTGGCGGTATTACAAAAAAATTCAAATTGACTTTCTTGTCCAAATATGGAGTATTGATGGAACTCTCCGCGAAGGTGCGGTCCATCAACAGCCTATAATTGCCATCAGTCTCATCAACATGGCCATTCTTGAATTTGGAAATATGCAATTCCTGCAAATGTCCAGTAAATTTACTGTACTTTTGTTACAGTGTGCATTTTGAATTGCGGTTATGATTGTGAAAAAAGACCATATAACGTTACACTTTTTTATATAAAATATCCAAAAAAAAAATAATTTTGTGTTTTTGTCAAATAGCCTTGCCGATTTTCACATTGAGAGACGTGTCGTGAAAGCACTTTTTCTCCAATTGTCATGTCATACATGTATTGTCACAAATACGCGGTAAATTTACTGTTCGTTTCCAGTAATTTCATATTTCCAAAACTCAAAAACGCCTTGTTGACGAGAAGAAAGTTAAGCATGTGCCAGAAAAGTAAATTTTGTGGATTTATTTTAATACCACCGAGTAAAATTACAGTCAAAGAGCGGTAATTTTACTGCATTTTTGCTACCGTAGATAAACCATCTGTTTACCCTATTTATTTCTTTTTAATTAGCAAACACCGCGGGTCATATTGTTATTTTTTTTATTTGATAACAATTCTCCTCAAATAAATTCCTATAACAGTGCATAATTCAGTCGATGACATTATCTCGAAAATCAATTATGTAACCGCCAGTACCACGGTATAATCACCCGCACTGAGGTCAAGTACTTGTTTGGGACATCGCGATCCGTCGTACAAAATTCTTGTTATGGGGTAAACATACACATAGAAACAGAGATAATCTATTTTGAGAATCATAATTAACTTTTACTCAGTCGTAGATTATATGTCAGAAATGTTTTGTAGCGCTTAACCGATGGTGCAACCTAGCCGATACGATTGGAAATTGGCATTAAAATTTTCACTGATCTCAGGCATCGACCATCGGCTCAGAATAAGATAGCTGTTTGGCTATACTTGCCGTCATATGTTGACCAAAAGTTTAAATTGACTGGTTCAGAGCAATGAAAATGCGGGCCGAAGTTATGAAATAAATTTTGAAAAATAAGGCAAATTTTTACGTGAAAAAATTTTTCCTGACGACATCTTCAAACATTTGTAAAATGTCCCGAGTACAGGCAGAATTCATTGAAATATTTAACTGGATTGTTCAATTACCCATCTAAACACTAGCTAGGTAACTTAGTAATATCTGACGTGCCTTGGTTGCCATCGCTAGCTTGTATAGTAACGATCCATGTAGTCTGTTCTGCCATATCCATATGGACAGTAACATATATTAGTCGCTCCATTTGTATAACAAACTTTATTTCCAGGACAATCGCCGTTTGGCCCACATATTAAATCTCAATTGTCTATAATTTGTACGGAGTGATACAGACACAGTAACTTATTATATGTAAACAGGGAAGATGTGATCACTTATCAGTCAATAAGGTGTTATTTTTAATTTTTGTAGCCACTCATTTGAGTTAATAACCTCGAATAAAGCCCAGCATACCAACGGTCACTTAGAGACGAACAGGGTTAGAGTAGTTGGGAAGGTGTGATCTTTCCGATTTGGCTGAGCCTACACAAGTTGTGACTCCCATTTATCTCAAAGATAATTGCGATCTAGAAGCGGGCAAAAGATTTTCTTCTTTTTTTGCGAAAAGTCTTCTTCTAGGAAATAAGAGAATAAAAATTGAATACAAAAAGCGATCTCGCGACAAAATTGAGCAAATATCATAATGCTATAATGAAGTTTTAAAATATTGTCCACGATCCGGGTAGAGGCGACAGTCCCCTTCTTCAAAACTTTGGAGGAACAGTGAGCCTCAGACAAAAAAATTCTTTTGTCAATCATGCGCCACAGATGAACCATAAGTGATACATATTAAACAGAACGTGTTTAATTATTTACGAGTGGAATAAAGATAATTATAGGTACTTTACCTGGGTCAAGTAAACACAACAATGAACAATCATTTGAGCAACAGATTGTGCTGTCGAAAACAAGGAACAGAAGGCAAAACGGGTATATAAAATAAGTCCTAACCGAGGGATTACATTTTCGTTGAAAATAGACTGAAATTCCCAGGTTTCAGGACTGATTATACGATCATTTATAACATAAAGCTTAAGTAATATATACCCAGTTTTTATATTTCTGTAACACAATAAAACTATTTTCAAATTGGCACTTTTGTATTATTGCACTTCAAATGATTTCGAATCTCCGAGTTGACTTCTTCTCGGATATGGATGTCTATAGCCATTGAGGAATCGACTATTGAATACCAAAAAAGGGTTTTCAAACATACATGAGATGTAGTATTTACTTTTGTGTTCTGATATGGTATTTCATATTAGGAGAACAGTTCACAAGTATAGTAAGACAGTTGCAGTCATAAATACTTTGTCCAACAACCTGTGTTAAGTATGAACCGCTGATTTCTGGATTGCGCTGCCAAGACCACTCATGCTCGACAAAATAAAATTTGCGGTCGGGACAGCGAGTTTTTATCACTAGTTTATGTTGATATCACAGATTAAAAATAACAACAATGAAAGTAAACGAAGAAGTTTGAACATCTGAAGCGACAGCAATATATATGGTTTGCCGGCGCTAATACCTGAAACACAGTATCAAATATCATTCTGTGTGGATTTGTTGAGCCATGGTGAAAGATTTTTTGATCATTGAGTTACATTATTCAACATAAATATATTAAACATGGTTTCAGCTTATACAGATTAGGTTTATATACTAAACTGATCCCAATTGTTCGTTTACATCAACTGCCGGACAAAATACCACTAAAATATAACAGTTCAGCTCCATTACAACGTATAAAATATGTTGAATCAATAAAAGTAATTTTTGCAAGAATTAATCAAAAAGGCAGCTCATTATGATATATCAACCAGTTTTGGAAATTTGAACTTGGCCTACGAACAAGAAGAGGACAGATACAAAGTGATTAATTATTTCAATCAAAAGTTTGACAACATTGATGACATTATTAATCTATTATAATTTACCTAATAGCGACGTTAAATGTAAATATGCACCGAATCATCATGCATGCACTCAGAAGTATAACTCATATTGATATCGAAGAAAAATATAAACCATTTAGATTTTTATAGTGTTCTTTATGGTTTGTGTAAGACTTTTGCACTCCATATTTCATGGCAAAATTATTAATTAGGGATCGAGCATAAGGTCCCTCAGATAGCGGTAGAGGATTTTACTATCGCATAGGAGGGCAGATACCATTTGCTGTACTTTACCATGGCAGTTCAGTTCCTTTTGAAAAGTTTTCCGCTTAGAGTGTTGAAAGTGTAGTGAAAGTGTGTCGAAAACAACTCACGTGTCATTACTTCCCAACCGTAAAAAAAAATTCTGATATATGTGAACCACGCATGAATCGGACTGAGACATTCATCAGCGGGTCATTCTTCACAAAATCCTTTTTCAAAAATGTCTTGGCGGGAATAATAATACGTCAGAAGATTCCATGTTTTCTCAAATTTGTAGATTTGAGACTCTATCGTGCAATTTTTTCTTATATTTTACCAGCTGCGTAAAATTTGGCATATAAGTGGAACTAGGATCACGTTTTTTCGTTGCTTTTTCGGTGTTCAAAAATCCATCTATTCGAGAGGGAATATTATTAAATGAAATTTTTTCATATGTCTGTATCTCTTTTATGGGAAGGGTAGTACTAGGACGATTTCTGCATTAGATCATTTTTGAATCGATGTAAGTGAATCTCCTTGTGATTGAATCTCCTTATTCTTGAAGACCTAATCCAAACATCAAAAATTTACTGAACAGCGCGACGATCCGACATAAGATAGGCCACCGCCGCTTTACGTTCGCGTACACAGCAATAGCGTTTTAGCCAACTGAGAAAAATTGCGGACAGTCGTCACGCAACTCGCCTGGGATGTAGTTGGACGGAAAGGCAGACAACTGTACCGAGTAAATAAAGTAGCCTACGGTAAGATGCGCCATGGAGTGTCATAAAAAAAACAATGATTTATCCTATATTAAAGTCTTTTCGATATTTTGTGTCTTCGAATTTAATTTTGCCGCAAATGTTTTCGGCTGAACTTTCATAACTAAACTGTATCTCAGAGATCTCGATAAAATACCCTAACTAGGCTAGCGACCATTTGCAAACAGCGACAGAAAATTGAAACCTAGCCGTTTCTTGAATGAAAAACATTTGATACGGTTTTGATGGTGGTAGCAATCGCTCACTGACAGACAAGGTACAAATATCACTTAAACGTCATAAGTTTGCTAGATCTTGTATATCACTAAGCGGTTGATTCACGGTTGATTAGTGACGCATCGGCGATAATCAAGAGCGGAACAACAACATTAAACAACAATAAAAATCGTTTAAATTAATTATTGAGGTAGTATAATATATATATATTGTTTTCTGTGCAAGTTTTCTACATTGCGGTTTTATACTTCTAAAATATACTCTCATGCTATGCATTGAACTGTCACAACTACGCAGTAAATTTACTGTTCGTTTCCAGTAATTTCACATTTCCAAAACTCAAAACGACTGGTTGAGGAGAAGAATGCTATGTTTGTGCCAGAAAATTTAATTTTGCGGATTTATTTTATTATCGCCGAGTAAAATTACAGTCAAATAGCGGTAATTTTACTGTACTTTTCTACCGTAGCTAAACCACCCGTTTACCCTATTCATTTATTTTTACTTATAGCAAACACCACGGGTCGTATTGTCATTTTTTTCTGGTAAAAATTCTTTTCAAATAAATTCTTATAAGAGTGCTTAATTCAGTCGATGGCATGATCTTTAAAATCAATTACGTAACTGCCAGTACCACCGTACAATCACCCGTACTGAGGTCCAGTACTTGTTTGAGACATCGCAATAATTCGTCGTACAAAATTCTTAGTATAAGGTAAACATACACATAGAAACGGAGATAATCTATTTCGATAATCCTGATTAACCTTTACCCTGTCGTAGAATATGTTGTAAATTCTATCATAAACGACGCATTACACCTCTGCTTGTTAAGGCTTTATCGTACTTAAAATTAAGCACTAAATAAAGGATAAACAAAGAGTAACATTAACAAGTCCAAACAAAACCACATTTTGAGTGCTACGAGATCGAACGCTGAATGAGAAGTGTTGATTGATATCGTCGCTTCTTCTGAACGTTGGTAAACAGCAACTCGCAATCATTACAAATTAGAACCAACAATGCAATCAGGGCTTTATCTCGACTCCAACAACAATCGGGTATCAGCAAACAAATTATCACAGAATATATATATACCAAAGTATGAACAACGGAAAATAGTTCATGTGCCGCATATTGTTGCCCAAAAGTTACACAGAATATTAATTACTGTTGTGGTAGACATTAGTGTTACATACTTAAAAAAAGTGCTTAGTCTTTTCCGAGTGGGATAAAGATAATTGAAGGCTGCTTCACCTGGGTCAAGTGAACACATCAGCGAACAACCATTTGAGCAACGGATTGTGCTGCCGAAGCATCCGTCATTCGGACAGTTGTTGACGTTTGTAGCGCCGCGTCACAAGAGGCTGACAAGTCATTGGGCAAGCTGCATTTTTCACTTATCATCGCGGTGGCTGAAATATAATTTTTCCAATATTACAATATAGACATACTGGTATACCTGTACAGTAGTAGATGTACCAAGCCCCTATAATATGAAGAAAAATCTCAAATAAAATTGTTCAAATTATCACAAAGTGCCGCGGAATCCGCCATAATTATATTGCATCATTGCAAGCCACCTAGCGCCCAAGCCCAGTTATTTTATGATTTGTACAGATTTCATTTTAGATTTTTTTTCGGAGTCAATTTCTACTTGAAATCATTACCTAATCGGAATACATTGGCGACGAAAAATGATATTTATTGCAAATAATATTGGTGTATCTCGTACAGTTCAATCGATTCATTCAGCACAGGATAACCTAGACCTCAAATTCATGGTAACCCTAGAGGCTGACTATCTTATTACATCGCTGCTGATGAAAACAGCTTGCATAAAGCAGCAACTAGGTTCGACCTAGTCCTATTCAATCCCTATATTGTCAAATATCGGTGATAACTATATTCGAGTATTATACCTATAAATGATAATATAGGTAAATCTTAAATTGTTCTTGTAACCGATTGCAGAGATGGATAATTGTTTGCTCTCAAAATTGATTCTGCGCAACTATAAAGAAAATTCACAATAAATTGAACACGTTCATCACAATCCTCTCCTATAAATCCGCATCAGAATCCGTAGTGTAATCCGCATCGTCGCATCCGCATCGTGTAACAAGAAGATTTGTGATGACTCTTCCACATTTTTTTATGAAAATACGCTCAGAGCAATGCTGCACAAGACATGTCATAATTGAAAAGTTTCCTGAAAGTGCACAGAGCTAAATGAAATGCAGTAATACCCACCACTCAACCAAGGGTGTAATAACTTGGCTAGGCAAAGCCGAACAGAAAAAGATCATATATTTTCAGCAACCCAAACCCTGGCCGTCCTCAAGTGCCCGCCGATACAGGGCCTTGGTCATGGTGAACCACGCCAAGAGGAATAGGAGGTTGAGGTGCAACTGGAGGAGAAGGACGCCTACCGCCAAATAAAATTGGGAGGTAATTATTTTGCTTCGGCTCTAGAATTATAATATCTCAGTTATCATAACAAGGAGAAACATTGAGGGTGACAGACGAGTAGCTGCAATACCAAATACAGTAGGTCGAATGCAATATGGAAAATATAAATGACCGACAATATGTGGTAAAAAAGGGAAATAGCCTCGATTCTGCACGAAGTTCTGTAATAAATTCCCATCCCGCGCGGCATGTATTGACATGCTCCAATTAAAGCAAAACAATTAGTTCGTATTAGTCAATATATTCCCTAGCAGTTGTGGTAAAGGACAAGCTGGCAGATTGGTATGTGATTATTTCCATCGACCCGGCCCGATCAAGTTGTACGGATTTTTAGAATGTGATATTAGTAAATGTAGGAGTATATTCTATGAGACAATTTAGGATGTGAATAAACACAATAAAATGTAATATGTAAGATTTATTTATGATATATTGATGTAATAACTATGTCTCCAAGCATAACAGATATATATCAGATTAAACATTGCAATATTTCTTCAGAGAATAGCATTAATGTTTTCCATTATCACACAAGGCTTTTCGTTATGTATTCATCTGCCGTTATTGTAAATTATTCTACACTGTAAAGTTACTTCTTTTTCATTATAGAAGAACAAAGCTCTACATCCATTGCAAGTATTCATTACACACTGAGCTTGAGGATAATTCGAACGTGTAAGTAGCTGGCATATATCAGGACATCCTTTTGTCGGATATTGTCCGGGCTGACATGCTGAAAAAAGGAATGAATGTGATTTAAATGAAGGAAAAAAGGACGATCACGTGCCCTAATAAAACGAATAATTCTACTTTCTACTCTTTAAAGTCAGGTTGGAACCGGAATATGTTCCTTAAAAAAATCGATATATTACACTGTAACAAAAATGCATCAATATCTCTGGTCTTTGACAGTAAATTTACTTGGCGGTATTAAAAAAAATTCAAAATTAACTTTTTGCCATTATCTCGCGCTCGCGAAGGTGCGGCCCATTAACAGCCAATACGTGGCTTAAATCTCATCAACATGGCTCTTTTTTCCTTGTGAAATACGTAATTACTGCAAATGACCAGTAAATTTACTGCACATTTGTTACAGGGTACATTAATTTGCCAAAATTAGCTCAACATTAAAAGACCAAATATTATCAAAGTCACAAATCCTTTTGAAATGAAAAACAAAAAGTTAGTGTCCAAAGCCAATCACAGTAGCGCCATAGGATCAAATAATATATACCTGGACGAACTGTAAATACTGGTTGAACTGGCACCACAGGTTGAACTGATACTATTGGTTGCACTGGTACTACTGGTCGCACTGGTACTACTGGTTGCACTGGTACTACTGGACGATACGGAACTACAGGAACAAGTTGAACTTGTATGATCGGAGGTCGTGATGCAAACTGAACTACAGGAGTAGCCGGTTGTCTGCCACCGAGTAGAATTGCCACGAGAATTGGAAGATAGTTATTTATCTTTGGTTCTGAAACAGAAACATTTTTATTATAAAATATTATAATATCATTTTTATTGTAAAACATATTGACAGTAAATGATATGTCATTTAATGTCTGTCAAATGAGCTGTTGTGTGTTTGCGAGAAATGAAACAATTGCTTTCCTTAAAACTTAAAAAAAATAATACTTAATTCCTTAATGATATCTAATACAAAATGAATAAAGCTAAAATCCCAATCGAAGATATGTATGGGAGTCCAAATATGGAAAAATCTCTAACATATCAATAGATTTTATAAATGAGAGAGAAAATCAGTGAATAGTCAATAAAGTCGAAGTAAAAGTATTTCGACAAAATGGGATATCAAGTTCAAGTCACTGAAGAATCATGCAGCCGATTCGGACCACATATATGATCGGAACTAAGAAAAAATTGATTGCACGGTTAACGCACAATCGTTGATATGCTTATCCAGATAAGTACAAGTGAAAATCGGTTTCTCACTGAATTGAAGTGGAATGTTTTAATGTAAAAACCTTTTAAATAAGCAGCTGCTAGGGCTCAGGATGATTCAATCAGATGAAGTACTATAAAGAAAAATTGGAATCGATGTTTATTATATATATATATATCTAATCCGATTTGTTCATATAAATTTAACTATAAATATATTTCTACCATCGGGGTCCACACACTTTGGTCCGCATCAATCAGAACAACAATATTCTCCTAATCACAATCACAGGCTGTCTCATCAGCGATCACATTACATATGTAACTGGGTACCATTGGGTACGAACATTTCTCATGCAACTCATCCGATCCTGTATTTATTAAAAGAGGTTCAAGGTGAAAATAGGCAACTTTTTCTAAAATATAGCACTTATTGAAGCCCAAGTCGCGTTGCAATAAATGGGGTTCACGTTTTTGAAGTCGCACCACACATAACGAACGAAGGTCTTGTTGGCTATCAATTAGTAAAAAAAAGAGCATAAAAAATACTATATTTCCGTCTGTGGGCCGCAGCCACTTAAACTTGTTTTGGAGTTTTTCTTTTTCAGACGCACGATTTCGGAGTCGATACAAATAAAAGTGTAAAAGTTTTGTCTGTTGCCCCACGAAGGTACAGAAAACGTACGTCTCCACAACCCATCCCCAGTTCCGCCGTCAGTCTTGCAAGAGGCGACAAATGCGTGTTATATTGAAAATTCAATTTGAAATAAGTTACTCACGCGTTTTGCACTTGTATCTACTGTATCCCCATGGACAAACACAGCTATCTGCTGATTTATCTGCTGAGTCAACGTGAACACAATATACATATTCCATCTTGCACGTTTGTACATTGGCTGGGATCATGCAACTTAAAAAAGTTAAACGAAGATGTTTTGTTAGTAAGAACATGTATGATATGTAAGGTCAATGCATTTCGAACAGACATGCATAATACGTAGATGAAATACATTGACGCGTTTAAAAAGAGGCCATTTTTACAAATTCAAATACAGATCTGCTCATCGACGAAGAGAAAAACGATCACGAGCTTTACAATTCACTCTCGGACCATACTTGTTTGGTAGCGACAGACATTGCAGCAAGGCCAAAAGTATCCGTAATTGAAATTACCTATAAAAATTGACTAAAGCTTCAACTTTTCAAATGAACGCAGGTGATCGGAATTGATCGTATTCTGTGCATTTTGCAGAAATGCCATTATTTTTACCAAATTTCACAGCGTAAAATTTGGCACGTGTCATAGTTTCATTGTATAATTTATGAATAATCGAAAAAGAAATACAAAGAAATTTTGTAAAGGTGAAATTGTCACGTCTGATTCACAGATAGATTACGTCCCCTCTTTTTCAATTATGTTGCTCCTATTTTAAACGCACAAAAGTTTTTACCTTCTTTACGTTTTTAAAATTTTACCCTACAATTTAAAATCTTTCTTTTTATCTGAAGTATCAAGTTTATAAATATATATAAGACTTGGACCATTGTAAGACACCAGGAAATGTATCGTATCTTGCCCTGTGATAAAAGTGCTGTAATTTTTCCGTTCGTTTGAATTCATTTTGCGTCTAACTACACCATTTCCAACTATGTCACCCTCTGTGGGTGTGATGACCTAGTGGTTAAACATGTTGACATCGCAGGTTGAAGATTTCGAGTTTGAGTCCCGGATCTTTAATCCATGCCACTCAACGATCCAGCGTTGAATAACCTGGGTAGGCCGAACAGGACAAAATCTTACCGAGCAATTTCAATCCTGCCGTTCATAAGTGTGTACAGGTACAGAGCACTGGCCAGGGTGCTCCACTCAAAGAAATAGCTTATTGCTTATTTAGAGTTGCACGACGTCGTTTTTTATTGGTTCAAAAATGTGGAGCGACTTTGGCGCAATTTGAGGGTTATCGTATCGTGAAATAAATTAAAACCATATTTATTAGGAATTTCGATGAGCTACGCATATGATATTGTGTTCTATTAAAGTGCTTGTAAAAAGGAAATATAAGAAAAAATGTTAAGAAATCAGTATTTGTTTTATTAAAGATATATATTGGTATATATACCGATATGTATGATTTCAATCTGAATAGGTAAATCAAATCATTTCTTTGAAATATGCATTTATCCCTAAGCCACAATACATTTTTTCTGTTATTCAGATGAGCAGTTTTTATAGGAAAAAGGATAACCTGGATCAGTTATACATTCCAGATCACATCCACTAGAACAACAGACGCCGACTCGTCCGCAGCCATCATAACAATAATTGTTTCTCCCAAATGAACAAGACTCCGGTGGAGGGTCTGGTACGGTGCATTTATCACTTATCATCGATGAAGCTGCAATAGTATTAATAATATTACGTCCAGCAGTGGAGAATTCATATATAACGGGCTAACTAACTCATATTTTTTTCAATATATAACCCGCAGCAAGCATGGAACTCAACTTGTCCAATCAAATAAGGTTTGCATATTCCGTTATTAAGATTACTATTACGATTCATATTTGAGTTGCTAATGCATGCATCGTTAGATTATCATAGATGCAATAATTTATGAGACTGTCTCGGTTTAATTAGATTATGAGGAAGTAATTAGTTTACAAAATATGACGAAAATCACTATTGCCTCTCGTTGCTAGAACTTACCACACCAAAACTTCCTACTACTCCATAATAAAGAATAAATAAATAAATTCGTAAATACGAGCGTCGTTCTTATGCTACCTCTTTTCTTTCCTCTCGATCACTTTCGTACTGTTTGGGCCCATAAAACTCGGTTGTAACTAAGTGACAGTTTCACTTATGACAAAAAGCAATATTGCTTCCGCTGTTGCGTAAAAAGTCTTTTGAAACTGCCAGTATTTCCAAAGCTAAATTCGTTAACAGACATTTTAAAAGCGGCAGCGTTTTCTTCTAATGAAGTCGAAGCTGATATATATATGAGCGTTACTTACGTTCATCACAGTTGTCTCCCATGAATCCATTGGGGCAGTGACATTCGTTTTCATCGCCTTGGAAGCATATTTCATCTGAGTCGCAGACGGTGGGATCATCAAGGCAGCTTTGACCTGAAGTAAAAATAATACGAATGGTGTCTTGACAGTAAGGCCGGGCACTCGGTCATAAGAACAAAAACTGTTATTATGACGTAGAATTATGATATTTTTTTTTTAGTTTTTGAGAAATATATTAGCCTCTACCCTTTGAGACAAACTATGGATTAAAAGCAGAATTCTGTTTTACTAAGCCATTTTTGACAAGCACACATTCTCGCTATCAAAGACGCCGTAAAAAAGTTGAATTAATTGTTGCCTAGTGGTTAGAGAGTAAAATTTGATTAATATGGGTTACATGAGCGCTCCAAAATTTTCTGTAAAAAGGATAAAAAGATTACAAAAATCTTCAATTTTTTTGCCGATACCTCCAAATTTCAGACGTGACAAAATTGATACTTCTACACCGGCAAACAACTTCCATATAGATGGACTCTTCTGATACACAACGATGTGCAGAGCCACGATCAACTTTCCAGTTTTTATATCATGCCGAAAGTGAATTTGTACTACGTACACACACGGTAATCATTTGCGAAATGGAAAAATTCAAACTAACTATGCTGTTTTTAGCAAAAATCGACCTCACACAATCAATTCATTTGGATTCGCATAACTATAAAATTTAATCCAAGTCACAAAATTCTTATATTGTCTATTTATATCACAAATGGTCTTGTCAAATATATTTCTATGTATACTAATTGAAGCATTCTAAAATTACGTTAAATTTCCAACCTTTTTGGGTTTGAACCAAATTTAATCATTGATGGGATTGATCTCTTACACTGGATATCATTTTAAAATACGCTATAGTCGGAAAATGGTTTTATACTGACCTGATCCTCCTGCTTGTCGGTTCACTACAACTGCCAGGGAAAATAACATTACGATATAGACATTTACCTCCGTCGTAAAATACAAATACTCTGAATTTATAGAGAAAACCGCAAAAACCCATCTAACGTCCTGCTGTGTCTGACAAAAAAAGTCTGCGTTATCAATATATATTTGCCAATTTTTAAAGTATAGCTTGACCAGGGGGCACGAGGGGAGCTAGTACGAACTAATTATAATATGTTTTATTCAAAAACTTCTAAAAACATTGCATTTTTGTCAGTCGTAATCTTCCGAATTACATTGTTGGGCCTTCGGGTAAATATTGTTCAACAAAAATTGTCCCTCTTCTTCTATTAATCTCTCACAATCCTGAAAACTTATTTGGAAGCTGCATTTTTATTAACAGTTCTATCGACCTGTTTAAATGCCATGAGGGATCGGGAATTACCATAATATCGCATACTTCAGTCGTCTTCCTCATCTCACTAACAAAATGGGCCGTGCCATTTGTAAAACTTTGTTCAACAATTTATACATAATTAGTACCGGTATTCAATTTGCTTGGACATAGTTGACGTCCAATTCCAAGTCATGGTCTTTCTCGTGGTTGCTGCAAGTTTTATGGTGGATCAATATTTTCCACAGGATTCGATTCGTCAAAAATCGCAGAACTCTCAAGTTGCGACACTAAAGTACAAATCGTGCTTCAGCAAAACAAGACGTTGGTGCTTCTATCATCCAATGATTAAAAAATTTACATTTCTACTATTATCGGTGACAATCTCTAATACCTGCTCAAGTCTTACTTTTCTTTACCCGAAAAGTTAAACAAGGCAAAATCACAGCAAACTTACGATAGCATTTAGAGATTTATTTGTTGAACCATATATAATAAAACATGATTTCCTTAACTTGATTGACCATATGGCCCACAAAAACACTTTGTGTGGGTCTTTTTTCTTGTCCTCTTGTAATGTTCTGGTAAACTCAGCATATGTTGGGCGAATTGTGAATATTTCAAACGTATGCAATACTTAGCCTTGACGCTAGAGGAATAAAATTTGTGTAAGGGTGAAGCAAGGTGTGTTTTGCAATTTGTTTGTATTAATTTCATTCATTAAGTAATAAATTTTAGTGGTGGAGACTGCCCGTTTATATTGAATTTGGTTCGTGTCGACTCCGATTCTAAAAAAATAATCGAATCAGGGATTCGAATACTAAATGATTCACTTTTCCCCCTACTAGATAAAGCTAGCTAAAACCGAATAATTTGGAATTCGACAATGTTTGAACACATTTGTCTAGACTTATTTTCTGAAAGCCAAAATCAGAGGCCAATTGTCTACAAAGATAACAAATTTATTTTGAAAGATAGCTAGGAAAATATGTAAGATAGCCCCGCACGAAACAAACCAAAAGATTTGGAGGTTTTTTGTACGACATCGACTAAATAGAAAATTGTAGTTCCGAGTCTAATCGAGTCAGCGTACCGACAGTTGGGCCGAGTCATTGCTCCCTTCGACATCGATTGTTTAGCAATCACACTTGAATATTTCAATTCAAAAGCAATTCCTCTTTTTTCACAAAGTTCCCTAATATTCTACTTAAACTCTTTGAATCCTAAGCCACGTAGTTGATTCGAAATATCTCGATAAGATAATTCTGGCTAAGGTCTTGCAATATTTGACTTGAGTCCCATTTCAATTTTCTGAAGTACTAAGACAAGTATACTTTGATAAGAACCACTTGAAGTCTAAAGTCTTATTCTTATAATTTGTCATAGGCAATTCGCATATATTTATGGACGTACGTTGGAACAGACCCTGTTAATGAGATTTTGCACCAAGAACAATTAGCAACGGCATCTGAGAAAAAACTTTGCCAACTTAATGATCACTGATATATCTTGAAACCTACATGAAATTTAAAATAAATATAGCAACGGCATCTTAAACGGAAAATATTCTATATATTTAATTAACCTGCAGTGTGAACATAAAAATTTTTCCAATTTTGACAAGCCTGCAGTACAGGTTTTGAATATTTGGCACAGAAGTTTCTAAGCTCACCTCGAGGGAGCCTAGCTTTGCAAGGGTATTGTTGGTAATCTTGTTATTGCATGAAAGTGTTTTTTCGTACCCGCATAGGCAGGAACTAAGAACCCAGAACTAAGGCAGGAAATTCAACTTAACGTGCGAAATAAGTTACTGTCAAATAGATTAAGAACTGTTCTCAAAAATAAGCAAAAGTCGGTATGGAATGCGAAAACTCAGCATGGTTACATGCAGAGACTAAAAGAATCCCTAAAAACCTCCAACAAAAACAATCTAACAATTGGCTCATTAAATCCGATTCATCCTCTCCTGTAGAAGGGTTATATGTGCTATCCAAGAACAAGAAATCAGACCCCAAATTTAGATAAAAAGCGCATTAATGCTGCTAATATAATCGATGTGTACTTATTGTAACAGGAAGACTGAGGATATTCAGCATATCATCTCATCGTGCAGTTCATTTTCAGCAAGGATATATCTATAACAGCGCCATAACGCTTCCCCAAGAATTTTGTATACAGAGATGTTACAAAAATTTAAAATTTGTGAAAACAGCGCTTGAACACTGACATGTTTGGATGGAATCTCAATACGTGTTTATCTTATTTTAATTGACAATATTATGAGTAAACCATATTTAATGGGACCTTTCTTGCACTAATTCACCTTGTCTTTTATTTTGTAGCTATACTGTGATCGTCCTAAAAATGATTTTCTTGCTTAATTTTGCTATGGCTCTCATTCCAATTGCTGGTAATAATTTATTCTTAGAGATATTGCGAAAGTGATGTGAGGTGTGTTTTGTGTGACGTACATGAAATGAAATTTACACAGGTCGCTAATTATTAAGATTAGCATCAGAGTGCGCAGTTTTAGATGTCTAGGAACCCCAATGTCATTTTAAATATTTACTGTCTATTCTACCGATCGCTTGGTGAAATCAACATAAAATCGTATTAGATTCATTTATTTCACTAAGCTGTTAATACTGCAAAAATTTTCATACATCATGATTCCAGGATAGACATATATATTTGGCCAGTAAATTTATTTAGATATAGAAATTTATCAAAGTATCATTGGAGTGGACAGTTCTCCCAATCAGAATTATTATCTTCTCCGGTAGTCGCCGCAGATGGACCGCATTTGATCGATGCGATCCAGTTACACAAGTTCAACAAAAAAGTCTTGAAAACATTTCCGATTGGGTTACTGTTGTCACTCTACTTTCCTGGGTAGACTTGTTGATGATGAACGCCTTGTTGTGGAGACGGATAGTGAACGACTGGGTGAATGTTTGTGTTTTGCATGATTGGTTTTGGTTGATAGTGCACGACAGGTTTCGGATTATAAATGGGTACAACGGGTTTTGGTGGTGCTTGCTGGTAGACAATAGGTTTCTGATAATAGATTGGTGCTGGTTGAGGATATACCACTTGTTGGGGATACACAAAAGGAATACTAGAATATACGATCTTAGGAGGTGCAGGTTTTTTAGGTAAACTAAGTAGGAGCAGAAGTAGAAGAGGTGATATTTCATTCTTTTTGGGCGGCGGATCTGTAACAAATAGAAATATTATTAGAAAAATCATTCTTCACAACATTGTATGCAGATTTTTTTATTTTGTATTTAAATAAAATACACTCTAAAAATGATTAGCCATAAGTCCCCTATCCCCACTATCGCATTCGTTTATCTCCCTCTCAGTAGCAATGGAGAAAATAAATAGCGATATGGCATTTCAATTCAGGCGCCTTGTTACAAATTAGTAAATTTTATTTTTGAGCCAACTTCTAGCCAAGTATTGATACTCACTGGAATGATTTTTCCTTTATTGAAAATTTACTATGGGCAGGGATGTAAGCAGTAGTGATTACCTTGTTTTTTAAACTTGGTAAATCATACCGGATTTCATTCGAAGCGAGGTAAAGCATTACAAGGTAACCTAATTAACGTACATAAGGTAGTTAGAACTTTTACTAAAAACCAGAACTAACTAGGTAATCAATATTGGCTGTATCTGTTTTATTTTTAATAGATTTGAGGTTTTGGAATCACCTAACGGTCTATTTCAAAAGCTTTTTTTGTGATAAAAATATGATTCACCTATTTTTTATAATAGGTACCTAGTTTTTTCTATCGGGTACCTTGTCGTAAAGTGAGTAAATTTGTCTTATTTTATTTTGTAAATTTTTGTAAATTTTTTTTGTAATTTTGCAAATCGTTAAACAAAGTGTTAGAGGTGGACTAGATGCGTTCATCTAGAATTGCCTATTCGTTAGCAACTCCCAAACGGAGCCGCATCTAACGTCTACAAAAAGGAAAATAAAAAAAATGGCAATAGTCTTTGATCAAAAAACATACTTTGCAGAACTGAGCCGTTATAATAATATGTAATGGTCATTTCTTGCTTCATTTTAATCGCCTTTTTCAATACGCATTCAATACGTTGAAGCAACTGCAAATCCCAAACTCACAGAACGGAACTTATACGATATAAATCATACATTAATAATGGCAAAATCATATACCCACGTTTAGAATCTAGACATATCGGGCCGCATCCATCTGAACAGCAAATTTCATCATCATCGCAATAACAATCAGGCTCCCAGTCATGATACACGGGGCATGTATAGTCGGGCACTGTCGGGTAGTAACATGTTTTATCAAAATCTTTGTGAGCTGTGAAATTGATTTGTACAAGTCGTGAAAAAAGAGTAGTATGTTAGTTGAGCATGAACTATAGATGGACTGTACCTCAATGACGTGATCCATCTGGGATTCAGGCCAAGCAAAAATTTTTGGGGTAAAGGTTACTATTTCAGGAAGGTAAGTAAATGATGAGGAGGTAAATGTTTATATAGCCTCACACGAAGCTTTTGCACGAAACCGAGAAATATTTTGAAATAATTTTATTCCAAAAACTTGTTGAAGTTTGCTAGAGAAGAGCAAAATCGTATCAAAGATTTAAAGATTGGGTGATTGCCACTAGGGAAATTCAAAATGAATCTAATTGCTCAACCGGTGATGTGCAAACGATATTTTATATTTTGCCAACGTTTCAAATGTCTGAACAGATATTCTTCATTCATCCATCCATTCCATTGCCCAGGTGAAGAACGTCTGTATAGACATTTGAAACGTTGGCAAAATATAAAATATCGTTTGCACATCACCGATTGAGCAATTAGATTCACTCGTATTAAGGATATTGATGTAAATTTCTTTTTTAGGATAGCAAGGTGGATAAAAATTTCTTATTCGTCTATTTCTTCTCCGTCGATCTATTCAATGGTTTTTAATATACGGGCTTTTGGGCTGCTGTGTTACTTAACAATGTTAAATTGCGCCTGAAAAATCGACTTAATAATTAGACAATTATGGGTTGTGGATAAAACGTACTGCCAAGTTTCGGTCCATCAACAATCCGTTGTTGGCATGAATATCAAATACGAGGACGGTTTGAAGTTTTATTAATATACCATTACTGCGATGATCTATCCATTGGTTATAATGTCGGCATCACAGGTTGATTGTCGCATGATCGAGTCCTGGCACGTTCTGACCAGCGACAATAAATATTAATAAAAAAATAAAATTTGAATTTATGTTTCTTTTTCAAAGTGTATATCCGGATAGGCATTAAATTTGTATCTCAAGCTTGTATCTGTAGACAGCGCGTGTTTACTGATTAAATTGATTGATTTTTGAGACAGTTAGCTTATTACTCACGAATTTTGCACTGGTATCCACTGTATCCATATGGGCAGACACACGTAAAATGATCGGCAGAATCATCGTCTACGCATATTTTATGTTGATCATAGCAAGTTTTGACATCCTGAGGATTTTTGCAACCTGCGAAGGTGTATAAAAGCATTAGAAGGGCAATTTTTAGTGGTTATATTCTTGGGAAGATATCGTGTTCGAGTCCCGGCGAGTTCTACTCGTTGATCCATGCACATCACTCAACCCAGAATTTAATACTTGGTTTGGTTGGAAGGTCGTAGTTTTCCAACAATTAATCCTGTCCGTCTATAAGTAGTGCAAGAATTAATTTGGCGTTAAGATATAAAAAAGCCATATAAAAATACCGATAAGCCGATATGCCTATAAAGATTGGGACATCACTACCTAGAAAGTACTAGAAAGTACAAAAAAAAAAATGGAAAATCAGCCGCATATCAATAAAAGATAAAAAGGAAGAACAAGAGAAAAAAGATTCAAACATACAAATTTGGGATAATAATATCATATTTATTACCGATATATATAAATCATGAAAATTTTTTTTTTGATATTCACTCCAAGCAAGACGCAAAGTATCAGGCGTGATATTTCGACAAGAATAAGTCGAAGATGGATCGCGCGTTCGGGGCGACTAATATCAAGCCTGTACTGTGATCGCCAAAACGTCAAATATTGTATATTTATAGCTTATCTAACATTAATGATCATTTTCAAAAAGCATAAGCGGAACACTCAGAGTGTACAGGATTCCCCTAATTTTCACCTCATCTCACGCTCTTTCTTGATGATATATAAAATGTTTCAATGAGAATTGCATCAGCCGAACAAAACGATTTAATCGTTGAATTTTGAAACCACTAAACGAAATTACCGTTCGCCTAGGAATGGAAATATAGGGAAACTCTTTATATATAGGGAAACTCTACAGCGATGCAACTCTTGTCCTGGGAAATTAAGCGCTTTTTGTGGGTTCAGCATTGGTCTAATCGTTGGAAGATGGGGATATGGCAAGGAGGTTTTTAAATAAAACGTTAAACGAAAATTGCCAATTTATCATCACGTCACTTGTTAGATATGAATTTTAACAAAATGACATTTTTTGTGAACAATTTTAATCATTTTAATCAATAGGAGAAATGTGAGAAATATCATTCGAGAATTTATCTTGGTATTATTGAACCACACATGGGCCTTGAAGTTGTTGGGAGTTGAACTTAATTAAAAAATTTATTTAATTTGTTGAAGTTCACTTCGAACAAAGCCGGAAGCAGTTCATAAAAGAAACATAAGAGAAAACGAATGACAACCTAGTGAAAAAGAGCTGTTACAAAAAAAAAAAAAAAAACAGAACTTATTTCCACCATTTTTAGTTTGCCTTTTGCTACACATAGTATGCGTTCAGTCAATTCCAGAGACCAGTATAAAAAGTGAACTGCGCTTCTTTGAAAGATAACCTTGAATTGAATCTCAATATTTGCATGTAAACCGAAAAGGTATAGAGATAACCTCTATTTCTATAGTTATTACCACCAGTGAAACGCCATGTTCATCGAGATGATAGCAACAACATCGCAATATCTGTCATAAACAAGTCTGTACACTATAACAAAAGTTAAGCAAATTCACTGATCATTTACAGTTTTTCTACAGTTGAAAATCAGCATTGCTGATGAGTGTTATGCCAAGTATGAAATGTTGATGAACCGCGCCTTTGGGCCTCAACGGCTCATAATTGCCGAATAAAAACGTTTTATTTTAATACCACGAAGTAAAATTACTGTAAAAAGGAAGCGATTTTACTGCATTTTTTTCTTTGTAGGTACCAATTGGTACATAGATGAAGAAATTAATCAACAAAACTTGCGGTTTTGATGTGAACGCCTCGAGCTAATTAGATATATATTCACTTAACTTCACAGATTAAACAAAGGTAGAGAGCTGTATCTTTTTCCGTACAATACGAAGTTTTGTAAAGTAATCGTTTTGACGTCAAAACGTCAAATATTGTATATTTATAGCTTATCTAACATTAATGATCATTTTCAAAAAGCATAAGCGGAACACCCAGAGTGTACAGGGTTCCAGTAATTTTCACCTCATCTCACGCTCCTTCTTGATGATATATAAAAAGTTTCAATATGAGAATTGCATCAGCCGAACAAAAGGATTTTATCGTTGAATTTTGAAACCACTAAACGAAATTACCGGTCTAGGAATGGAAATTTAGAGAAACTCTTTATATATAGGGAAACTCTACAGCGATGCAACTCTTGCCCTGGGAAATTGAGCGCTTTTTGTGGGTTCAGCATTGGTCTAATCGTTGGAAGATGGAGATATGGCAAGGTTTTTTTTTAATAAAACGTTAAACGAAAATTGCCAATTTATCATCACGTCACTTGTTAGATATGAATTTTAACAAAATGACATTTTTTGTGAACAATTTTATTTACACAATAGGAGAGAGGAGAAATGTGAGAAATATCCTTCAAGAATTCATCTTGTTATTATTGAACTACACATGGACCTTGAAGTTGTTGGGCGTTGAACTTATTTAAAATATTTATTTAATTTGTTGAAGTTCACTTCGAACAAAGCCGGAAGCAGTTTATAAAAGAAACATAAAAAAACGAGTGGTAAACCTAGTGAAAAAGAGCTGTTACAAAAAAAAAATAAATAAAATAAAAAACAGAACTTATTTCCTCCATTTTTAGTTTGCCTTTTGCTACACACAGTATGCGTTAAGTCAATTCCAGAAACCAGTATAAGAAGAGGACTGCGCTTCTTTGAAAGATAACCTTGAATGGAATCTCAATATTTGCATGTAAACCCAAAAGGTATAGAGATAACCTCTATTTCAATAGTTATTACCACCAGTGAAACGCCATGTTCATCGAGATGATAGCAACAACATCGCAATATCTGTCATAAACAAGTCTGTACATTATAACAAAAGTAAAGCAAATTCACTGATCATTTACAGTTTTTCTACAGTTGAAAATCAGCATTGCTGATGAGTGTTATGCCAAGTATGAAATGTTGATGAACCGCGCCTCAGTGCGCGCTTCCTCAACGGCTCATAATTGCCGAATAAAAACCTTTTATTTTAATACCACGAAGTAAAATTACTGTAAAAAGGAAGCGATTTTACTGCATTTTTTTCTTTGTAGGTACCAATTGGTACATAGATGAAGAAATTAATCAACAAAACTTGCGGTTTTGATGTGAACGTCTCGAGCTAATTAGATATATATTCACTTAACTTCACAGATTAAACAAAGGTAGAGAGCTGTATCTTTTTCCGTACAATACGAAGTTTTGTAAAGTAAACGTTTTGCTAACACTGTGAAAAATACGCAGCAGAATTACCGCTTTCTCTCGGTAATATTTGTTCGGTGAAAATGGAATGAAGTTAGAAAATCTACTTTCGTATTATAGGCTCTTGAGGAAACGCGCCATAAATGCACGTCCTTCAAGTCCATCAAGACATATACTAATCCTCAAAAAGAGAAACAGGAAATAACAATATTTCATATTTATTACCGATATATATAAATCATGAAAATTTTTTTTTTGAAATTCACTCCAAGCAAGACGCAAAGTATCAGGCGTGATATTTCGACAAGAATAAGTCGTAGATGGATCGCGCGTTCGGGGCGACTAATATCAAGCCTGTACTGTGATCGCCAAAACGTCAAATATTGTATATTTATAGCTTATCTAACATTAATGATCATTTTCAAAAAGCATAAGCGGAACACTCAGAGTGTACAGGATTCCCCTAATTTTCACCTCATCTCACGCTCTTTCTTGATGATATATAAAATGTTTCAATATGAGAATTGCATCAGCCGAACAAAACGATTTTATCGTTGAATTTTGAAACCACTAAATGAAATTACCGTTCGTCTAGGAATGGAAATATGGGGAAACTCTTTATATATAGGGAAACTCTACAGCGATGAAACTCTTGTCCTGGGAAATTAAGCGCTTTTTGTGGGTTCAGCATTGGTCTAATCGTTGGAAGATGGAGATATGGCAAGGAGGTTTTTAAATAAAACGTTGAACGAAAATTGCCAATTTATCATCACGTCACTTGTTAGATATGAATTTTAACAAAATGACATTTTTTGTGAACAATTTTAATCATTTTAATCTATAGGAGAGAGGAGAAATGTGAGAAATATCATTCGAGAATTCATCTTGTTATTATTGAACCACACATGGGCCTTGAAGTTGTTGGGAGTTGAACTTATTTAAAAAATTTATTCAATTTGTTGAAGTTCACTTCGAACAAAGCCGGAAGCAGTTTATAAAAGAAACATAAGAGAAAACGAATGACAACCTAGTGAAAAAGAGCTGTTACAAAAAAAAAAACAGAACTTATTTCCACCATTTTTAGTTTGCCTTTTGCTACACATAGTATGCGTTCAGTCAATTCCAGAGACCAGTAAAAGAAGAGGACTGCGCTTCTTTGAAAGATAACCTTGAATGGAATCTCAATATTTGCATGTAAACCGAAAAGGTATAGAGATAACCTCTATTTCTACAGTTATTACCACCAGTGAAACGCGATGTTCATCGAGATGATAGCAACAACATCGCAATATCTGTCATAAACAAGTCTGTACCCTATAACAAAAGTTAAGCAAACTCACTGATCATTTACAGTTTTTCTACAGTTGAAAATCAGCATTGCTGATGAGTGTTATGCCAAGTATGAAATGTTGATGAACCGCGCCTCAGGGCGCGCTTCCTCAACGGCTCATAATTGCCGAATAAAAACGTTTTATTTTAATACCACGAAGTAAAATTGCTGTAAAAAGGAAGCGATTTTACTGCATTTTTTTCTTTGTAGGTACCAATTGGTACATAGATGAAGAAATTAATCAACAAAACTTGCGGTTTTGATGTGAACGCCTCGAGCTAATTAGATATATATTCACTTAACTTCACAGATTAAACAAAGGTAGAGAGCTGTATCTTTTTCCGTACAATACGAAGTTTTGTAAAGTAATCGTTTTGACGTCAAAACGTCAAATATTGTATATTTATAGCTTATCTAACATTAATGATCATTTTCAAAAAGCATAAGCGGAACACCCAGAGTGTACAGGATTCCAGTAATTTTCACCTCATCTCACGCTCCTTCTTGATGATATATAAAAAGTTTCAATATGAGAATTGCATCAGCCGAACAAAAGGATTTTATCGTTGAATTTTGAAACCACTAAATGAAATTACCGTTCGTCTAGGAATGGAAATATAGGGAAACTCTTTATATATAGGGAAACTCTACAGCGATGAAACTCTTGTCCTGGGAAATTAAGCGCTTTTTGTGGGTTCAGCATTGGTCTAATCGTTGGAAGATGGAGATATGGCAAGGTTTTTTTTTAATAAAACGTTAAACGAAAATTGCCAATTTATCATCACGTCACTTGTTAGATATGGATTTTAACAAAATGACATTTTTTGTGAACAATTTTATTTTCACAATAGGAGAGAGGAGAAATGTGAGAAATATCCTTCAAGAATTCATCTTGTTATTATTGAACTACACATGGACCTTGAAGTTGTTGGGCGTTGAACTTATTTAAAATATTTATTTAATTTGTTGAAGTTCACTTCGAACAAAGCCGGAAGCAGTTTATAAAAGAAACATAAAAAAACGAGTGGTAACCTAGTGAAAAAGAGCTGTTACAAAAAAAAATAAATAAAATAAAAACAGAACTTATTTCCTCCATTTTTAGTTTGCCTTTTGCTACACACAGTATGCGTTAAGTCAATTCCAGAAACCAGTATAAGAAGAGGACTGCGCTTCTTTGAAAGATAACCTTGAATGGAATCTCAATATTTGCATGTAAACCGAAAAGGTATAGAGATAACCTCTATTTCTACAGTTATTACCACCAGTGAAACGCCATGTTCATCGAGATGATAGCAACAACATCGCAATATCTGTCATAAACAAGTCTGTACCCTATAACAAAAGTTAAGCAAATTCACTGATCATTTACAGTTTTTCTACAGTTGAAAATCAGCATTGCTGATGAGTGTTATGCCAAGTATGAAATGTTGATGAACCGCGCCTCAGGGCGCGCTTCCTCAACGGCTCATAATTGCCGAATAAAAACGTTTTATTTTAATACCACGAAGTAAAATTGCTGTAAAAAGGAAGCGATTTTACTGCATTTTTTTCTTTGTAGGTACCAATTGGTACATAGATGAAGAAATTAATCAACAAAACTTGCGGTTTTGATGTGAACGTCTCGAGCTAATTAGATATATATTCACTTAACTTCACAGATTAAACAAAGGTAGAGAGCTGTATCTTTTTCCGTACAATACGAAGTTTTGTAAAGTAATCGTTTTGACGTCAAAACGTCAAATATTGTATATTTATAGCTTATCTAACATTAATGATCATTTTCAAAAAGCATAAGCGGAACACTCAGAGTGTACAGGATTCCCCTAATTTTCACCTCATCTCATGCTCTTTCTTGATGATATATAAAATGTTTCAATATGAGAATTGCATCAGCCGAACAAAACGATTTTATCGTTGAATTTTGAAACCACTAAATGAAATTACCGTTCGTCTAGGAATGGAAATATAGGGAAACTCTTTATATATAGGGAAACTCTACAGCGATGAAACTCTTGTCCTGGGAAATTAAGCGCTTTTTGTGGGTTCAGCATTGGTCTAATCGTTGGAAGATGGAGATATGGCAAGGAGGTTTTTAAATAAAACGTTGAACGAAAATTGCCAATTTATCATCACGTCACTTGTTAGATATGAATTTTAACAAAATGACATTTTTTGTGAACAATTTTAATCATTTTAATCTATAGGAGAGAGGAGAAATGTGAGAAATATCATTCGAGAATTCATCTTGTTATTATTGAACCACACATGGGCCTTGAAGTTGTTGGGAGTTGAACTTATTTAAAAAATTTATTCAATTTGTTGAAGTTCACTTCGAACAAAGCCGGAAGCATTTTTATAAAAGAAACATAAGAGAAAACGAATGACAACCTAGTGAAAAAGAGCTGTTACAAAAAAAAAAAAACAGAACTTATTTCCACCATTTTTAGTTTGCCTTTTGCTACACATAGTATGCGTTCAGTCAATTCCAGAGACCAGTAAAAGAAGAGGACTGCGCTTCTTTGAAAGATAACCTTGAATGGAATCTCAATATTTGCATGTAAACCGAAAAGGTATAGAGATAACCTCTATTTCTACAGTTATTACCACCAGTGAAACGCCATGTTCATCGAGATGATAGCAACAACATCGCAATATCTGTCATAAACAAGTCTGTACCCTATAACAAAAGGAAATTAAGCGCTTTTTGTGGGTTCAGCATTGGTCTAATCGTTGGAAGATGGAGATATGGCAAGGAGGTTTTTAAATAAAACGTTGAACGAAAATTGCCAATTTATCATCACGTCACTTGTTAGATATGAATTTTAACAAAATGACATTTTTTGTGAACAATTTTAATCATTTTAATCTATAGGAGAGAGGAGAAATGTGAGAAATATCATTCGAGAATTCATCTTGTTATTATTGAACCACACATGGGCCTTGAAGTTGTTGGGAGTTGAACTTATTTAAAAAATTTATTCAATTTGTTGAAGTTCACTTCGAACAAAGCCGGAAGCAGTTTATAAAAGAAACATAAGAGAAAACGAATGACAACCTAGTGAAAAAGAGCTGTTACAAAAAAAAAAAACAGAACTTATTTCCACCATTTTTAGTTTGCCTTTTGCTACACATAGTATGCGTTCAGTCAATTCCAGAGACCAGTAAAAGAAGAGGACTGCGCTTCTTTGAAAGATAACCTTGAATGGAATCTCAATATTTGCATGTAAACCGAAAAGGTATAGAGATAACCTCTATTTCTACAGTTATTACCACCAGTGAAACGCCATGTTCATCGAGATGATAGCAACAACATCGCAATATCTGTCATAAACAAGTCTGTACCCTATAACAAAAGTTAAGCAAATTCACTGATCATTTACAGTTTTTCTACAGTTGAAAATCAGCATTGCTGATGAGTGTTATGCCAAGTATGAAATGTTGATGAACCGCGCCTCTGGGCGCGCCTCCTCAACGGCTCATAATTGCCGAATAAAAACGTTTTATTTTAATACCACGAAGTAAAATTACTGTAAAAAGGAAGCGATTTTACTGCATTTTTTTCTTTGTAGGTACCAATTGGTACATAGATGAAGAAATTAATCAACAAAACTTGCGGTTTTGATGTGAACGTCTCGAGCTAATTAGATATATATTCACTTAACTTCACAGATTAAACAAAGGTAGAGAGCTGTATCTTTTTCCGTACAATACGAAGTTTTGTAAAGTAAACGTTTTGCTAACACTGTGAAAAATACGCAGCAGAATTACCGCTTTCTCTCGGTAATATTTGTTCGGTGAAAATGGAATGAAGTTACAAAATCTACTTTCGTATTATAGGCTCTTGAGGAAACGCGCCATAAATGCACGTCCTTCAAGTCCATCAAGACATATACTAATCCTCAAAAAGAGAAACAGGAAATAACAATATTTCAAGTACTGAATGGTATTAGATAAACTCACCTAAAGGTACACACACTCGCAAGCAGGCATCAGACGCCAGACAGCAAATCTCATCTGTAGCGCAATCCCTATCGTCCGTACAATGTTCACCCAGAAATACTTCATTTTGGAAAAGACATTGCTCCTTAAACTCGGATTTGATTGGGTATGGACATCTATCACTGTATTTGATTGCTGTGAAAGGAACAATATTAAGAAAATAGGAAATATATATATATATATATTGAAGTTTTTTAATAACCTCTAAACTTTGGAACTTTTTCGTCTTTCCACTGCTCTCCAGATCTTGTTGATCTGCATGGTTTTAAATCTAGAGATATCTGACTGTTTCGAATGAGGGTTACTTGGTTTTCATTTCCACATTCACAGACCTCTTTGCACACTAGGGGTTTTAGGAATGTTCTCAAGTATGATGTTTCTCTTGCGGCCTTGCTCGGGGCGCCTTTTTATGGCAAAAAATGTATATCGGAAGTTTTAATTGAAAAATGTCATAATCAGGAGAGGATCTAACTAACAAACTAACTTCTAATGGCTGATACTGCAAAATTTAAAACCAGTTTAAGTTGGAAACTTGTGCTGGGCAATTTGAGTTGGCGATTCGAATCGAACCGAAGCACAAATTATCCCAATTAACTTGAATCGTTTATAGGAACAAAAACTTTCAGCGGGAGTTTCATATTAGCGACAAAACACAATCACAGTTATATTTTGTCTTTAAAAATAAAAATGAATGTTCGCTTTTAGACATGCACGGTGAATTGAAAACACATCGCCTTCAAGCCTGTTTACGCTAATATTGTAATCCGTACATAAATTTTTTTTGGATTTTATCATAGAAACGAACGGATTGTAACAGTAAATTTGGGATATTTTGCATTTATATGGAATGTGCGTTTTGATTGCAAAAATTAACCAAATGATTTGATTTTGTCTATCTCTGGTGGGAACCACTACGATGAGTGCAGTAAAATAAATTGCTGTGAGTAGTATTTGCACTGGTCGATTGCGCAACTGTAGAAACAGTTTCTAAGGTATTTTTAAAACGGAAGAAATATGTGTATTACTGTGGTATTTTACTGACAGGTATTTTTGTTGTTTTCACAATTAAGTCAGCTCTTTAATAGAGAATTTCCCAAACCAATGGGGGGCAACGAGCTACATGTGTAAACCCATATTACTCACGATCACAACGACTACGCTGTAACAAAACATTCAACGAAATAACTGGTCTTTGACAATAATTTAACTTTACTGCAAAAATATTTGGCATAATCTCATGAACATGGCCGTTTTTAAGTTTATTTAACGAATCTTGTTATTGACAATTAGACTTACTTTACTTTTGTTACAGTGTATAAAGAAGATGACGATCGACATGAGATTCAAATTTTTGTGCTCCAGTTACTAGTACCAAATTTGTACTGGCTCATGCGGGGATCGTTTAGGGCGTTCATCGGCCTTGCTTGAATGAATTTTATTAAAAATCGAATCGTGAATAATAAGGGATACACTATGGCAACAATGCAGTGAATTCACTGGCCATTTGCAGTAGTTCTATATTTCCAAGGTTTGCAATTGCCACGTTGATGAGATTTTTGAGCCAAGTATTAACCTAGGTGGTGCATTCCATCAACAGCCAAAAATTGATCTGAAATTTTCATTCCATAGTTTGATTTCCACATGACCAAGTAGAATTACTGTTAAGGAGCAGAGATTTAAAATAATTTTTATAACAGTATGATAAACAATACATACATCGCATGCAATCGCTCCCTTCATATCCGACTGGACAGTCACAGGCTGCTGGGTCGGAGGAGCCATCGTTGTAACACACTTTATTATATGCACAATCGCTTGATGTTTTCGAACATTCCTGACCTGCACAGAAAAACTAAAATTTAAATGCTGCATAACACTGAATGTCGGACTTCTGCTAAATAGTTAAGGTTAAGATTCTGCTTCATTTGCTTCACTGTCGAAAAAATGGTAGTTACAATATGGCTGCTACCATTCGGACATTTGCATAGGATCGGACAGATCCTTGTTTAAGCAAAAATGTCGTCATCAAATTTTTGATTAAAAGCACGCTCTTCAATCAAGTAACAAGTAGAGAAATAAGTAACAAGTAGAGAAATTAACGAATTATCTAGTTATCCACGTATTCACACTTGTCATCATACGAATATTCATTTCTACTACGAATAAGAGTATAAGACGAGGCATCCGGTAAAATATTTTTGTTGAGCAGGGGTCACTAATGGATCGCGCCGTTGAGGGGCGGGCCATTAAAGACACATGTCGGACAAAAGCGATTTTTGATTGGTTTGATGGGTCATTTCATGAGTTTCACTTTCAAAACTAGGTAATATTTAGATAACAAAACAAAAAAATCAGGCAAAGTATGTAATTGTCGTTTGGCTGCATTTAAGAAAGACATTTTAATAGAATCGGAAGTTAAAATCTTTAAATAAACTACTTCGGATGAGTTTTTCATATTGAAAATATGTTGTACCTGATTTCTTATACTAGGTATCTAGTTGCAAAATAAATAAATTTATCTAATTTATCAAACAGAAAAGTTAAACTAGGTAACTTAGGTATCCTTGAAACCGTGTTAAAGTACTTTGAAAATAAATTCGATAAAGTAAGCACAATTGGTAAACTAGATATTTTTATCTAGAATTGCCAACACTATCGGGCGCTCAACATACAAACGCAAAAGGTGAATGAATCAGTAACACAAATTCGTCAATAAGTAGCCTTCGTTATAGGACCTTGTTCAACGTGATCCACTCATAATCCCTGGTTATAAAAAATAATAATAATTGAATGTTGGCACACCTTATTTTTTACTGAATTATAGTATTTATTTCTCACCTCCTACGTGATGCAAAGCAAGAGCAGCAAAAATACCCACTATATAAATACGTGCAGTCATCCTGAAGAGGTTGAAAAGATTATACCAAAAAGCCTACTAGTTTTGACAACAGCGCTCCCACTGCTTTTGAGGCATTGAATAAATTACTGCAATACATATAGACTGAATTACTTTGTTTAGCTTGGCCTGGGGACATAAAAAATTGCATTGGAAAATTTCCTTTTTTTCGAATTAATTATAAAGTATGATACACAAATTATTCTCATTCCAGCAGATAAGTAAAAATTCACAAAAGTACTAGATCAAATCTTCAGAGGAAAAATTTGAAAATATATTTCTCTAAAAATTGTGCGAGCAAAGAATTGCAACTCGTTCGTTTTTCTCACAAATGCATTATTTAGAAAGTTTTCCTATAATTTTTGTCCTTTAAAGCCTTTCAGATGAGGTTCGGCAGTTAGATACGATGTTTTGACTCGGCCGTGAATTCATGTTAGGAATAAAGACTCGTAAAATTCGAATGACTTATTATATTAAACATTAATATTTTGGTAATTTTTTTGTGCCTTAAAAGATGGAGTGAAATTAAATCATTTCTATTCTATTATAACATTACTTTATGCCAATGCTAGTAATTCCAAGCTATATATTTCTCAATTTTATTTTTATCTCGATTAAAAATATTTTTACCTATTATTTATGTACGGCAAAATTTAATAGAGAAAATGGGACATAGATGCTATTTATGTGAAATTGTTGATTCGATTCGAATAAAAAATATTCGAATTAGATCTAAATGATTCGATATTGACCAGCCTAACTCGCAGAACGACGGGTGATTTTTAAGTTGCTTCCGACTTTTCGTACTTCCTATGTTCCGACAAGTAAGAGTCGCTGATGCATCGCGCCGTAAACGCGGGCTATGTGGTTTATATATATGATTTCTGTAGCCTCTTCTGGAAGTGAACCCTGACTAAGGCACCGTACTAGCGACCACTTATAGACTGATAGGGTTGTTGGGTAAGATTCTTCTTTTCGACTTAGCCTATCCAAGTCATTACACCCTGGGTTGAGTGGTGGGAGGAGAATAACTTGCCGAACTCACTGGGTCTCGAACCCGAGATATTCAACCTGCGATGCCAATAGGCTAACCACTATGCCATAGCCCTGAAAAAAATTTGATAAAATAATAATCTTTAGAGGAATTCACTGGCCCAAAGCATAAAATTCAGAGTTGTGCGATGGGAACGTTAGGCATTCGTGGTGAGTAATAGTAATAAAATTATCGGTATCGACACTGTTAAGTAACAGTGATCCATTTCTAACGGCGTCTAAGTATAAAACCCCCAGAAGATTCAAGAAGGAGCAATAGCAGATAATTTCTTACCAGACGGAAAATAATTGAATAATCGGTCTTTTAGACATTGCGATCTAGGTTTACCGTGTGAAACCTCTAGTACTGGCACAAATGGTATCCACGTTTTCACAGTGCTTCCTATCATTGAATAATACAACCTCAAAAGCTTGACAATTTGATAAAAATAAACATCAATGTTGAGACATTAGTGGCAACCGACGCCTAACACAAGAGGTAAGCGATTAGCGGCCACGTGATGTCATGAAGTCTTATGAAAACCACAGACATTTAAAAAAATCTTGCTTTTTGAATACATATAGCGCAAAAACTTTGGGAGAAGTTTGGGAAATTTGTATTTACGTTTTGTTTTGATATACCATTAGGGCTGGGCAAAACCGATTTCTTTAGAATTCTAATATGATTCGGATTATTTTTACAAATTGGATCGACGAACTAATTTCGTGTAATTCGACTTCATTTAGCTTCATTTCAATTTTTTTCTATGAACGATTTACGATTAATTGATATAATTTGTTCCTGGGATCGAATCGAATCACCAAATCGAATCACCGAATTTATACAAAAATATCTTAGAAGCATTTGAAATTTAGCGTAATGTAGAATATTGCTAATATATGTTTTTGAACCAAAATGTTGAATTTTTCCAACAATAAGGATAAAAAATGTTAGCGCCTTCAGCGCACATGTGTCTTTTGTAAATGTTTGCCTCGTTAATGTCCCCACGCCAGATTTGACATTTTCCACTGGATGGTACTGAGAAGGACAACCTTCCCATTCCATTTACCTCTTTTAGTTGCCCTTACTGCATGAAAGATGCACGTTCGATTCGAAAAGCTTTTGAACATGTTTATAGATATCAATCAATGGGGCGGTGAAAACGAATCAAGACGCAGACGAATCAATTCTGTCTGTGACGGGCGGAGCGAACAGGTGGAGTGGCTAACAACAAACAACACTTGGTTTATTTTGTAGGACTGAAAATTACGACTGAAAAAATATTTGTGTTATATTTTTCCAAGCATAAGGCAAAGATCGACTGCGGCTCGGCCGTGCGATCCTTCAGTGTCCCATACTTAACAAGAGATATGTGAACGTATTTTTTTTTCTTGATTAGTATATTCATATGGATACGTAGTGGCATGCGTTCTCGTACTGATGCGAGAGATTACTAAAAAAAAAGAGAAAAGGTTAGGTGACGTGACCAACCGAGAATAACAGGCGAATTTACACCACGACACAGACAATAATTATAAACTTCCTGCATGGTATTTCCCCACAAGAAATACTAACCAATGCGCAATAATTTAACATCCTAATTTCGATATTGGTTTTTAAAATTGTGCATAAAAAAAAATTTACATCAATTTTGCGTAATTTTCACGACTTCAAATACTTTAATTACGTGTTTGTCGAAACTTTATTTTATTAAGTATAGCCCACAGATGGACCGCTTCTCGACAACGCATGACTTTCACTGGCAAAACCCAAACCATGAATTTTTTTGCCGGTTTGGATTTATCTGAAAAAAATAAATTTATACTTTAGCGCTAAAAGCATTGAAATTGTTTTTACCATTAACGTTAAATTTTACACGACAGCAAATAGGTATGAGGCACCTTGGGCTCGTTTTCTACCTGATTTTCTTTTAAAAACCGGCATATTGAATGGTGTATTCTAAATTTTACCACTTCGAAAAATGACTGACGAAGATCGTAGAGAGCTAACACGAAATAGTTATCGTAATTTAACGGATATCGCCGGACGAACACTCACTTCATCGTCATTAAACTTGGTTGAACTCTCTATTATGGATTTTGTTTTTTGCCGAGTAAGAAAGTATTTTCTTGATGGTGCTGCGGAAAATCTTTCTCGGCACCTCACGCCTCTGCATGAATAGTTGACATATTCTTTAAATCCAGTGTTATCATGTTTTCGATAGTTTGAAAGGGGGATAACGCTGCAAGAGCGCAAAACGACTTTGTATTTCAAATCCACATTTAGTGAGATGACGTTTGTGGAAAGTTAACTAGTTTCACCTAATTGTCATGTATTTATACGATATTCGTGTTCAAAGATCGCCCCATTTTAATTTCTTAAAATTTGAAAAACCACATCCTATATAAGGTCTCATTAAAACATACGAATTAACCACTTGTACTGCTTTGGTGTTTTTATCGCTCATCATTGAGTAAACACAGCTACAAAATCTTAAGAAACCGAACGAGATGATAAGGAGACGTCAGGGTAAACAGTCGCCTGGCACAACAGGAATGTTTGGTAACCGCAAATAATGTCAAGGTTTCCTCATGCAAACTCTCCCACAAATTTAATTTTGTCAAGCATGCGCTACGAATGGACCACGGCATAGGCGTTACAATATACCAGTGATTTAGGCGTAACAAAAGATTCAATGAAAAACTTTTCTAGGTCTACACTTCCAGCTACGCAATTTCAGCGGGTCTTGAGCTTAATACCCTGTGGGATGTTACAAGAGTTTTAGACTATATACCAGCTTGGAGAATTCAGCAAGCCTGGTAATAGCTCCATCCACCAAATATTTTCTTGCTTTAGAAAAATCCGTAAAAGTATGCACAAACTACAAGCCCAACAAGGAAATGACATCTGCATGAGAAGCTTGTCCCGGCCCGCTGTATAATAAATGAGTCGTATTCTCTACTTTCCTCTCCAGCAGGAGAAAAATGAAATCTATATCCTGCAACAAATGTACCGAAATGTTTGCTCATTTGCAGTTGGCTCGCGACGTATTGTTTGTTTTTGTGTATGGAAGTCCGGTTCCACATAATTAATCTTTGTCCATGCCATGGTTAAAAATTCTCCTGAAATCTCCGGTGTGCAAATAGTTAAATGAAATACAGAAATGGGGACTAAGAAATCTCCGTCTCTTACAGATTGAGGCAAGTTTTAAGGTCATGCAGATTATAACGACCAGGAAATCAGTGGCAAGGTGAAGGATTCCAATGATTAGCGGTTTTCAGAGAAATATTTCTTGCATAAAACTTTTTGTGACACTGTGGAACCTCCATGGAAAATAGGGGAGAACTAGAAGCAAATCGAGTGTACCGGTTGAAACAATTGTTCGGAGGAACGAGATCAGAAAGCATCTTTGAACAAAGACAATTATATTATACGTAAATTAAACAAAGTGGGGCAATATTGCGACAATGTGACAAGCGCTGCAGACGGGGAGAAAGTTTGGAACTAATTACATCATCACACGCCGTTGAATATGGTCAAGCATGCTGAGCATAGTAGCAACGGTACTGCCAGGAATATGGCATCAATACTCTATGCGGTGTCGAATCAGATATTTGTACAAATGAAGAATGATGTCGGGAGAGGGATAATGACGACTTAGATTAGAAATAGTAAGGAGTTTTATTTCTCAATGGCGATTATTCCCAATCGGAAATTTTGTTTTATTAAACATGAACCATGGATATATTGCGCCTCAATGGCGCAATATATAGGTGAACTACTACGCTCAAAAAATGTCTGGACTATATTTGTTGATTGGGTTGTGAAATTCGCAACACTTTAACAAAAACACTGACTGATGCGTAATTATTTAGTAAACTTATATACGATAAAGATTACGTTTTCACGGCAAAAAAACCAAACAATTGCATAAATTTTCAGCGCTCCCGTCGTCGAACGCTCTAAGCAAGGTTGCGCGATATTGATCATACACGGAAGTCTCCTAAAACCACTAGTGTTAAGAGAGCTACATGAATGCAGAAGGGAAGGAAGATTTAGGGATCTTCATCCCTAAAAGCTATTTATTGACACGAGTTTAAAAGTCATTCATTTCAACACAATCAGGAAAGCAATTTGAAGGTAATAAATTTCAAAGCTTAGAAGTTTGCCTATGAAGAAGAAGCTTTTGGCATGAAACTGTTTCTGACATTGTGAACTTCCACCGTGAATGGATGTGAAATAGCAGCCAAACACGTCTTTTGGTTGAAGATTTATTTAAAGGAATTCGAGCAAAAAGATCCTTTGAACAAAGTCCACCATGATATCTGTAGAACAAATGAAGCGAGGCAATTTTGCGACAAGCCGGGAGACTTTGGAGGCTGGGAGATCCTCAGGACATTCGAATTGAGTTTGGCAATTATTCTCCAGCCAAGAGAGAGATTACCGGCATTCTGTCCAATACTGTCCAATATAAGAAGGACCGCGTCTCAGTACCCGAACAGAAATTTTATTTAGCCGTAGCTGGTAGACCTGGTAGCCGTAGCTGGTAGTCGTAGCTTGTGGACCTCGCCTCCACGACGTGATTTCAATAAAACAATTCAAGTCTTAAAGAAAAGTTTATTAGACACTTTACTGCCGTTTGTCGTGAATTTTCCGGTTTTTACCAAATATATCTTACACATAAAAAATAGAAATAAAATGCCTCAAGTGATGTTTTTTCCAAAACTTCTTGCTACAATGCTTTAATTTATGGTTTATTTTTAATTTTAACATATACTTAACAAAAATTCCACCAAAACGCACCAGAAGTTAAATATATTTTTGTTGTCAAATTAAAACGCAGTAGACGAATATATTTTAATTGGTACTTTTCACCAAAAATAATTTTATTTAGAAAATTATTGAGCAATTAAGTTTAGATCTTGGTTCACATGGTCAACCGTAAAAAATGGAATAAATTTACCGGTTATTTGCAGTAATTGTATATTTTGACAGTTCGATACCGATTTTAATAATATATTTATGCCATATTTGCCATATATGGGTAGTTGAGACGCCTCATGCCTCATTCCTCAAGAATCATAAATGACCTAAAAGTCCTATTTTCAGTTTTGTTTCCTCATCACCAATCTAATCAAATACCTTCTGCGATTCCATTGCTTCCTGTCGCATTTTGCCATATAACCGCAATTATATGGAATCTCTGCTCTTTGACCGTAATAAAATTATTGGAATTATTGAAACCTAAATAGAAAATGGATATTTTTCTGCCAAATATGATGTCGTTCCTCGTAGGTACATTTCACTCATACCAGTCAATATTTGGCACAAATCTCATCGACACGACGATTGTGAACTTTGGAAATATGGAATTCCCACAATTACAATTACTGCATTACTGTACATTTATTACAGTGCAGCGCTTATTACGCATTCTTCGAGTTGAGATTTGTTTTTCCTCTCGGAAAGGTCGGAAACAGCGTCTGAATAAAACCAATTAATAACCCCTCAATCGCCAAAGAGCTACGCATGCAAATCGCATGTTGATCGTTATCTTCTCGACTCGCAATAATTGTGAGTAATGAAGTTATGTTCACTGTAACAAAAATACCGTGAATTTACTAGTCATTTGCAGTAATTGAATATATCCAAAGTCAAAAAACGCTATATAAACGCAATATATATATACATATCTCCATCTCATCGGTTTGGAAATTGTTTACTTTCTGTATATATATTGTATATATATATATATTTCAAATTAGATATCTATGTATTCCTAATTTACAGCTAAGACCATTTAAAGGCAGATGCTCATATCCGCATCGCATCTAAGTATCCTGAACTTCGTCTTCTCCATGGATCATTTGTGATAGAAGACTGTGTAGAAAAATGGGGCTTAAATCCAGATGAGATTTGCTTTTTTTTGCTGTGTGTTTACTTTCAGGTGAATTTATCTAATGATGTTCAGTACTTTATTTCAGTATGTGTTTTATCCTGATAATTCACTTTCAATTCACACTAGCTCAATGAGGGCAAAAAGTAATTTGACTGAAATTGAATATTGTTGCATTTTGCTGCTAGAATATGAGAATATTTTTCCTATCGCCGATTCATGTCTTATTCGAAACAATTGTGTTTTCAAGCGATTTGAAATACGAAATTCAATTGCCCATATACCTGCTGTATATAAATACCTCAAGATTAACATTAAAAAATAATTTTCAACATGAAGATGTCCCCAGCGTGTTAAAGTAAAGTTAGTAAATAATTCGCAAGAATCGTTTAACTTATTAATTTACTATGATATTTAATTTTTAACTTTGGAAAAAGTGCAATTACAGCAAAACACCAGAAAATTCACTGAACTTTTGTTACAGTGAGTTATATTGAAATAAAATGCAATAAAATCACTTTTTGTCAGGCGCAGTTTATCAACAGCCCAATACTTAGTATAAATTTCAGCAACATTGTGGGCATTAACTTTAGAAATATTCAATTACTGCGAATGATCAGTTAATTTACTGTACTTTTGTTACTGTGGTCATACATTTTTATAACAGATATCTCGATGCGGTTTCTTTCACCTCGATGAACACGGCATGTGTTTTTATTTTGGTTTTGTATAATTGATGGCTATAGCGATAAATGAGAGGTTATTATTGCGCTTCTACGATATACATAAAAATATTGAATATCCATTTAAAGATATGTTTAGAACATGCTTAGCTTTGAAGGCATGTGATTTAGAATTACCCCAGCGCATTTCCTAAGTGTCGTAAAAGGGAACTAAAAAGGCACATCACTCACAGCGGTTGAATTTTACTTTTGATGTTTTCTTTTTAGGTTTAAGTTCAATTGCTGGTTCTACATATTGTATAGCTCTTTATAATTAGGTGATCGTTACAGTTCGTTCCTTTTAGGAGGGGCTCCATGCTTTGCTTGGGGAGAATTTCAATAAAATAAAAATATTCTTTCCGCCCATTTTCGGACTGCTCTCATCACGTGTGATCGCAATATCTTATTGTAACCTTTTCATAAAATTTCAAAGACAGATAAGATTTGTGAGGTATGAATCACTGCTCAACCATCTATGATCGGCTGAATGGATTTGAATGAAAATGTTTACAGAAAAGCCTTTTATGTTGAAAATTCATATTCAGCGAGTGATGTTTTATGATTAATTTAGCAATTACTCAATAACTTTTTAATTTAAAATGCTTTCTTTCAATTCCTCTCTCTTCCCAAGACCGAGACTAAACGCACGAAAAACGCTCAAATTACCCAGGCTATGAGTCCCCCCACTACACTAAGAATTCCAAAAAGTTTCGAGTCTCTGACGGTAATTTCATTCAGTGGTTTTAAAATACGAATGTTGAAACGTTTTTACATACACCATCAAAAAGAAACGGAAGAATCCGGTATTAATGAGGAATTATATGCACTAATTGACGTGTTAAACATCGCCCAAGGCCGATACCAGTCTCTGCACTCTGCTATAGTACTTCAGTTGTTATAGTGCTTGGATTGATGATTGACATTTTGACTAGGGCTGTGCAAACTCAAATCATTTGGAATTCATATCTGATTCGAATAATTTTTTCAAATGTGATCGAATACTCGTGAGTTGTGACAGACCCGCATCCCCTGTTTTCCTGTAACATAGGAATACTCACGAGGAGTTGTGACAGATCCGCATCCCCTGTGACATAGGAATACTCACGAGTTATGACAATTTTGCATTCCTGGTGACATGAGGTTACCAACCCTTCTCATTGCCACGGAAACGATTCCTGTTCCTCCTAAACCGTGGAGTGAACACATTATATACTTTATTTAACTATTTTAATATCTCCCGATTTTCATAATTTTCTAATATATTGCTTGCAATCAAAATTATTGGATTCGAAATATGGATCATTTTCTATTTAGATAAACTTCAGCATAACATCTGTGAGTCAAGTTCCCTTTTAATTGCAGATTCGAAAGGGGAAAAGGTCACTTCTGCGAGACAAAACTATCCTTCGTGTCGGATTCGAACCAGCGACCTATGAATAACTGGCCATGAAACTAACCCTACAGTCCATCGCTCTACCAATTGAGCTATCGAAGGCGAGAAAATACAAACCTCTTTTTATCGCAGTTTTGACGTCCACAACCGATCACTTCATGAGACAATTTAGTATATGTCACAGACAGATCGTGATTTTCGGCGAGACCGAATTGTAAACGGAACTTGAAAAAGTACTTGTCCAATTGCTTGGTGGTTTTTCGTTAATAACATAAAATACTAACAACGCTATTTATTTATAAGGTAACTTTTAAAACTTACAAAAAAAAAATTATGATTTTTAACATTCCTACAAGACTGAACAGGCTATTAAAATCTTTAAATATGATTCTAAACATTTTCTGTATTCATAAAAAGTCAAATTTTTTGAAAAATTTTGAAACCTACTCTGTTTTACGTAGTATATTTGAAAAGGCATGTTTGCGCAGACGGTAAATTCATTGCTTGGAATTAATATATCTCGAGTTCTAGACTCGAGTAAGTCGATTTTTCTTTCACTGTTTTTTAAACTCGAATATTTTCCGTAAGATACCCATTTTTCTAAATAACCAAATTTTCAGTCCAATGAATGGCGCAGTGGATAAATTCATATCTCGTAACTAAGATATCTCGACTTATAGACTGGCGTCAGTCGATTTTTCCTTCACAGTTTTTAATCTCATATTTTTTTCGTGAGCTAGCTATCTTCCTAGATCTCCAAATTATCAGTAGAAAGGATGGATCGGTGGATAAATTCCTGGCTCAGAATAAAGATATTTCGAGCTCTAGACTCGCGTAAGTAGATTTTTCCTTTACCGTTTCTTAAACTCATATATTTTCTGTAAGATAGCTATACTCCTAAAAGACCAAGTTTTCAGTTGTATGGATGGCGTAGTCGGTAAATCCATTGCTTGTAGAAAAGATATTTCGAGTTCAAGACTCGCAGTAGTCGATTTTTCTTTCACCATTTTTTAAACTCAAATATTTTCGGGACGAGAGCTATCTTTCTAAATAACCAATTTTTTTCAAATGGATGGCGCAGTGAAGTAATTCATCGCTCGAACGTAAGATAACTCGAGATCTAAACTCGCGTCAGTCGATTTTTTTTTCATCGTTTTTTAATGTCATATATTTTCCGTAAGATAGCTATATTTCCAAAATAACCAAATTTTCAGTCGAATGGATGGCGCGGTGGATAAATTCATCGACCGAAATTAAGGTATATCGAGTTCCAGAATCGCGTCAGTCAATTTTTTCACCGTTTTTTAATCTCATTTATTTTCGTAAGACAGCTATGTTTCTAAATCACCAAATTTTCGGTCGAATAGATGGTGCAATAGATAAATTTATTGCTCGAAATTACAATATCTTGAGTTCTAGACTCGCGTCATTCGATTTTTCTTTCACCGTTTTTTGAAACTTATATATTTTCAGTAAGAAAGCTATCTATATAAATAACCAAATTTTCAGTTGAATGGATGGCAGAGTGGATAAATTCATCGCTTGAAATTAAGATATCTTGAGGTCTAGACTCGCGTCAGTCCATTTTCCTTCAACCGTTTTTTAATCTCATTTATTTTCCGTAAGATAGCTATCTTTCTAATTCACCAAATTTTCAGTCGAATGGAGGGCGCAATGAATAAATTCAACAGTCGAAATAAAGATATCTCTAGTTCTAGTATTGCGTTAGTCGATATTTTCATCACCGTTTTTTAAACTCATATATTTTTCCTGAGATATCAATCTTTCTAAATCGGTAAAATTATCAGTCGGATGGATGTGCAGTGGATAAATGCAACTCTCGAAATAAAGATATCCCAGGTTCTAGACTAGCGTCGTCAGTCAATTTTTCATCATCTTTTAATCTCATATATATATTTCCGTAAGAAAGATATATTTTTAAATCACCAAATTTTCAGCCGAATAAATGGCGCAATGGATAAGTTCGTCGAATGAAATTAAGTTATCTGGAGTTCTAGACTTGCCTCAGTCGATTTTTCTTTCACAGTTTTCTAAACTCATATATTTTCCGTGAGATACCTATCTATCCAAATCAACAAATTTGCTGTTGAATGGAATTACGCAGTGGAAAAATTCATCGCTTGTAATTAAGATATCTCGAGTTCTGGACTCGCTTCAGTTGATTTTTTTTCACCATTTTTAAAACTCGTATATTTTCCGTAAGATAGGTATATTTTTGAATAACCAGATTTTCAGTCGTATAGATGACGCAGTGGATAAATTCATCGCTCGAAATTAGGATATCTCGAGTTCAAACTCGCGTAAATCCATTTTTTTACACCGTAATTGAATCTCATATATTTTCCGTGAGATAGCTATTTTTCTGAATCAACAAGTTCTCAGTCGAATGGGTGCGCAGTGGATAAATTCCTCGCTCGAAATCAATATATCTGGAGTTGTAGACTCGCGCCATTCTATTTTTCCTTCACCGTTTTATAAACTCATATATTTTCCGTGAGATACCTATATGTATAAATCACTAAATTTTCAGTCGAAAGTATGGCGCAGTGAAAAAGTTCATAGTTAAAAAATACGATATCTCGAGTCCCGGACTCGCGTTATTTCATTTTTCTTTTACCGTTTTTACTCTCATATATTTTCCGCGAAATAGCTATCTTTCCAGATCACCAAATTATCAGTCAATTGGATGGCTCAGAGGATAAATCCATCGCTCGGAATTAAGATATTTTGAAGTCTGGACTCGCGTCAGTCGATTTTCCATTTCACCCTTTTTTAAACTCTTATATTTTCCGTAAGATACGTATCTTTATAATTCACTAAATTTTCAGTCGAATGTTTGGCGCAGTGAATAAGTTCATCGTTCAGAATTACGATATCCCAAGTTCTGGACTGGCGTCAATCGATTTTTTTTTTTACCCTTTTTCTATCTCATATATTTTCCGCGAGATAGCTAGCTTTCTAGATCACCGAATTATCAGTCGAATGGATGGCTCAGAGGATAAATTCAACGCTCAAACTTAAGATATCTTAAGTTCTAGATTCACGTTAATCGATTTTTCTTTCACCGATTTTTAAAGTCATATGTTTTCCAAAAGATAGCTATCTTTATATATTACCAATTTTTCAGTCGGGTGGATGGCGCAGTGGATAAATTCATCGCTTGAAATTAAGATATTTCATGTTCTAGACTCGCGTCAGTCGATTTTTTTCCTTTTTTCTAATCTCATACATTTTGCGTAAGATAGCTATGTTTCTAAATCAATTAATTTTCAGCCGAATGGATGTCTAAGTTTATAAAATTAAGACACCTCGGGTTCTAGACTTGCGTAAGTCGGTTTTTCTTTCAACGTTTTTTAAGCTCATATATTTGCCATAAGTTAGTTATCTTTCTAAATCACCAAATTTTCACTTGAACGGGTGGCGCATTAGATAAATTCATCGCTCGAAATTAAGATATTTCGAGTAGTAGACTCGAATCGGTCGATTTTCCCTCCAGTTTTTTTTTACTCTTATATATTTTCCATAAGATAGCTATCTTTAAAAAGCAATAAATCTTCAATGGAATGGATGGCGCAGTAGAAAAATTCATCGCTCATAATCAAGATATCTCGAGTTCTGGACCACTCATGTATTTTCCGTAAGATAGGTGAATTTCGAAATCACTGAATTTTAAGTCGTATGGATGGCGCAATGGCTAAATGCATCGCTAGAGATCAAGATATCTCGAATTCTAGACTCGCGTCAGTCGATAATTCTTTCGCCTTTTTTTGAAATCATATTTTTTTCGTAAGACAGCTATCTTTCTAAATGAATGAATTTTCTGTCGAGTGGATGGCGCAGTGTTTAAATTTATCGCTCAAAATTAAGATATCTCGATTTCTACACTTGCTGTTTTTTTTTCACTGTTTTTAAACTAGTATTTTTTCCGTGAGATAGTTATTTTTCTAAAGAAATAAATTTTCAATTGGGTGGGTGGCGCAGTGAATAATTTCATCACTTAAAAATTAAGATAACTCGACTTCTAGACTCGCGACTGTCGATTTTTCTTTATCTTTTTTAAACTCATTTTTTGCGTAAGATAGCCATCTTTATAAATCACCATATTTTCAGTTTCAATGGATGGCGCAGTGGATAAAATCATCGCTCAAAGTTAAGCTATCTCGAGTTCTAGAGTCGCATTAATCGATTTTCCTTTAAACATTTTTTAAAGTAAAATCTTTTCCTTAAGATGGTTGTGTTTCTAAAGCAACAAATTTTCAATCGGATGTCTGGCTCATAGGATAAATTCATCGCTGAAAATTAAGATATCTCGATTTCGAGACACGCGACAAACGATTTTTTTTTTATCTGTTTAAAACTCATATGGCAATCTTTGTAAATCCCCAAATTTTTAGTCGAATGGATGGCGCAGTAGGTAAAATCATCGTTCAAAATTAGGATATCTTGAATTCTAGAGTCGCGTCAGTCGATTTTTCTTTCTCCGTTTTTTTACATTCATATTCTTTTATAAGAAAGCTATCGATCTAAATCACCAAATCTTCAGTCGAATGGATCGTGCATTGGATGATTTCGTCGTTCAAAATTAATATATGTCGAATTCGACACTCGCGTCAGTCTATTTTTATCCCTTTTTTCTAATCTCATATATTTTCCGTAGGGTAGCTATGTTTCTAAATCACCTAATTTTCAGTGGAATGGATGACGCAGTGTATAAATTCGTCGGACGAATTTAAGATATCTCGACTTCTAGACTCGCGCCATTCGATTTTTTTCGCCGTGTTTTTAAATTTTATTTCTTCCGTAAGATAGCTAGCTATCTTTCTAAAGCAAAAAATCTTCAATCGAATGGATGTCGCAGCGTATAAATTCATCGCCTAAAAATTAAGATATCTCGAGTTCTAGACTCGCGACAGTCGATTTTTCTTTATCTGTTTTAAAGTCATATTTTTTCCGTAAGATAACTATCTTTCTAAATCACCAAAATTTCAGTCGAATGGATGGCGTAGTGAATAAAATCATTGCTAAAAATTATGATATCGATTTTTTTTTCACTATTTTCTAATCTCATAATTTTTCCGTAAGATAGCTATCTTTTGAAATCTTTAAATTGTCATTTGAATGGATATCGCAAATCAATCGATTTTTTTCACCGTTTCTCAAACTCATATGTTTTCCATAAAATAGCTGTCTTTCTATATAATCAATTTTTCAGTCGAATGGATGGCGCAGTGAATAAAATCATCGCTCAAGATTAAGATATCTCGAGTTCTAGACTCGCGTCAGTCAATTTTTCTTTCCGGTTTTTTAAAGCCATGTTCTTTCCAAGTGATAGCTAACTTTCTAAATCACCAAATCTTCAGTCGCATGAATGGTACAGTGGATAAAATCATAGCTCAAAGTTAAGATATCTCGGTTTCTAGACTCACATCAGTCGTTTTTTTCACCTTTTTCTAATCTCATATATTTTCCGTGTAATAGCTATTCTAATTCACTTAATTGGAAGTCGAGTTGTTGGTGCAGTGGACAAATTCGTCGGTCGAAATTTAGATATGTCGAGTTCTTGACTCGCCTCATTCGATGTTTCTTTCACCGTTTTTTAAACTCATATGTTTTCCATAGGATAACTATCTTTCTATATCACCAAATTGTCAGTCGAGTAGATAATTCAGTAGATAAATTCATCTCTCGAAATTAAGATATCTCCAGTTCTAGTCTCGCATCGGTCGATTTTGCTTTGACGTGAATTTCAAAATCACCAAATTTTCAGTCGAATGGATGGCGCAGTGGCAAAATTCATCGCTCGAGATCTGATGTCGAGTCTAGACTCGCATCAGTCGATTTTCCTTTCACGATTTTTTACTCTCATATATTTTCCGTGAGATAACTATCTTTCTAAAGCAACATGTCTTTATTGGAATGGATGGCCCAGTGAATAAATCCATTGCTCCTAATTAAGATATCTCGAGTTCTAGGATCGCAACAGTCGATTTTCCTTTATCTCTTTTAAACTCATGTATTTCCAGTATGATACGTGAATTTCAAAATCACCAAATTTTTAGTCGAATGGATGGAGTAGTGGATAAATTCATCGCTGGAGATCAAGCTACCTTGAGTTCTAGACTCCCATAATTAGTTTTTTTTTTTACTTTTCTGTTTTAAACTCACGTTTTTACCATTTGATAGCTAACTTTCTAAACCAAAAACTTTTCAGTCGAATGGATGGCGCAGCGGATGAATTCATCGTTTAAAATTAAGATATCCAGAGTTCTAAACTCGCGTTAGTCGATTTTTTTTTCATCCTTTTCCAAAGTCATATTTTTTCCTTAAGATAGTTAGATATCTTTCTAAAGCACCAAATCTTCAATTCAATGGATGACGCAGTGGATAGATTCGACTCTCAAAATTAAGATATCTCGAGTTTTGGACACGCGAAAGTCATTTTTTCTTTTTCTTTCAAACTCTTGCATTTTTCGTAAGATAGGTTTATTTCTAAGACACCAAATTTTTAGCTGTCGATTTTTCTTTCATCATTTTCTAAAGTCATATTTTTTCCGTAAGATAATTAGATATCTTTCTGAAATCTTCAATTGAATGAATGGCGCAGTGGATAGATTCGTCGCTTAAGATTAAGATATCTCGAGTTCTCGACTCACGACAGTCGATTTTTTTTTCTGTTTTAAACTCTTGTATTTTTCGTAAGATAGGTTTATTTCTAAATCACCAAGTTTTCAGTCGAACAGTGGCACAGTGGTTAAATTGAACGCTCAAAATTAAGATATCCCGAGTTCTTGACTAGCTTCAGTAAATTTTTTTTCACCTTTTTCTAATCTCATATATTTTCGTAAGATGGCATGTTTCTGAATCACTTCATTTTCAGTCGAATGGATGGTGCAATGCATAAATTCATTGCTAGAAATCAAGATATCTCGTGTTCTAGACTCGAGTCAGTCGATTTTTTTTTTCACCGTTTTTTAAAAACATTTTTTTCCGTAAGATAGCTATCTTTCTAAATCACCAAATTTTCAGTCGTATGGATGGCGCAGTGGTTCAATACGTCGTTCGAAATTAAGATACCTCGACTTCTTGACTTGCACCGTATTCTTTCACCGTATTTTAAAGTCATATGATTTTTATAAGATAGCTATTTTTCTTAAGCAACAAATCTTAAATCGAATGGATGGCGAAGTGGATAATTTCATCGCACAAAACTAAGATATCTTGAGTTTTCGAATCCCGACAATCGATTTTTCTTTTTCTGTTTTGAACTCATGGTTTTTTCGTAAGATTTATTTCTAAATCCAATTTTTTTAATGGAATGGATGACGTCAGTCAATTATTTTTCACCGTAAACTCCTATTTCATCCGTAAGATAGCTATCTTTCCAAAGCAATATGGATGGCGAATGGATGACGCAGTGGATAGATTCGTCTCTCAAAATTCAGATATTTCGAGTTCTCGAATCGCGGCAGTCGATTTTTCTTTTTCTGTTTTAAACTCATGTTTTTTCCGCAAGATAGGTTTATTTCTAAATCACCAAATTTTCAGTCGAATGGATGGCGCAGTGGATAAATTCATCGCTGGAGATATAGTTATCTCAAGTTGTAGACTCACGTCAGTCGAAGTCTATTTCACCTTTTTTAAAATCTTTTTTTTCGTAAAATGGCTATCTTCCTAAATCAAAAAAATTTCAGTCGAATGGATGGCGCAGTGGATAAATTTATCGCTTAAAATAAAGATATCTCGAGTTTTAGACTCGCGTTAGTCGATTTTTTTTTCACTGTCATATTTTTCCGTAAGATAGCTATCTTTCTAAAGCATCAAACCTTCAATCAAATGGATGGCACAGTGGATAGATTCGTCTCTCAAAATTAAGATATCTCGAGTTCTGGACTCGCTACAGTCGTTTTTTCTTTTTCTGTTTTTTGTATTTTTTTCCGTAAGATAGTTTTATTTCTAAATGTTTTTTATTTTCTTGTATTTTCCGTAAGATAGGTTTATATCTAAATATCTAAGTTACCAAATTTTCAGTCGAATGGATGGCGAGGGGGATAAATTCATCGCTCAAAATTAATATATCTTAAATTCTGGACTCGCGCCAGTCGATTTTTTCACCATTTTTCACACTCGTATTTCTCCCGGAAGATAGCTATCTTTCTAAAGCAACAAATCTTCATTAGAATGGATGGCGCAGTGGATAAATTCATCGCGCTAAATTGGGATATTTCAAGTTCTACCCTCTCGTCAATCGTTTTTTTCACTTTTTCCTAATCTCATATATTTTATGTAAGAAAGCTATGTTTCTAAATCACTTAATTATAAGTCGAATGGATGGCGCAGTGGATAAATACGTCAGTCGAATATAAGATATCTCGAGTTCCTTAGTCACGTCTTTCGATGTTACTTTCACCGTTTTTTAAACTCAAATTATCGTCGAAATTATCGTCGAAGATATCGAAGATATCTCCAGTTCTTGACTCGCGTGACTTGACTTGAGTTCTAGAATCATCGCTCGAAATTAAAATATCCCTAGTTCTAGACTCGCGTCAGTCGATTTTTTTCACTGTCATCTAATCTCATATATTTTCCGTAAGATAACTATCTTTCTGAATCACCTAATTTTCGGTCGAATCGATGGCGCAGTCGGTAAATTCATTTCTTGAAATTAAGATATCTTGAGTTCTAGAATCGCGCCAGTCGATTTTTCTTTCGAGGTTTTTTAAACAAAAATATTTTCCGTAAGAAAACTATATTATTCAATAACAAAGATTTCAGTCTAATGTATGGTGCAGTGGATAAAATCATCGCTCGAAATAAAGATATCTCTTGTTCTCGACTTGCGTCAGTCAATTTTTTTTCTACCGTTTTTAATCTCTTATATTTTCCGTAAGATAGTTATCTTTCCAAATCACCAAATTTTTTGTCGAATGTGCGGTGCAGTGGCTAAATTCATCGTTAGAAATTAGGTTATCTCGAGTTCTTGGCTCGCGTCAGTCGATTTTTTTTCACCGTTTTTTAAACACGTATTTCTTCCGTAAGATAGCTATCTTTCTAGAGCAACAAAGCTTCAATCGATTGAATGGCACAGTGGATAAATTCATCGCTTAAAAATTAAGATATCTCGAGTTCTGGACTCGATTTTTCTTTATCTGTTTTAAACTCATATTTTTCCGTAAGATAACTATCTTTCTCAATCACCGAATTTTGCGTCGAAAGGGTGGCGCAGTGAATAAAATCATCGCGCAAAATTAAGATATCTCGAGTTCAAGATTCGCGTCAGTCGATTATTCTTTCACCCGTTTTTTAAACTCATATCTTTTCCATAAGATAGCTATCTATCTAGATCATCAAATTTTCAGTCGAATGGATGGAGCAGTAGATAAATTCGTTGGTCGAAATTGAGATATCTCGAGTTCTTGACTCGTCAGTCACGTCCATGTTTTTTAAACTCTCATGTTTTCCATAAGATAGCTATCTTTCTATCTCGTCAAATTTTCAGTCGAATGGATAGTATAGTGGATAAATTCATCGCTAGAAATCGAGATCTCTCGAGTTCTAGACACGCGTCAGTCGATTTTTTCCCCGTTTTTTTAAAATGATATGTTTTCCATTAGATAGCTATCTTTCTATATCACCAAATTATCAGTCGAATGGACGACGCTGTGGGTAAATTCATCGCTTGAAATTAAGACATTTCGAGTTCTGGACTCGCATCGGTCGATTTTTCAATTTACTCAATTTTTTCGTAAGATAGCTATGTTTTCTAATTCACGAAATTTTCAGCCGAATGGATGGCGCAGTAGCTAAATTCCTTGTTTGACATTTTATCTTTCGAGTTCTAGACTCGCATCAGTCTATTTTCTTTTCACGTGTTTTTAATCTCATTTATTTTCCACTAGATAGCTATCTTTCTAAAAACTAAATTTTTATTCGACTCGCATCTGTCGGTTTTCTTTCACCGTTTTCTATTCTCTCAATTATTTCATAAGATAGCTGTGTTTCTAATTCACGAGATTTTCAGCCGAATGGACGGCGCAGTGGCTAAATTTATTGCTCGAGAGCTGATATCTCGAGTTCTAGACTCGCATCAGTCGATTTTTTTTTCACGTTTTTTTTTATTCTCATATATTTTCCGTGAGATAGCTATCTTTCTAAAGCAACAAATCTTCAATCGAATGGATGACGCAGTGGGTAAATTCATTGCTTAAAAATTAAGATATCTCGAGTTGTAGACTCGCGACGGTCGATTATTCTTTATCTGTTTTTAACTTATATTTTTTCCAAAAGATAACTATCTTTCTATATAACCAAATTACCATTCTAATAGATGGCGCAGTGGTCAAATTCTTTGCTCGAAATTAAGATATCTCAAGTTTTAGACTTGCGTCACTCGTTTTTTTTACCGTTTTCTAATCTCCTATATTTTACCCAAGATAGCTATGTTTCTAAATCACTTAATTTTCAGTCTAATGCATGGCGCAGTGGATAAATACGTCGGTCGAATATTAGATATCGAATATTAGAGTTCCTTACTCACGTCTTTCGATGCTACTTTCACCGTTTTTTAAACTTATATGTTTTCCATAAAATAGCTATCTTTCTATATCTTCAAATTTTCAGTCGAATGGATGACTCATTGGATAAATGCATCGCTCGAGATCTGATATCTCGAGTTCTAGACTCGTATAAGTCGATTTTCCTTTCATGTTTTTTTACTGTCATATATTTTCCGTGAGATAGCTATTTTTCTAAATCACCAAATTTTTAGTCGAATAGATGGCGCAGTTGATAAAATCATCGCTCAAAATTAAGATATCTCAAGTTCTAGACTTGCACCAGTTAATTTTCTTTCACCTTTTTCTAATCTCATGTATTTTCGAGAAATATTTCGAGTTGAAGTCTCGCATCGGTCGATTTTTCTTCCACCGTTTTCTATTCTCCCAATTTTTTCGTAAGATAGCTATGTATCTAATTCACGAGATTTTCAGTCGAATGGATGGCGCAGTGTCTAAATTCATTGCTCGCGATCTGATATCTCAAGTTCTCGCATCAGTTGATTTTTCTTTCACGTTTTTTTATATATTTTCTCTCATATATTTTCCGTGAGATAGCTTTCTTTCTAAATCACCAAATATTCAATTGAATGGGTGGCGCAGTGGATAAATTCAGGTAATTTTTCCTTCACCGTTTTTTAAACTCTGATATTTTCCGTAAGATACCTATCTTTCTAAATCACAAAATTTCCAATCGAATGTATGCCGCAGTAGATAAATTCAACGCATGAAATTAAGATATCTCGAGTTCTTCTAGACTCGCGTTAGACCATTTTTCTTCCACCGTTTTTCAATCTCTTGTTTTTTTCTTTGTGAGAGGTATATATCAATATTTTAAAGTAGCGAAACATAATCAAAATTGCAAAAAATATTCGATTTGATTTTTTCAGCAATTCGGAATCTGTTAGATTAAAAGAAATAATTTCTATAGTTTGTTTCTGTGCTGTGCTGTACTGATCGAAATGTTATATTATGTTTTTTCTTGTGGATTTACCGGGTTATACCTTTTTTGCCAATATTGTTTATCAGCAGTTTTCTTGATCACTGTTTTAGTCATATTTTACAATATTAAAATTATATTTATTTTCACATTATTTCCAGCAATTGTTACTCATAAATTTCTCAAATACTGTTTTATAGCTCTGATACCATGTCAGAAAAAGCCAGAAAATATATATATAGTAGTTTACTTAGTTATATTATAGTGAATAATGTATGAATATGGTGTAAACATCATTTTCTTGTTGTTCTTAGATGTACAAATATTTTAGATCTCACGAGAATGGGCAAGGTTTTATAATAAAATCGTCAAATGAAAAAGATTTCTATGACATTTAGCTACTAAATTATACTTTAGGAAAACGGTACCAAGAACATCGCGTATAATCAGGATGTAAGGGTCAAGTGGTTACATGCGTCATCTATTTTTAACAAGTTTTGTTAAGTTAAATTTACAAAAATAAGATTATCAAGTATCAAGTTGGAAAAGTGTGACAAACTATTTCAAAAACAACACAATTTAAAATATTTTGAAAACTTGAACAATTTTTTTTTTCCTATTACATGTTATTGTATTATCTTATGCCCATACATGAAATATATCCTAAATATATTTTCTTTTATTATTTTATCAGTCGAGCAATTTCTTGTGAGTCATGTGTAATCAATTATGATCGAGTCAATAAGGCGAGGTTCATGGTTGAATATTATGTGACAGAATAAGTTTGCTGACTGTTAATGTACATGTATTGTTTTATATTATTTCTTATATATCATGATCTTGCTTCAGGCGAATACTCCACGCCTATATTTGAGTATAATTAAGAGTTGATTTGGTGAATGAAAATACATTTATTCTGCCTAGTGATTAGGTTCAAATACGTCGTATTATTTCGTTTCTGGTTCGGGATTAGGATCAGAAGATATTCATCGTAGAACAGTGGCATAGAGACGTACTCACTGACTTCAATAATATCACTACAAAAGCGAACACATCATGCTACCCACTCATATTTTTATTGTTGATATTGATATTGGAGAACGCCTTGAATCTCGGTTACGATAAATATATTGCTTGATTACACTCGCGACTTTGCTCTGAATGCTCTTTGCTATTTCTCTCTCCTCTTTATCCCGAGGAAAGAGTTGTTAACGTTACTCCCAATTATTTCGTCAACGTAAATTTCCCCGGGAATTTTAACAGGGACGGGAATCGTTCCCGTAGGCAACCATTGTGTTGAGTGCTTCGTGGTTGCAGCTCGTCGAATCTCTCTGCGTTGTTTCGTGTTGTTTCCGGCTTGTGGTATGTGTATTAACTGTTCATAAAAGGTTGAAGGTTGGATGAATGTAGCAATACGGTAAGTTTTTATTTGTAGATTTACGCATAGTCCACCGCTGTGATACATTACACAACATTTAATACGTTTTTCATGCCAAAGCGAATTAAACGTGACCCAATTGGGATGATGATATGAGCGCAAACTCACATATTTGCTTTTGCTTGAAGCTAGCCTGGATTGAACTTAATAAGGAAATAAAATTGCATGTATATACCAGAACAAATTTGACATTTCCTAAATTGGTAAGAAAAAAGTTGCAATCGCCTCCTATTTGCCTTCGATGCAATCGACAACGATCATTTGATTGCGAGACTTTATGCCAAATCTTGTACCATAAATTAGAATCCTACAGCGAGATTTTTGCGTGGGGCACCAAAATTTCCACTTAAAAATCTAACAGTTAATTATTCTGAAGCTAGGTAATTTTTATTGGTCAGATTGACGCAATAAAGACAACACTTTCATAAACAGGGGAGTGGTGATAGAAAGTCGATCTGCGTTCAACCGTAGGATGTTGCAGGATTTGTACCCACGACCATCGAAAGCATGAATCTTACACCATGGTCAGCCAGCCGTCACATACCTCCGAAGTATGTTTTAGAGAGTAGAGGTACTGGGTACGAACACAAGAAATAAGGTGAATAAACTTTAATACATATGTATGACTGGCCACAATACCAGTGAAATTGACCAAAATCGCCATCTCGCCTTTTCGGCCAATATGCCTAGGTTGCAAAGCAATAAAATTTTCTGTGTGTGATGATCTATCGGAACCTCCAGACCAGTCATCTCAAAAATTTGTTAATAAAATTTTTTTATAAGAGTTTTTCCTGTATTTTTCTAGTCTGGACAGTCAGAGTGTTGAAAACATTCTCCAAACTTACCATACCATCTTTTCTTTACTATTATGAGATCATTCCACTAAGGACAATTATTTTTTTCTTGGGGTTTTATGCAACCTTCATTGTCCTGTACAAAACAAATTATAGAATCTGTTCGTGAGAATCAGCTATTGGGAATATTTGACAGAATCTAGCTGTCTTGACCAACATTTGAACTGACTGGCAATGCCTTTTTTTAAAGTAATAATGCTTTTAAAACTTAGCCATTGATATTAACATTAAATCGTCTATTGTATTTTTCTGTAGAATACCCAATCAGACAGCAATGAGATTTGGTTTCTAGACAACTGTCTTCATCCATCAAGACTCTTGTAAAGGAAATAGCAATCTTTCTATGGAACAAGGTAAAGTTTTCTATATTATTTCTTCATGTTATTCTCGTATTCAGTAATTACAAGGCAAATTTATATTGAATTTAATTAGGCTGAACAAAACTTATTGAACTGTCAAATTGTCCCTATATTTCACCCAAAAGCCTGCAATAAGTCTCCTTCAGAGTGTAATATTAATATGGTCATCAATTATTCAAATTTCTAGATTAATTTTTGTTGAAGAGTGAAATGTGGGGTTTATATTATAGATAGCTATAAGTTAATCGCTGTACTTTGCTTTCTCATATATGCTTAGACGAGTTGTTGCAGTTATAATTAAGTGAGAAGTTATTGTGCAGAAACTTGTACCCTGATTACAATTGCTAACAGTTAGTAAGTACGGAAGTTTTGAAAACATTTATACCACCAGTTTTTGTGTGTATTGATAATTGTGGAAAATGATTACAGAAAATGTAATTGGCCTTTTTGATTAAAATGGTAAAAAATTGTATTGTTGGTAGTACATTACAGTGAGGTTTTTGTTGTAAAACAGTATTATTCTTTTCTAAATCTGGTTAGGTTTGTGAAGCATGTCTATTGCCCCAATATTCAAAGTCTGTGAATTGATTTTTCCTCTTATGTAGATGGCAAGATTCAGTGGTCCACATTTTTAGTTTCCACTTTTATATAAATTTATTTTTAGACGATATCTAAATAATTCCATTCTCAATTGAATCTTTCGAGGTTAAGTGATTTTCAATCGCACACATATATGCATATGTTTCTGGAACCAGGAAAACTACTGCGCATAACAAAATTAACTTTTGTTCTTGTGAGTGAATGAACATGTTCGTCACTACTGATGGGGTATATCCCCAATTTAGCTTTATTATAATGGTTTCCTTGTTTCGTGCCTAAGAATGTTTTATACAGATCGATGAATTTATTTAAACAGTGTCAGTTCATATACTAGATTGGTATTGCCAAACAAATCCACCTCCTAATGTTAATGTAATAGGGAATAGAATAAATATGATTGAAACAGTGTTAAAGATGCCTTTTGGAATCATATACCTACAAAGTAAGCAATTAGACTCTCTCCTAGATTCTTTATAAACCTCATAGTTGCATCAGTGCTATGGAAATTTTTCAATGTATTATTTCCTTTTGTCCTATGACTGTATTACGAGACACAAAATATTAGCTCACGTTTATCCCGAACCATTAGTATTATATTACTTATATTATATTTTCTTTCTATTGTATTTCATTGCATGAATGTAGCAAATATTTATATATCTCGTTATACTACATGTTTGATTTAAATGTACATTCGGTGTTGAATAGATTCAATCCGCTCCAAATTAAAAGTCCTTGTGAATAGAAAGTTAGCAAATCGTCATACGTTAAGAGATAATCCAGCGCAAAATATAAAATTTAGCCTAGTGGTAGAACCTAAAAAATTGATCATAGCTGGAGTAAAAAAGCTAAATTGGCCGATTTATCTGTGCAACACTGAATTTCATGAATTGGTACCAATATCATCCGCAAAAATATGAAACTTAGCTTTGCGGCGAAAAATACAAATGCACCGAACTGGACCGAACTATAAAAAAATGAATCAACTGAAATTTTAGCTGACATGAATATATTTCACATGTAGTGTAGATAACAATTAAAATATTTGCCATTGTTTTCACCGTTTGCAAACTTTTTCGTTATGGAATATACTAGTGTAAGATTAGAAATACCTTTCAACGCTTTTATATATAAAAATGTTGAATGTTGTTGAAGAACTTCGTTCAACTTTAATAGCAAAACTGAGACTGCCATTCTTTATTCAGTACAGACTAATTGAAGTTTTCCTTCCGATTTTCTTCCAAATTTATCTAGATAATATTAGTGCAGTGATTATAATCAAGTTTGACTCTTATGAAATTATATTCTGCTGTTGTGTTATTTTTTAGTACATTTAAGATGCAAACATAATAGGGAAATGTCAATTGGTCTTTTTGAAACTAATTTTGACGGATGTTGAGTTTTAAAATGCATTTCAAATTCTTTATTGTTATACGAGTTTCACGCAATCTTATTGGATATTGCTGTCAATTCCTTTCTAGTAGCCCAACTAATTGGTTTCACTAGAACTTTTCATTCAGAATTAATTGTCGCTTGCACCTCATATGGAAATAGAATGTTGTTTAACATTTCTGCTAATATTAATCGGTAATCCAACCTCTGTCAAGTAGCCCAAGTTATAACCGAATTTACTGTTGTTATCTATGAGAGTATCCCCAATCACCTCCAATCTTGACTGCAAGATTCTTTTTTAGTTAATATTTTTCTGAAAACTTCTTTTAACATGTTGCATTATGTATGTTTGTTGTGCCTTTTTACATTCTGTTATTCGGTGTAATTTTTCAATGCCTTTCCTGTACTGCTCTCCAAATGAATTATTTATAATTTATTGAAAAATTGTAATAGTGCTCCACCGCGAGGTAGGACGATCTGGCAAGTCTTGTTTTTACCCCCCTTCTCCTGTACGGCAATTTTTTTTAGTGTTCATTGAATGTGTTTAGTTCCTATCCGTTTGTCTAACAAAGCGAATTTTTCGAACACTTTCAACTAAATTTCCTCGATTACTAGTATACATTTGTATAAATATCATCTTGCAAAAACTTGTGATGGTTTTTTTCAATATTGAATTACTGCTTTGGGAGTAGAAATTTAACTATATCTGATCATTTCCACTTCCCGTGCTTCTAGTCAAATACTTCCATTGAAACAGCAGCCATTAAATTATGACGACTGTTCCGTAGATTACACTACTTCATGATACTTTGTTTGGTTGTGCAGAGAAATATTTTCAGTTTAATGAATGTTATTTTTTGCGGGTATGGTCTGTCTAAAACTAACATTGTATTTGTTGAAAAATCGTTTGATTTATTGCTATGATCTTATGTTAAATGTTATGTGCTTTCATGTTCATCAAAATTTTTTGGAAAATATTTTAAACATGGTATTATAATAGGGAAATGTCCATTTGTCCTTTCAAGACTTACTTTGATGAATATTGACAATTGTATGTTTTAAAAAGCAATTCAAGTTTTTTTTTTTTTTTATTGTTCACGCGATTTGCGCAATACAATTAGGTATTGTTGCCAATTTTCTTTTAATAGATATTAATTGGTAATACCATCTCCCTGAAAAAATGCCCCGAATTGTCACTTTTCTTTTTGATAGCCCAACAAATTAATTTTACTAATTTTCTTTATTTAGAATGTAATTGTTACTTGCACCTTATATGGAAATGGAATGTTATTACGTTTCTGTTAATATTGCTTGGCAATGCCACCTCCCTGCAAAAATGCCCCGAAATAGTAGTCATAAGCGAATATGACTGTTGTTTCGCTCTTAGGTTTCAAATGAAATTTAAATTTAAAATTGTGCCTAGGAGTTTTAATTTTAATCATGAATGTATTGTATTTCTGCATACTAATATTGCGTACCACGGTTTATCCTCGATATCGTTGTTAAATGCATATATTGAGCCCAACCAAATGAATTCTTTGAATTTCTTCAAATGCTTCGTCAAATGAAAGAGAAACCCATTATATACAATCTTCCCTGTGGGTCTACAAAAGCCTTGGGCTAATTTTGAATGTGTTATATGAATTGAAATTTCTGATCGTTATGCAATTCATGCTTTACCATTCGCTATTGCTGTCTACACATACTAGGCAGTTTAAACAAAGCAAATTCTATGAAAAAGTTATCTAATGTAATACTTCATATTAAAGAATGTTGTTTGGCATTCTGTTACTGCCATGAATTCGCGGGAGTTATATTCTCATATAAGCGGATTTTTATAGTCATTCTGAACTAGGTCACTGATATTTGCATTGAAAATTGTTTTGCCAATATGGAGCTTTGCAACAGTTCTAGGATATCAGTTGTTTTTGCATGCCCGACCAAATGAATTCCTTGTGCATTTTTCATGGGTTCTCGCATAATGGAGCTGTCCATTAGTTAGAACACCTTATTTTGATTAACCTCTCCTTTTACAGTGGTTAAATCGTTAAATCGTTAAAACTGTCCATCCATCTCGTGAAATCCAACAAAGCAAATATTCCGCAATATCGTGCTTTGTACCAGTACTTGTACTGATATGAACTGATTTTCAACAATCCCCGTATTAGTATAAATATAAAATTTTCTTGTTTGGACATTGTTTGAGGCAATTTGAATTTGGTTGACATTTAACATGTCATTGAATTACTGTTTCTTGCTGTGAAAATACCAATTAATTTTGGTTAGATTTAAAATCCAATAAAATGTAACACAACATCAGTCATATCTAATATGACGGATGTTCCGAAGTTTATTTCCAAGAGGATTTGTTTGGCCCTGCAGAAATGTCTTTATTTTATTTAGACACTTTTTCATATTGATACGTCTCATTCTGTCTGTTAAATTTGCGAATATTGTCACGGTTCTTGTCAATAATTCACAACTTTGTTATCTATTTTTTATTTGTCACTGTTATTATTTATTTTATATTCTACCTTTTTTAGTTTTTAAATGCATCTCGTGTAAAATGACCAAATAAATTATTTGAAAATTCCATTGATGCCCATTTGGTGTGATCCACTCCGTTTGGGGAACGAAAATATCTTTAATATCGAATGTGTTCTATGCCGTCACCTTTCTGATTTTTATGCATCGAATGCTTTGCTTTTGAGTATTACTGTCCATTCAACCTTTTTAGTTTCAACAGAACAAATGCTATTGAAATTGCCGAGGTTCTAGATGAGTTGGAACTATTTATTGTTCAACAATGCTGTTATTGCTTCAAATTTATGGAAATAACATTCTAGTTAGTTTTGGTAACCCTTTCTTTTAATGAATCGCGATTGTAGCGGTGAATATCAACTGTTTTGACCAGAATAGATCTTTTCCCCGCTGTTTTAGTAAAATGAATTCATTGAAACAGCGGTCATAAAAATTATGACTGTTGTTTCGTAAATACCATTGTTTCAAAAGAATTTGTTTGGTCATGCAGAACTTTTTTATTTGACCTCGGTGTATGTGATTTGTATGCCAATAATTTCTGTCTTACATGCGTTCTCGCATAATGGAGCTGTCCATTAGTTCGAAAACCTCGAATTGTTTAACCTCTCCTTTTACAGTGGTTAATTGGTTAAAACTGTTTATCCATCTCGTGAAATCCAACAAAGCAAATATTCCGCAATATCGTGCTTTGTACCAGTACTTGTACTGATATGAACTGATTTTCAACAATCCCCGTATTAGTATAAATATAAAATTTTCTTGTTTGCACATTGTTTGAGGCAATTTGAATTTGGTTGACATTTGCCCTGTCATTGAATTATTGTTTCTTGCTGTGAAAATACCAATTAATTTTGGTTAGTTTTAAAATCCAATAAAATGTAACGCATCATCAGCCGTATCTAATATGGCAGATGTTCCGAAGTTTATTTCCAAGAGAATTTCTTTGGCCCTGCAGAAATGTCTTTATTTCATTTAGTCACTTTTTCATGCTGATATGTCTCATTCTGTCTGTTAAATTTGTGAATATTGTGGCGGTTCTTGCCAATAATTCAGAACTTTGTTATATATTTTTTTATTTGTCATTGTTATTATTCATTTTATATTCTACCTTTACTAGTTTTTAAATGCATCTCATGTAAAATGACCAAATAAATTATTTGAAAATTCCATTGATGCCCAATTGGTATAATCCACTCCGTTTGGGGAACAAAAATTTCTTTATCGAATGTGTTCTATGCCTTCAGCTTTCTGATTTTTATGCATCGAATGCTTTGCTTTTGAGTATTACTGTCCATTCATCCCTGTTAGTTTCAACAGAACAAATGAATAGATTGTTGAGATTCTAAGTGAGTTGGACTTTATTGTTCAACAATGCTGTTATTGCTTCAAATTTATGGAAATGAAATTCTAGTTCAAATGAGTTTTGGTAACCCTTTTTGAAATGAATCACGTTTGTAGCGGTGAAAATTATCTGTTC